>SJYO01016970.1:28522200-29195195 GCA_006410555.1 Capra ibex | reverse complement strand
GACCTTTTCCAGTCAAAAGTAGGGTTAGGGTTTCTTTCCGTTACGGTTTCTTACGAGTTTGATGGAGTGTTAACGTGAGTAGAGTGTGTGATCAGTTCATTACGAGTTTTAAGAGGTTCGGTCCGAAGTCGTTATGCACTTGGTACTTGAAGGTCTACAAGTTCGACCAAAATCTTTTCCGTCTCCTTGGTCTCTAGTTTAACGGTTGTAGGNGCGACCTAGTACCTTTTTCGTTCTCTCAAGGTCTTTTTGTAGATAAAGACGAAATAACTGATACGGTTTCGGAAACTGACACACCTAGTGTTATTTGACACCTTTTAAGAAGTTCTCTACCCTTATGGTCTGGTGCACTGGACGGAGAACTCTTTAGATATACGTCCAGTCCTTCGTTTTCAATCCTGACCTGTACTTTGTTATCTGACCAAGGTTTATCCTTTTCCTCATGCAGTCCAACATATAACAGTGAGACGAATAAATTGAATATACGTCTCATGTAGTACTCTTTGCGACTCGACCTTCTTCGTGTTCGACCTTAGTTCTAAAGGCCCTCTTTATAGTTATTGGAGTCTATACGTCTACTGTGGTGGGAATACCGTCTTTCACTTCTCCTTGATTTTTCGGAGAACTACTTTCACTTTTACCTCTCACCTTTTCAACCGAATTTCGAGTTGTAAGTCCTTTACTTCTAGTACCGTAGACCAGGATAGTGAAGTGTCCTTTATCTACCCTTTGGTCACCTTTGTCACAGTCTAAAATAAAACCCCTCTAGGTTTTAGTGACGTCTACCACTGACGTCGGTACTTTAATTTTCTGGGAATGAGGAACCTCCTTTTCAATACTGGTTGGATCTACCGTATAAGTTTTCGTCTCTGTAATGAAACGGTTGTTTCCAGGTAGATCAGTTCCGATACCAAAAAGGACACCAGTACATACCTACACTCTCAACCTGACACTTCTTCCGACTCACGTCTTCTTAACTACGAAAACTCGACACCACAACCTCTTCTGAGAACTCTCAAGGAACCTGACGTTCCTCTAGGTTGGTCAGGTAAGACTTCCTCTAGTTGGGACCCTAAAGAAACCTTCCTTACTACGATTTCGACTTTGAGGTCATGAAACCGGTGGAGTACACTTCTCAACTGAGTAACCTTTTCTAAGACTACGACCCTCCCTAACCCCCGTCCTCCTCTTCCCCTACTGTCTCTTACTCTACCGACGTACCGTAGTGCCTGAGCTACCTGCACTCAGACTCACTTGAGGTCCTCAACCACTACCTGTCCCTCCGGACCGCACGACGCTAAGTACCCCAGCCTTTCTCAGTCTGTGCTGACTCGTTGACTTGACTTGACTTAACTAACCTTATGTAAGAATTTATTTACACCAATACAATATGTAGCATAATTATACGTAAAGAGTGAAATAAAAAAAACAATTACTGAATGATAAACGATAGATAAAATATAAATAAAATTTGATCTCTTTACTACAATCTGTTTTTCGTTTAAGTTCGTTAAAAATATGGGCTCAAGTTTTATCCAGTATTTCATCACCTCTGTTGAACGGTTGTAGTCGTTACTAAATCGGGCCCTTGACGATTGTTTACATGTCACGAAGTTCTTCAAAACGTTTTGTCTACTCTCGGAACTTCTACTCCTCGAGTCACGGGCCGGAAACCTTCAACAGTTGTTGGTTAACTATCCTAGTAACTTCGACTAGGAGAATGTAGATGTGCTCTTCAACGGTTCTTGAGTTACAGTTGGTAAAATTCCAGTAAGTCGTAAACTTCGTTTAACCTTTCCACTTTTTCGAGTCATTCACCCACGGAGTACTCGTCTGGTTTAGAGAATAAGACACGTTGTTGTTTGGTAAAACGTCAACCTAACACTACACGTTACTTTTCGCCTAAAATATACTGTTAATCACTTCTGGTCAAGTCACCAACCTGGTTCTTCTTCGCAGTTTCGTGAAGGGTTTCGGTTTGAACGTGGTTTTTTCCAGGATCAGTCACCATTAGACGACAGATAGGTTAGGTGATGTCGAAAGACTAAGGACCGTTTTAGTAATATGGACTCTTCATAAGAGTCGTTTAGCTGCTGTACGTGTCTTTTAACGTTACGGACGTCGGTCGTAGTCAGTTGTCTTTCCCGGGTTAAGAAGAGGTGTCGTTTAGGGTTGGTGTGTAGTGTGTCGGTTGTGAAATTTTAAACTTACTCAACCCGATGTCTACGGTATTAGTACGCTGACGGATGAAGTGCACGGGTCTATGAAGAAGTTCGTAGAGCTGTTGAAAAAACGTCCCTTTTACGAAAGTGTTCGTCGTCCTCCGTCTTTTACGAAAGGTTTTAAACAGTTTGGGACTTTGTACATAAAAATACGATGTTTTTCTTTGCTTGAATAAAGAGTAACCGTTTTTACACAATTAACATTACCGAATATAAAACTAATTATTTCTATATCAACTCGGATCAATATTACTAAAATTTTAGTCAGACTTTGGTGTTAATGAAAAAGTGGTTGGATTTATAAATTAATACTGTCTAAGTACAACGACATGTCGTCTTTGGTTGTGTTGTAACATTTCGTTAAAAGGAGGTTAACATTAAAAAAAAAATTAATAACCTTCCTTGAGTTGACAAGTAGTTATTCTTTGATCAATTTGTTCGGTCTCAGGTAAGTCTTTTATTACAAATAAATCAAGCTTTCCTTGTTTCATATAGAAACATGTATCGATACTTTACTGGAGGTCCTATAGAATAATTCACTTTTGTAGTTCTATATCTTTTCACACGAATCTACTTTCGTAGATATATATCTATCTACTTTGATATTCTTATATATTAATATATATTATTATAAATTTATATAATTCTTCCACTCATATGTAAATATGTATATTTATAGACACTATTATAAAAATTTATTAGTTAATAGATACCCCCTCCCTTCTGAACCCCACTTCCACCATCCTTACCTTCGATCTAAATAAACTTATAAACATCTAAACTGAAACTTTGGTGTTTACAAAACGAATTAATATTTTGTTTTAAATTTAAATCTTTAGTTAGGGACTTTGAAAAATTGTACTTTACCCTTTTACTCGGACTGAGACACAGGTCATCCACTCCTCGGGATGAGTGTGTAGTGTCACTCCTCGGGAAAACTCACAGTAGTCCGTCTCCGTAGGGGACTCCCACGTACCCTCGGTCGGTCGGGTCAAGAGTGTTCGACACGTGTAGAGAGGGGTCTAGACGTAAGTCACCGTAGTTTGTCAGTGGTACCTACATAAACGTGGTGTACGATGCGACATGAATCAGTGAGTCAGTACAGGTTGACACACGGGGTACCTGACATGGGTGGTCAGAGGAGACAGGTACCTTAAAAGGTCCTTTGTTATGACCTCACCCAACGGTAAAGGATGAGGTCCCTTATAGAGGTTGGGTCCCTAACTTGGGTGTGGAGAACTCGGAAGCTGTAACCGTCCGTCTAAGAAATAGTGACGACGGTGGACCCTTCGAGAGAAACGTGGTACCTTCAGTCGTTTACGATATTTAGTCCGAAAACGAATAAAACTAAAACAACAGAACAAAGAAACAGAAGTCTTATACTAATGACTTGTAAATGGTCGTATAGTGACTTAAGTTGACATGGATGTTTTTGTTAATGTTTTATTTGAGTGGTGTCTAATCAAAGTGATTAGTATCACAAACATCATCACAACCATAAAATAAGACTCTAACAGGACACACATCATGTCCTATTTGTTTATTCACTAATACAACGATAACAATTCTTGACCCTAAAACCTCTCACTCTCTTTCTTCCGTGTTTATATTCTCTACTTCATTTTTGGTAATCATGACTTAAAGTCAACTTTATAGTCACACCTGTGTATTACTTAAAATAAAAATAGATAGTAGTAGTAACCTCACCTTAGTCGTTTTAGGTTTGACACCTTTGAGATCCTGTTTGGTGTTAAAGAAGTTGTTTTTACTATTCTATTGTTGTTTTAGTGTTCTTGTTATTTTCCTTTACCTCCTCACATAGACAACTAATTTTCTCTATAAATCGGTTAGAGTACCATCCTTGAAAAAATCTAGGACTAAGTAATGTTTTTTTTTTCTTTCTTTCTTTTCTCTTACGTAAGGATCCTATAATTAATTCCTTTGTATTTATAACTGACTTATGTCTACAATAATTCCTTAAATAGAAGACACACTAATAACACGTAATAAAACACACAATACTAATACAAAATTCTCGTATCAGAAACAGAAAATCTTTATGTAAGATTTCATAAATGTATACTTCAACGTAATGATGTACGGATCCTAAACGAAGTCTTATTAGTCCCCGTCCTTATTGCTCTTCTCAATATCTTTTCGT
The DNA here is from genome assembly GCA_006410555.1 of Capra ibex. Classification (NCBI taxonomy): domain Eukaryota; kingdom Metazoa; phylum Chordata; class Mammalia; order Artiodactyla; family Bovidae; genus Capra; species Capra ibex. Next base: position 29,190,812 of record SJYO01016970.1, on the reverse strand, counting down.
TCCGACTAGTATTTGACTGCGAACGACTCAAATCATTGTCTATTGTCTTGCAATTGTATAATTAACAGACTAAAGCATAAACAACCTTTATAACGAAGTTCACGAAAGTCTTTAAAATTCAAGGATATGAGGATCCAGAGGATCTGAAACAGAAAGGGGTCAAAGAAATTTTTATATTCGTATGAAAATAACTCTATTCAAAGACACCCACACAAAAATGACAGTAGTAGATGATTTTTAAGAAATGATTCACGGAGTATACACCCAGAGTTAAATTGTTTTAAGTGTATAGTGGTTTGAATCTACATTTTGGTACAACTTAAACCTTTTTGTTAAGTTGAGTTATCTCAGGTAAATATCTGGTTTTCTGGAACTGTCGACAATTACTTTACGAATTAATCCTTGGTGTTTGTGAAAGGTTTGTTATTCGTTAGTCTTGAAGAATGTTTCAGTGTGTGGAAATTCCCAATAACGACGACATATTGTAATGTCTCCGGGTGTCTCTTTCTAAGAATTTTTGTAGGCCTTAGGTTCTTGTAGACGATGTCCACTCGATTGTCTCCGAGGTATTTCGGTGTCTTGTCTGTTTTGTTCGACTAACTGGACTCCCCGTGAAAATACTTATCGGGAAATCATTCTCCGTATCTGTTGTGAAGATGGGTGCCACGTGAAGAGTTCTTTTGCTTTGGTGTGTCTTCATGTTTCTCCGTAGTCGGTTTTGGTAGAGGTAAACGAAAACCATACTTTATTGGCAAGGGTCAAGTCTGTCTGTCGTTTATAAATTGTTCCTTTCTTCTCCTCGTCCACGTCTTAAACCCGGTAGTGATTCCTAAGGAACGTGGCAAAATCAGTAAATCACCCTGTAAATCCAGTTACTGGAAGTGTGTGTCTATCACGAAAACTACTAATATTTTTCATCTTCCATAAACCTCTTCTCTAGGTAGGGACCGGGGACCGGGGTCTCAAGGTGGGTTTATGTTTTAGGTGAGAGGTACCATTCAGTCACCACTCTTTGGAGCCGGTAGTCGGTTCCATTCATTAATTTCATTTGGAAGTTTCACTGGACTCCGTCTGAATCCACTCTTAGGTGTTCCATAACTGAAAACCTTGAGGACTGACCACAAGACGTTCGAAGTTCAGTGCTTTCCTCGTCAAAAGACCCACTGAAGTTCGTTCACAGAGACGTCTATACAAATCACCCGTAGTCTTGGTGGAACTCCACTACGACTTATGTCTGGGACATTTAGTCTTACCGTTCGTACCGATTCCTTGGAGGTAAAATTGTTCGGGAGACTCATCGAAAAGTACTGGTAATTTTAAACTCTTGGTAATATAATCTGGTCCAAACTAGTCACTTACAATAAGGTCTCTCGTTTTACGGGTTCTCGTCTTCGTTTCAAAGTAGTGAAAAGGAAATACTTTCACGACGGTAAAAATTAGTGCATAGAGTCTCGGTATTTTAAACCACCCTCCCACCCTCATTCCAAACCCCCAATAAGTCCCTGTCTCTAAGAGGGACTAAGAGACAGGACATCTATCTGAAGAACAGTAAGACGAGAAACTCAGTAGGTCCAATTCTCAAGTAAAAGTAACGTCCTGTAAGACTGGTTGGTAAACATAATTAAAAGATACCATCTCTCATATAAGTTTGTTCATAAGTTTATAGGTTCTCCCGAAAGTACAACAAATCATACCTGTCTGAACTTGGGATCGAGTCTAATCACTCTTGATCGTTCTTAGATCTCGTCCTGTGCTCAAGGTGAGGAGTCGACACACCGAAATCTACCCAGTGGATTGGAAAGACTCATGCAAGAAATACAAATTTAACTCTCGGTCCCTTTACAAATGGTTCTACAATACTCCTAATTCACTCGTGACACACCTTTCGGAAAACTTTAAATGACTTGTAGTTAACCCTAAAGGGTCCACCGCGACCACTATTTATTCGACGGAAGGTTACGTCCTTCGTATTTTCTGTGTTTAAGTTAGGGATCCAACCCTTCTAGGGGACGTCCTCCCGTACCGTTGGGGGAGGTCATAAGAAAGGACCTCTTAGGGGACCTGTCTCCTCGGACTACCGGATGTTAAGTATCCCAACGTGTCTCAGTCTGTGTTAACTTCACTGAATTGTACGTGTGTGTTTATAGTTAACTCGTATTTGACAATATTAATAGGTAAGTAGACTGTCCTAAGTCGGTACATTGATTATGTTTAGTAGAGGATGGACTTCTGAGACGACCATCTATGACCCGATAACAGTAAGTTTATTTAGTTGACATCATGGATGTACTGACACTATCCGTCCCTCCCTAGGAGGGAGGTTTCTCCCTAAAAACCTTTCCTTTTATCTTTCTTAATAACTCGACCCTCTCCCTGTTTAACTTACAATGTAAACGAGTCATGTAGGGTACCCTTCCTGTCAGTTATGTCTTATTAGTCGGGGGGTTTTAATGAATAGGAGTCCTGCGTCTTAGGACACCTTTTGAGACCCAGTTCTAGAGATAAACATCTCTGGCATCCCTAGGTTGAAAATTGAGTCGTTCACTGGTCTTCTTCTCTCCCATAAAAAGAGGAATCGAGTCCCTAAATTTTCTTCCGTGAGAGAAGAGTAGTCAAGAGTTAGTCGTCCGAAAAGAACTGAAAAGTTTTTGACGGAACATGTCAACTGGGAATTTGTCACGTCCTCAACGACGAGGAAGAGTTTCAGTTTTCAGACTTGAATGTCAGTAGAGATGTGAACGAAGGAGGTATAGGGGACAGACGTAGTCACCGAAGTTTGTTGGACTCTTAACATGTATGACACCGTGTATAAATACCCCTTTTTAAGTACACATTCACCTGGGTTCGTTAGGTTTGGGAACAAGAAGTTTACAGTTGAGACAAAGTTAGTCCTTGGGTAGACACAACGACTACACTGAAAGGAGGTCCAGAGGTAACCTTTCACCTATATTGACTCGTCCCATCTGAGTCTGTCCAAAGGAACCAAGTGATGTCACGGACCTGGAGGGGAAAGGGGTTTAGGAAAGGGTGGAGAGGAAGAGGGAGAAGAGTTTCAGGATGTAAGACTTAAAGACGGACGTTTCTCGTTTTTGACTATTTAGCGATTATGCTAAAACTAAATCAAATGACACGATGAGGAGAATCGAGACACATACTAAATTTTCTCCTTTGGTTTATTACATGTCTAGAAGGAACTGAATGTTACCCAAGTACAGTCGATTTGGGAAGTATTCATCTTTTCTAGCATTTGACTTTCGTGGAAGTTACGTGGATTGGATGGTTTGGAGGATCGAATCGGATCGGATCGAATTTGTACGAGTCTTGTTAATATGAACGGATGTCAACCTGTCTTAGTAACTTGTTTTTCGGTTGAAATAGTATTTCACGACTTATAGAGTACATTAAATAACTTATGACATGAATTTCATTTTTGGTCTTACGGACTTACCTACGTCCTACCAAGATTCACATAACCAACGAATGGGACTACTAGTGCCCCGACTGACCCTCGACTCACCATCGACGTCGTCGATGGGACGAGTCGTAGTGTTCCACCATGGTGTAACCACCATGGTGTATCGGTTCCACCGATTGGGACCCTTTACAGTTTTAAGTTTTAAACTTCAGACGAGAGATGACTTGCTCAGCACGAAAATGTGGTGATATTTTATCTTTTGCAGTTTGATAGTATTCAGCTCCTGGCAGATATAAGGGGTATTACCCTAAATTCCTCCCTTACAGGTCCCTACCCCCTTCCCCTCTCTACCAGGGGTTAGTGTACTCAATCATAAGAGTCTGGGTCTTGAGCCTCCGTACGACAAGGCCAGAGTGAGGTACCGGCACGTACCGCGAGTCACAGGGGCGGTAAGATAGGTCGGTCCGTGCCGAGGCAGTGACAGCTGGAGACCAGTAAAGAAGAAAGTCTTTCTCGGGTGAGAGTGGTAGATGAGACCTCGGAAGGGTAGAGACGGCGTAGGAGACTGACAAAGGACTACTTCTTAAGTGAAAACCGAAGGATTTTAATGGTTGTCACTGTATTTATGTAAACCGAACCACGTCCCTTCCCTTCGTGACTTTTGTATTCAGGAATGAGTCCCTGATACCGGTTTAAAAGGATGAGGGATTCTTAAAGAGATTAAGGGTATAGAAAAAATTCTGAACTGAGTTTAGAGTAGAAGAGTACCCCAGATGGGTCTCGTCAGAATGACTTTTGGTGCGGACAAGGAGTGTGGAACGGGTGTGAGGGTTAAAGAGAAAGGAAAGACGGTATTGTAAATGGTTATAAGTTTTGTGTCGTTTTAGATGAACGTGCAACACATATGACAAGTGGAGAAAGAAAAGGGTTACCGACACTCGAAATACACCAAATCAGTGATTCAACACAAGTTAAGAACATCTGGGTTACCGTTCATCGGATGGTCCGGGTGTCCTAAAGGGCCCTTTCTTATGACCTCACCCAACGGTAAAGGACGAAGTCCCCTAGAAGGGTTGGGTCCCTAGCTTGGGTCCAGAGGATGTAACGTCCGTCAGAGGACGTAAAGTCCACCTAAGAAAGGACTGACTCGGTGGTCCCTTCGGGTATCGAAATACTTCCGTCCTTATGAAGAAAACAAGTAGTTCGCACGGACTGTGTGTCCTCCGCGAGTTATTTACGAACGTTAATTATGATTATTAGATTATTATGTGTACGCACGAGTCAACACAGGTTGAGAAACGTTGGGGTACCTGATATCGGTTGGTCCGAGAGACGACTATCCTAAAAAGTCCGTTCTTACGACCTCACCCAACGGTAAAGGAGAAGGTCCCTTAGAAGATTTGAGTCCCTAACTTGGGTATAGAGGTCGCAGAGGACGTGGTAGTCCTGTTAAGAAACAGTGACTTAATGTCAACTGGACACTTTTCGTGTCCAAACTTGACACGCCCAAATGTATATGTGTCTAAAATAAATTATCATTTATGATATCATGATGTGGTAGATACCACATACCTACACTCTCAACCTGATATTTCTTTGGACTCACGGCTTCTTAACTACGAAAACTTGACACCACAACCTCTTCTGAGAACTCTCAGGGAACCTGACGTTCCTCTGGGTTGGTCAGGTGGGATTCGTCTAGTCAGGACCCACAAGAAACCTTCCTCACTACAACTCGACTTTGAGGTTATGAGACCGGTGGACTACGCTTCTCGACTAAGTAACCTTTTCTGGGACTAGGATCCTTTCTAACTCCCGTCCTCCTCTCCCCCTGCTGTCTCCTACTCTACCAACCTACCGTAGTGGTTGAGTTACCTGTACCCAAACCCATCTGAAGCCCTCAACAACTACCTGTCCCTCCGGACCGCACGACGTCAAGTACCCTAGTGTTTCTCAGTCTGTACTGACTCCTTGACTTGACTTGACTTGTGGTAGATACCGACCTACTTAGATATCTATACTTTGGAACCTATACCTCCCCACTGATGTCTAATATGTACCTAGAAACTGACACACATCACAACTACTGGGTTGGAACCACAACAAATTCACAGTTGACATTGCTATTTTAAATCCAACGATTATTATTATTACCAACATACAATAACTACCCCGAAGGGACCATCGAGTCTGACATTTCTTAGACGGACGTTACGTCCTCAGGACCCAAACTAGGAACTCAACCCTTCTAGGAGACTTCTTACCTAACCGAAGGGTGATGTGATAAGAAAGGATCTCTTAAGGTGCCTCTCTCTTCGGATCGTGTCAGGTACCCCAGGGTTACCTATTATTCATTAGAATTTTCGTGTCGACATTTGACCTCTCGACTTCCCCGTCCCTCCTGGTGGGACACGACCCGTGACGTGTCTAAAAGAACAATAACAAATCAGACTGATTTCAACACAGAGAAACGCCGAAGGAACAGAAAGTGACAGAAGTCCTCAAACGAGTTTGAATACAGGTAAGTCAGTCACTACGGTAGGTTCGTTGAGTAGGAATCAGTGGGGAAAGTGGAGGACGGAAGTCAGAAAGGGTCGGAGCCCCAGAAAAGGTTACTCAACCAAGAAGGTAGTCCACCGGTTTCATAACCTCGAAATCGAAGTCGTAGTCACAAAAGTTATTTATAACTCCCAACTAAAGAAAATCCTGACGTACCTATAGGTACAAATGATTATGTCTCGAGGGGTAGGGGTGTCTTAAAGATCTTGTTTCTGGAAATTGACTGTTCTGTATTGGATTGTCCGTCAGAATTTCAAACCAGACTCACCATCGTTTGATTGTATAGAAGAGGGATTGGGGGACCTTTAGAGATGTCCTTATTTCTGTATGAAGGGGTCATACGAGGGGAGGTGGTGACGTAAGAGTCAAGTAATTCTTTTGGAAGTTCCACAAGTCTTTGAGTTCGTCAAGAACCAGTCCTTCGGGACCCCTCGACGACAGACGAGTGGCTCCCGGGACGTCGTCAGGACCTACGGTGACCGTTCAGGTAGTGGTGGACGGTATTGCATTTATTTAGGTGACACCAGACCTGCTAATTTTGACGTAATTTTTGTTATATATACCCGTTTACCTCGGGTACTCTGTTCTCGTCCCAACGACCTTTTAAGTAACCGAGTCTTGTTCCCTGACCCAAACCGGCAATGTAGAATGGTCCGGAAGCAGTCGGGGTTAGTAAGTTTAGGATGAACAGAGGATTTTAGATTTTGCCGTTGGAGTCGTGAATCCTAGGAGGGAGGAAGACTCTGTCTTCCGTCGGAGAGGACTTTTTTTGAGACCTTCTTGTGTGTGAGTTAGCAGTTGTTGTCAGCGGGGACTCTGTTCTCGAGGGTCCTCTTCGAATCCCCGACTGAAAAAATAAAAATTGAAAAATAAAACATGACCCCTTCCCTATCCGAAGGGTGAGGTCATAAGACTGGAGCTCTTAAGGTCCCTGACATATCAGGTACCCCTGCGTTGCTCAACCTGTACCGACTCGTTGAAAGGGAAAGTGAAAGAAAAGTATCGGCTAATTGTTTGTTACAACATTATCAAAGTTCACTTGTCGATTCTCTGAGTCGGTATGTATATGTACCTAGGTAAGAGGGGGTTTTGGGTAAGGGTAGGTCCGACGGTGTATTGTGACTTGTCTCAAGAGACATGACATCTCATCCAGGTACAACGAATAGGTAAAAGTTATGTCGTCACACATGGACAGATAAGGTTTAGGGGATTGATCGGGAAGGGGGAGGGGGTTGGTATTCGAACAAGAGTTCAGACACTCAGATAAAGACAAAACATTCAAGTAAACATAGTAAAGAAAAATCCAAGGTACATATTCCCTACAGTATATTATAAGGTGTCTTCCTAACGAAAATTTGAGTACATAAAGACTTAAAATGTTTCCACAGTTTTATTCATTTATAATCCTACCTCCGTCGTCGTCACTCATACTCCTAATTACCTCGTTCAGACATAATGAAGACATTAAATTTTTTTAGTTAGCGTTCAGAGAAAAAAATCCTCAAGATATACCCTCCTATTTTCACCTGTCTCCACGGTACTGGTATACCTTTAAGAGTCACTCTCCGCCGAGGTCGGACGAGGCCACCCATCGTACCTTTTATGTTTAGAGTAGGTGACCCCCTGGGGCCTCGGCGCAGTAGGGTCCTTGGTCGCAGAGTGGAGAGTCTACCTCGACGTGTGGACCCTAAGAGGACACATAGAAATCGGAGTTACTTGGGACAGGGGTAGGTGAGGAGTTTGTTAAGATGGGGTCTTCCGTCGGACGACACAGGAGACGGTCAGCCGGACGGGTCCTCGCCCCGTTGAGGGTCAGATAGAGTTTACTAGGAAACAAACGTCCTGTGGGTCTAGACGACTTGTGTGACCAAATTCAGGAGTTCAGAACAAGGTTGCCCTATATCGTTTCGTTAAATACTCTTCAGCGCAGACCTCCGTTGTCCTTTTACACCCAGTATCTTCGTCGGAGGAGGTCCCCGACCGACACCGTACCTTGATCTGCAGACGGGACCCCCGTCCGCCCCCTGCCCCGGCCCGATGGACCCGAGGTGTCTTGGTGTCGTCGGGGTAAGTGTTTCGGTGTGGGGTGCCGGGTCTGGGAGGCACGACTCCCGTGGAAAAGGTTTCACACCGTTGAGTCTGTACATTGGTCTTCCTCAGACGTAAAGGGACACCAGTCACAGACACTGACTCTTCCTCCGCTCCGACCGTAACGTGTTACTGGAGGTCTTGACCTCCGCTGATACTCCACCTCAGTTGCCCCCTAAAGTTTGACCCGAGGTGTCTCCGGGTCCCCAGTCTCGTCTATAGAGTCCCCTGTTCCCACTTCGGCTCCCCACGAGACCCGACGGAGCAAACCGAAGTAGTTGTCGGCTAGTGATAAAATGGACAAAAGATAGACTGAAGAGGGGACATTTACGGTCGGACGGAACATCAGGTCGGAGTCGTACCTCAGTACAAGTCTCTTTGTTGACAGGTAGTTTTATATATATATTAGGTTTCGTTAGGTTTTAGAGATGAGTCGGAGATTTCTTTTCCGGTTTCCCCGTTTTCATGTAAGAATTGCTTGTGGTTCTACGCAAATTTTAGGTAATAAGGAATAGAGACGGTATAAGTTATAGGAGTGGTAGGAGTTGTATCTATCGTCGACGAAAGACTTTAGAATGACAGAAAGGATCAGGATTTCCGTCCAGTTTTGGAAAGGTGCTGTGCGTCCGACGCACCAAGTGGGTGCAGAGGGGAGCGAGCACGCCGAGTTAAGTGGTGAGGCGTAGAGTCGAATCGGAGGTCGAGGTGACCGACCGTGAACCCCAAAAAGGGGAGAACGGGATATGTCCTTTCGGGTCTGTGATCTCGTTATTCATACTTAGGAAGAAGGAATTTTCCGTCCCCTTTACCTCTGTCTGATACTTAATGTTATGTCACACAAAAAAAACAACAACAAAAAAAAGGAAAAAACAAAGATCCGGGGTGTCTTTTTAAGTAAAAATTTTCCTACGGTGACTGGAACAGGTAAGATGTTCCTCGGAGACCCTGTTTTGAGATTGTCCATTCGTGAGAGGACATATGTAAGTCACTGTTCCTCAAATAATGAAGTGTTTCGTTGTACGTATTAAACCCCGCTCAAAAATAAATACCTTCCGGAAGGAATCGGTCTAAAAACCGTCCCAAACTCCAGACCGGTTTCCAGAAAGACGAAGTTTTATAAAGAGGGGCAGTTGGTCGTCTTTACAGTGGTCAGATTTCAAGGGCGTGACTGAAGGGTTTCTGACCCATTTATGTTTATATAAGGGATTTTGTCCATTTTGGAAGTCAGCGACTGTGGTTGGAGTAAGAGACTTGAGTCAAGAGTTAAATCGATTGGTCCGTTCGTCGGTACGGGACTCCGTAATACACTTCGCACTTCTTCCTTTTCTAAGGTTTCACACTCCACCGGTCCTCCGTTTCGGGTCTCTCTTGTGTGTCGTTTCACCTCCTCCCGGACCTCGTCACCCTTTCCTCACTAGTCTCTACCCGGTACACCCTCTGGGGTCGGGCTCGGGTCGGGGGTCTCGTTTCCGGACTGGGTGGTCTCTGCTGGTGGGTTCTTCGGAACTCGAGAGTAATAGTCCGCTGTGATGTCTAGGTCCACATGAAAAAATAAGAAATTAAAAAATATGTTAAAACTCTCCAATAAAAGATCGATATCGATAATATAACACATATAAGGAGTGCAACATGTTATATAGAGACTCGGATAAAATGCACGTTATCAAACATGGATGGGGAGGGGGTTGGGAAATAACGGGGGGTGGTGGTGGTGACCATTGATGGTCAACCAAGAGGTATAGACTCAGATGAAGTAAAAACAATATAAGTGATCAACCAACATAAAAGAATCTGAGGTATACATTTACCATAGTATAGCATACACGGAAAGAGACAGACTGAATAAAGTGATTCCAATTATGGGAGGTAACACGACGTTCTCCGTTACAAAGTAAAGAAAAATCCTGACTCGTCATAAGGTAACACATTATGCATGGTGTTGAAGGAATAAGTGAGTACACAACTGACTATGAATCCCACGAGGGTATAGAGCCATTAACATTTAGTGTGACGATACTTGTGCCCCCACACACCTAGAAAACCTTGACTACAAAACCCACAAAACAAAAAAACAAAAAAACAAAAACCGACCCCATATATGGGTCCTCACCTTAATGACCCAGTATACCATCGAGACCTGAAGGGTCCACCGCGATCACCATTTCTTGGGTGAACGATTACGTCCTCTACATTCTCTACGTCCGAGCTAGGGACCCAGCCCTTCTAGGGGACCTTCTCCCGTACCGTCAGGTGAGGTCATATGATTGGACCTATTAGGGTGCCTGTCTCCTCGGACCGCCCGGTGTCACGTGCCCCAGTGCTTCTCGACCTGTGCCGGCCTCGCTGGATCGCGTGTGTCCGTGCTACCAAGTCGCAGTGAAAAAGCTCTTTGGAGGTAGCACCCAAGGTGTTACCGACGCGGTCCACGTGAAAGCTCACTTCCTGAAGGACACCCGTGCAGGAGTCGTTTACGAAGTCGATTACGTGGTTGAGAAGAGAGAAGAGGAGATTGTTGGGGTGGACGGCGGAGAAGTGGACGAAGGTTTGTGGCGGGGTGGGACAATAGGGACCAGACAGAGGGCGGGGGTGGACGACGTGGAGGACCACCCGAGGTCCCGGAACAGGACTGGGTCCGTCTGATGCAGGTACGGGTCATGAGACCGAGAGGACTGCGAAAGGGGAGCTGGTCGGAAGTAAGGGAGCGTGGCCAGAGATTAACAGGGAGTAGTGATCTGGAGAACACGGGTCGGAGGTCGCTTGAAATCGAGGACTCATCGAACGGGTCCCTATGGAAGAGACGGATTGTAGTGGTTTGGGGTGACGGCGCAGGAAAGTAGGGGTCCCAAGGGATTTACACAAGTGACTCACTCACTCATTCACTTAATACTTATTTACTCTTTTTCATACTCTTATTTACTCACGTACTTATTTACTCACTTAGTAACTCACGAAATGTTTTAGCGCGTCCCGTACGACATTTTTGATGGTTTATCTCCAAGGGAACTCACTGTGCACAAGTTGTCACCGTTGTCGTTGTTGTCTTTTACAGATTACTCCAATTACGGGTAATACATCGGTACGGACCTCGGGATAGACTGAGTTCTTGATACCTGTAAGTGATAAAAACAGGTCGACCGTAGGTAAGAGAAAGAAGACTAAAAGGAGGCCCTACCTGTCAGTTCCGTTCCCGAAGAGACACCGTGGTACTGGTTCTCTACTCGACTACCAGGTCAAACTGACAGGTCCAAGAGGGGCGAACGTGACTCACTGGGTTCTGACCTTTATAAACCTCGTTTAAGGACGTCTTCAGACATGGGACATCTCTGACCGGTCAACAAATTTTCTGGTCCACCGTAGTGCACGGGACCTAGTTTGTTCCTAGATGGTGAATAATAGGTACACAGAAAGTAAATCTCAATGAATTGAGGGGTGACGGAGTCAAAGGAGAAGACATATTTTCGTTATACGTTACGGGTATCACCAGATGAATCCACTTTTATATCTAAGTTTGAGTATTCTGTCGGTATCCGAGATATGAATCGTAGCCAAATGAGTCTTGGTATAGTCTACAAAAAGAAGTCGGGTCTTCGGGACTGTTATTAGGTGTGTCTCTCAAAGTTCATGTTCCTCGGTTGTTGATGAGGTCCGTCTTTAAAGCGACCGAATTTTTATAATACTGGAGGGGAAACCTTCGATCATAAAGGACATTGTTAACGAATCCGTATCGAATGTTCAGAGGTGTCTCTCTGTACGGTCAACACTCTTAAGTCTCTTTGAGTTTTGCTCTCGAAGGATTGTCCATGTGTGTCAAGAGGGTCAGACCCCCGGTAAATGGTTAGTCCCCAGTAAAAATGGACTTCACTACGACGGACCGTAATCCAAACTGTGTTTAGTAACATAGACCAGAAGTCTCACCGTCAATTCGTTTCCAGTCTAACAGTGTAACACGCCCTTAAACCAAAAGACTTTTGAAATTGGGTTTGTTATTATTGTCATGGGTGGAATGTCGTAACATCCCTCCCAGTCTACTTAATCATGTACAGACCCCGAATTATTCCCGACCTTGTATTATTCGAGAGTTTTTTTTTTTTTACGAAGATAACGACATCTAAACCCATAGACGAACTCAAAGAGAGAAAAGGTTTTGTACTAATAAGGTAAAAAAAAGAAGAAAATCTGTCGTCATTAGGAAGGTCATTCGATTGTAAAACGGAGTCAACTAGTCGCATTGAAAGATGACACTAGTTGAGACCAATGGGGTCTCCTTGGTCTGCTTTTACTCGGACAGACTTGGTCCACCAGATTACACTAGACTGAGAGTCCGGGAGAGGACTCACGGTCTAAAGATTTTACTGGTGTACTCCCTGAAGGGACCAGTAGGGCATCGATGCTGAGGTGCGAGGGTTACGTCCCCCCGGTCAAAGATAAGGACCAGTCCCTTCATCTAGAGTGTAGGGCGTTGATTCTCAAATGTGCCGCGTCGATTTCTAGGACGTACACTGTTGTTTCTAGTTTCTAGGACGTACAGTGTTGGTTCTCGGCCACGTCGGTACACACACACACACACACACACACACACACACACACACACACACACACACACGTCAGACTTTTTTATTTTTTTTGGCGTACTCTCGGACTTCGTAGGTTACAGGACGACCAGGTTTCTCTGTGTCTTGGTCTCGTATTCCGCGGAAACAGTAGTTCCTACTCTTTCCGTCTTCGCGGAATGACCCGAAGGGAGGGAGACTCCAAAGTCCTGTTACACAAAGAATCACTGAACCTCCGTCCTACAATAGTCTCTCGTGTTCAGAGTTCTCTCTCAGGGAGACCCGCCCACTCAACAACCTCGTCGAGCGATTCCTCGTCCTTCACTTTTGAGTCCATTCCCTCGGGTTCTACGAGGGGGACCACAGGAAGCCCGTTTCGTTTTTGGAGTCAGGTCCCTCTTCAGGCAGTGTCATTTGGACAGGGGTCTCCTCTGTGTTGTGTTTGCGGTCCAGGTAAAGAAAGAGGCCGGTGAGTCTCCTGTCCTTACTTGCTCAGTTGTCTGGACACTGGGGACATAAGTGATTCATTGGCTTCGTCGTACTGAGTGAACTTCCGTAAGGAAGTCAGAGGAAAAACGTCAGTGCCACAGACCCAAACCTTGACTATTAAGGAGGGGACCGGGGTCGTAGGGGTGCAGGGAACGGAAGCTGTGGGTCACAGTCCGGACCGAAGGTAGAAGGACGGAGACTGGGAGACTGAGTTTGTCCCGCTCTTTGGTGACATCGAAAGGACGCGACCAGTGCAACCACTGTCATTTACATAAAGAGTAATTTCGTTCAAAAGTACGGACGAGAGACTCAGATTCCTTGCAACGGACTCTTCTACTGGATAAATCTTTTCCACTCTCCTGTTTTGCTACATCTTTTGATCGTACACAGAATTATGTCCGACTCAGAGGTAGTGGTAGAAAGGGAAGTCTTTCAGTTGGTCTCCGTCGGGTGGACACGTCGGGTGGACAACCCGAGTTTGAAGAAATAACAATGCGACAGGAAGGACCATCTCTGACCACGAAGTGTTCCCGGTGTGCAAAAGCAGTGTGTCAACAGAAAGTCACAGGTGTCTCATAACCAAAGATCTGGGGACCCGTATATGGTTTTAGGTACCTACGAGTTCAAAGCATATATTTTACCGTATCATAAGAGTATATTAGAGGCGATGTGAAATTTAGTCGAGATCTAATGAATATTATGGATTGTGTTATATTTACAATAAATTTATCAAGATCTTTTATGTTACATTTACGATACATTTGTCAACGTTTATGTGTCGTTTAAGTTCAAAACGAAAACCGTTGAAAGACCGTAAAAAAGGGTCCATAAATATGTATATACCCAGTGAAACCGGATCTACCATTTCTTAAACGGACGTTGTGACCTCTGGGTCCGAGGTAGGGACCCAGTTCTTTTAGGGGACCTTTTCCCTTACCGTTGGTTGAGGTCATAGACTTCTTAGGTTACCTGTCTCCTCGGACTACCCGATGTCAGTCAGGTGCCCCAGTTTTTCTTAGTCTGAACTGACTCACTGATCGTGAAACTGAAAGTGTAAATTATTTGTGTTACATAAATGACATAAACATAAATAAATTGTACATTATTTATGTTACGTTTACGATTCATTTGAGTTTAAACAACACATGAACGTTGACAAATGAATCGTAAACGTAACATATATATATATAAAAAAAAATAAAATTACCGACTAAGAGTTGAATAATTTTTCCAACTAAATCCGTAGTCGTTAACACTGAAGGTGGAGGAGAACCGAGTCATGACTACCTTCACTAGACGAACTGTTAGAGTCGTCCTGACACGTCCGGGTACTCTGTGAACACCTAGGAGTGGACCTTAGCTAGGGTTCAGAATCTTGGAAGTGGTGTGCCTCAAAAGGGACATCAATAAGAGTCAGAACCATCCGTACCCTTGTCCAGGAAAGTGAACCTCTAAGGAAAGGAAACGCGGAGACTAGTCCAGTCGTGTATGGAAGAGGTCTCTAAAGTGCAACGTCGATCACTACCACTAGATTAGACCACTTACCGGTGGAGACCGAAGTGCCCTCAGAACGAGAATAGAAATTTCCGGTACTTACGACACCAAAGGACTGGTTGAACAAGGAGGTGTTCTCGCTTGTCGCCACTCAGTCCTCGTCCCCGCCCACCGGGTCGTAAGGCGACGTCGTCTTTGGTACAAAAGGAGTTTCTCGAGGGTCTATGAAAACTAGACTAAACCAACTTAGACACCTATGTCTTGGGGGTCTATGTCTAACGATAGACAAGACAAGTCAAGTCAAGTCAAGTCAAGTAAACGAGTCAGCACAGGCTGAGAAACGCTGGGGTACTTAGACAAGATAATAAATGGGTAATTATAACATAAGGTTTTAATAGTAGATGGGAAAATTTTGTGTTTAAGAAGGAATGGAAGAGGTCTAAGTTTTCTAAGTACGTCAGTACTCAAATTACATGATAAAAATAATAAAGGGATTGATTGGGAACTTCTTAAGAGTGACATATAGTCCAGGGAGAGATTTATGAAATAGTTATAATCGAATAACTTAGAAGTGTTGTTGGGATACTCAATCTTCGATGATAATAAGGGTAAAGTGTCTACTCCTTTAACTCCGAATCTGACTACTCGTCCTTTAGTGTCCTCAATCATCTTGACCCTAACCTCAGGTCCATCTTCCCGAGATCTTGAACTCAAGGTGGACTCAAATTCAATTGAGGATACGTTAAGACGATATAGGAAAAAATTATGTTTTTAAAATTCGATAATTTTTCAAAAGTAAAATTAAGTATATGACAGAGTTTAGTAGAGTATCTGGTGAGTCAAAATGTAGCTGTGAACCTCTTTATGGTCGACTCACATTTTCTTAAGACCTAAGTCTCTACTGAACTAAAGTTAAGGGAAAAGTGAGGAACGAACGAAACACCGGGACTCGTTTGAAAGACTGGTCACATTCGGAGTCATAGGGGAGTACCCCTGGAATCTATCCTTAAGGATGAAGAGAGTGACCACCAACATCTCTGACCTCTTTAGTACGGTGACGTTTGCGAAACCCTTTGTAATACTGGCGTTCAGTTGTAGTAGGGGAGATTACTGCTTCTTTACAAATTTTAATTCCTTTACCACGGGGATGAAAAAGTGATGTTCGTCGGGGACGACCAACTTTTTAGAAAGCTTATTTTTTCATCTAGGAATGCAAAGGAAACACGACATCTCCGACAACGACGACGACGGCTAGGTTTTATTTAATGAAGTACTTCATTCCAGACAAATATAATAAGGTGATGGACTACTGAAGGACACATATTGTAAGTTTATGCTCGTAGAGTCGGTTTCCAGGTATTTCGGTGAAGGGGGTGTGAAATGTGAAGTGGTACGATTTGTAGACGAAAAGAACCGGTGGACTCAACTACTCAAAGTGAAACGTGGTACCACTCCAGGTCCACAGTCCGCTCCTGGGTCTGTAAAAGAAGGGAGTAACGGAGTTCGCCCCAGACCAAATATCAGGGTAAAGGGGGTGTTCTCGACCACTACTCCCTCTGTGACGTCGACCCGCAGTAATGGGAGTTAGTTGCCGACACTGTAAAAAAACTTCCATCGTCCGTCCCGACTTCTTCCAACGTAAGAGTGTAAAAGTCGGTCCAACCTCGACACCGGTAGACCTTTCTGCCTATATTCGTATTTGAAGTCTCTCCCTTGAAGTCAAAAAGGAAGAAATCCTCGAGGATGTTGAATTTTTAAGGACCATAGGAGTAGGACCCACCTTACACGAAGGATCTACGTTGGACGTTCTCATCTGTCCCCAGAGTAGAGACAAGGAAGACGAGGAGGAGTACTAGGTATGCTTCACTCTATTCCTTCCACTACGAGTACCCCACAAAACTATAGAACCGTCCTTGTCAAAATACACTACTTAGTTACTTTGGACTGTAATGCCTACGGAAACCCTCCCAGGCCCCTCCAGAGGATGGACTAACGTTGTTGGGAAGTCAAAGTTTCCTAAACTCAGGATACAGGTAAGAGTGGTACCCCTCGTACAGAGACATATTGTCTCTCGAAGTGGACTATTGACTAGTGGCACTTACTCTCCGTTCTATGTGTGTCTCCTTTGTAGAGGATTTAAGGTGGACCGAACAGGGACACGGAGGTAGACGGTTTGGCCTCGGAGGGCTGTACGTTTCTGTCGTTAAGAGAATGACTTTGTTAGACCGAACATGGTCTCGAATAAATTTTTTACTAAGTTTTATACAACGTCGACATGGTTGTGTGACTATAGGGTCCGTGTCGGGAAGTGTCGTAAAATAAATTATTGTGTCCCTGGAAGTACCAAACTATTGCAGAGTTTCCTACCACCATGTTTACCTTTTACCTGGTTCTCACGTTCGAATGTAAGAGAGGATTTTATCTAAGCACATGTCCTAAACTCAGGATACAGGTAAGAGTGATGCCCCTCGTGCAGAGACACATTGTCTCTCGAAGTGGACTATTGAGTAGTGACGGACAGACTACGTCGAGACAGGACGTATGTCAGTGCAGGACCTTTCTTAACAGGAGTTGGAGGAGGTAACGGTCCTCTTGTCTAGTAAAAAAAATTACCAGGACCAACTGATAATTATTGAGATAAGTAAATTGACGTACCCTAAAGAAGAAGTTAACAAGGAAATAACGACTCTATTTAATTTTGACCTAAAAACTTTAACCGAAGTTTTTACACTGGACAGGTCCTTCAAGGGGTCACCACAGATCACCGATTTTGGGGTACTAGGGTCATGTCCTCAGGGTCTAAGTTAGGGACCAGTCGTTTGATCTAGGGTGTACGATGTTGATTCTAGACCGTGTCGGTTTATTTAAAAAAATTTTTTGCTCAGACAGAAATATATCTATGTCACCTTATGATGAGTCGGTAATTTTTCTTACTTTATTACGTCGTTGTACCTACGTCGATCTCTAACAGTATGATTCACTTCGTTTAGTCTTTCTCTTTCTGTTTATGGAATACTGTGTCGCGAATGTACACCTTAGATTTTGTACTGTGTCTAATTGGATCATAGATACTTTGTTTTTGTCTGGGTGTCTGTATCTCTTATCCGAACACCAATGATTCTCCCTCCCTTCTCCCCTTCACCCTCTCCCTACCCGTCCCTCAAACCCCGGTCCTCTACGTTTGATAATAAACGTATGTCTTACCTATGTGTCGTTCCAGGATGACATTAGAGGACGCTATTTAGTATTACCTTTTGTTATAAAATGTCTTCTTACACATATTGACTCAGTGAAACGACGTCTCGTCTTTAATTGTAATGTTCAGTTGATATGAAGTTAAATTTTTATAAAAATTTTACACTTGATAGGAAGTATAGTGGGTTATAGTGAGTAAAAAAGTGAGGGGGGTGTGTAGGGGAAAAACGATGACACCACATATAAGGATCTCTCGTAGGACAGGGATTTTGGAAGTCCGAAATCTAAGTTAGGTGGAAATAAATGTTCCCTAAGACGAAGTCCACGACACAACCTACAGAGGCGTACGTGAGGGAGTAAACTAGGGGTTTCAAAATTCTATTCGTCTTACAGAGGTAACGTGTTCGTCCTCTTGGGTCCGTCCACCCCCTTTGCCTGGAACGTCACCAACTCGGTCCTGTATGAAGGTCGAGAAGAGGTTCAGGGTGTGAGACACAATTTATCTCTTGAAGTCGAGGAGAAGGGAGACGAGACTCGATGAAGTTGGTCGTAGTGCTCCATGAATGAGAGAAGAGACATCCTTCCCAAGAGAGAGAAAAGGTAGGTACGAATCTTCAAGTTGGAGCGGCCCGAGGAGGTCCTGGACAGAAGGGACATCGAGTACAAAGGAGGAAAGGTGACTGAGGAAGTAGAGGAAAAGATAACGTCAGTCTAAGGATTTTTTTGGTGTAACGAGCTAAGGATGGACGACGAGTGAGGGACTTTTAACGGGTGGTCTTTCTGTCAAAGTGAAGTGACGACCAGAAAAGCAAATAAAAATGGTACAAGACTAAGGAAGGTCTAAAGTCGGTCTGTTCGTATACGACTAGACACACGGTTCTCCGCTATATAGGTCTATATGTGAGAATAGGTGTTTAATAAATTTCGTCGAATGATTTATAAAAAGGTCCAGAAAACAAAGGGAAAATTAACAATTTGATAAGTACGACGGAACTTCATTCTTAATCCAGGAGAACGAAGGTCATCACTCGTGTCGTGTACGTCCGTTAGTTTAGTCTTAATTTATTCTTGATCTAAAGTTTGGTGAAAATGTTTTGTTTTAGTTTATGTGAACAAGAGGTTTATAGTTTCGAGGGTATTGTAGTCTTTTGTATTCTTCTCACTATAATAAATCCTTTGTTTTTTAAAAAACGTTCAACCGATTCTAACGTGTACTTTCACTTTGTCAATCAACGAGTCGGTGTAGACTGAGACGCTGGGATATCTGACATCGGGTGGTCCGAGGAGACAGGTACCTTAAGAGGTCCGTTCTTATGACCTCACCCATCAGTAAAGGAGGAGATCCCCTAGAAAGGTTGGGTCCCTAACTTCGACCCAGAGGACATAACGTCCGTCTAACAAATGACGGGCTCGGTATCTTCGGGGTGAAAGGTGTCTACCTCCTCTCTACTTTTCTTCTTTAACAATCAAGACAATTTTTGAACTCCATTGACACAATCGTCCTTATATCTCCCGTTTTGTGGGGCCACGGAACGACCACACTCACATTTAATGATTGTTCAAAAGTTCCCCGTTTTTACATAACTATATATACAATTTTACTTTTACGTATATAAGAAACTGGATCACCAAGATGAGCAAATTTTGATTAAGGTGTCCAAATGAGTATAGAAAAGTGTTTCTTTCCATACGACATTATAACGTCGTAAATTTTTTACTCCGTCGAATTATAGTCCACTTTACTAGAGGTTCCACTCTACACGTTTTTTTCTTATACGTCTTGTTGCACATATTCCACGATTACTAAGACTTCCATCCTGGGTGTGCGTGTGCGTCTCGACGTAAACTTTTTTGACATTTGGGTGCTTGTGTGTGCGTGTGTAAACCTGAACTTTTCTAACAGAGACCTCGAATATGGTCTTATAAGAGAGTCACGAACAGGAACCTCTCTCCTTAGTCCTTGACCTCTGGACCCTACCCTTCCTTTGACAAAAAGGAAGATGTAGAAATACACTACTGGATTTTATAAAGAAACACGACCGTAATTTCAACAAAAAAAAAAAATTCGCTTTTCGTAACAAAATTTTTTTAAAAATTTCGAACTCAATTGTACTGAAATAAATTAGAAGTTAAACCACAATTCTTACCGACAGTAAATTTGTAAACGTCAATTCACACTTCTCAACGACATTTTAAACTTTCCGTACGAACCCGGTCGAGACTTAACTCCACGCGGCCGGTGTTTAGATTCTACTGTCTCTTAAAGGACAACGGAGAGTAACCAAAACTCGAAGTGACAAAAGTTATTTCACAATGATATTCTTCCGTTTTAAATGAATTAGGTCTCTGTTTTCGGTCAGAATGATCAAGTGTAAGTACAGTGAAACCAGTATTGTTACTAGTAGTCGATATGAACTCTCTGCAAAGATCTCTGTCAGGGTGACAAGGTACTTTGTGTAAAGACAGAATGTCCAAGATCGAGGGTCCTACACTCGTTATTGTAGGTGGTCGGTGTCCGGTCGGACAGAAATATCGTCTATCTTCTTCCGTAGAATTCCAGTTATTCTGAGTTCAGTCATAGTGAGGTAGTAAAGTCGATAGAAGTTTGAGAGATAAGGGTTGTGAGTTGACGTTCAAATACCGTGGTCCTGTTCAGGTCTGGAAGGCAAAGACCGAGCCTTATTGAAACGATAGGAGGGAGTCCCAGGGGGATTGTGTTGTAGAAGAGCCTTTAGTCGGAGTGTGGGGTCCTTTCTTCCCCCTTAAGGCCTCTGGTCCTTGGGGACTCGGTGGGTCCTCCGTGGTTTTCTGCCGGTAGTCGTCTGTAGGACCCTGGAGCCCATCGAGACCAGGAGCAGTGCCCCCCACTGACCTCTCCGTTCAAATGTCGTCGGTGACAACAGTTCACCTTTATTTAAAAATTATTATTCTTATCGTCGTCACCTAACTATGAAACCGAGAAGGTCTTGTCGGCAGGTCCCTATAAGGTCGGAATTTCACAATAGACAATTTCGGTCTTAACTATAAAGGTGGGGTGGCCCCTTGTCAAGTCGGGAATTAGAGAACGTTCCTCGTTAACTGAACTCTTGGTTGTCGTCGACTCCCGGACCAGTTCCGGTCCATTGGACACTCACTCGCTGGTGACTCCTTAACTCTCCAAAGAGTCACAGAGACGGAAAGAGTGATCAGAAAGAAAGGTTAAAGGGACATCCATACCATTTAGGTTTACGTATCCAGAGTCTTTGCCATTGTGTAAAATAGACCCGTGGTTCGTTAGAATCGTACGATTCTACGAAAATTGGTGAGTGACAACGAAGAAGTGGTCGTGAAGACCGTAGCTAGTTCTTTTCCTCTGGTGGAGTATACGGGAGGAGTTAGAACAATACACGGCAGGTTTGCGTGGATACCCTCCTCTTTATGAGTGCCGTGTACTTCACTTCATACAGAAATGTGTGGACTAGATGACTGATAAGGACTCGGGAGCACGTCATACTTTCTCTTGTACTACGTTCAGTTTGGACTTAACTAAAATCGGTCTAAAAAGGTCCTGGTCCCCGAATATTTAGTGATATACACAGTTTGAGACGGGAAAAGGGGACTAAACCATTAGTGAGAGACTCATTGAACCCTCCAGATTCGATCTGTACACATCGATGGTACCCGAACTGACCCAATAAATAAATTAAGTCGACTCTTAACCACTACAACCCAGGATAATTAAGTGACTGTTTGATAAAACTTCAATTACGAAGTCTCGGTTGAAGAAAAACTCCACACGTCATTCTCCATCAAGAGGTAAAGACCAAAGTGAAACAACAACAGGATTGATAAGTGCATTCTTTTGTTTTGGGGGGTTTACGAGAGTTCAAAGTGTCTGTATAAAAAGAAGCATACAAATGAGTCTTTTCTTCGGTTCGGATGTCAAAGTAAAAGTATAAAATTTAATTGTCGGTCTCCTTCTAAGGTTCGGTTGGGTTTTTAGGATCAATAAGACTTAACTTCGATGTTAATACTTTTGAACAATATCGGTATTTAATACAGACCGAAAATTTGATAGAGGTAACGTGTCTATCTCTTAAATCGGTGTGAAACACAATTTTCTCAAAATTACTAAAAATTATCTCCCAAACACAGAAAAGAAAGGCAAATAAGGTTGACTGAACAAGTTCAAGACACTAAGACTCTGGACCTCAATTCACTTTATAACTATGATATAATAAGTATTACCTGAAACTTTTTAAGTTCACGTTCTTCTCTTATTTTCGAGAGGTGACAAACGGAAAACTTCTTTCTCCTCTTTGCTCATTCGTCAGTCTCGAAACACTAAGTTTTGTTACCGGACATGATTTAAGGAATATTTGTCCATTTAAGAGTTACTAGTGGAAAATTGGGGTGATCTCCAAACACTAGGGTACTGAGTCTTTATGGTCGGACGAAGTCAGTGTAACGAAAGGGAGTAGGTATAGATGTAGAGGTAGAAAATTTTTCGTATATAAGGAAAGGATAAAAATGGTGAGTTGAAGTCTACCGGAGAAAACCAGACTCGATGTTCTAGTTGTTTTTGACCAGTCTTGTCTGAAAAGTCTACAAAATCAAAAAAAAAGAAGAATAGAAACACTCCTACGAGACTATTTTTCCTTTTTGTGTACCGGAGACTTCTGGTAATGAAGTTCTTAAAATGACAGGAGGAGGGTCTTACGAGGAAAATGGAATCTACCACGAAGGAGGTGTACAGGTTCATGAAGGGTGGGAGTTTTAATGTAATTCCTACCAAGATTACTGTAAAGAAGGGGAAGACACACACGAGTCGGTGTCAGCACAGACTGAGAAACACTGGGGTACTTAGCGTCGTGCGGTCCGGAGGGACAGGTAGTGGTTGAGGGCCTCAAGTGAGTCTGAGCGTAGGCAGCTCAGTCACTACGGTAGGTCGGTAGAGTAGGAGCTAGCAGGGAAAGAGGAGGACGGGGGTTAGGGAGGGTCGTAGTTTCAGAAAAGGTTACTCAGTCAAGAAGCGTACTCCATCGGTTTCATGACCTCAAAGTCGAAATCGTAGTAAGGAAGGTTTCTTTAGGGTCCCGACTAGAGGAAGTCTTACCTGACGAACCTAGAGGAACGTCAGGTTCCCTGAGAGTTCTCAGAAGAGGTTGTGGTGTGAAGTTTCTGTAGTTAAGAAGCCGCGAGTCGGAAGAAGTGTCAGGTTGAGAGTGTAGACATGTACTGATGACCTTTTTGGTATCGGAACTGATCTGCCTGGAATCAGCCGTTTCATTGCAGAGACGAAAAGTTGATATGGTGTCAAATTTTTCACCTCTTCTTTTCATACAACGATTAAACAGAAGGGTAATTACTTCTTCCAAAGACACCGAGGTGAGATACGAAAGTAAGACAAAGAAAGTACCTACAATTGGTCAAGACACTTTGTGACTCACAAACGATCTACCGTCCTAACAGGATAGACGATCTTCAAGTGTCTAGAGTTTCCCCAGGGTTAAAACTCTCTTAGGTGTACTTGATTCTCAGAATTGTGTTATCTCTGTACGTCGGTGATTCTTTGGACGTGTAAAAATCCCAGAGATAGAATTTCTTTTACAGGTCGGACACCGTTTTAGTGTGTTGGTTTCCGAGCCGTCTCGTAAGTTCGGATTCCAAGAACTGAAGAAACTGTATCTAAACTTATTTGGGTTGTTAAAGTCCGAAGGGAACACCGAGTCTGACCATTTCTTAGACGGGTGTTACGTTCTCTGGACCCAAGTTAGTGATCCTGTCCTTCTAGGGGACCTCTTCCCTTGTCGTTGGGTGAGGTCATAAGAACGGATCTTTCCGACGACTCAATGTCGAGTATCTCAATGTTTCTCAGTTTGTGCTGACTCACTGATTGTACTCTTCTGTCTGTTAGAGTCTGGTCTTGGTTAGACTTGTGTTCTGTGATCTCTAGTCCATGAAGACTACCGATTAATAGTTCAATGACGATTGTCAGGAAAATAACACGGGTAAAAACATACTTTACAAGGGAACCATAGAGATTAAAAGAACTCCTCTAGAGATCAGAAAGGGTAAGAAAACAAAAGGAGATAAAGAAACGCAACTAGTGACTCCTTCAGAAAGAATAGAGAGGAGCGTCAAGAAACCTTGAGACGTAAGTTTACCCATGTCGAAATGAAAAGAGGAAACGGAAAACGAAGAGAAGAGTCGATAAACATTCCTGAGGAGCCTGTTGGTAAAACGGGAAAACGTAAACAAAAAGGACCCCTACCAGAACCAGTGATGGAGGACATGTTACAGTGCTTGAAGGTAGGTATCAAGAAGTCCGTGAGACAGATAGTCTAGATTAGGGAACTTAGATAAACAGTGAAGGTGACATTTTAACATTCCCTAAACTAAATCCAGTATGGACTTACCAGATCACCAAAAGGGGCGAAAGAACTTAAATTCAGGTAACCGTTATTCCTCAAGTACTAGACTCGGTGTCAGTGGAGGACCAGAACAAAAACGACTGTTTTCTCGAAGAGGTAGAAACCGACGTTTCTTATATTAGTTAGATTAAAGCCATAACTGATAGACCGCTACAGGTGCACATCTCAGAAGAGATCACAACTACCTTCTCCCAAAAACGATACTAGTCACGTAAAAGAACAGTTTTGAGACAATCGGAAACTGGAAACTTCGTAATGCTTGTTTCCATCCCCTCCACTACCTTAAGGTCAACTCGATAAAGTTTAGGATTTTCTACTACAAAAATTTCATAACGTGAGTTTTACGGTCGTTTAAACCTTTTGAGTCGTCACCGGTGTCCTGACCTTTTCCAGTCAAAAGTAACGTTAGAGTTTCTTTCCGTTACGGTTTCTTACAAGTTTGATGTTAACGTGAGAAACAAACAGTTGTTTCTAGGTAGATCAGTTTCGATACTAAAATGGTCATCAGTACATACCTACACTTTCAACCTGACATTTCTTTCGACTCGAGGTTTCTTAACTACGAAAAGTTGACACCATAACCTCTTTTGAGAACTCTCAAGGAACCTGACGTTCCTCTAGGTTGGTCAGGTAGGATTTCTTGTAGTCAGGACTTGTAAGTAACCTTCCTGACTACGACTTCGACTTTGAGGTTATGAAATCGGTAGGCTACACTTCTTGACTGAGTAACCTTTCCTGAGACTACGACCCTTTCTAACTTTCGTCTTCCTCTTCCCCTGTTGTCTCTTACTCTGCCAACTTACTGTAGTGGTTGAGTTACCGGTACTTAAAGTCGTTTGTGGTCCTCAACCACTACCTGTCACTTCGGACCTCACGACGTCAGGTACCCCAGTATTTCTCAGCCTGTGCTGACTCATTGACTTGACTGATTGTTAGGTTTTTTACAGTGACGAATCGAACGGAAAGTCCTACTGTCAAACACTTTTTGTCCCAATTCTTTCGATAGAGTGTCCCGGACACTCACTGGCCCTGTGAGACGTAACTTTGAGGCGTAAACCAACCCCCTCCGGTCAAGACCAACCCCTAGGGGAGGATTTCATTCACCCGTTATATAAGGTGACTGGAGGTTCTCCGAAGGTCTCAAACAGTACAAAATACTCAGTCAAAATCTCATGTAGGATCTGGAGGGAGGGAAAGGTTCAAGAGTCCGAAGTGTCCCGAAAATTTGAAAGATAAAGCAATGTCATGTTTATTGTGATGATCGGACGGAGGGCGAAGAGGGGAGTCCGATATGCCTTAATAAGTATGAGTTCCAGATTTCACCTTTCCCTCGTACTTCCCTTTTGTCTGGTCCCTCACTTTTGTTTAATCGTTAGGTTTGTCGGGAGAGGGACGGACAGTGTCTCTTCCGGAAACCACAGAGGAGGGTCTCAGTTCCCCAAAAGACTCAGCTTCTAATTTCCTATGTAAAAGTCCTAAGACTCTTGTCTAAGACTTTACATATAGGTGGGTTCCGCTGGTCCTGTTTAGCGTGTAGATGTCTTGGTCCCACACGGAAGTCGAGACGTCCTCAGAGGTGCGGCCTAATCGGACCACACTTTCAAATCATAAGACGTGGGTGGTCGTTGTTCGGTTTTTCGTGTCAAGTATCAAAGGAAGTACAAATCTATCCTTCTTTACTTTCCTTTCCTTTTTTGTCTTTTTTCTTCTTTCTGTTCGGTAATTCGAGAGAAACCCACTCAACATTTTGGAATAGAAAATTCTATTCATTAAGAGTTACCCCCATTAGAACGGAGGGGTTTTCTTTGTGAACCGTTACAGAGTTCTATAAAACCTAACAGTTTTGTCCCCCTGTCCACCACGAAGACCGTAAATCTCCTATCTGTTGTTTCTCCTACGTCGATTTGTGGGAAATTCCAGGTCCCGACAGGGGTGTTAGTTCTTACTAGGTCAGGTGTGTAGTTATCACTACTCCAAATCATGAGACGGAATTTTTCTGATTCGTCACCTTTATCTTAAAAATTTTTGAAGAGGGGGTGAAGGAGAGAGAGAGAGTGTGTGTGTGTGTGTGTGTGAAGTGGGTACACTTCTACGTGTCCGGGCGTGTGAGTCTTCTCGGTGATATGAACAAACTTAGGTTACGACGACGGTGCCGAAGGGTCCACCGTGATCTCCATTTCTTGGGCGGACGGTTGCGTCCTCTGTATTCACTACACCCCAGCTAGGGACCCAGTCCTTTTTGGGGACCTCCTCCTTTACCGTTTGGTGAGGTTTTAAGAACGGACCTCTTAGGGTGCCTGTTTACTCGGACTACCCGACGTCAGGTACCCCAGCGTTTCTTAGTGTGTGTTGATTTCGAGTTGACTTGTGTGTACGTGGGACGACGGTAGAACTTTAAGAATTATTAAAACTCATTCAAGGTGTAAAAATAAAATGGGACTCGTGACGAAATGACGTCGTCTTGGTACACAAGAGGTTCCGTGGGGAAAACGTGGGGGTTGTAAGATGAAGTGTAACGTCACATACAATAACAAGACAAAAATTCTGGAGAAAAACCGAATACCACCTCGACTTCGACCTTTTATAGGGACACGGTACCTAAAATTTTACGGACGTCTACGGGGAGAGAGAGTAGTTTGACAGATCCTTTAGGTGTGTTCCGTAGGTCCCTGTCCGTCGTTTAACACACTGTATTTGTCTGTAAAAGAGTTCCTTCTGTTCGACATCCTTGATCTCTCCCACAAGAAAGGACGTTCTCGGTCTCCCGAGACGAGGTTATTGGGAACATCTCTACTGTTTTTGGTAGGTAGGACCCGTTCGTGGAGTTATGGACATTAGTTTTAGTCGAAAGTGTAGATAGGAGAACACTCAGTGTACACATACATATATGCACACGCAATCAACGAAGTCAGCACAGGTTGAGAAACGTTGGGGTGTCCGACATCGGGTGGTCCGAAGAGACAGGTACCTTAAGAGGTCCGTCCTTATGACCTCACCCAACGGTAAGGGAAGAAGTTCCCTAGACGGGTTGGGTCCCTAGTTTGGATCTAGGGGACCCTCTAAGTAATGGTAAACTCGATAGACCCTTTGGGACACTCAGTGTCTTATATATTACCAGAGGTAACAATTGTTTGGAAACTTACACGAATTTTGCGTGACACTTTTTGGGGTCACTCTATTCTTTGTAGAGAAACAAAGAGCAATTAGTGAAAATCGGATGAGGGTATCCAGGTGGTCGTTGTTAAATGTCTCGTCGACACTTCCCTCGCCTTCTAGGACAGGTGTTTATTAGAACAAGTGAAAAGGTTTACCTAGGAAATGTTCCAGGACAAACACCCTAATAGACACTACGAATGTACCCCCATTTTTTTTCCTGTTGTTCTCGTTGTTCTTTAAGTCAAAAACAATGCCCCGTCCGACTCTTGGGACGGATTCTCCAGGCCCAGGGAAACGTCCCTGGTCGTCACACAGAGACGACGGTAGCAGACCACTGTGAGGTCACAGGTAATCGTTGACGGTGAGTCCCTTAGGTGGACTCGTGAATTCTCGACGTCAATGTCTCGTTTACCCGAAACTTTTTTATAATTTCGTGATTAGTGTCAGCGACGGTGTAATCATTTGTCAACTCTTGTAGTTATTGTTAAAGGTCTAGGTGTCCGCTAGACCTTTTGGAGTGTTTGTCTCGTCTCGAGTTGGGACACCAGACACTCGTCCGTCGGACCTGAGGTCTCCTGGGTGTGGTCCTGTCACCCCTTTCGGGTCCCTCTCCGGTGTCCGAGACTAGTATCGTCGAGCTCCAGAAGTCTCCAAAAACAAACGAGGACACTTCGTCTTTTCTACTTTTCGGTACTCGGGTGAAAAGGTCCATTTCATCTTTATACCAGGTAGCGGACTCTGTATGGAGTGAGAGGAAAGGGAAACATGTGTCGTTGGGTCTGGTCTAAACGTCATTATCATTATCACTACTACTACATCTCAGGTGTACCTATACCTGATCTAAGGTGGGTGACGACATAAAGGTCTTGATCTTGTTGTCAAGTATCTCCCACGAATTTTGTACATAGATGTACAAATGGTTTTTTTTTTTTTCCAGTAATAACTTACGGTATAAAATACGGGTCAGGAAATGGTAAGAATAAAGTAGAAATATTATTGGATACTCTATACATAATGACAGGAAAGTAATAACTAGCCCTTTCACTATAATTCGTCTAAACCATTATCGGTCTGTCTTGTCTCCTTTTTAAGTATAATATAATGGTCATCAGGTGTTTCTCCACTGACGTATTCTTATCATTTTAATATCGTGATAGATGTTATCGGTCCTGTACCTTCGTTGGATATACGAGTAGTTATCTACTTACCCAATTCTTCTACAACATGTATATCTGTTATAATGGATCGCTAATTTTTCCTTGTTTTGACCCAGTAAGCATCCTACGTTTACCTGGACATCAGACAGTATCTCTCACTTCTTTTCGGTGTTTCTTTTTGTTTACAGCATATAATTACGTATATATACCTTTGATCTCTCTACCATGAGTGGGGTGAGGTCATGAGAACGGACCTCTTAGGGTCCCTACCCCCTCGGACCACCCGATGGCAGATACCCCAGCGTGTTTCAGCCTGTGTTGACTTCGTTGAATCGTCGTCGTCGTCGTCGTCTCTCTACCATGTCTACTTCCCTAAACGTCCCGTCCTTATCTCTGTGTCTATATCTTTTGCCCACACACTTGCGTGCTCCTCCCTTCTCCGCCCACACTACTTAATCCTCTAACTCTAGATATATATGTACGAAGGTACACATTTTAGTAGTACCCTTGGACGACACGTCGTGTCTTTCGAGTGGAGCCACGAGACACCACTGGATCTTCCCACCCCACCTCCCATCGCACCCTACCCTACCCCACCCTCTCTCCAGGTTCTCCCTCCTCTATGTACATACGACAACAACGACAAATCAGCGGTTCAGTACAGACTGAGAAGCTCTGGGGCACTTGACATCGGACGGTCAGAGGAGACAGGTCCCCTAAAAGGTCCGTTCGTGTAACCTCACCCTATGGTAAAGGAAGAGGTCGTCTAGAAGGGTTAAGTCCCTAGTTTGAGATTAGAGGACTTAACCGTCCGTGTAAGAAATGGTGACTCGGTGGACCCTTCGGGACCTATATACGTATGTATATCGACTATGTGAAACGACATGTCGTCTTTGATTGTGTTGTAACATTTCGTTGATATGAAGTTATTTTTACATTATTATTATTTTAGTCAATAACTCATCAAGGAGACACGGTCCTACCACGAGTCGTAATTAGAATAAATGAGGATTCTTGGCGAGTCACTCGATTTATATAGACCTACCACGGTAAATCTCTTCTCCTAGTCTTTCAACTCGTGAAACGACCCTGAGCTGGGTCCTGACGGAGTGACTGAATAGGACTGAGAGTCCTATGAGTAGCCCGACGTGTGGAAGGAGGTCCTACAGTGGGCACTTTCATTGTTTTTGTACTCGGTAGAGGATGTACCTTACGAGTGGTCGACTGAGTGACATTCTATGATGAAGGGGGGTTGAAATCTTCAGTTCTATTTCTTATCTTTCTCAGGACTCTCCACCGCCAACACTCCTGAGTCCAACCAACCAAATGACCCCTTACCTCAGAGGAATCATGTCACTACTTCCAGTTTTCCGATCTCCTCCTTTCGTGTCTGGTACCGTCGTTGACCTGAAGTGACGTCAGACCCTTGTGACGTCTAAAGTATTTAAATTTGTTTTGAGTCCCTATGGGTTCGATTTTGAACATGCGTTTATAAATATCGTCTTAATAAGAATCAGTAGTTTTTCATCTTTACTAGGTTCACGGGTTGTCAACTACTCACCAATTTATGTTATATCATATAACTATGTCATCTTAGAATCAGTTGTTATTTTTCCTCACTTTATGACCATGTGAAATGTTGTACTTACTTGGAACTTTTGTAATAGGATTCACTTTTTTCAGTCTGTGTTTCCGATGTATAATTTAATGTGGTTTACAGGGTCTACGTATTTAGATATCTCTGTCTTTGATGTAATCACCAACGGTTCTTAGTCACCATTTCTAAGACAGACGGTAACGTCCTCTGTGTCCTCTACACCCAAATTAGGGACACAACCCTTCTAGCAGATTTCCTCCTTTACCGTTGGGTGAGGTCATAGGAATGGACCTCTTAGGATACGTGTCTCCTCGGACGGTCCGATCTCAGGTACCACAACGTTTCTCAGCTTGCACTGATTCGTGCGTACGTGTCACAAACCCCACCCTCTCCTCCAAGACTACACTTCTTGATCCTCCCTCACTGACGATATCCCTTGTCCAAAAGGATGTCTCCTTTCTCTTATAGGATTTTACTAACACCACATCAACGTGTTCAGACACCTACATGACAATTCTTTTTTGGTAACTTAATATATGAAAGTCACCCACCTAACGTACCATACACTTAATACGGAGTTATTTCGATAGGTTTTTTGTTATAAGATATACGTGAAGTTTTATTTTACTCGATAAATTAATAGCTCCCCTTTTTTGAAGACCACGAGGTACTCTTGACTCGATCGCGGAAGGAGGTCAGAACGAGTAGAGTCTTTACCGTCGTGTGAGTACGTATCGGTCTTTCGATACTCATTAGGACCTGTAGAGGAAAAACGACATGGTAAAGGTTTTAGGTTCAGGTAGCACTTAGCAACAAGTAATATATTAGAGATTTAATATAGAATTTAAACCGGGTAAATAGGGGTAGGAATGTTGGAGGTGATATAGGTTTAGTAGTCAGAGGAACGAAAGTTGACTAGAACGAAGGTAAGAACGGTAGGAGGTTAGGTAAGGGATGTTTAACGGTCTCACTAACAGAATCTCACCTTTAGTCTAACACCGACAGGGAGGACGTCTGAGGAAGTCGTTAAAGGGATAACGACCCTGTGTTGTAGGTGGACGTGGCACCAGAGTCGTAAGGTGGGGAATCCTACGAGACCCGTGTGAAGGAGTATTCGTCACTCTACGACTCCGACGTTACGTCCACCGAGAACACGGGGAGAATTGTTGTTGTAACACAGGAATTGTGTTGTAACACTCAGTTGACATAAAGTTAAAATTTTTAATTCAGTTCTGATTTAAAGTTCTTAGGAGGATACGTCCTAACGTGTTGAATGTCTCTTTTCTCTTAGAAGGAGAAATTAACCCACCATAAACAACCTATAAAAAGACACACAGGAACTCTTTTCTAACACCGGTCATACATAAGATGTTACCGAACATGGTTACCCTATATCGTGAAAAAACCATTGCTAAGTTCATAACCAATCAGTAGTGACGAGAGAGTCTTTGTACTTTAAAATTATAAATTTTGAAAGTAATGACTTTTCCACTCGTATATTTTGACGAATTTAATAGAGGAAACTAAAATATATTTTAGATACATAGACAGGGAGATCTATATAGGAGTATCCATGTATCTAAGAACAGGTCTATTTTCAAAATTTCAAGTCATAAGTTTTTTGTTACGTTGGTATTGTTTTTCACGTAATAAAAAGATCGAACAGAAGGGGAAACAGGGAGTTAATGTGGTTTGGGAAATAATTGAAGTCCTGAGATGTGAACGACAAAGGAGACTGCCCTGGTCCCAGGAAGTCTAGAAACGCACCGACCGACGGTGAGTAGGAAGTCCAGAGTCAACAAGAACGAGCCTCTACAACGACTAAGTGAATGTCTCTTGTCAGAGTGGACGAAGGTACAATGGAGTGGGCACAAGTCAAAGTGTCAGAATAACAGTAAACGTCAGTGAAACAAACAGATGAGAAGAGAAGGGAGGATCACTGAATTACAAAAGAAATATCATATAAATATTAATTAACTTGTAAACAAGTATTCCTTCCTCACTGACTTTCGGGTATCTTTAGGGATGTAAAACTCCAAATAATCACTCCCTAGGTCGTTTCCTCTGACTCTTTCTCGATATAAGGACTTTTGTAGTGGTCGTTTTATTTTTAAATTACCCTTTTAGTCCTAATAACCTACGGACACTTTGATTTTTTAGAATGTTACTAAAAAATTTTATAAATGACTTGATTTTGTTATTGTTATCGTATGTTTTGTTTTTCTAATAGTCATTATAAAACGTCTTAACTTTAAGTATTATAACCCATATTATAACCGTGTTAATTAAAGGGGTGTATGATAGGATTGAACCTAAGTTGTAAGACCCTAAAGGGAGTGTATTAAGATTTCTCTTAGAATATGTAAACAAGACAAACCACGATTATATTATACCCAATTTCTTCGTGAAAAGAAGACCCACACCAAGAGGTGCGTTTCCAACCTACCAAAAGATTATAACTTATAGAGTCTCAGTTACTCAGAGACAAGAGTTCAATACTGAGTTTCTCCGATCGTTGAGTACGTATAAGAAGGTTTCAAGAATGAAAACGTCTTTTACCTATCTCAAAACATCGTCGTAGATAACAAATTCCTACTCTTTCCCACAGGTATGAAGTTAATTTACTCTCCGTTCCTTGGTTGCTACCTACTGACCTTCACCAACCCGTCTACAGGACCTTCTAAGTCTAGGTACTGACGGGTGTAGGGACAAAAAATAGGGAGGTGGTACGGTTTGGTACGTCTTGGTATGACAGAGTGTGACAGAGTTCTAAGACTCTCTCCATACGTTCCTCGAAATCTCTCGAGATGTAAGCATTGAGACTTCTGTAAGACTATACCTCAGTTCCAACCTTTTGTGGTAACACTCGGTCCGGGACACTTTTTAAACCCAGTGTCTTCGTGTTTTTACTGGTCTACGATAGGATCTCCTTAAGAGAAGACCCTCGTTCAATAATACGTTTGTTCATAAAGTTACGTTATACTATTTGTAAGACTCGTGTAACAAGACTTTCATGTCTCGCCCTCGACTGAGATACAGTATAAACACGACTTCTTACTCCCTTAAAACTCGTAATTATACTTCGTTCGCGAGAGGTTATAATACACGTTACAAGATACAAAGGTTTATTGAAAATCACTAGACGGAAACTTTCTCTGTGGAGAAATGGTAGGTAGTTGTCTAGTGTCTCTCAAGTTTTGACCAGAATTCTCCGGGTACATGGAAATCACGAGTCAAACGATTTTAATATCACTATTACTTTCCTTCGACATTCTTGAAGTATTCAAAACAATTTACCGTAGGGTCTGATATGTGATACACTTCTTTTCGGTTCCAACCGTGGTTCCAACCGTACACTCACACCGGACCCCAACGATGTCCTCCCCAGTCTCTGAAATAATTTTCATCCCTCACTACTCATCAAAACTTCTACCTACTACTGTTTACTATCTGTTATTCTCAATCGTATCTAAAATAAAATTTTATAAACCCGAGACACTTATATCACTCTACATATTCCTTTAAGCACATCCTCATAAAAGTTCAACCTTGACGTTCGACCTTTCCTGGAACATGTCAGGAACCGTTCCCGTTGGATGTTAACATACGGGTTCCCTAGTGTTCATATAGAACTATCAAAACTTAAAAAATATCTTATTTTACGGATTTTTATATATGTGTAAATGTTTTGTATGTCGATAACATTTAGATAGAAACTTAAATTACCATTTAAAAAGAAAGAAATCTACTAAGGACTTTTATGTAAAGTTTTCAAAAACTTTTACATATACGTCCCCACCAGAAGTTTTCTCTATACGTTCGGCTCGACCGTCTTTAGTTTAACCTCAGGGTAGGATTTTTATGAAAAACCTTTCTCTTGACCCAAACTTACCCTGACCTGGTACTTAATCGACGTAGTTAAACCCGTCAAGGGATCGGAGAGACTAGGAGTTAAAGTGATAGATATTTTACATGGACCCCTGATGGGACCACCATGTCATGAATTCTTAGGTGGAAGGTAACGTCTCCTACGTTTAACCCTTAATTCTATGGTGTCGAATGTCCCGTTGATTCGGGTACTTGGTGTTGTTTCTGGGTTACGTCGGTTTTATCTTTAATTAATTAATTAAGTAATTTTAACATTTTCCGTTCCTTAGTGTTGTAAACGGTTTTTTTGTCATCTTAACATTTTGGATGGATTCTCCTTCTACTTCATCTATTAATACATTTCAAACCACCAAAAGTTTCACTACTCTATCAACCACCCCAAACGAGATGATCAGAAAGATGAAAACACTATTTTGAAAAAATTTCACTTTTCAAACCTCCCAATGTCACTTTTTGGTCATTACCTCTGTCATTTTCCTGTTCACCAACGGTCCCGAATCCGTCTTCCCTTCTTACTTAGGAGCCTTCTTCCTCCTAAAAATCCCGTCACTTTTACAAGACATACTGTGCCATTACCATTTACGTACAGTAATACGCAAACAGGTTTGGGTATTTGACGTGTTGTGGTCGTCACTTAGGAGTACATTTGATGTGTGAAACCCACTACTACTGTGCAGTCTCGTCCAAGTTGTCACCATCGTTTCCGTGACGAGACCACTCTCGACGACTGCTACGCCCTCCGGTACGCACGACCCCTCCTTTCGCGTATACCCTTCGGAGACGTGGAAGACGAGACAAAAAGACTACTTGGATTTTGACGAGATTTTTGATTTTGGATAAAAATTTTTTCAGGTATTACGGTGGTTTTTGGACCGGACGACTCATTATTTACGTTGGTAATTCGTCTATAAGATAATATTATAAGTTTATTTAAAGTTGCCACCTTTGTTAGATCATGTAGTCTCTTGATCTATTTCCTTGTTCCTTCTAACCCCGAAGGGACCACCGACTCAGCATTTCTTAGGAGGACGGTTACGTCCTCTGAGTCCCAACTAGGGACTAGGTCCTTATAGGGTGCATTGCACCTTGTCGATTCGGATACACGGTGTTGATAACTCAGACGCGAGCTCTCGGACCCTCGGCGCTGATGACTTCGGGACCATAGAACCTTGGACACGAGACGTTGTTCTCTTCGGTCACATTACTCTTTGGGAGTATGACGTTGATCTCCTTTCGGGCACGTCGTTGTTTCTGGGTCGTGTCGACTTTTTTTTGATTTAATTAATTATAATTTCTTTTTTTCTTTGTTCATCTGAACTCCCCTTCACCTCACAAAAGAAGTAGTCTTTGACAATCTATGTGGTACCTCTTCCTTGACCGTTCGGTGAGGTCATAAGAACGGACCTTTTAGGATGGTTGTCTCCTCGGATATTCGGATGCCGCACTTTTCTCACTCTACGGTGGCTCGTGTGTACGTACATAGAGTTGTACTAAAATTTTGGGCACAAATTTTTCGGATATCGTTTGTCGTATAAGTCGACACTTATAGACTTTTGAAAAGATTCTACGGATGAGAGTGGTAATGATAAGTTGTATAATAAGGGTATGGGGTATATAATACGCTAAGGATCAGTCTAGTTAGTCCGTCCTTTTTTAATATGTCCATAAGTTTGACCTTTATTTCTGCATTTTAATTGAGAATTTTTTTTCTTTGACTATGTTTTTACTAGGATAAATGTTTGGGATTCACACTCGATTAACTGTAAATATGTAGATGCAGAGAGGTAAAAGACGGTTAACGGTTTACAAGACATCTTCTTCTGGTGGAGACCTTAAATAATTCTCTTTTTTTTTGGGAGATTTAGTCAGTAATTTTCTCTCCTTTTAATTGTCTTGAAACGTATAAATGAGTCCGAAAAAAAAAAGAAATTAACGTAGAGGACCGTCTCTGGTCTCATTTTGAACTGCAATTGTCTGTTGTCTCACTCAGTTGTCGCCGTAGATCACAAGTTGGTCTAAGAAGGTCGTTTCGGAAACTCACCGCTGACCTCCTCGGTGTACAATAACATTCTACGTTTAAACAATGAAAATTGGTTGGTTGGTTTGTTGGCTCTGGTAGGTCTCCGTGAGTGGACTCATAAAAGCCACGACAAAGATGTGTACAAGTGTCCCTTTCGTACGTCCAACAGGATTAAGGTCTCTGTGGGTCGTGGACCTTCGGAACCTGTGGACCTCGATTCCTCAACCAAGTAGGGAAGACGGAGTCGGAAGAGACATAAGTTTCTGTCCTACTATTCTCTCAGGGTCCCCATTCTCGGGTCCCGGTAACGAATTGTCTGAACAGAACCTCATTTACCTTATCTAGAACAAATTGAAACCCTTTATTAGAACCAAAAGGTAATTGAAAAAGAACTGTAGAACTTGAAGAGTTACTTATCGTTTAAGACTCCCCTGGGTAAATTGGATAACGTAAGATATTTAATCCCCAATAAAAAATAGATACGTACGCAACCAAAAGGAGAAAGGTACAAAAAACTTTATATTAACTGTAGGTCGTGACGTATTCAAATTCCAATGTTGTATTACTAACTGAATGTATGTAATACTTTACTAATGGTGGCATCCAAATCACGCGTAGAGTGTATCTATGTAATTTCTTTGTCTTTTTTATAAAAAGGGACACTGTTCCGGTCACCAAAAGTTATAAAAAAATTGATTGTCACCTTGGTAAAGGCTCTTTTTACTTTATAAACCTTTCCGTTAAATGTTTCTTATCTATTTAATCCATTTTATTGGGAATTGGGAATTTTATTAGAATTGGGAATTCTACACCAACAGGGAAACTGGTGGATCCCATAGTGGCTAGAAACACCACTTTAATGTTGAGGGAGGGTGGGGAAGACGGAGACGTTTCGGTGTCGGTTGTGCGCTCCTGATACTGGTGACGACATCTTCCGTGCCTGGAACGTGCGTCTCGAGTACGAATACTCGGCAACTACGGAGACCACGGTTGTGACGTCTGTGGAGGGTCACAGGGTACCCCCTGTGTCTTTTATCGAACACATCGAAAAAGAGATAAAAAACGTAGAAGAGTGAAATTTTAAGTCTCTACTCCGGTCTCACTCTTTCCTCTTCCGTTTACAGTCACCGTTTGGATCGCTCCGAGTCTCACGGACAGGAGGTAGTAATTGCGAAACAAGAACTTCGTTTGAGACGGAGAGCTGATAGAGTAGGGAGTCTTACGTTCGAAGGGAGGAAGTAAGAGAGGTGATTATAATTGAATTATAGAAGGTGTACGGTCGGTAGGATGATCCGTGTTCCTTATCTAGTTACTCGTTTCTATCTACACCACGGGTGGTCGCAACACCTCGATCGTAAAATACCTCATTATTTAATTATTAGTGTATCGGTTTAAGTTCTACTACTGACTCGATTCTTGCTCCTTCCTTTTCTCGTACAACAGGATTCTCCTGTACAAAATGTCACCCCAGATTCAATTAGAGCTCCCAGTCCCTTCCGACAATCCTCGTCATTGTTCGACTCTCCCTCTACGGATGTCCCTCGACCTCTCACACGGTTTATTTCTTGTGATCTGCGAGTCCGATTCTCCCTTCTCTCTCGTTTCCTCAGATACGATAATCTTCCTCCGGTGACCTCGGTCGAACGTCTCACTTCGACTTTTCGTTCGTTCCAGGTTTTGAAGTCTTGAAGTTCCTGTGCAAATCCTCAAACTTAAAAAGGTTTCCTACAACGAAATTCCTCCTCTCCTGTACTTGGAGAAACGCAAAAAGTCTTTTAGTCAAACGATACCTTCTTACCTTTCTTTCCTACTTCTTTCCCATACTTGATAAACATCTTATATTTATATAACAATCACCGTCGAGACCCTTCGTCCATGACGACTAACGGGTGGATAGTCGGTGTGAGGGGAAGAACGAGTGAGTGTCCTAATATCAAAAAAAGTTCCACGGGTCAATTTTAATGAGTGGAAGAGTCTAAGGGGACAAAAGTACCGACCGGGTCACTGGGTCAAGACCTGTTAGGATAAAATATTCGTCTTGAGAGAATCTCATTGTCCATGTCTATTGTACGGGAAACAAGGAAACGAGAACATGGAGACGAAGGGACCTACATCTGTGATTGAGAACTCCATCGTCGGGAGAACCTCGGTACTCCTAATTTCAGTATCAATTCCTTCTTCTCGACCTTCATTCGATATCTGCTGAGTCAACTAGGTACCTGACGGGGTGGGGTCGGAAAGAACAACGTATTATGTTTATTCTGAAAGACACATCCCCAGAGACATTGAGTGTTAACCCCTTAATCCCATTTTTTCCCCCCTTTATACTTATTTCATACCCGAAATCATCCATTATTATATAGTCATAATCAAGTAACCTACACTATTTATATGGTATACAGTCTACAATTATTTTATCGTTTTGACCCTCAACCCATATACTTTTGAAAGACATGATAGAAATGTTAAAAGGATATTTAGATTTTAATAAGATCCCGAAGGGACCACCGAGTCACCATTTCTTAGACGGACGGTTACATCCTCTGTGTCCAAGCTCGGGGCTAGGTCCTTCTAAGGTGTTCGATGCTTCGTGGATTAGGGCAGGTGGTGTAGATAACTCGGACAATTTCTCGGACACACGGTGTTGGTGACTCCGGGTGTACGGGACCCCGGATACAAGGTGTTCTCTTCGGCGACGTTACTCTTTGGGTGCATGACGTCGATCTCTCATCGGGGGTGAGTCACGTTGATCTCTTTTCGGGGATACCGTTACTCGTGGGTTGTGTCAGTTTTTATTTATTTATAATCTTTATTTATTTTGCTAAGATTTCACTTTTCATATAATTTAATTATAAGGGTCAGAGGTACGATGAGGATGTCTAGTGTGATAGTACTCACCTTAAGTTGGAAACATGAATTCTGGGAGTTCAAACTTTTCATGATCAAATCCGGATTAGACTCTAGGGACGATGTAAACTCTCCGTTCTGTTATGTCCGGTGGAGGAATCAACGGTGTTTCTTTCAACGTCTGGGAAGGTGTGTGTCCCTATAAGACCTATGGGTTTCATTTGCAAGTCAAAGATCTTGTTGTGACCGTTAAGGAAAAAACACACATAAAATAATTGTAGTTTACGGAAACCTATCTTTAGTGCTCAAGTCACAAAACGGGGGTCTAACTTAAACTTGGAGACGGTATTACTAGGATTATCTCAATGGGGATTATTTTATAGATCCGACGTCAAAACACGAAGATACTAATCATTTCTTTCGTAAACCTCTAAATTAAAAAGAATGAGGAACCGAGGATGAGAATGGTGGTATTAGAGAACCTTATTTTCTCATTATTTTGGTTATAAATATTTCCAAAAGGTACTGAGACACTTTTAAAAAGTTGTCCGAACTTTCTCGCTTTATTAATGAAAGACATTATCTAACGACTGCACTCGTATGTCTTTCCGTCAGTAAGTAACCGACTTAAGTCTATATAGTCCTAGTTTAATAGAACGTTTGACATCGTTGTGTACGCTGTTATCTTCTCCTTCCACAGTCCCACTTTACCTCTCCTCTAATTTGGTCCCCAGTCTCCGGATTCGTCATCTGCCACCACGACACGACCGAGAAACACACCAAAACCTCCTCGTCAGATCTGAGTTAAAGTGTAGTTGTTTTACTCGTCAAACCTTACCTGTTGAAAATTCTGGGAAGACTTGAGACTTTAAAACTCATACCTGAGAGTTTTGGTTCTCAATCAAATTGCGGATTGTTGTGTCATAATTTTGAACATAAATATTTGAGTTTTGTTAAGTATTGATTATTAAGTCTTTGGTTAGTACTTTATATCCACAGTTTGAAGTCGTCAGAATTAGGAACTCTTAATATAGGGTGTGTTATTTCTCTGTGTCGGTTATATTTTCGGATAAATTTCTACGGAAAGTTAAGTAAAACGGTGACAATGCCTACGACGGTACACTCTGTGACTTTTGCGGGTCTTACTTTCGACTGTCGTTCGTCTCTTTTCTTTTCGGGGTATTTTGTCTACAAAATTTGTACTTGGTCCACAACTACAAATAAATATGGAACGAAATATCGAACTGTAACAATGTTAAAGTTTTGTCCTCAAGTGGGACATCTGTTTCCCGTTGTCTTTGTTTATCTGGTTGGTGTTTTCTTTATTTTCACCATTTCCTCGTATACCTTATTACGAGTGAAATTATTTGTCTGTACGTTTAATTTAGTTGTTCCTCCATGGCAATATAAAGAAAGGGTAAAAAAAGAACCATATAGGGACTTACTACTGTTGTTATACGACTTTGATATAAGAGTATGTAGTAAAGACCTTTTTCGTACTTAACCATGTTTGAAAAACCTTTTATAAATTACTACATATATTTTATCCTAAATCTATAAGGACAAGACTAAGACATTAAGGTAATTCTTGTGTCCTCTTTCGTTACGTATACTTCTACAAATAACATCTCTTTTTAACTTTTTTTGGTGATGTATAGGTTTTTATCTACTTTCTAATATTTTAAAGAAATCAGTCACAAGCTGAGAAACGCTGGGACACTTGGCGTCGTACGGTCCGGAGAGACAGGTAGTGGTTAAGGGCCTCAAGTGGGTTTGAGTACAAGTAACTCAGCCACTACGGTAGGTTGGTAGAGTAGGAGACAGTAGGGGAAGAGGAGGGCGGGATTTAGAAAGGGTCGTAGTCCCAGAAAAGGTCACTCAGTCGGGAAGCGTAGTCCACCGGTTTCACAACCTCAAAGTCGAAGTTGTAGTCAGGAAGGTTACTTGTGTGTCATGACTAAAGGAAATCCTACCTGACCAACCTAGAGGAACGTCAGATTCCCTGAGAGTTCTCAGAAGAGGTTGTGGTGTCAAGT
Source organism: Capra ibex (assembly GCA_006410555.1). Classification (NCBI taxonomy): domain Eukaryota; kingdom Metazoa; phylum Chordata; class Mammalia; order Artiodactyla; family Bovidae; genus Capra; species Capra ibex. The sequence continues at coordinate 29,149,908 of SJYO01016970.1, read as the reverse complement.
TTTCGTAGTTAAGAAACCGCGAGTCGNCGGGAAGCGTAGTCCACCGGTTTCACAACCTCAAAGTCGAAGTTGTAGTCAGGAAGGTTACTTGTGTGTCATGACTAAAGTAAATCCTACCTGACCAACCTAGAGGAACGTCAGATTCCCTGAGAGTTCTCAGAAGAGGTTGTGGTGTCAAGTTTTCGTAGTTAAGAAACCGCGAGTCGAAAGAAATCTCAGGTTGAGAGTGTAGGTATGTACTGGTGTCCTTTTTGGTATCGGAACTGATCTACCTGGAAACAACTGTGTCATTACAGAGACAAAAATTTATACGACAGATCCAACCAATACTGGTTGGATCTTCAACATTGAAAGGAAGGTTCCTCGTTCACAGAAAATTAAAGTACCGACGTTAGTGGAAGACGTCACTAAAACCTCGGGGTTTTTTATTTCAGTCGTTGACAAAGGTGACAAAGGGGTAGATAAACAGTACTTCTCTACCCTGGCCTACGGTACTAGAATCAAAAGACTTACAACTCGAAATTCGATTGAAAAAGTGAGAGGAAAAAGTGAAAGTAGTTCTCCGAAAAATCAAGAAGTGAAAGACGGTATCCCACCACACTAGACGTATAGATTCCAATAGCTATAAAGAGGACCGTTAGAACTAAGGTGGAACACGAAGAAGGTCGGGTTACAAAACGGACTACATGAGATGTATATATAATTTATTCGTCCCACTGTTATACGTCGGAACTGTATGAGGAAAAGGATAAACCTTGGTCAGACGACAAGGTACAGGTCAAGATTGACAACGAAGGACTGGACGTATATCCAAAGAGTTCTTCGTCCAGTCCACCAGACGATAAGGGTAGACAAACTCTTAAAACGTGTCAAATAACACTAGGTGTGTCAGTTTCCGAAACCGTATCAGTTATTTCGTCTTTATCTACAAAAAGACCTTACGAGAACGAAAAAACTACTAGGTCGTCTACAACCGTTAAACTAGAGACCAAGGAGACGGAAAAGATTTTGGTAGAACTTGTAGACCTTCAAGTGTCACGTACATAAGGATTTCGGACCGAACTTCTTAGTCCTCGTCGCCGACGTGAAACGACCTCGTCGGTACTTCTCTATGGGGTTCAGGTTCCATCCTCTTTGGGTTCATTCTACCATCCGCGACTCTCTCCCGTAGTCTCCCGTCTGTCTGACTTTGTTGTTAGTGTCTGTTGATCGGTTGGACTAGTGTACCTGGTGTCGTAACAGATTGAGTCACTTTGATTCGGTACGGTACACCCCGTGGGTTCTGCCTGCCCAGTACCACCTCTCTCTCCTGACTGTCTTACGCCAGGTGACCTCTTCCCTTACCGTTTGGTGAAGTCATAAGAACGGAACTCTTGGGGTACTTGTCATTTTAACGAATGTAGATGAGTTATACGCCGAAACCTTTTTACTACGAAAGTCTCCCATGAATCATTGTCTTTTATAAATACTAGACACTTTACACCATTCGACAGGTAAGAAACCGGTAAGAAACCGAAGTCAAGTCAAGTAAGTCAGCGAGTCAGCACAGGCTGAGAAAGCTGGGGTACTTAGTGTCGTGCGGTCCGGAGGGACAGGTAGTGGTTGAGACCTCAAGTGAGTCTGAGTACGGGTAACTCAGTCACTACGGTAGGTTGGTAGAGTAGGAGACAGCTGGGGAAGAGGAAGACAGGGGTTAGGGAAGGCCGTAGCCTCAGAAAAGGTTACTCAGTTGAGAAGCGTACTCCACCGGTTTCATGACCTCAAAGTCGAAATCGTAGTAAGGAAGGTTTCTTTAGGGTCCCGACTAGAGGAAGTCTTACCTGACGAACCTAGAGGAACGTCGGGTTCCCTGAGAGTTCTCAGAAGAGGTTGTGGTGTTAAGTTTTCGTAGTTAAGAAGCCGTGAGTCGGAAGAAGTGTCAGGTTGAGAGTGTAGGTGTGTACTGATGTCCTTTTTGGTATCGGAACTGATCTGCCTGGAATCAGCCGTTTCATTACAGAGACGAAACTTACATAATAGATCCAAAGAGTATTGAAAAGAAGGTTCCTCATTCGTAGAAAATTAAAGTACCGACGTTAGTGGAAGACGTCACTAAAACCTCGGGTTTTTTTATTTCAGACTGTGACAAAGGTGACAAAGGGGTAGATAAAGGGTACTTCACCACCCTGGCCTACGGTACTAGAAGCAAAAGACTTACAACTCGAAATTCGGTTGAAAAAGTGAGAGGAGAAAATGAAAGTAGTTCTCCGAAAAATCAAGGAGAAGTGAAAGACGGTATTCCCACCACAGTAGACGCATAGACTCCAATAACTCTAAAGAGGGTCGTTAGAACTAAGGTCGAACACAAAGAAGGTCAGGTCGCAAAGAGTTCTCCATAAGACGTATTTTCAATTTATTCGTCCCACTGTTATATGTCGGAACGGCATAAGGAAAAGGATAAACCTTGGTTAGACAACAAGGTATAGGTCAAGATTGACAACAAAGGACTGGACGTATGTCTCAGGTGTTCTCCGTCCAGTACACCAGACCATAAGGGTAGAGAGAGTCTTAAAAGGTATCAAATAACACTAGGTGTGTCAGTTTCCGAAACCGTATCAGTTATTTCGTCTTTATCTACAAAAAGACCTTGAGAGAACGAAAAAGGTACTAGGTCGCCTACAACCGTTAAACTAGAGACCAAGGAGACGGAAAAGATTTTGGTCGAACTTGTAGTCCTTAAAGTGCCAAGTGCATAACGACTTCGGACCGAGCCTCTTAAAACTCGTAATGAAATGATCGTACACTCTAATCTCACGTTAACACGTCAGCAAACCCGTAAGAAATCGTAACGGAAAGAAACCTTGACCTTACTTTTGACTGGAAAAGGTGAGGACACGGTGGCGACTCAAAAGGTTTAAACGACCGTATAACTCACGTTGTGAAAGTGTCGTAGTAGAAAGTCCTAAACTTTATCGAGTTGACCTTAAGGTAGTGGAGGTTATCGAAACAAGTATCACTACGAAAGATTCCGGGTGAACTGAAGTGTAAGGTTCTACAGACCGAGATCTACTCACTAGTGTGGTAGTACTAATAGACCCAGTACTTCTAGAAAAAACATGTCAAGAAGACACATAAGAACGGTGGAGAAGAATTATAGAAGACGGAGACACTCCAGGTATGGTAAAGACAGGAAATAGTTCGGGTAGAACGTACTTTACAAGGGAACCATAGAGATTAAAAAAACTTCTCTAGAGATCAGAGGGTAAGACAACAAAAGGAGATAAAGAAACGTAACTAGCGATTCCTTCCGAAAGAATAGAGAAGAACGATAAGAGAAGTTGAGACGTAAGTCTACGAATATAGAAAGGAAAAGAGGAACCGAAAAGTGGAGAGAAGAAAAGTGTCGATAAACATTCCGGAGGGGTCTGTCGGTAAAACGAAAAAACGTAAAGAAAAGGTACCCCTACCAGAACTAGGGACAGAGGACATGTTACAGTGTCTGGAGTAAGGTATCAAGTAGTCCGTGAGATAGCTAGTCTAGATCCGGGAATTTAGATAAAGAGTGAAGGTGACATATTAGTATTCCCTAAACTAAATCCAGTATGGACTTACCAGATCGCCAAAAGGGATGAAGTTAAATTCAGACTTAAACCGTTATTCCTCAAGTACTAGACTCGGTATCAGTCGAGGACCAGAACAAAAACAACTGACATATCTCGAAGAGGTAAAAACCGACGTTAATTATTTTAGTTAGACTAAAACCATAACTGGTAGACCACTACAGGTACACTCAAAAGAGAACACAACAACCTTCTCCCACAAACGATACTGGTCACGTAAAAGAACCGTTTTGAGATAATCAGAAACGGGACGAAGTAAGACGTAAGGTTCCGGTTTAAAGGGACAATGACGTCCACACAGAACTAAAGGATGAAAACGTAAGGTCAGGGGATATTACTTTTCCTGTAGAAAAAACCCACAATCAAGATTTTCCAGAACATCCAGAAGTATTTCGACAAGTTGAAGTCGAAGAAGTCGTAATGACCAACCCCGTATCTGAACCTATTGACACTATAACTTACCAAACGGAACCTGTACTTGTCTCGAGTAAGACAGTAAAAACTCTAAAGTAGGTTCATGACGTGAAGCCTGAGAAAACAACTGGTACTACCGATGAGGTAAAGAAGACTCCCTAAGGACGGGCGTCATTATCGGTATTACCAGTAGACTCAATTTAAGTGGGTAAGGTCAGGTAAAATCAAACGACTAAGGATCTTACAGTTGCAAGTGAGAACGGTAGAGAACAAACTGATGAAGGTTAAACGGAACTAAGTACCTGGACTGTAAGGTCCAAGGATACGTTATAACGAGAAATGTCGTAGCCTGTAACGAGGATAGTGGTCAGTGTAGGTGTTGACCCAAAACAAAAACGAAACCGAGGTAGGGAAGAAAGAAAGACCTCAGTAAAGAGGTGACTAGAGGTCATCGTATACCCCGTGGATGACTGGACCGTTCAAGTAGAAAGTCATAGGATAGTAAAACGGAAAAATATGACAAGTATCCCAAGAGTTCCGTTCTTATGACTTCAAAACGGTAAGGGAAGAGGTCACCTGGTGTAAGACAGTCTGGAGAGGTGGTACTGGGTGGACAGAACCCAACGGGGCACCCGTACCTAATCAAAGTAACTCAATCTGTTCCGACACCAGGATCACACTAATCTAACTGATCAAAAGACACTCATACCAAAGTCACACAGACGGGAGACTACGGGAAAACGTTGTGGATGTTAGAATAAACCCAAAGAGAATGGAACTCGCACCCCATAGAGAAGTGCCGACGAGGTCGTTTCGTGTCGGCGACGAGGAATGGAACCTCCTCCCCATAGAGGAATGGCGACGGGAAGGACTACAAGTTGCACCCTATCGAGGAGATTTGGGAGGACGCGGGCCCATCGGTGACGAAAACCCAACGGGGAGGGCCGACGGTAGGGACCGGAGGTCCCGCCCCACCGAGGAGTCCCGGTGGCGGGGACCGGAGCCCGCGCTCCACCGAATAGGACCGGCGGGGACCGGAGCCTGCGTCCCATCGAGGAGAGCCGGCAAGGGCGCGACAGCGTCGGACCGTGAGAGCCGGTGACGGCGACTGGAGCCTGCACCCTATTGAGGAGAGCCGTCGTGAATCACACGGCCCAGCGTACTACAAAAATTTAAAATTCGAATCATTGGTATAAAATTCTACCTATTTTAAATGTATTTTTAGTACGAACAAACCTAGAACGGTTTTTTAATCTTACTCTTTGTCTTGACTCGGGAATAAGTTACTGTTGTTAGTAAACTTCGATTCATTATCGACAAGGAAAAAGAAGAAAATCCATTCTTCACTTAAATAAATCTCTCTTTGCGAGATGTCTCACATACACCCGACAGAATCCTCTGATCTCCGACATTCATAAAGGAAATTTCACTTTTCACTTTTAGTGAATTAACACACACTGGGGTACCTGACATCGGGTGGTACAAGGAGACAAGTACCTTAAGAAGTCCGTTCTTATGACCTCACCTAACGGTAAGGGACTGGGTCCCTAGCTTGGGTCCAGAGGACGTAACGTCCGTCTAAGAAGTCACAGACTCGGTGGTCCCTTCGTGACGAAATCTCAATCCTTGTGTATTGAGAGGAACTAGGTGTCAAGGATGTGTCAATGGGAACCTTCGTAAACGAGAGTAATGGGGACTGGATTTAATTATTAGTCCTTTCTTTTATTCATGTATGTTTAAAGTTTATACGGGTATTTTTTACTTGGTCCCGAAGGGACCACCAGGTCACCAATCCTTAGACGGAACGTTACGTTCCCTGTGACCAAACTAGGGATCGGGTCCTTTTAAGGTGTGCAGAGTCGATTCGGGATCGGGGTATTGATGACTCGGGTACACGTTGTTGGTAACTTTGGGTTCTTGGATTCTCTGACGAGGTATCGTTCTCTTCGGTGGTGTTACTCTTCGGACGTGTGGTGTTACTTCTCATTGGGGTCGAACGTCGTTGATGTCTTTTGGGTGTACTTCGTTGTTTCTGGGTGGTGACAGTTTTCCATTTTATTTATTTAGAAAAAAAAATTCATTTGGAAGGGTTTACCAGAACAAAAAATGATAAATGGAAATATAAAAAATATATTTTTAATAAAATGATAATGAAAATATAAAAATTTTCTGTCATCTTCAACTCAATTTAATGACATTGGAAAGTCGACTACAGGTCAGAAACTCATTTATAGTTACTAGAGGTCGTTAATGTTCTTTTACTTCCGACATCCAGAACAGAGGGTATTGAACGTTGACTCACTTTCGTCTAGAATCGGGTTTAAGAAGATTTCTATGTTGTGAGTAATTGGTCCTTAATACTAGTCCAAGGATATTAGGGTTTCTTCAGAGGGAAAAAAGAAAAGAATCGTGGGTGTTATAACTTTATTTGTAAACTTTCTGTGAACTCACTTTCAAAGTAAGAATCCGTCTGTGTTGTTATAAGGTCATTGTTTCACCTTGGTGAACCACACTTCTAAAACTTCATCTGTCTGTTTCCTGTTTTTCCACGAGATGAGGAGCCGTGACGACCAATATTACCTAAGAAAAAAGTAATAATAATTAATTAAAATTAACGTCATATCAACGAAATGTTACAGTACAATCGAAGATGGTGTGTTGTTTTTCTTAGTCAGTACACACATGCATGTAGGGGAGGGAAAACCTAAAAGGAGGGTAAATTATCCTGTGGTGTAATACGTCTCAAGGGACACAACATGTCAGACAAGAGTAGTCGACAGATAAAATATGTATCATAGTCATCACATATACACATATATACAGAAGTAGGACGTTTCTCCTATCAGTCAGTCAGAAAGATCGATTGGTGAACTCACCAAAGTATTAAGTATTCACCTTTTAGTAAAAAATTTACATTTTAGTACGGATTGTGAGAAATACGTTGAACTTGAAAGATCATATTTAAAACTATTTCTACTAATTTTACTCATTTGTTGGGATAACCTTTCATCAAAGGACTAATCCTATGAAGTTTACGATTTATGTACAGAGATCCTATATACTATTTTTCAAATGAATGTGTAAAGTGTCATAATTGCACCTTCAAAAATTTCATTTAACGATGGATTTTTGATAACGACAAACAAAAACTTTCTCATGACTAGATATACAGACACGAAATAAATCGAGAATATTTAGAGTGTTAAAACAAAAACAAGAAAAATATTATAATTATATCTTTATATAATTATACATGTGTATACATACATGTTTTCTGACGAGAAAGATTTAAATTGTAGTGATTTATGAATCTCTACTCATCGTTTTAATCTATTTAGAATGAATTAATGATTTACTAATTTGCTACGCTTAGTCCAATTCTGATGTCTTTTGCTATGTCCCAAGATTTGTGTAGACTATTCCTTTAACTTTTAACTTAGGGCATACAGGTCAACATCTCAGTTTCTTTTTATCTCTTGTTATGAGACGTTCGATTATTATTGTGAGAAACTTTGTAACATTTTCTCTCAAGTTTCACCGACCGGTAAAAGTGAGATATGTGTCGTTACTAAATCTTTAATACTCATACGAGGAAAGTTACGTTAAATTTGTCTAAAAGACACATTCTTTAGTACGTTTGATCAAAGACTCCGACAGCCACGTCAGGAAAGGGTCTTCAATGACTCAAATTACAGAATCCATTTCTTTTCAATTGAAACTACTACCAGAAATTTTTCCTAAGGTGGCCCGAAGGTACCACCAAGTCACGAAGTCTTAGGTAGACGGAACGTCACGTCCTGTGTGACCAATGTAGGGATCAGACTGTTCAAGGGTGTACGTCGATTCGGGTACGTTGTGATGACTCGGGGACGAGATCTCGGACTTTCGACGTTGATGACTCAGGTGCGTGGATCTCGACCACGAGGCGTTCTCTTCGGTGACGTTGCTCTTCCGGAGTGTCAAGTTGATCTCTTTTAGGGTCCGCGTCGTTGCTTCTGAACCGTGTCGGTTTTATTTATTTATTAAATTGGTAAACACAATTTATTTAATTGTTTATTGATGGATTAATTGGAAAATTTTTTGTTACGGAATTATGGTTCCTATCTATGGACAAATTATGTAAAATTACTGAGTATTACTTTATCATATATAAAGTTATCTATTTACGAGGTCATATCAAGGTGATTTTAATTGCATCTTAGTGATACTTACACAATCGATGTTAACGTCTGAACGTATAACATAACAACTGAGTTTTGTTTATTGACAGTCCTACACAAAAGGACTCTTTTTCTAAGACTTTACCTCTAACCGGACGTTCTTCAAACGTTCGTTTATACATGTCGTCCCAACCCTTTTAACAATGACTCTACAACAGCGTTGTTTTCCGAGGCAGTTAGATCACCCCTCGAGGTCTCGATCCTATTGGGAAGGGTGGGGACGTGGTCCATTGAGTAGGCATCTCCGTCCTACCGGCCTTACCCCCCTGCTGGAACCTGTTCCGTTGAGAGTGGCCAACTACCGTTAAGGATGTCTCTCTGGACCGACTCTAGAGTCTGTGGTTATAGAGTCTGTGACGGTCGTCGTCTCCCCTACCTATAAAGGTAGGGTTTCGCCCGTCTGATGTCGCAGAGGTACGACGGACTTGACGAACGAAAAGTGTCGTGTAGGACCCTTTCCGAGGAGGACCTTAGACCACATAAAGAAAAGGACTTCTTTCCGATTAACCTACTAAATGTCGGGGTAACGGTGTCAACCAGAGTTTTGGTGTGGTTTTGAATAGTAGAGAGGCGAGGATCTAAAGACTTGTCGTGAAGAATGTTGGCAGTTCCAGTGGTTTTCGTTCCTTCCAGACTCTTTGATAGTGTCCGAAGGGACCACCGAGTCTGCCATTTCTTAGACGGACGACACGTCTAGTCCCAAGCTAGGGACGAAACCCTTATAAGGGAACTTTTCCTTTACCAATAGGTGAGGTCATAAGAACGGGACCTTTAGGGTACCTGTCTCCTTTGACCGAACGATTCGGGTACGCTAGAGTTTCTCAACCTGTGCTGACTCGCTGATTGTAAAAGTAAAAGAAAGTTTACGTTATGGTACAGGACCTACCCTAGGACGTTCTCTTTCTGTGATCCATTTTTGATTCCATAGACTCATTTGAACCTGAAGTCAATCATTATTACGTGACTATTACCAAGTAAGTCAAGTCAAGTCAAGTCAAGTAAAGTCAGCGAGTCAGCACAGACTGAGAAACGTTGGGGTACTTAGTGTCGTACGGTCCGGAGGGACAGGTAGTGGTTGAGGGCCTCAAGTGAGTCTGAGTGCCGGTAGCTCAGCCGCTACGGTAGGTCGGTAGAGTAGGAGACAGTAGGGGAAGAGGAGGACGGGGGTTAGGGAGGGTCGTAGTCTCAGAAGAGGTCACTCAGTTGAGAAACGTAGTCCACCGGTTTCATGACCTCAAAGTCGAAATCGTAGTAAGGAAGGTTTCTTTAGGGTCCCGACTAGAGGAAGTCTCACCTAACCAACCTAGAGGAACGTCAGGTTTCCTGAGAGTTCTCAGAAGAGGTTGTGGTGTCAAGTTTTCGTAGTTAAGAAGTCACGAGTCTTCCATGATAACAATGACAATCAACCATTAAGTACGGACTGAGAAACTTTGGGGTACCTGACATCGAACGGTCCGAGGAGACAGGTAACCTAAGAGGTCCGTTCTTATGACCTCACCCAACGGTAAGGGATGAGGTCTAGAAGGACTGGGTCCCTAGTTTGGCGCAGAAAACACAAAAGACGTAACGTCCACCTAAGAAATGGCAGACTCAGTAGTGCCTTCGGGGTGCATGATATGATACAATTATTATCTTTGAACTGCACTCCGTATACCCTTACGAGACATGATGGAAACGTTGAAAAGACATTTAGTTTTTGATAAGATTTTAACTTATCGAATATAACTTTTTATTGTCTTTTTTATCTAACTACAATTTAAACTGGAATGTGAAAGTACCCAGACTGTTTTTAGGTTAAGTACTACTCGTCAAAAAGTTCATTACACATTGGTAGGGAATTTTTACGGTACCGGAATGAGGTCCTGAGAACCTCAGACATAACAGTAAAAGGATAACTCGACAGGTGTTTAAGGTGTACCGTAGTAAAAAAAATAGTGGTTGAAAGTTATGGTTACCCAGACATCCCAGGATTCGATGTTCACAGTCCGGTGAACCGGTGTCGGAACCTGGACGAACCCTCGGGAAAGGACGGGACCTGGAGTAAGTCTCGACCGTCGAAAAGTGTAGTAGGTCAATTTACCCTACTCACCATCAAGGTCCACCGTTGTATCTCTCCGGATGGATCGTAAGACCACCGAGGAATCTCAACATGTTACTTCATTGAGTTGTAAGGAAAACTCCCCTACAAAGTCGTGTGGCGTTAAACTAGAGACGAAGGAGACGGAAAAGATTTTGGTCGAACTTGTAGTCCCTCAAGTGCCAAGTACATAACGACTTCAGACCGAACGTCTTAAAACTCGTAATGAAATGATCGCACACTCTACTCACGTTAACACGCCGTCAAACTCGTAAGAAACCGTAACGGAAAGAAACCCTAACTTTACTTTTGACTGGAAAAGGTCAGGACACCGATGACGACTCAAAAGGTTTACACGATCGTATAACTCACGTCGTGAAAGTGTCGTAGTAGAAAGTCCTAAACTTTGTCGAGTTGACCTTAAGGTAGTGGAGGTGATCGAAACAAGTATCACTACGAAAGATTCCGGGTGAACTGAAGTGTAAGGTTCTACAGACCGAGATCCACTTACTAGTATGGTAGCACTAATAGACCCAGCACTTCTAGAAAAAAACATGTCAAGAAGACACATAAGAACGGTGGAGAAGAATTATAGAAGACGAAGACACTCCAGGTATGGTAAAGACAGGAAATAGCTCGGATAGAATCGTACTTTACAAGGGAACCATAGAGATTAAAAGGACTTCTCTAGAGATCAGAAAGGGTAAGACAACAAAAGGAGATAAAGAAACGTAACTAGCGATTCCTTCCGAAAGAATATAGAGGAACGATAAGAAACCTTAAGACGTAAAGTCTACGAATATAGAAAGGAAAAGAGGAACCGAAAATCGGAGAGAAGAAAAGTGTCGATAAACATTCCGGAGGGGTCTGTCGGTAAAACGAAAAAACGTAAAGAAAAGGTACCCCTACCAGAACTAGGGACAGAGGACATGTTACAGTGCTTGGAGTAAGGTATCAAGTAGTCCGTGAGATAGTCTAGATCCGGGAGGTTAGATAAAGAGGGAAGGTGACATATTAGTATTCCCTAAACTAAATCCAGTATGGACTTACCAGATCGCCAATAGGGACGAAAGAAGTTAAATTCAGACTTAAACCATTATTCCTCAAGTACTAGACTCGGTATCAGTCGAGGACCAGAACAAAAACAACTGACATATCTCGAAGAGGTAGAAACCGACGTTTCTTATCTTAGTTAGACTAAAACCACAACTTGTAGACCACTACAGGTACACATCTCAGAAGAGAACACAACAACCTTCTCCCACAAACGATACTGGTCACGTAAAAGAACCGTTTTGAGATAATCAGAACCGGGTTGAGATAATCAGAACCGGGACGAAGTAAGGTGTAAGGTTCCGGTTTAAACGGACAATGAGGTCCACAAAGAACTTAAGGATGAAAACATAAGGTCAGGGGATATTACTTTTCCTGTGGAAAAACCCCACAATCAAGATTTTCCAGAACATCCAGAAGTATCTTGGTAAGTTGAAGTCGAGGAAGTCGCAATGACCAACCCCGTATCTGAACCTATTGACACTATAACTTACCAAACGGAACCTTTGCTTGTCTCTAGTAAGACAGTAAAAACTCTAACGTAGGTTCATGACGTAAAGCCTGAGAAAACAACCGGTACTACCGATGAGGTAAAGAAGACTCCCTAAGGACGGACGTCATCATCTATATTACCAGTAGACTCAATTTAAGTGGGTAAGGTGAGGTAACATCAAGCGACTAAGGATCTTACAGTTGCAAGTGAGAACGGTAGAGAATAAACTGGTGAAGGTTAAACGGAACTAAGCACCTGGACTGTAAGGTCCAAGGATACGTTATAACGAGAAATGTCGTAGTCTGGAACGAAGATAGTGGTCAGTGTAGGTGTCGACCGATAACAAAAACGAAACCGAGGTAGGGAAGTAAGAAAGATCTCAATAAAGAGGTGGTTAGAGGTCATCGTATAACCCGTGGATGGCTGGACCCCTCAGGGAGAAAGTCATAGGACAGTAAAACGGTTGTAGACGATCTAGTACCTTTTTCGTTCTCTCAAGGTCTTTTTGTAGATAAAGACGAAATAACTGATACGGTTTCGGAAACTGACACACCTAGTGTTATTTGACACCTTTTAAGACTCTCTCTACCCTTATGGTCTGGTGGACTGGACGGAGAACTCTTTAGACATACGTCCAGTCCTTTGTTGTCAATCTTGACCTGTACCTTGTTGTCTGACCAAGGTTTATCCTTTTCCTCAGGCAGTTCCGACATATAACAGTGGGACGAAGAAATTGAATATACGTGTCATGTAGTACTCCTTACGACCTGACCTTCTTTGTGTTCGACCTTAGTTCTAACGGCCCTCTTTAGAGTTATTGGAGTCTATACGTCTACTGTGGAGGGAATACCGTTTTCACTTCTCCCGATTTTTCGGAGAACTACTTTCACTTTCTCCTCTCGCTTTTTCAACCGAATTTCGAGTTGTAAGTCTTTTGCTTCTAGTACCGTAGGTCAGGTTAGTGAAGTACCTTTTATCTACCCCTTTATCACCTTTGTCACAGTCTTAAATAAAAACCCCCCAAGGTTTTAGTGACGCCTACCACTGACGTCGGTACTTTAATTTTCTACGAATGAGGAACCTTCTTTTCAATACTGGTTGGATCTATCATATAAGGTTTCGTCTCTGTAATGAAACGGCTGATTCTCGGTAGATCAGTTCCGATACCAAAAAGGTCATCAGTACATACCTACACTCTCGACCTGACACTTCTTCCGACTCGTGGCTTCTTGACTACGAAAACTTGACACCACAACCTCTTCTGAGAACTCTCAGGGAACCTGACGTTCCTCTAGGTTGGTCAGGTGACACTTCCTCTAGTCGGGACCCTAAAGAAACCTTTCTTACTACGATTTCGACTTTGAGGTCATGAAACCGGTGGAGTACGCTTCTCAACTGAGTAACCTTTTCTGAAACTACGACCCTCCCTAACCCCCGTCCTCCTCTTCCCCTGCTGTCTCCTACTCTACCGACCTACCGTAGTGACTGAGATACCGGCACTCAGACTCACTTGAGGCCCTCAACCACTACCTGTCCCTCCGGACCACACGACAACTAAGTACGCCAGTGTTTCTCGGCCTGTGCTGACTCGTTGACTTGACTTGACTTGAAGTCGTGTGGCGACCTGGGGATTCTTGACGTTACTTAACTGCCCGAGGACTCTGAAACATCTTAAAGAGAGAGTAGGAGACTTTACAGAAAGAAGTTCCGGAGGTTACGTAAAAGGTGAAACGTAAATAGTCTTGATTACAATGGTTAAATAGATTAGAATGGTAAATAGATTACAATGGTATATTATTGGTTTCACTATGACACGTCTTAGGTCTCCCAGGTCTAGGAAAAATAATATTGTTTCCCATCCTCTCAGAATCGAGACCTCGTTATGGTTTTTACATATCACAACAGGCAGAGTTCACTTACGTCAAAGCCTGGAAGGAAAGACTACCCATACCTCTCTTACGTAAACGGTCTAGTTATGGGTGTAACATCGACTCTGAACAATTAAATGACAGTGGTTCTAGGGTGTAGATCGAGTCGTCGACGTTAATTCCGAAGATTAATCAACTTAAAAGTTATTAAGTGAAAGTAAGAGGTTATAGGTAGATCAAAGTCCCAGTCTCACCACTTAACTTGTCTTATTATTAATCCTGGCTGTGAGGACGCAGGAGGTTCAGAAATTCCCACGATTAGAGACAACAGAAAGACCTTAGGTTACAATTAAACCCAAATGACAGAACGGGTCCCTCACTGCGTCAAAGTCTCAGAAGATGAATAGAAAGAGTCATCCAATCAAAAATTGGGTATCCGGTTTTTTGTTTACAACCAAGACGGTTCAGGGCTCATACAAGGCAGGTCCTTAAATTAGACCTGACCTCTCTACTGGTGATCCATCTAGGTACTTGAGTGGACTGACTGACACTCAATGTGCACCCCATCCTGTGGTAAATAATAGACGTAAGGTACAAGGGGTGAGATCTGCCGTGTGACATTACTAGGAGAACAGGGACCCATAGATACAGGTGAACCTGGAAGACAGGGGACAGACCTCACACAGACACATCTGAGGAAAGGGATCACATCAATAGGGTCATTTATTGGTGTCCAGGAAAACTCCCTCCTTATCTCCTTCGTAACGGTACAGGGGAACGTCACCACAAAGTTTCAAAAGGAAGAAATCCCAAGGTCAGAAAGGAAGTCAGACATCAAGGACCCAGACCTTTTATAGTTCCAGACCTTTCGATCGTTCTCTAGTATTAAAAATAATTTGACCGACACAGACACGGGATGAAGAGAGAACTAGTAGGTAGAAACTCCCAAAAAAATTAGAAAAAGAAGTATAAGCATGTAAAAACCGACACGACCCAGAAGCAACGACACGTTCCCGAAATAGATCAGCGCCCCTCGCCTCCGATGGGGGATCGACCGTCGTGCTCCTAAGAGTGACGTCACCGAAGAGAACAACGCCTCGGGTCCGGGGTCCTATGTGCTCGAAGTCATCAATGCCGACAGTCCGAGTCGACAGGGTACCGTACACCCCTAGAAGGCCCTGACCCCTAGTTTGACCTCCGGAGACGTGACGTTCGACCTAAGAGTTGGTGTACTAGTGGTCCCTTCGGAACAGGAACTCTAGAAAGCTACCATTTCACACTCCTCATAAGAGTAACCGACGGGTAGATAAAACGGGGATCTCTCCGGTACAGGGTAGTTGGTAGAGGTTTAGAGAGATGTTCATGAGAAGTCTAGACCAGTGAGTAAGATTAACACGGGTGAACCGGAGACTGCCACTTCGGAACGGTGACTCGGGGAGAAGAAGGTAGGGGTGACGATGGTCACTCACGTAAAGACCTTGTCGGGGACGGGATGTCCCTATGTGGTTTGAAAGTCACTACAATCCCGGAGGAGTGGTTTCGTAAGAAATAAGGAAACCAGTCACACAGGTGAGATGGAAGGAACCCTGGGGAAATTCCTTTGTATTTATGAAAAATAACAACCAACATTAATATAAGTACCTTATCCTCTAGAGCACAAGATAGACGATTTAATGTCGTGGGGGTGGGTGGAACGACGACGACGACGAATCAGTGAAGTCAGCACAGGTTGAGACGTTGGTATACGTCACGTCGGATAGTCCGAGGAGACAGGTACCCTAAGAGGTCCGTTCTCATGATCTCACCCAACGGTACGGGAGGAGGTCCCCTAGAAGGGCTGGGTCCCTAACTTGGGTCCAGAGGACGTAACTTCCGTCTAAGAAATAGTGACTCGGTGGTCCCTTCAGGGGTGGGGGAACGAAGGAACCACGTACAATTTTATGTATTGTTAATGATATTTTTAAAGGTAGGTAGTAGACTTTGACGGGACGTATGTGTGTACTTGGGGACCTAGGACAAGGACTTCTCGTGGAACACTGAGGACTTCACCAGTGAAGGCGGTGGGACTTCGGGGAGAGTGCATGAAGAGTTACCTGAACTTGAGTCTGACCGGGGAACTGACCGAAATCTTGCTGGTCTCCAGGAATTCGGGTAGAGAGAGTCGGAGAAATGAAAATTAAATTTCCCTAATTCCTTTCTTATAGATAAAGGAGAAATAAGAGCCTTTATATTGTGTGTAAGTTGACTTTTCATTTGTATCTTTGGAAAATTAAGAAACGTTACCTTCAAATTGGAATGAATAAGTAATGGTTTTTATTTCTGATAGTAATGTTAAATAAGAGATATCTACGTTTGTTAGAGGAGATAAAACTGTAGTTTTTTCAGTTTTCTGTTTTGTGTTTAAGGCACCTGTTTCTACTTTTGTCATACTAGAAGTTTGCATAAAACAATTAAATAACGAAGAAAAACCAAAATAAACAAACAGAGTGACATACAAATAGAACGTTCTCGGATGTCTTCACTCTCTTTTATAGACGTCCGACTAAAATTTGTTGAACTCTCTCCATAATTCTTGATTTGTTTTGTTTTATTTTTACATAATAAATAAAATTTTTTATTTTGAAAAAGAAATGAATAAGTTGATACTTTTTAAAAGGACTTTGTACAGTCAATTAACCAGACGTTACGTGAGCATTTACCTATTGTACCTAGAGGAGATTGTTTATAAAATTTGTTTCATAAGTGATGGTTCTCTCGATCAACCCCATCCCTTTAGAAGTTCAGTGTTAGGGGACGTGTCCTGATGTATGTTCAATGAAAATTTGAACTTCAGTCTTTTCGTTTTAGACATTTTCATTATTATAACGGTAATAAAAGTCGTTAGATGACTATTTGGACTTTTCGAGAAAAGTTATGTTACTTGGGACTAAAGTACTGTTCGAGGAACGAATTCCCCGATAATTGAAAACTTCGACTCGACGAGTTGGACACCGTTTGAATAACTGTCTTTACGAGGTAAGACTTTTAGTAGAAGTCCTACCTTCTTTCAGGTCGTTACTGAAAGAAGTTATGTTGTACCGGATGTCTCAACGTTTATACGTGCTCTCCTGAAACCCGTCCACATTGAGAGTCAGTTATTCGACCTTTATCCGATTTCTCTTCTCTTCTGTCACTTCCAGTTTATAGGGGCTATTTTATAGTCCCGTCCCCGAACACCGGGTCTTGACCTGTGATACGTTTTTACTCCATTGGTCTAGAGTTATTGCAATTCTTAAACTCTACGGACATGGTGTTGACTTCTGTCTCGAAAAATGTACCTCAAGACGAACCCTAGTAAGATGAATCCCGAGGGAGGACTCGTCATGAGGATCTATAAAGATAACAAAACATGTGGATTTGAAGACCTATAAGAGGTTGACTACGAGATTTGTGGAGGTTCCTATACATCCACGAGGTTTTAGTTCCTTCCAGTGTAGTACGGACCATCACAAAACCACAATCGGATATAATATATTCAATAAATTTTTAACCATTAGGTATAAATCCGAGTTACTACCGAGGTCATTAGAATAATTGACCTTATAGGGTAAGAGGGTTATCCTAGTCACCAGTTTCGAGTAATATGTTGGTTTTGGTTTTACCCCCGTTATCTTAGATTAGTGGGTACTATTTTGTCGGGTGACTGGTTGCGAGACTACGTTTAGTGGTCCTACAAAGTTACGTTGGAGTTGTAAATATATCAAAGTACTACTGGTCGATAGGTTTGAGAATCCAAAATCATCCTAAGTTTTAGGAAAAAGAGAATCGATCGAGAGAAGAACGAGTAAGAACAAACGTGCATAAACGGGTTGAAACCAACCGACAACTCCAGGTCACCTT
The DNA here is from genome assembly GCA_006410555.1 of Capra ibex. NCBI lineage: Eukaryota > Metazoa > Chordata > Mammalia > Artiodactyla > Bovidae > Capra > Capra ibex. The sequence goes on along the minus strand of SJYO01016970.1, from coordinate 29,132,305 downwards.
TTTAAGGGTAAGACGGAGCATCGAAGAGGAAATCCCTGAACCTTTTCCTTTCATCGCGTCAAGAGAGACCGGTAGACGGTCTGTACCCTGGGGTCGGAAGAACCCCATTCAAGCTGACCGTTAAAATTTCTTGAGAAGGCGTCGTAGTTCACGTTACTCTGCCAGGACGGTTTTTTAATTTTTGTTTTCACGATAGTTTTACCTTTGTTTCGGTACAGACACCGTTTTTAAGTAGATTTTTAGTGTAGGTAGATCTTTATTGTTACTCACTCATCTTGTAAATAATTTAAAAAGAGTTGTTTAAATCTCTGTGAGGAATTAGTGAATGTAAGAGGTCCTTTGTAAGGGGACGAGAATCTCAGGAAAGTTTAGTAAAGAGTTAGAATCCGATATATGGGTGATAAAGAGTGTAGTGAAACTGGGGTTTTATCGAGTTTTTCGACTGACGGGTTGTTTTGACCGACTTTTTATGTCTAAGAACTTGATGTTGGGTTCAGAGTTGACCAGATTCATATAAGGTCTTTGCACTTAAAAATTTCGGGACGTTCACTAATACTACACGACCGATGACTTGTGGTTCCGTATTCTACGGTCGTGGTAGAGGGTGTGGAGTATGGTGCCACTTCAAGTACCCCAATCTTGCTACTCATTCAAATACCTGATTATCTCTTCGTTTTTTAATTTCGTTTTAGTCCTTGGATCTACAGGTAGTTGTCTCCTTACCTATTTCTTCCACGTCATGTAGATATGCTACCTTCTAATGAGTCGGTATTTTCCTTGTTTTGACCTAGTAAACGTCTCTACACCTACCTGGATCTCTGACAGTGAGTCTCCCTTCATTCAGTCTTTCTCTCTTTACTCATAATGTATACTTACGCATACACACCTTAGATTTTTTACCATGTCTACCAGAATAAACGTTTTGTCTTTATCTCTGTTTCTATATCTTTCGTTCACATACCTGTGGTTGCTCTCCCTTTCCCCTCACTCACCCTACTTAACCGTTCGACTCTAACTGTATATATGTGATAACTATGATCAGTTTTTTATCCAATTGATTATTCTTGGATGACGTATCGAGTCCTTTGAGATGAGTCACAAGATGGTTGTGTTGTAAAATTTCGTTGATACACTCTCTTCAACGAAGTCAGCACAGACTGAGACACGTTGGGATACCTGATATCGGACGGTTCGAGGAGACGGGTACCCTAAGAGGTCCGTTCTTATAACCTCACCCAACGGTAAGGGAAGAGGTCCCCTAGAAGGGTTTGGGTTCCTATCTTAGACCAGAGACTTTAGAAGACCTAACGTCCGCCTAAGAAATAGTAGACTCTGTGGGAGGTTTTCCTGTTTTCGTTGATATTATTTTTAATTAAAATTTTTAATGGTTTTTTATTCGTCTACCTGTGAATGGTATTGTTTCTCTATAGAGAGGCTCTCGAGGGTTGACCAACCCTTTTATGACCAGAGAAGTCGGTCAGAGTTGTCATAAAGGGCTCGGAAGGAATACAAAAATCTTAGTGACTACCACGAGTCAAAACAGTGACTGTTGTTTCTCAGACGAAGAGAAACTTTTGGACACATTTCTTTAATTTGGGAGTACACTTCGTCAGTGTTGTCTGGACGTTCCCCACTCCCCTGGGCAGCTACCGAAACCTCGTTTATGCTCTTTCGACTTCGGGTTCCGTGGTGAGGGAAACGACGGGACGTCGAGTCACTCCAACCGGCCCAGAAATTTTACGAAAACGCCAAAGAAGTATAGTTTAAGAGAAACAATTGAAAAGGGAGGTTCAATTCGGAGACGATGAGTGGGTGACTGACGGACGGTGGGTGAAATAGTCAAACCTTTGGGAGAAGGGTAAGGGATGAGAAGTGGAGGAGGAGACAGGGGTCTTAAGGATGAACGGGGGAGTTGGACGTTTTACCAGTAGAAGTCCAGGTCTGAGGAGGTTCGGGTCCAATGGAGGGGATCCCGTTATAGCAACCGACCGATTTAATGAACATGTTTCCAGATTTTCTGAGTATCTAAATTATGCTCGTATTATATTCGTTGTTCCCTATCGTTGAACCATGGGTGTAAACGTTTCAATATTACGGTTCCACATTACAAGAGAAAGTTTCCCCTTCCTGACTTCTGAAGTTTTAACTATTTAAGTAAAAAAAGACTTGTACTTTTGTTCGAAGAAATATTACACTCCCAGTATAAATGACTTAATGTTGGGACCGTCTTAATTCTTTTTAGTTATGGGTTATCGATGAGATTATGGTGTCCATAAACGACAGAGAGAATGTTTATTATAAAGAGGGTTACACGAGATAGAATATTTCGATACTCATTAACCGGTTAGTAAGGTAAATTTAGTTAGTTACATGTCACGGGGGTTTAAGTTACTAGAACTAACTTACTTATAGGGTACTTTTACTAAAGTGACGGGACACGATGAACTATGACTTCTGTCTACCCCATTGTGTACCGTTTTTTATAGGAGTTCTGTTCCCGACTACTATTCTCTTTGTAGTCTACAAATACGACCTCCTATGTCTCTCCTGCCGTAACCCTTTTGTTAATCATGTGTCATCGGAATTAGTCAGTCAATGACTGTAAGGAAAATATTTTTGGTCCGACCTTTTTCATTTCTCCGTATTGGTGTTGACCAATAAAAACGGTAAAATATTAGTTAAAATCTGAGTGGATTTAGAAGATTTTACGCAAAGGTAGATAAAGAGTGAAGGGAAGCTTAGACAGCGTCCCACATCTATAGTATTAACTCAAAAACGGTGAGGACATCCTTTTTAATTTGAAGTCAAAATAAAAATGTGAAACCGGATTTAGAGATAGATTAAGGGTTTCAATTCAACAATTACACACACCAAGAGGAGAAGTGATTAGAAGTTCCGTATAAGGTTTTCCTCTTTTCCTCGATCCACTCTACTTCAGTCGTCCTTATGTAGTGGAGGTACAGACCCTATAGTCGATACATGGTCACTACATTGTGTAAAGTCTTTGATAGGGTTAATTGGAGAAGTGTAATAGATTAGAGGGTTGATGTTACTATCGTGGATATTTCACCCCTATTGTTGTCACTTATAAGGTAAATTCCTACAGTGTTTCTAACTTCCATATTTTTTGAAAATATATATTTTATGGACGTGCAAAAATATATATTTTATGGACGTGTGTCATAATGATTTCTGAAAAATATCTATTTATTTGACTACGGGTCTTTCGAATGGATCGATTATATTATAGTAGGTCGATTATCCATGGCCTCTTCCGTTACCGTGGGGTGAGGTCATGAGAACGGACCCTTTAGGGTACCTGCCTCCTCGGACCACCCGACGTCAGGTGCCCCAACGCTTCTCAGCCTGTGTTGACTCGCTGAAGTGAAAGTGAAAAGTGAAAGTACGTAACCTCTTCCTTTACCGTTGGGTGAGGTCACAAGAACGGAACTCTTAGGGTCCCTGTGCCGTCGGACCACCCGATGGTAGATACCCCAACGTGTCTCAGCCTGTACTGACTTCACTGAATCGTCGTCGTCGTCGTCTTAGAAATGACTCGATGTCTAAAGAAAATTTGTCTTACCTTTAAATAAAAGTTCCTCGGAATAGATATACTTTTTCAGTAAAATATCTCATATGGAAAAGACGAAGCGTTCTTTAATTAGTGTGTTAATACGATTTCATATCGAATTTTCTCGTAGTAAGATTTACGAGTTAAACTCTGAGTCTAATATACCGTAAAACTGAGGACATTGACTTTTGCAAAGTCACTACGGTCCGAACGGAACGAGTAGGGATTAGTTGAAAGTACTGACCAATTCTCTTTAGTTAAGTCGACGGTAAGGGTTTGTAAATATCTACGGTGAGATGCTTCCTTTTTGATCGTTTTGTCTCGTATAAACCAATACTAACGTAAAATTTAGAGCATAGACTTCCATGTTTCGGTAGTCTTCCAGTACTTAAAGTGTTTTGATATCAAGTCTTTCTATGTACGTGGGGATATAAGTGTCGTCGTGATAAGTGTTATCGGTTTTGTACCTTTGTTTGATTGACCGGTAGCTGTCTCCTTACCGATTTCTACTATGCCGTGTTTATGAGTTGTCTTATGATGAGTCGGTACTTTCTCTTACTTTATTACTTGTCTTATGATGAGTCCGTGCTTTCTCTTACTTTATTACTTGTCTTATGATGAGTCGGTGCTTTCTCTTACTTTATTACTTGTCTTATGATGAGTCGGTGCTTTCTCTTACTATTACTTGTCTTATGATGAGTCGGTGCTTTCTCTTACTTTATTACTTGTCTTATGATGAGTCGGTGCTTTCTCTTACTTTATTACTCGTCTTATGATGAGTCGGTGCTTTCTCTTACTTTATTACTTGTCTTATAATGAGTCGGTACTTTCTCTTACTTTATTACTTGTCTTATGATGAGTCGGTGTTTTCTCTTACCTTATTACGGTAGACGTCGTCGTACCTACCTGGATCTCTACTGGTGTGATTCACTTTATTCAGTCCTTCTTTCTGTTTATGAGAGCGCATAGTGAATATACACCTTAGATTTTATACCGTGTCTACTCGGATAGATACTTTGTCTTTGTCTTAACACCTGTTTCTCTTCTCCGACCACCAACGGTTCCCCTCCCGTCACCCTTCCCTACCTAATCCTCAAACCCGAATCGTCTACGTTAGACCATATATATCTTACCTACTTGTTCCAGAATGACATGTCGTGTCCCTTGAGATAAGTTATAAAACACTATTTGGTATTATCTTTGCTTATACTTTTTCTTACGTATATATATATTACTTACTTGACGAAACGACGTGTCGTCTTTAATTGTGTTGTGACATGTAGTTGACATGAGGTTATTTTATTTTGACAAACTTTTCAACTACTTAAAGTCGACAAAAAATATCAGCCCTTCACCACTTAGACTCAAGAGAACGGACCAGGAGGTAAAAACTAGTTTCCACACAGACGTGTACGCATACGTACTCACACGTCTCCGACCTCAGTCCCCCTTCGGACACTGTGACCTCCCGTTGCATTGACCCAGTAGAGTCTTTGCACGTCAGGAGTGGTACAGGAATCGTGGCACAATTTCGTGAGGATAGGTTCCGGGATGTCTGACAGACTCATAAGTCATGCCGTAACGGTAAAAGTGACCTACACGGTAAGTCGTGTGTGTCGTAGAACCTTTTCTCGTCTCCCAAACTTAAGGTCAAGGTAATGAGTAATTCTCGAATTGAAACCCGTCCAAGTATTTCACTGTCGTACAGTGACCGGATTAGACGTCGTACCCTATTATTATAACGGAAGGAGAGCCCGAATAATACTCCTAGTTTACGAAAGTCCGTTCGGGACTTTTATCTCGAACCACGTGTAAGAGGAGGTCTCGTCACGTCCGTGTCGACGTTTTGTTATAAGGTTCTGAGCACTGACTAAAGATAATGTTCCTGACTCCTGTAATGCGTACCGTACTCCGTCGTGGAGTAGCCACTCCTGGAAATCTTCTTTGTAAAGAGACAAGAACTGTAGTCCATCCTAGAACGAAAAGAGTTTTTAATAAAGTGACAAGACTTGTGACTTAAAAATATTGACTAGCCAAGGGTACGAAAGGACTTTTGTATCTCAGGATAGTACCTTTTACATGTCTTAGAACTTTTGTAAAAACTTAATTGTCTTCAAAAAAATGATGAAAAGTATAGAAAAAAAAAAGAGAAGATCAAACACGAGAGAGTAACATCAAAGTACATTCAATTGAATTCAGGAAAGACTAAAATTTTTTCTAATATTTATATATTTTCTAGTGTGTCTCGTCGCGACACGAAGAAGAGTTACTTTGCCTGGGAGGAACGACCTGATTTACTATTCACTAGTCTCAGGATAAGTACGCACTATCTCTGGGTAAGTTAGTTAAGCGTTCTGTGAAATATGTAAGTGTATTTAATAGATTGTTTGGTGATCCACCGAAGTAATGGAACGCTACTTTTCAGACGATTAAAAAGAAAACGAGGAACCCGACTACCAGTCTTGAAGACAGGACTTGATTCACATCGGTTTAGAGAGAAAAAGTCTATGGGTGAGTAGTAACCTATTGGGTCCGAAGTCTAAAAAATTTAGAAAGAAAAGAACGACAGGTATATAACCAATAAAACGATAAGGATTTGTGATTGTTACAATGTGTTTGAGTAAAGTAAAATGACAGACAAGAAGACTATTTGACAGTTTCCTCTTCGTTGCTACGTTGTAAAATTTTAGACGACTCATACCTACGTACACTATTCACGGACAATTTCTAATTGTCTTACTTTGAGTCGTAAAGTATTTAGGTGTAAAGAAAACTGTCTTATCAGTACCTATTGGTATGTACTTTCGTAGGACTTTCGAGACACGTTTTGAATTTCGAGATTTTGGTCTTCATCGAACCCGTCTCAAAATTGTTTCTTAACCGAAAACTTTTTTATTTACTACTATTGTCTCCTAAACTTAAAAAAAAATCGTATACTAGGGTTTCTTGTCTTAGATTTACATCGTTTATTCTTTGCTACTACTTGTTTTAGAATGGGTGTTGATTTCTTTGATTGAGTAAATAAGGAATCATAGTCTCTTTTTGTTCAGAATACTACAGGAAGATGTAAAATTTTTAACGTGGTTAAAAGAAGTCTGTTTACTGAACTTTTATTGTTCAGTTTATAAGAAGTGTTTACTGAACTGTGAGTTTAGATGATCTGTAATTTTCAATTGTGAGAATAAAAGATTTTGTTAGACACAAATGAGTATTAAAGACTTCATTACGTTATACCAGTAACACAGCGACCCCGGACTTTCAACTTGTTACTCATGTAATCGTCTTCATATTAGTTTCTTTAGTACGTTTAAATTAAAGTATTCTATAGACCCTTGGTTCAGTTTGGCTTTTTCTGGACTAACTTTTTCTCGTTGACTTCTATGAATCGACTTAGGAACTCCTAAAAGAGGAGAGATCAACAACCGGTCTAGTCTAATCTCGACGATCTATTCTTCCGACTCCAGTTTGTGCTTTTCGTCTTGTTTCTCGTTAGCCGAAGGTGTCAGTCCTCGGTCGAGAGGACGTCGAAGAGGTAGGGTACTCGACCAGGACTGGAACTCGAGACTATATTCGAGGTCCCCAGTAAAAGAGTATGTATTTTAATTTTGTAAAATAAGTGTGGATAAGACATAATAACACTCCAACACCTATGTACCGTGTCAATATTATATGAAGAAAGAAGAAGAATTTTACCTCTAAACATGTAGATTTCTTTACATGAGATTGTTATCTACTGTATATGAAATTTTAGTAGAATATGAAAATCTTCGTTGAAGTTTTCTCTAATTAAATAAAAATTGATATGTTTATATTAATTATATTAGTGTTTCTTTATTTTTAAGTTTCTCTTGTCTCCCGTATTTTACTTTTGAACGACGTAGCTGAACCGAACTCGACCCAATGCACGGGTAGGAACTCGGTTACCCTATACGACTAACGGAATACAATAACCTAAAGTTCGGTTCGTGGGCAAGTTTCCTAAGACTAAAACAACGAGACTCTCCACCCAGGGTACGTGTCTATGAATTTTTATCAGGGAATGACTAAGATTATAGGTCGGTCCCAACAAATAATCGAATTCGGATAGTCACAGGACAAACTCGACACCACGACCTCTTCTGAGAACTCTCAGGGAACCTGTCGTTCCTCTAGTTTGGGCAGTTTTAGTCATGACTTATAAGTAACCTTCCTGACTACGACATCGACTTTGACGTTATGAAACCGGTGGACAATGTTTCTTGACTGGGTAACCTTTTCTGAAACTACGACCCTTACTAACTTCCGTCCTCTTCCCCTATTGTCCTACTCTACCAACCTACCGTAGTGGCTGAGTCACCTGTACTCAAACTCGTTCGAGACCCTTAACCACCTCTTGTCCCTTCGGACCGCACGATGTCAGGTACCCCAGTGTTTCTCAGTCTGTGCTGACTTGCTGACTTGTCTTGACTTAGTCACAGGTGAGAATCTTGACTCTTACATTGAAAAAAGAGGTTTCCTTTAAACCCTGTTTGAACTATCTAACTACTCTCTTCCCCTTTTGTCCAGAACCTCTTCGTCCGTAGTTCGTAGACGTCACCGTCTGTCTAGTCAATAGGGTCCCAGACATAAAACAGAAAGAAACAACGATGGCCTTGGGTTTAAAAATAAACCCCGACGTTACACGGGGTTACACAAGGGGTCCCTTGTCTAGCACTAGACACGTTTACGATCACTCTGAGACACAGGGGTGAACAGGAGGAGGGAACGTTACTCTCTCTCTCTTTCTACCTTCTCGATATAACGGGGTTCATAGGTGTACATAGTATGTGACACATGTAAGGATACCCTTAAGGGTGAAGTTGAGTTGTAGGTGTAATTTCTTCTGAGGTATACTGACACCGATATTATTGTAATATAACGTTTATAATTTGTAGATTGAGTTCCTTGATGTTCCACGTCTCATCAGTTTATGAAAATGAACGTTCACTATCGAAAATCTATTTTACTTAAGAAATTTGTAACATTGACGATAGAGAAAGGAAAGTTGAAAGTAGTTGACATAGTAGAGTACGATGAAAGATAAGTTTTACCTCAAAGGTTTTCTATAAAATTTATATATATATGACTGACAAAGAGGGTAAAGTAAAAGAAAGTAAGACGTTCATCTATTCATTCTTTTTCTATACACTATATACCCCCACCCCCTTATAGACATAAAATTGTTTGGAGATTGTCTAAGAGAGTACGAACGAAAAGTGTCTCTTTACACTTCACCTATTGTGTCTGATCCCATCAGAAGGTCGATGACTTCTCGTAAGTTTCGACAACTGTAGTCGGACCTCCTTCCAAAAATCACTGTGTCCTTTCCCGAACCAAACACTCGAATCGGTACTAAGAGTAGTCCATGACGTACCCCCAGTTTCCAGTGTTTTCATCGTCTCTACTGATTGTGTCCCTTACATTCTTAGCTCCGAACTTTGGACATTGTTTATTCCGGATACTATATTTTAGATGTTCTATTTTAAATAATCGTCGTCAAGTACGTTCTCTGTGCAGGGACGTAGACCAGGAAACCGATACAACTGAAAAAAGTTGGATTCTCAACCCACGTAAAAATAAACGAGGATTATTGTTCTTGATTATTGAAATAAATAAGGAACAAGGTCATTCTGAACAGACGCAATCACCTTCGGTGTCTTTCTCGCTTTAATCTACCTTGAAAGGTGGGGCCTACTTCGAAAAGATTCTGTTACCCGAGAGGTAGTGACCTCGGTACACTATCAACGACATGAAATCCCCGAACGGACCACCGAGTCTGTCATTTCTTAGGTGGATGTTACGTCGTCTGGACCCAAGCTAGGGACCCAAACCCTCTAGGAACCTCCGTTCGTGCCGTTGGGTGAGGTCATAAGAACGGAGCTCCTAGGGGTACCTATTTCCTCGGACCACCCGATGTTAGGTACCCCAATGTTTCTCAGTCTGTGCTGACTTACTGATTCGTGTGTCGTGTCACTTTTATGTGATATATTAAATAGTAAAGATCTTTATATTGAAGACATCCGAGAAAGTTGTATTATATAAGGAAGACACAGTGGACCTTTTTAATCTTTTCCTAAACTTCCGTAAAGGTTTTTTTTCTCTCAGTCTGTCTGTCATCTGTCTGTCTTTATCTATTATGACTGCCTCATGAATGAGGGTCCATGATGAGATTCGAGAAATATCCATAAATCAGTTAAGGGTATTATACTGTACATTCTCTACCTAAAAGATTTTATAAAAATAAATAAATAAAGCGAATAAACGTCGTCCTAGAAATCGACACCGTACGTTTGAGAATCAACGTCGCAGACCCTAAATCAAGGACCTGGTCCCTAGTTTTGTGACCGGGGGACGTAACCCTTACGTTTCGAAATTGATGACCCGATGGTCCCTTCAGAGTTACTCTACCTATAATAATATTGTAAACTTTTTACTCCTTTGACTCCGAGTCCCTCTACTTCATGAACGGGTCCACTTGTGGAGTCACCCATTCCTCGACCCTAAAGACTGAGTCCGTCAGACCAACGTCCCGGTTGTGCGTATCGGTGACGGGTGGGACAGAGAAGTTTGTTCTTTCACCGCCCCCCACCCCCCACCACTCCTCAACGGCTACTCGTTCCCTTCTTCCCTCCATTTCTTCTTTGTCGTCTACTAATCTTGTCTCCAGTTGGACTTCCTCCTTGATTCTTTTGTGTCAATTTCAGTACCTTCTTTTTTCTCGAAAAGATTTTCGTTTCATAACGGTCCGAAATCCGTTCTTACGTCGGTACGTTCTTCTAGGAAGAGTTCCCGACTGAGGGACCCTCAGGAAGGAGACCCCTGAAGGCAAGGCGGAGGGGAGGAGTCTCGTCCACCTCCCTGGAGTTCGGGGAGTGGATGGGGAGAGGGTGTGGGAGGACAGGTGGACCGATGACAGTAGAGACTCCTCACTCTGTTTCCGTTTTGGTGAGGGAAGTTCTACGTCTGCCCGACCCGGCACTCTCCACCGTCTTCGGTTCCAGACTCTAAGGCTCCTGTCTCCTCTTTTCCAGTTACAGACGCTGACCCGATACGAACCTACGTTCCGTCTCTGTCGACTATTTGACGGGTGTGAAACGACTTTGATCCGAAACCTTGACTCTTTCCGGGGTTCAAAGAATCTGAGTGGATGGATGACCCACGAAGGAAGCGAGAAGGGGAACTTCGGGGTAGTGAGTAAAGTCTTCCTCTGGCCAGTATGACAGAGGGAAGGGAACCTTTTCAGGGGTCTTTCGGCCGCCGGGAGAGGAGAGTCCGAAAGCTCTACTGACCCAGTGTCCTGTAGATTAAGTCTTTCGGCCGGCCCCGGGGTTACCCGAGTGTTCTGATTGGTGTCAAAGGGACCGAGTGTACTGTCTGAAGAAGGAAGGTCTCACGGTAGCCGACCGTAGAGACTTATTTGTGGCTTTCGAAGTTGGGGTCTACGGTTCTTCACCTCAAGACGGTCCTTGATCGAGGGAGAAGGACTCTCCAGTCTCCCAAAGTTACTACGTGATGGTCCTGCAGGAAGGGAAATGGGACGAAGGAGATTACGGTGCACCAAGAGGTGTGGGAGGGAAGAGCCGGTGCACCGAAGTTTCCCTCAAAGGTCTCGGAGGAGAGAAGGAGGAGTAGGGGAATAAGTAGTCGCGGACCGGTGGTCGAAAAGTCTGGACGATGGGTGCCGTTCACGGTTCCAGGTAGGGGGTGGAGGAGTCGAGTCCTCATTGGGTTGTCCTCACAGGAAAGGATTTCGTGTCCTACGACTATACGGGGGGAGGGATAAAGAAGGGTACGGAGGGGTCTAGAGACGTCCTTTCTTCGTTATTCGTAGATGATTCACGGGAAGTCCTGTGGACCACCCCATCCCACCTGTAATCAGAGGGGTATGCCGTCATCTTTCCAGACCAAGAACGGACCTCAGTCGGTCGTCCTCCAGCCCCCAAGTCTGAGTAACGGAGATTTCACGGAGGAGGCCGAGGTGAAGGAGTGAGAGGAGGGAGGGAGACGTCCAGGAGAAGGAGGAGACGGAGAAGAACACGCCAGGAAAGGGTTCCGAGACACACCCAGAAAAGGAAAGATGGACGGACCTACTAGAGGAGATTGCGGGGCGGAGACGACAGTGATGAAGGGCCGGCCACTGAGGGTCCGGAGGAGACCACGGGACTCGGGTTCGGAGCCCAGGTCCAAAGGTAGCAGGGGAAAGACGGTCTACGGAGGTGTGCCTACCCACCGACTGGGCCGGTGACCTATCTCGGGTCAGACTGGGGGGGCGGTGTGGTCGGAGGTGGTTCGGTCGCGACCGGGAGACTGTGAGGGTTGCACCGGCAGATGGCGAGTGAGGGGCGAGTGAGTGGGAGATGGCGAGTCGGGTGGAAGCGTAGGGTAGGTTTAGTCAGTGGGTCAGGACCAGGAAGAGGGAGACAGTGTTCTGAGGCGAGAATAGACAGGGGTGACGGAGTCGGAAGTAACCGGATTTGTCGAGGTCATCTCCAGGGAGACGAAGGTCTTCGGTTGATGAGGCCAGAGGAGGGTTGGTCGATAGAAGGATTTCCAGTCTAACTCAGTAGAGAGAGTGTCTCTTGAGGTCACCCATGGTGAATGACTTTTTTGTCACAGTCAGGGTCTGTGCCGAGAGGTAGAACTGGGACAGACGGAGACTGGTGTAAGTGAGGACGGGAGTAAGGTGACAGTAGATTTAGAATGGGGTAGAAGGTCCTACTACGACACTTTCACGACGTGAGTTATACGGTCGTTTAAACCTTTTTGAGTCGTCACCGGTGTCCTTACCTTTTCCAGTCAAAAGTAAGGTTAGGGTTTCTTTCCGTTACGGTTTCTTACGAGTTTGATGACGTGTTAACGTGAGTAGAGTGTGCGATCATTTCATTACGAGTTTTAAGAGGTTCGGTCCGAAGTCGTTATGCACTTGGCACTTGAAGGACTACAAGTTCGACCTATATCTTTTCCGTCTCCTTGGTCTCTAGTTTAACGGTTGTAGACGACCTAGTACCTTTTTCGTTCTCTCAAGGTCTTTTTGTAGATAAGGTGAAATAACTAATACGGTTTCGGAAACTAACACACCTAGTGTTATTTGACATCTTTTAAGACTCTCTCTACTCTTATGGTTTGGTGGACTGGACGGAGAACTCTTTAGACATACGTCCAGTCCTTTGTTGTCAATCTTGACCTGTACCTTGTTGTCTGACCAAGGTTTCTCCCTTTCCTCATGTAGTTCCGACATATAACAGTGGGACGAATAAATTGAAGATACGTCTCATGGAGTACTCTTTGCGACCCGACCTTCTTCGTGTTCGATCTTCGTTCTAACGGCCCTCTTTATGGTTATTGGAGTCTATTCGTCTACTGAGGTGGGAATACCGTCTTTAACTTCTCTTGATTTTCCGGAGAACTACTTTCACTTTCTCCTCTCACTTTTTCAACCGAATTTCGAGTTGTAAGTGTTTTGCTTCTAGTACCGTCGGTCAGGGTAGTGAAGTACTGTTTATCTACCCCTTTGTCACAGTCTGAAATAAAACCCCCCGAAGGTGTTAGTGACGTCTACCACTGACGTCGGTACTTTAATTTTCTGGGAATGAGGAATCTTCGTTTCAATACTGGTTGGATCTACCGTATAACTTTTCGTCTCTGTAAAGAACCAGTTGTTTCCAGGCAGATCAGTTGCGATACCAAAAAGGTAACCAGTACACACCTACACTCTCAACCTGAGATTTCTTTCGACTCGCGGTTTCTTAACTACGAAAACTTGACAGCACAACCTCTTCTGAGAACTCTCAGGGAACCTGACGTTCCTCTAGGTTGGTCAGTTAGGATTTCTAGTCAGGACCCATAAGTAACCTTCCTCATTACAACTTCGACTTTGAGGTTATGAAACCGGTGGACTACGCTTCTCGACTGAGTGACCTTTTCTGGGACTTCGACCCTTTCTAACTCCCGTCCTCCTCTTCCCCTACTGTCTCCTATTCTACCAACCTACCGTAATGGTTGAGTCACCTGTACCCAAACCCACCTGAGGCCCTCAACCACTAACTGTCCCTCCGGACCGCACGACTTCTAGTACCCCAGCGTTTGTCAGTCTGTACTGACTCGTTGACCTGACTTGACTTGAAGGTCCGTGTCGGTTTACGGTGGTGGAACTCTTCAGAAGCGGAAAGAATGGTCGAGTTTCCTTGACGACGAAGAAAACTTTAAGGAGTCGGGGAAATACCCTTGACGACATCTCAATAAATGACAGTTCTATAACAGTATATCCCCGAAGGGTCCACCGAGTCGTCATTTCTTAGGCGGACGGTTACGTCCTCTGTGTTCTCTGTACCCAAGTTAGGGACTTAGTCCTTCTAGAGGATCTCTTCCTTTACCATTAGGCGAGATCATAGGAACGGGCCTCTTAAGGTGCCTGTCTCCTTAAGAGGCCACCCGATGTCAGGTACCCCAATGTTTCTCAAACTACGTTGACTCGTGTGTGCAACAGTTTGTCCGTGAAAGTGATGATCTAACACTCGAAACACCAATGTTCTTAGACCTAAGTAGGTACGGCATGTGTCAGGAGACGTGTGTCGTCCGCTGGGTCACCCGACCGACTTGAGTTTGCTTTTACTGTTAAGTGTCTTTCCGGTGGAAGACGACTACTGACTTACGGACGAAACTTAGACCTTTCGTCGTGATTTAAAATAGTCTTTCTCGGTGCACTCAAGATGAGGTACACCTAAGACTTGTTCCGTCCAAATATATTAGTTCTATAAAACAAGGGGTATAAAACCCCTTCGTCTTACTTAAGTTCTTTCTAATTTATTTTGTTTTATTGGGTAAGTGGAGAGGACGAGACACGACTAGTTCGTCGACTGTAAACTTTTCATGAAAAGTGTATACAGAGAAATTTATTGTTATCTGTAACTCCGCTCTGCCACTCCGTCCGGGACAGGACTAGTGAGATGTAAGCAGGAACAAAAGTAATCTCTTAGACTACTCTACCCAAACACCTAGGAAAAGATCTGCACACAATTCACTCTGGGATCCTTCAATTTGTTGAGTCGACGCTGGAGTGTCGACAATTCATCCTTTGATTTTAAAGTTGGGTTCAGAGAAACTGAGGAATTGGGTCCGAAGAGGGTCATACGATTCGACGTGATTAATCCGGGTTTAAATCGAGTGAGGTACCGGGAAGGGACAGTCGTTACACCTTTGACCCTGTGTCTCTTTCTTTCCCTCGTATTACGTCCCTGCAAGTAAGGGCTTCGCCGAGACCGTCCCGGTGTGCCTGGGTCTCCTGTCTGTCCGGGACGGGACGAGAGGTGTATGGGGACTGGTGTGTGGGGAGTGACGGGTCGTTGGCCCAGGGTCCCGTTCCCCGGCCGCCCCTTTCCTCCTTTCTCCTCTAATACGTCTCCTTCGAGTCTCGAACCAGACCTGTCTCAGTTCCGGTGGGTGGGTTCTCTCCGTGGGTTGCAGCCCTGATATTTTTGAGTAAGAGAGGTGGGAGGGAGGTGGGGTGCCACGCACTCGTCGTTTCTGTCCTGACATAAGGTGACAAGGATCTGACGACGATGTGAGTAGTCGTAAGACGAAGGTGGAGCCGGGTTGACCGTTTCTAGTCTACTCTTTCAGCCTCACAATCTCCTCTTTGGTGTCTGGTCTCCTTGTGACGTCCTCCACCGCCATCCCTCACCTCCGGTTCCTCCTCGGTCACGGACCCCGGGACCGCGAGTCAGGAACCTCCGAGGTCTTAAACCTCCCGGGAGGTTGTCGAGGGTAGTTCCGAACCGGACTAGCTCCGTCCTCCCTTGCCCTGTCCCGTGTTTGAAATTTACTTACTGTATCCCCCCGAAGGGACCACCGAGTCACCATTTCTTAGGAGGACGGTTACGTCCTCTGTGTCCAAACTAAGGACAAGACCCTTCTAGGGTGTAAGGAGTTTTGTTGATTCCGCACTCGACGTAGATGACTCGGCCGCGAGATCTCGGACCCTTGACGTCGTACCTCAGGTACACGGCCTTGATACCTTCGACCACACGGGATCTCGGGTACGGGGTGTTGTTCTCTCCGGAGACGTCACTCTTCGGGCGTGTGGAGTTAGTTCTCGTCGATCGAGAGGGGAGCGGCGTTGATCTCGTTTCGGGAACGTCACTGCTTCTGGGTGTTCTCGGTTTTATTTATTTATTTATTTAAAAAAAATTTTTCTTACTGTATCAACAAATCCTATGTTGTACTTGACCAATCTTGGATTGTCCGGGTTCTACCGTTTTCTAAGTTGAAGGTCATCTGGAACTCGGAGTAATATACGAGTAATATTATATAATCGTACACGATTTACTGTGTGGGTGGTCGTGGTACTGTCAAGGTTTCGGTTGATATTTTCATTCGTGACCGGGCTAAGGACCTTTAGAGATGGGGACGGGGTTTTATCAACCCTATTAGGGGGGTGAGTCGGATACTTTAATGGGTCGGGTATTTTTGATTGGTTGGAGTGTGGAGTACCGGAGAACTGAAGACTCTGCCGGGTGTGAGACAGACACCTCCCACAGAGAGGAACTTACTTGGACGAAAGGGTGAATCGAGAGTCCCGTCTCGGGAGGACGGACGGGCAAACACAGAAAGTGTTCGTAAGATATGGTAATTATTATTTAGATGAAGAACGGATAGTGAACCGGAGAACGACTTAAGGAAGACACGACTCTGTATTTCTTGGACGAAGCAATTCCGGACACTAATCTGCACCCCAAAGGAAAGAAAGAAAAAAATTATAAATAAACCGACGTAGCCCAGAATCAAACGTCGGACGTCCTAGAAATCGGTTGAGAATCAACGGCTTAGATCAAGGGACTGGCCCCTAGTTTGGGTCTAGGGGACGTGACCCTCGTACCTCGGTTGGGACCTGGTGGTCCCTTCAGGGTCTGACAAAGTCGACCCTCTGACACCCAAGCTCAGGGGAAGATTCGGTCTCTAACACCCAAGTTCAAGGTAGAGTGCACGCCGACTTAAGGTCAGGGAAGGTTTCCTCTCTTCAATCTTCTGAACCCGAGCTCAGGGTTGACTCCACTCGGACCCAAGCCCAGAGTCAGACTTCACATATCAAAGTAATGACGAAGTCGGGTCGGTAGAGCGATGAGACCTTGTGCGCGAGGTGTCTTCTGGATAGCCAGTCATTGATTCCGGATACCTTTGTTCGGAAAAGTCAACCCTTCCAGTTTGAGACTACTCCAAGCGAGAGGGGATCAGAGGAGTCTGGGTAGTTAGGTCCCTCTATTCTTGTTCGGAGACCCCTGAAGGGACCGTAAGGTCATCAATCCGTCCCACACGTCCAAGTCAGGAACCAGTCCCTCGATTCTGGGGTGCACGGAACACCGGTTTTGTTTGTTGTTTGTTTGTTTGTTTTTTAACTTGTCTACGTTATAACATTGTTTAAGTTATTTTAAATTTGAAAATTTTACCAGGTGTAGTTTTATTAGAATTTTTTTTTTTTCGAGTATAATTTTTTTTTTTTTTCCTTGTGCGGAGACTGAATGTCCAAACGTAGAGACTCGTTTGAGACCCTCTATGACTTCCTCCCGTCCCCTCGGATCGTGTGACGTCAGGTACCCCAGTGTTTCTCAGTCTGTACTGACTCGCCGACTTGTTGTCGAGGAAGGATGACTGGAAGGTCTCGGTAGATGAAGGGAAAAGAGACTTAGGGTCTCTTCCGACCCTGAATCAGTCCATTCGAACGACGTGACTGACGATCCGAGACTCTGGGGGTGGAGTCTACGAGATTAATTATCCTCAGGGGTTGGAGGTCCGACGTTTCGTCATGGAGGACAGTCTAGTCTCCACCGTAATTTAATCTTTATTTCACGTGTTATCTACATTACGTGAACTTAGTAGGGGTTTGGTAGGGGGTAGGGACCAGAAACCTTTTTGACAGAGGGTACTTTAGTCAGGGACCACGGTTTTTCCAACCCCTGGAGACGAGATTGTGAATTTTCTGTTATTTCACTTTGAACAGGTTCCAGACCGACAAACTGGGTTGGATGGTCCGTCTCGAAGTTTGGGGTTTGTCGTAGGATGTCAAGGACGGACTCCGTGGTGCCTTTTCATGTAGGACTCTACCGACCTACCGTAGTAACTGAGTTATCTGTACTCAGACTCGTTTGAGGTCCTCTACCACTTTCTGTCCCTTCGGACCACATGACGTCAGACACACCAGCGTTTCAGTCTGTACTGACTCGATGACTTGTTGGTGGTGGGGACCGACGATTGCATCTAGGTGACGGGAGACGCTCGAGAACGCAATTCTGGATCTTGGTCCCGATCTTCAGACTGGGTCTTGTTCAATTTACGTTCATGGTTCATTACGAAACGGTTGAGAGGGACGTAAGACCTTTGTCTGCCGGAACGTCGGTCACCGGTGACTGGATTAAGAAATAGACCAAAATTGGTCTAATTCGGCTCCCTATCGAACGTCGAGGCCGACACCTACCTACGGTCGTTTCGGTGTCTACCCCGACAATTCGTTTCTCTAAAGTTCAGTCAGGACAGCTTAAACGTCCCAAGGTCGGATGTGTGTCAAAATCGTTACCATCTTCCCGGGGAGAGTCCTCCGCTAGACCGGTTGTGTCGGTCACGTTTCTTGACCCGGAGCCACAAAAGGACACTGTGACATTGAGGATTACTTGAGTGACCTTGGGTAAGAGCCAAGACGACGAGTCCGTTACCGTTCTTTCTCTGTTAATCGACAACAGTGATTTCCGTATCCTATTATTCAGTTAAGGACACGCACCTCACCTTTCCCCCCGGAACTTAAAGACCGTTCTGTCTTTATCGGTTAATGAAATTCACACATGGAAGTTCCTTCCGTCGTAGAAATTTAATGCATCCGTTCAGACCTACATTGGTACCTAACAGATGTACGTCTCAGATCTCCCGTAGCGTTTCCAGTCGGGGGGTGGGAGTCGGAGATCGGGACCCGACACGTCATACCGTCGACGACTGGTACGGACCGCTCAGTAGTGGAAGTCACTCCGAGTAGGTTTACCTTTCTACGGCATATACATTTATGTGCGACTTCTCGCCGTCGAACGTTTTCCTGTGAAGAAATAGGTCTGGAATGGTCTTTCGCAAGGATACACCCGGGTATTCTTGACGTCCAGGAAAGGTCCACTGTCGACGCCCTCTTCAGTGACGGGGATAGTAACCATCACACAGAAAGTGACAGATTTTTACGAAAACATGGTATTAGAGTAATTTGACGAAGGATATGGACTCGTTTACAGTATGATGCAACTTTCTGGAGGTTCCATTGTCTTTTTATATATTAAATTGATTTATTTTTGAACTTTGAATCAGTGCCTCTTTTTTATTATTATAATTTTTCCGTTCATTGTATCACCTTTTTCGTAAACTATGTTCATACCACAAATCAGTGAGTCAACGCAGACTGAGAAGCGCTGGGGTACCTGACATCGGGTGGTCCGGGGAGACAAGTACCCAGAAGGGTACGTTCTTATGACCTCACCCGACGGTAAAGCAAGAGGTAACTATGTCATATCGTTCCCTACTTATATTTTTCTTGTAAGTATGATTTCTTGTCTTCGGTACCTACCTATTAAGTACTTTCCTAGGTAATCCTTCATTAATAGATGGGAAGTTCTTAAGAGTTACTTTGTTATTTAAGACAGAACAACAACAGATCGGTTTAACATATTCCCGAAGGGACCACCGAGTCTGCCATTTCTTAGACGGACGTTACGTTCTCTGGGTCCAAGCTCGAGACCCAACCCTTCTAAGTGACCTCTTCCCTTACCGTTGGGTGAGGTCATAAGAACGGACCTCTTAGGATACCTGTCTCCTCGGACCACCCGATGTCAGGCACCCTGACGTTTGTTAGCCTGTGTTAACTAGTTGATTGGTCGTGATACTTGGGAATGTAAATCGGTTTAATAGATAATTTTTATTTTCTTTTACTCTTGTAGGTCACGACCCTTCCTACACCACACTCCGTGAGAAAATATAATTGTAACTCTCAATACTTTAACCACAATAAAAAAAGTGTCTATCACTTTTGATAAACCGTCATATATAGTCTCATATATTTTTACCTATTTTAGAAATTAGATACTTAATGTCAAACTTTTTAGATCGGATTCCTTTATTAGAGTTTACGTTTCTTCCAGTTACGTTTATTACACGAAATTTCGTGATTAATTTTCTACTACCTACTTTTTTCTGTATACTATTGTAATCACTACTCACAATTTCGTCTGATATATATAAATAGTATTGTATAAAAACTTTGTTATCACATATATAAGTGTAATCAAATATATGATATGTATATATATATGTATTATATATTATCACATACACGTATTATATATATTATGTATTCACTTATTCATTCACTTCGGCGAGTCAGTACCGGTTGAGAAACGTTGGGGCACCTGACATCAGATGGTCCGAAGAGGCAGGTACCCTAAGAGGTCCGTTCTTATGACCTCACCGAATGGTAAAGGAAGAGGTCCCCTATATTATATATATATGTGTCATATACATACATATCAGATATATGTATTATATATGTGATATATTTAATACATATATACATATATATATTATAATACATACCACATACATATATTATATATGTATAAGAGGGAAGACTTCTTCCCTTACCGTTTATAAGAAAGGACCTCTTAAGGTACCTGTCTCCTCTTATTTATGTATGTACAGACACGTAGAGATATATATGTATATGAAACAGAGTTTTTTTCGTTTTCTTTTTACGTTATTTCATCATATTATCACAGATTAGATTCCTATTCTAATATATATTTACTAAAAAAAAGAGATATACAAGGTTTAAAAGGTATTACTAGTCCATGACGAAAATATAAGTCTTATCTTTGAAGTTTTAGGGGTTCCTAATAAAAATAACTAAAAATAATAAGAATTACTAAAGGAAATAATTGGATTGGTTCATAGATTGACGAAGTTTTTATCTTTTTAGATCGATACCTATAATGACATTCAGCTTAAATAAAAAATTTCCTAAATGGCACAAGACCTAACGTTACGTGTCTGGAATCCAGTGGACTACGACTTCACTTTTCGGACAGTTATTCAGACGTTCAAGGACACGTACAATGTTATAAATCGACTTTTGTGACAACGAAGACACCCGTAAGTGAGACTTAAGTCCTAGAGACGGTGGAAGTTTCTCCTCCTCCTTTTTCCCCTTCCTCGTTCCTGTTCTACTATTGGGCCTTCCCCCACCGGCCATGTACGTTTTGAGTCGTCTCGGTCCGTCTCTCTGTCGTCTCTCCTTCCTCTTTTTCCTCCTTCAACAGTAAACGAAACTTTTGATTGTTGGGGGGTTTAGACTTACAAAAGATAAAAAAAAAATTACTTTTATGAAGAGAAATATCACTATTGGGAAAGACATTAATGAGAAAAAGGTATGAAATAATGGTCCTTGGGTTTAATATTAACGGGAAGGAAATAAACTTTCGACGGTTTAACGAAAATAAAGACGGATTGAGACTTATTAAGGTGAAGAAATGTGGAAGTCCTCAATTTATCGACCGGAAACCAGGTAAATGACCGATAC
This sequence comes from Capra ibex, assembly GCA_006410555.1. Taxonomy (NCBI): domain Eukaryota; kingdom Metazoa; phylum Chordata; class Mammalia; order Artiodactyla; family Bovidae; genus Capra; species Capra ibex. The sequence continues at coordinate 29,111,123 of SJYO01016970.1, read as the reverse complement.
ACACATACACACACACAACTCCCATCCACACCCATTCCGAGGGGTTTTTTCCTTTCTTCCGTCCACACACGTACGCACGACACAACAAAGTCAGTAAGGACTGAGATGTGTTGGGATACCCGAAGGGGTCCACGAGTCGTCATTTCTAGGACGGACGTCAAGTGTTCGGTGTCCTCTGTGCCCAAGCTTGGGTCCCAGTCCTTCTAGGGGACCTCTTCCCTTACCGATAGGTGAGGTTATAAGAACGGACCTCTTAGGGTACCTGTCTCAACGGACCGCCCGATGTCGGGTACCCAAGTGTTTCTCAACCTGTGATGACTTAACTATACTACCTGACAAAGCACGGTCCGAGGAGACAGGTACCCCTAAGTGGTCCGTTCTTCTGACCTCACCCAACGGTACGGGAGGAAGTCCCCTAGAAGGGCTGGGTCCCTGACTTGAGCGACGTAACCTTCCGCCCAAGAAATGGTACTTGTGGTGGACCCTTCGGGTTCTTCCGTCCATTTAGATAGACTAAAAGAATAGTTCACTTGGAGGTCCATTGATCTGATTGTTATAAACGATCCTTCTTCCAAACTGATATCTTATGGGAATCGTCCTACAGAGACCGGTATCCTACTGAACCTGAGTTCTGTAGTTCATAGAAACCCCATATCAGGGACCTCTTACAGTGTATCAGATGTCTTATTGCTCCCCCGTATGTGGTCTCGAGAAAGTATTAAATTTACGAAACATGACACACTCCATTGGGGCACTTGGAGTGGATCATAAGACTCAGTCCCCATGTACAGGACACCCCACGTCCCCCGGGACCCTCTGTAAGAGTCACAAGGTCTGAAGAGAGACGAAGAGGACTCGGAGAGTTAACAGACACAGTGACTTTCACGATCATTTCGGACCTTCTCCACGACCAAATCAACGAGTCAACACAGGTTGAGAAACGCTGGGGTACTTGACATCGGACGGTCCGAGGAGAGAGATACCCTAAAGGGTCCGTTCTTATGACCTCACCCATCGGTAAGGGAAGAGGTCCCCTAGAAGGGCTGGGTCTCTAGTTTGGACCCAGAGTACTTAGTGTCCGTCTAAGAAATGGTTGACTCAAGAGTCCCTTTCAAACTACGACCCATTTTAGATACTAGGCACACTTAGACTAAATTGTTAGACGTAAGTGGGGTGGACAGGGGAGTGAACTGAGGATGAAAGATTAACAAGACATAAAAGTAACAGATGAGGTCTGGACGAGATTCACTAGATACGGGAAAACTTCTGTACCTGGACATGTGACTTGGTGGCCGGTTAGTGAGTTTCTTGTAGAGGTCGTACAATATGGGGGTGCCCGTGTGGCGCCTCAGTGTGTCTGGGAAAGTTTTCCCCTCTTTTTACGAACGAGACAGTGGACAGTTACTGCTGTCCCAAGGACATTGTTAGCCTTCAGTAATAAATCTCAGTTCGGAACATTTTGTAAAAACGAATGTTAAGGTCATAGAGCGGACGACAGGTACAAAAAGAGGAGAAGGTAGAAGTCGTCTTGGGTTTCTACGACGAGGGGGTTGAGTCCACAAACCTCCACTGAGACTGTTTCGGGGTTCGCACTACATTACGGAGGCGGAGTTCCGTTTTATTACCCAATTCACCTTCGTCAGGACATTAACGGACCTTTGGGTGACCAATTGTGCACCAAATATTAATGAGGTCAGAAGTGACCGACAGTATCTGTGTGCCTACTGGGAAACAATTCGGTTAATCCTTCGACGGAAGTACTTAGGATTTAAGCCGTCAGTAAAGGTTAAAAGGTCTGGAGACGGAACAGTCAGTGGACGGACAATGGAATAGTTGTACCGTCCGAAATTAATTAAGTTTGTTTCGGGGATTTTGTTAGAGAGACGTAAATTTTAAGAGTCTTCCAATTTTGTCGCCGTGGGTAGGTACCATTTTAATTGTACAAATCTTTACGATCCCACAAAAAATTTTACAACTGATTAGATTGTACTATGTATTTACATATCCGTAAAAAAGTTTTCTTTTTTCGTAGTCCTTAACTTTCGACAAAACGTCGGTATTTACTTTTCCGACATTTCCAGAGAGTCCAAGGTTTCTCCTGTAGAAGAAGGTTTCGTAGTAGTTCGTCACAAACACCCCTCGGGAGGAGTTCCCGCCAACCAATACGCAGGAACAACAAACTTTTTAACGTAGACGGTGTGGTCGTAGACTCGGTTCATACAACAACAAACCAACGATTCAGCAAAGGATGAGACACTGTGGTACTGACGTTGTTCGGTCCGAAGGGAGAGGAAGTGATGAAGGGTCTCAAACGAGTTTAAGTACAGGTGACTTAGTCTCTACGATGGATTGGTAGAGTAGGAGAAGACGGGAGAAGAGGAAACCGGAAGTTAGAAAAGGTCGTAGTCCCAGAAAAGGTTACTCAACCGAGAAACGTAGTCCACCGGTTTCATAGTCTCGAAGACGATTCGTGGTTTGGTGTTCGTTTCGAACCTACCGTAGTTCGGTCTATTGATTTATAAAATCCCAAATGTTCTGTGTAAATTATCGAAAAGTATAAAGTGTTGTGTATAAAATGTTTTGTATAAAGTATACAAATGTTCTGTATAAATTACCAAAAAGCTCATCAGTACATACCTACAGTCTCAACCTGGTGTCTCTGTCGACTCACGGTTTCTTAACTACGAAAACTTGACCCCACGACCTTTTCCGAGAACTCTCAGGGAACCTGACATTCCTCTAGTTTCGTTAGTCAGGATTTCCTTTAGTCAGGACTTATAAGTAACCTTCCTGACTACGACTTCTACTTTGCGGTTATGAAACCAGTGGACTACGCTTCTCGACTGAGTAATCTTTTCAGCCTGTGTTGACTCACTGACTTGACTTGACTTGACTGTCTTGTGTTCCAGAGGTAGTGTTAATGAGTAGAAACAGTGACTTCGTGGTTTCGTAGGTCTTTTGTGTATATTTGTTCACCCTCACAGACACAAGGTTATTTTGACCTTAAACCGGGTACCTGGTGTCGAACAGTTCTGACATCTCTCTCTCCACCGTACCTCCTTAGGTCAGGACTGAATGAGAGTCTTTGTGAGGGTGGGGGTAAGGGTATCACGTGTGTAGAGTGAGTTTCCTCCAGACTTAGGAATTTTATGTCTATGGGTCCTACTGTCGTGAATTGCAAAGAACGCAATTTTCGACGTAGTCACGAGGTAGTCCGGAAATTCGTGTCTTTGAAGACTCTGGTACAGGAGTGGAGCGGGAGATTCAAGAACGGAAAGGAGTCCGGTCCCGTCAAAGTTAATCTAGACAAAAGACCATCCAAAGTACCTTCTCCCTTCACACTTCTCAAGGTTTTTATTGTATTTTTTGCAAATTTTTGGTGTGTGTATGTGGTTTCGTAACTGGGTACCAGTTCGAGAGTCAGTACTACGGTTGTACTCTTGATAAAATTCCCACAACTCTTAACACTTCGTAGACTCTAAACTGAGTGTTCGAATCTTTGATTATACCAGAGGGAGGTGTCAAAGTGCTCACGACCGTTTTCTGTGTTCGGAGGTCCCAGTCTTTGTTTCTTAGGTCGTCCTCCTCTAGTCGTAAGAAGTACGGGTTAGGGTGGGTCATTACTCTTCTCTCGATTTACTACGGATGTACACGTCATCCGATGTAATGTCCCTTCCTTGGGATTTGAGTCCCTTGAACTGAAAAATATTACCCTATCTGGGTGGGTGGGAAACAAGGTCTTCCTCTGGACCGAGATGGAGGGTTCCGACAAGTGACAGTTTGTGGGACTGTTCTGTCAGGTCTGTTTCCCGTCTGTCACAGAGACGAGTCCCATACACGTCTCTGGTCCCAAGGGCACCTCTACATAGAGCGTTGCCCCCCCTCTCCGGGGCAAGGTCTCCGTGTGACCTTCCGGTCCGGACGAGTCCTGAGGGTCCCTTACGTTCGACGGGTCTAATCTTCATTGACCCCGGTCTCTTCTTGTCTAGAACGGTTCCTTGTTTAGTCGTAAAGGATAAACTAATTAAGCTTTCGTGAGGGATGGGGAGAATCTTAAGTTTCGGGAGTGCCACGGATGGTCCGGACTCCCCAGTCCAGGAACGGTCAGACGAGTCCCAGTGCGTCGTGTCTAGGAGGTGACCGAGGGAGACGACGTCGGTGGGACCGGAGGGGGGACAGGGGTCGTGCGTGGCACGAGTAAGGACGGAGACTCGGAGACGTGCACGACAAGGGAGACGGACCTTACGGGAAATGTTCCGAGTCAAGGGTCGGGTCGGTCCAGAGACGTGACTCGGGTTTCAGTGAAAGACAAGGGAGTATAATAGAATAAAAAGAAGGTTTGCAAATAGTGTTGACTTTCCCCTCTTCTAAGACAATGGGATTTTGTATAGAGAAACCGTATTCCTAATAACCCAACCGGTTCTTCAAGTTCCAAAAAGGTATTCTACAAGGTCCTTTTGAACTTACTTGAAAAACCGGTTGGGTTATAAACTCCCATTTCCGTTAGTTTTGGGTAGTCTGAATTCTCTTCAAAAAATTAAAGGGAAGTCGGTGGATTTAAATATAACCTTTCCCCCGGACATGGGCATTAATAAAAAATAGATCCTTTGAATAGACGTATTGTTCCTTTGAACAGAAAGTTTGTAGAGGAGACGGAAGGGTACTTACCGAAAGGAGGTTGAAACTTGGGGGTCTGAGGATGTGGGGAAAAGAAGTGAGTCCTACAATGTATTTGAAATTAATACACCAACGGGAAACTCAGAAGGATAGAAATACCCTTAGAGTATATATGTATTAATTCAAGTAAAAAGAGGACAATTAGACAGAATATAGTTAAATTAATAGTCAGGTCGGTTTCTTCCCTTCTTCCCTTTTAAAAAGGTGGCGATATATTGGAACACAACAACGAGTCAGTGATTCAAGACAGGTTGAGAAACACTGGGGTACCTGACGTCGTGCGGTCCGAAGGGACAGGAAGTGATAGAGGACCTCAAACGAGTTTGAGTACAGATTATTCAGCCACTACGGTAGGCTGGCAGAGTAAGTGACAGCGAGGGAAGAGGACGGAAGTTAGAAAGGGACGTAGTCCCAGAAAAGGTTATTCAGTCAAGAAAGGTAGTCCACCGGTTTTATAACCTCAAAGTCGAAGTCGTAGTCAGGAAGGTTACTTATAAGTCCCAATTAAAATTAAAAATCCTAACTGACCAAACTAGAGGAACGAAAGGTTCTCTGAGAGTTCTTGGAAGAGGTTGTGGGGTTAAGTTTTCGTAGCTGATAAACCACAAGTCGAAAGAAATACCAGGTTGAGAGTGTAGGTATGTACTGATTACCTTTCTGTTACCGAAACTGATATGCCTGGAAACATCCGTTTCACTACAGAGACGAAAAATTATGTGATAGATCCAGACAATATCGAAAGGAAGATTCCTCGTTCGTTTTGAATGGAATAAACAACAGTCACAGGAAAATTATCTTACATTCGAGGGACTCCCGTCTGAGAAATCTGTGACGATATCGGTGTCCCAGATGTATGTATACTACTGGTTTGTTTCATTGATAAAAACCAGGGGTAATGCCCAAGTCGACACAGGAGTGTTTTAAACATACGGCTCAGGATTGGGGGTCACGGAGTCTCACACTGAAATAACCCTTTGTCACAGAAATGTTTTCACTAGTTCAATTTTACTTCAGTAATTTCACTCGGAATTAGGTTATACTGACTACTCGAACGTTCCTTCCGCTGTACACGGTCTTCGTGTGACGTGTGACGGTGCTATCCAATTTTTCCACTGTGTATCACGGTCTGAAGGGACCGTTAGGTCACCGATTCTGCGGTGTGAGGGTTAAGGTCTCCGGACTCAAGTTAGGGACCCGTCCCCTGATCCAGGGTGTATGGTGTCGACTCTCAAGTGTACGGTGTTAATTTCTACAGTACACAGAGTTGTTTCTAGTTTCCAGCACGCACTCCGTTGTTTCTGGTCCACGTCAGTTTATTTGTGAAATTTTTTTCTTTCCTTCCTTCCTTCTTTTATTCAGTGACGTTTCTTTTTTTTCGTCGTTATCACGGTTGATGAGAGGTGGGTTATCTCTTAGCAGGGAGACTTTGTGAAGTCGTACATGGCAGATCACGAAATACAAGTTTCACAATCAGTAAGTCAACACAGACTGAGTGTCGCTGGGGTACCTGACATCAGACGGTTCGAAGAGACAGGCACCTTAAGAGGTCCGTTCTTATGACCTCACTCAACGGTAAGGGAAGAGGTCCCTTAGAAGGGGTGGGTCCCTAGTTTGGACCCAGAAGACGTAATGTCCGTCTAAGAAATGACAGACTCGGTGGTCCATTCGGGTTTATACAAACTTCTACGAAAGATAGGGGGCTTACAGTGAAATTTCGTCCATTTTCTATTTATCGTACAGTACCTAGTTTTATGTTTCCACTCTTGACTTCGTAGTTACTTTTACGACTCTCAAGTTTTTGTAAGTCGTTACTTTTTGGATCTATGTACACCCGAACTCGGTCAAGGAGAGTCACCGATTTAGAATCGGTCGTAGTCGGCTCTGTAAGTGAAATTTATGTTCGGGTCTGTCCCCACTTTTATACTCGTTCGTTTTACGTCTCTTCCTACCTGGTTTTTTTAGTCCAAGACGAACAAAGGGATGACCCTGTGTAATGTTTCGGGACGGGAGACGAAAGGTGCCGATCTTCTCGGTCCTCGTCCTCTTTGCTCTCTCCTTCTTTTCTGGAGAGGTTTGATCCCGTCTTCTCGTCCGTCCCACTCGCCACACTTGCCGTCGGTCACAAAGGTGTAGTCGTCTCCTAGACGGTCGAGCTGCCCTCTGTCACAAGTTTACAGGGGCGGAATGGGCTGGAGTCAGTCTACCGATCGTATAGGTCCGTGGGGGTCGAGTGACAGGTGTAAGAACAGGTCGAGTTCCGACTACGAACGACACGAACTACGACTGACGGTCAGGTACGGTTTCAGGTGAGGAAAGTTGTTGAGTCGGGAACGATGACGATTCAGTGAAGTCAGCACAGGCTGAGACACGCTGGGGTCTCTGTCGTCGGGTGGTCCGAGGGGGTAGGGACCCTAAGAGGTCCGTTCTTGTGGCCTCACCCAACGGTAAAGGAAGAGGTTACGTACTTTCCCTTTTCACTTTCCCTTCAGTGAGCAGCACAGGCTGAAAAGCGCTGGGGCACCTGATGTCGAATGATCCGAGGCGGCGGGTACCCTAAAAGGTCCGTTCTCATGACCTCACCCCACGGTAACGGAAGAGGTTTAAGTCAGGAATCCGGGGTGTTTTAGGAAACCCAAATTCTTCGTCTGACCGAGTAGGTCACGGGACCGGAGGTGGGAGTCCCGGGAGTCTGTCCTAAGACAGGGATGGGGTCCTTAGAGTGTACCGTACGAAGGCCGTCACAAAGGTTCCACTACTCCAACGGGGTTGGGGTCAAGTCCTGGTTTTTGGTGTCACTGGGGTCCGTACTTATGTAGACCTGCGGGTCGTTCTTTGGTGATGTGACTCCCTGGAGAGACGAGTCTTCTGGAGGCGGGAAGGAGTGTAAAGTGGTCACTACTACTCAGGCCCCAGCGTGTAAAGAAGGAAGTTCGGTAAGTATGAGAAGTGACTTAAGGAGATCGAAACTGGATTATGAACAAAGAAAAATTTAAGGGTCAACTCGACTCGGATGTCTCTCATTTTCCTACAACTTAACCCACCTTTCTACCCTCTTTTTTTTACAATCACTACCCTATTGCCCCCCATCCCCCTTGGTCCGAACTACTCCTCGGTTGTTTTCCCCGTGTCGGTCTCCCATGGTACTCTTCTTAGGACCGCCCCCGCCCCACAGCTCTTCAGTTACCCCGGGGTCTTTCCGTCCCTCTTATCAAGACGTGGGCTTCCAACGGGTAGAACCCTCACTGTTTGTGTAGGGACCCATCGAGTCAGAATGACGTCAGAGGACAAACGTGGAAAGAGGAGTGCGAGGTAGTGGGAAGGGGGAGGCCCGAAGACGGATCTCCGGTTACGACTTCTCGTACCGGATGTCAGTAGAGGGTCTTCCTTCTTTATGTCTGTGACGTGACTGAAATGCGTCTACTATGAGAGACGTCACATTCTGCTGTTCTCCCGCAAAATGTTGAATAAAAGCGTGTAACGGTTCCGACCCGACCTTCTCGTCTGTGCGACTGGTCAGGGACCAGACTCCCAGATAGAGAAGAATGTTCGACAACTGTGAGGGTGGGTATCGAGAGGAACCTTAGGTGGTTCGAAATTCACTGACGACCGTTTCTCAGTTGTCTATTTTCGAGGACAGGGACTTCATACAGGACATAAATTGTTGTTTGAGTTGGCGTCCCTGTAAAATAAAGCTGGTGAACATGTACCAGAGTTTGAAGGACCATTTGAGCGGTTCCGACCGTTTTTGTTCACTCTCATTTTTCATTTGAGGCTCTCTGATTCCACGCAAGTTGACGTGGTACTTTGTTTTTCATAGGACCACCCAGACACTCCTGGAGGAGGACGGACCGGGGAGGGACTACTGACGGGTCGTAGACCCGGACCCCTTCGTCGTCCTCGTGTCCTAGAAGACCAAGAACCTAGGTGTCGGTCCTGTCTGCTGCACCCCGGGTTTATGTGTGACGAGTGATGCACACCGGAGGATGGCGTTTGGTGCAGGTAGTCTCTTCCTTGGTCCATTTGAACTGAGTCCAGGTGACTTTGATCAGTGTTCAATAAATGAAAAAATTCCAAAACAGATACGAATGAGTTTTTATTATTATTATTGAACCTCGGTCAAAGTCACCTGAAAAGAAGAATTTAGAAACAAATACGAATGGATGGGTGAGGTCAATACTGAATTTAGTTTAGGGATTGCTAATATGTGACCTTCACTCTTTGTCGTATAATTTTTCGTCTCTGTAAAGAAACGGTTGTTTCGAGGTAGCTCAGTTCCGATACCAAAAAGGTCACCAGTACGTACCTACACTCTCAACCTGATATTTCTTTCGACTCACGACTTCTTAACTACGAAAACTCGATATCAGAACCTCTTCTGAGAACTCTCAGGGAACCTGACGTTCCTCTAGGTTGGTCAGGTAGAATTTCCTTTAGTCAGGACTTACAAGTAACCTTCCTAACTACAGCTTCGACTTTGAGGTTGTGAAACTAGTGGACTACGCTTCTCGACTGAGTAAACTTTTCTGGGACTACGACCCTTTCTGACTTCCACCCTTCTCTGCCCCTACTGTCTCCTACTCTACCAACCTACTGTAGTAGCTGAGCTACGTGCACCTAAACCCACCTGAGGTCCTCAACCATTACCTGTCCCTCCGGACCGCACGACGTCAGGTACCCCAGCGTTTCTCAACCTGTGCTGACTCGCTGACTTGACTGACTAGGTGAGGTCATGAGAACGGACCTCTTAGGGTACCTGTCTTCTCGGAACACCCGGTGTCAAGTACCCCAGTGTGTGTCAGTCTGTACTGACTCGTTGATTGTGTATGTGTGTGTAAATTAAAAGTTTTTTATAAAATTACAATAACCTCATATTAACTAAATGTTACAAGACAATCAAAGTTCACATTTGACATTTCACTAAGTCAATGTGTATACGTTTATCAGTAGTGAAAATTTTAAGAAAAGAGTGTATCCAATAGTGTATTAAGACCCATCTCAAGGGACACGATATGTCATCCCGGGAAGCCAGTAGATGGAATATGTATCGTCACGACCACACAAGTAGGGTTTGAGGACTAAATAGGTGTGTGGGGAGTTGTAAAGGAGGAACCATGGGTACTTCAAAAAAAAGTTGTAAATATTTAGACGAAGACAAAACATTTACTCAAGTAAACATAGAAAAAAATTTTAATCTAAGGTGTATACTCATCATAGTATACCATAAACAGACAGAGACATACAGAATGAATCATACTATTAGAGATCCAGATCCGAGGTTCAATGAATTATTATTGTTATTGTTGTCGTCACACCATTTGTTCGAACCCTCACTGAAATGGAGTGGAGTAAAGATTAATTTGTCCTCCTAATAAAGTTCTCCCGTCTGGGTCAAACATAAGTAAGTATTCGGTGGACTGGACGGAGAACATAATGTTTGGCCGTTTCCCGTGTCGAGGGAGGTCCCAACCCCCTGTCGTACCAGTGCACCAGATTAATACTACATTGTTGTCAATGGGTCCCTGACTTATGGATGTACCTTCCCACCAAAGTATAGTTCTTTTTGTACTAGAGGGAAGGTCTTGTGAGACCCCTAAAATCCCACCTCTTCGGTGTCTAGACCCGGGGGTTGTCTTGGTCCGTCCACGACGATAGGTGGGGGTGGAGGGGAGGTCGAGGGTGAGGGGTGTAGGTGAGTTTTGGTCTTTCGACAAGAATGTCTCCTGAGGGGTATTCGGAAGGCTCTAAGGGGTCGACTCGTGTAAGTGTGGGACGTCAGGGTCGTGTGGTCATAGGTCCCGAGACCGTCCGAGACACGTTAATTCTCGGTAAAAGTCAATGAGATTCTGTTCGTTCTGGTTAGTTTTCTTCGCCACCCCCTCCCCATCGGCTCCACCCCCACCCCTTCCTCGCCTGTTGGCGCCGAGACAATTAATGGTACACTTAAGTGTCCGCCAACCTCTCCTCCATTCGAGGTTTCTTTCTCGGACGGAATAGTCTACTTACAATCTTACAATTTTTCTATTTATGGTTGACCGACGAAGTACGTGTAAGACGGTAAGTCACGTAAAACCGTCCTAAGGAGTCTCGGACGAGGTCAAGGAGGATTTGATCGAGAGTAAAAGAGAAAATTGGAGAGGACAGAGAGGGAAGGAGGGAGGGAGGAAGAAGGGTGAAGAAGGGAAAAGAAGTCGTATGGGTGTGATTTTGTTCTGTCTAATCTTTCTGGGTCCCTTTATCGGAGGTGTTTCACACGACACTTTATTACTAAAATATGGTTCGTCTACATATGGCTTCGTTTTGTGTGTATCCATGACGAGAGTCTATCATTTCTTCTAGTACTTTAATTTTCTCTTTCATAGGAAAGGCGGGTACAGATGAGGGGTCTCCAGTGGTTCCGATGTTTTTCAAGTGTCCACTGGAAGGATACTTTTTTAACAATCAATATTTAATCGTATGTATATGAAAATATGTTTACCCTGTAAAATGTGTAATATGTATGGGTGAATCGTTGTCTAGTATTGATAGAAAGGTTCGGTCCTAGACATTTGGGATGGAGTAATAAAAAGAGTTCTATTTATAAAATTACGTTATAAAAATTTTTATTGTAATTTTTTATGTGTTACTTGTTTATTGTAAAAAGTTATGTTTGTCATATTTACTGGAAAGAAAAACGGAGTTCGAAGTCTGACCGAGTAGTGTTCGTGACGAAAGAAAAACAAAATTTGGAGTGATAAAAAAATTGGTTTTTTCTAAAAATAAAGTCAAATGAAAAGTTTTGTGATGACGTTCCTTGTGCATAGAAACAAATTGCCATATTCTGATACATGTCCTACCTGACGGTTGTCGTCTTGACGGGCCACTCAACTACATTGAACCTAAACTATGAATCCGATGAGGTGGAATTTTCTTAAAGTTCGGTTACTTACCCCGGTTTTCCTGACTACCCCTTCGGTCCTCGATAAAACTAGTGTTCCCTATGGTGAGTCTCCGGTGGTGAAGGGGACCCGAGAGAGGAAAGACGGTTCTCCTTTTGTACATTGACGACTTCCGACGGTGTCAGACAAATCCGCCTCTAAGGAGTTTCGAGTTATCGGAGGAGTTAAAGATACGAGAGTCAGGTCGAAATATATAATTTATCGTTTAATTCTTTTACTTACACAGAAGTTAAAATCTTCACATCGACAGGTATCCGTTGTGTGTACTGTAGTGATGACCTGATTCTTTTCTCAGTTCTCCAAGGTACCCTCTTTTACCCTATCCCTCCCGAACGACTCGGAACCGTTACGTGACTTAGGATAGACGTTATTTAGATGTATCTAATAAAGTGACCTTGACTTTACAGATCTCTAGAATGGAAGGTAATGATTAGACGACCGAGACAACCCATGGACGGATCGGAGAAGTCAAATTTTATAGACTTTATAGAGGGAACGAGAGACCTCTTCCTTTACCGTTGGGTGAGGTCATAAGAACGGACCTCTTAGGGGACCTGTCTCTTCGGATCTCCCGATGTTAGACACCCCAACGTTTCTGACCCTGTGCTGAATCACTGATTTGTTTATCGGGGACGAGAGTCAGACGACGACGACGACGATTCAGTGAAGTCAGCACAGACTGAGACACACTGGGGTATCCGTCGTCGGGTCTAAGCAGATTATAATGTAATAAGACCTAGAGGGAACTAAGGTATAGGATAACGGACGGGAGGGTTTAGGGACGAATACAGTTCAAGGACTTCGATGTTCAGAGGACCCCCACTACAAGTCTTTGGAGATAGGTGATGGTAGTTCCCCGGTCCACAGGATTGGTTTAGTCTCCTTATTGAAATATGGCCCCCACTTTCAAGATCCAATAGTGTAGACCTCCTGTTGTTGACAGTTGTGCCATATAACTACCGAAGGGACCTCTGAGTCAACATTTCTCTGTATCCAAGTTAGAGACCAGACCCTTTTACCGTTGGGTGAGGTCATGAGAACGGATCTTTTAAGGTACCTGCCTCCTCGGACCATCCGATGTCAGGTACCCTAGCGTTTCTGACTCGTTGAAGTGAACCGAACCGGACCTCTTCCTTTACCGTTGGGTGAGGTCATAAGAACGGACCCTTTAGGATAATCCTCGGACAGCCCGACGTCAGGTACCTCCACTTTTCCCAGTCTGTGCTGAATCACTGACCCCTTCTCGTGTCACATTACATGACTCTCGTCGTTCACAAGGAGACTACAGTCACCGGCGACTAGAGACTAGGGAGAAGGGGTCAGTGGAAGGTCACACCAGTGAGCGAAGGAAATGGATAAAGTAATATACCCTCTCCGACCTGTCTAATCAGTTCAAATACCGGGTAGTTTACCAATGTATGTAAGCCCAAATGTACCGTCAGAGAACGTTTACCAATCACAATCATTTTAGGAGATACTACCAAGTAGAAACACAGTTCAACCGACTCAGTGTCACGGGTCTATAAACCAGTTTATAAGACCTACAAAGAGACTTCCATAAAACACATTGTCTAATTATAAATTTAATCGTGTGACCCTCATTTCGTCTAATGAGAGATATTACACCCACTTCAGTTTCAGCGAGTCAGCACAGACTGAGAAACGTTGGTGCACCTGATGTGTCAGGTACCTTAAGAGGTCCGGTCTTATGACCTCACCCATCGGAAAGGGAGGAGGTCCCCTAGAAAGGTTGGGTCCCTAGTTTGGGTCCGGAGGGTGCAACGTCCGCCTAAGAAATAGTCGACTCCTTCCTTCGAGTTACACTTACCCGGGATGAATTAGTGAACTTCCAACACTAATTTTGTTTCTAATGGGAGGAGAGACGTCCTTCCTTAAGACGGAAACTTGAACTTAACGTTGATGGGGATTTAGAGGTCTGAGGGGGTAGTCTACGACTGAGTGGTTCGGAGGTGTTAACACATTTGGTAAAGGAATTTTTTTTTTACATTTGTCCATTTATACTATCTTACTATCTCTATCTATTCTATCTCTTCATCTCTATCTATCTATATCCCTATTTATATGTCTATATCTCTATATCTATGTGTGTGTGTAGGAGGACGAAGACAAAGAGACTTACTATACGGGGGATTCAAGGTTGTCGGGACACACGGGACTTTTTTAGTTCACGTGTCTGGACGTTTCGACTCATAATCTAGACCCCGCCTTCACTGTGTGGGTACCATAGTATTCGGACACTCTAAACGTACTCGTTTGATGGTCCGGGGGACCGCATGTACGGGTAGTGCACCTGGATTCTTGTCAACACTTTAACTTTCGCCCAGGACTGAAACTACTTTCGTCTTTAAGATTGACGCACCGTTTATCTTTGGTCAAGCAGGAACATAACTCAACTCTCCTTCCTCTACGTCCTTCTCGTATTTCCTCACAAGACGTAACAATTGAGATTTATTTGTAGTTCGGATCTTTTATGATCTGAGAGCCCCGATACTTCTTGACTTTCATGAGTAGACTTTAGTTCGAACGGATTGACTTGTAATCTGTGCAACAAAAATTATTTTAATTGGTTATTTATCCAATCTGTGTAATCCGTCCTAAAACAACTTTGTTTAGGATTTATCGTCTATTGGAACTTTTTAATCTGTGTGACCATAAAAAACTTCTCCCTTTATTCGACCTTTCACAAAATGTTAGAAGACATATTTCAAGATCCGGGTATCTGAATGAAATGGTGTACTAATAAAAACGAGGGTAAATTTTATTTCTTGTCTCTGTTAGTATATCGATAGACGGGAGTTAGGAGTCTAGGACATCGAGAAGAAGAGGAGGGGTCTCCCTTCCCGTAGCTTGGGCCTCAGTGTTCGGGTAAAGACCTACGATAGTCCTTCTCTTTTGGAAAATCCCAGAGAGAGTGTAAGAAAAAAAAAAAAAAAATTTAAATATATAAAAAAACCGACTTACCCCAGAATCGACACCGTCCGTCCTAGAAATCAACACTGTACACCCTACATCAAGGGACTGGTCCCTAACTTGGGCCCCGGGGTACGAGACCCTCGAGTCTCAGAATTGGTGACTTGGTGGTCCCTTCGGAGAGAGTGAAAAAAAATTTATTTATTGAGTAGATGTAGTTTTGTGACGACACTTTTAGGTCCATAAGACACCTCCTCAGAGGCACTGAGATGTGTCCGTCCATAAAGACTACTAGAATAAACAAGTTCCTTTTTGGTTTCAGTAGTGCCTCCATCAAGTGACTTCCGAATTAAACGACTATTAGGGAGTACAAAGTTTAAATATTGAACCAATTGATATTGGGAATACCGTCTTTGACTTCTCCTCGATTTTTCGGAGAACTACTTTCACTTTCTTCTCTCACTTTTTCAACCGAATTTCGAGTTGTAAGTCTTTTGCTTCTAGTACCGTAGACGAGGGTAGTGAAGTACCCTTTATCTACCCCTTTGTCACCTTTGTCACAGTCTGAAATAAAACCCCCCGAGGGTTTAGTGACGTCTACCACTGACGTCGGTACTTTAATTTTCTGCGAATGAGGAACCTTCCTTTCGATACCAGTTGGATCTATCGTATAAGTTTTGTCTCTCTAATGAAACGGCTGATTCCAGGCAGATTAGTTCCGATACCAAAAAGGACACCAGTACATACCTACACTCTCAACCTGACACTTCTTCCGACTCGCGGCTTCTTAACTACGAAAACTTCACACCACAACCTCTTCTGTGAACTCTCAGGGAACCTGACGTTCCTCTAGGATGGTCAGGTAAGACTTCCTCTAGTTGGGAGCCTAAAGAAACCTTCCTTACTACGATTTCGACTTTGAGGTCATGAAACCGGTGGAGTGCGTTTCTCAACTGAGTAACCTTTTCTGAGACTACGACCCTCCCTAACCCCCGTCCTCCTCTTCCCCTGCTGTCTCCTACTCTACCGACCTACCGTAGTGACTGAGATGCCTACACTCAGACTCACTTGAGGCCCTCTACCACTACCTGTCCCTCCGGACCGCACGACGTTAAGTACCCCAGCGTTTCTCAGCCTGTACTGACTCGCTGACTTGACTTGACTTGACTTGATATTGAATTTTGTTATGTTGAAGTCCGTCAACCTAGTGTTGTTTGACACCTTTTAAGAAGTTCTCTGTCCTTATGGTCTGATGGAGTGGACGGAGGACTCTTTAGACATATGTCCAGTTCTTCGTTGTCAATCTTGACCTGTACCTTGTTTTCTGACCAAGGTTTAACCCTTTCCTTATGCAGTTCCGACATATAACAGTGGGACGAATAAATTGAATATACGTCTCATGTAGTACACTTTACGGTCCGACCCACTTCGTGTTCGACCTTAGTTCTAACGACCCTCTTTATAGTTATTGGAGTCTAAGCGTCTACTGTGGTGGGAATACCGTCTTTCACTTCTTCTTGACTTCTCGGAGAACTACTTTCACTTTCTCCTCTCACTTTTTCGACCGAATTTCGAGTTGTAAGTCTTTTGCTTCTAGTGCCGTAGACCAGGGTAGTGAAGTACGTTTACCTATCCCTTTGTTACCTTTGTCACTCTCTGAAATAAAACCCTCCGAGGGTTTAGTGACGTCTACCACTAACGTCGGTACTTTAATTTTCTATGAAGGGGGAACCTTCTTTTCGATACTAGTTGGATCTGTCGCATAATTTTTCGTCTCTGTAATGAAACGGTTGTTTCCATCCAGATCAGTTCGATACCAAAAAGATCATCAGTGTATACCTACACTCTCAACCTGATATTTCTTTCGACTCGTGGTTTCTTAACTACGAAAACTTGACACCACAACCTCTTCTGAGAACTCTCAGGGAACCTGACGTTCCTCTAGGTTGGTCAGTTAGGATTTCCTTTAGTCAGGACTTATAAATAACCTTCCTGACTACGACTTCGACTTTGAGGTTATGTAACCGGTGGACTATGCTTCTTGACTGAGTGACCTTTTCTGGAACTACGACCCTTTCTGACTCCCTCCCTTCTCTTCCCCTGTTGTCTCCTACTCTACCAACCTACCGTAGTGACTGAGCTACTTGTATTCACACTCATTCAAGACCCTTGACCACTACCTGTCCCTTCGGACCTCACGACGTCAGGTACCCCAGTGTTTCTCAACCTGTGCTGACTCGCTGACTTGACGTGACTTCGCTTGACTCCGTCGAAATACCAAAGACACAGAAGAGTCCGGATTAACTAAATACGTTCAAAATCTTTTTGATTGCCTCTCTATGTCAAGAATAGTAGTTTACTAGGACGTGTACTCGTGGTTATTTGTACACCAGACGGAAGACCTTTAAGTGGTCGTGTTCGTGCCATTGAATCCTTTGGGTTTTTACGTCGGTGAACAATGACGCTGTCACTTCAAGATCATTACCTTTCTCTATCTGTCGAGGGATGGGAAGAGGAGGTCCGTGACTTAGAAGGACCTCCAGGGGTTCCGTAACAGGTAGAAGAGACAGTGACTGGACAGTCTTGAGGGTTCCACATAATAGATGATGGAAAGACCTCGAGGTTCCTTCCCTCCGGTCATCCCTGTTAGATTCCTTGTCCTTATCTTTCTCCCGGACCGGTAATGTGTAATCGTACACCTACGAGTCCTTTTTTTGTCTTGATTTAAGTGTATGTTTCTCGAGAGGGACAGAAGACTAGAGAGATAAAGAGAAGGTACCTGTTCACCGAGTCTTCCTCCGAGACGATTCTGTAGTCAAAGAAGACCCAAATATTGGGATTACGATTATAAGTCACCACCACTCACCGGGTGTCGACGTTCACAGAGATAGACCTACACTTTTGACTAGTTAGACTTCAGTAGTCGACAAAGTGACTAGTCACACCGCCAATTCTTTCCACTAGAATGATTGTTCACAACCACTCCGACACCTATTTAATCTTGAGAGTACGAAACGATAACTCTTTCATTTTACCATGTCTGTGACACTTTCTCATACCACTAAGGAGTTTTTAATTTGTATCTTAATACCATACTAGGTTATTAAGGTGAAGACCCATACGTGGGTTTTCTTAAATTTAGTCCCTGAGTTCGTTTATAAACACATTGGTGCAGGTATTGTCGTAATGAGTGTGACCGCTTTTCAACCTTCGTTGGGTTTACGGACGACTGTCTTCTTACTTATTTGTTTTACACCAACTATGTATGTTTCCTGGAGGGACCACCGGGTCTGCCATTTCGTAGACGGATGTTACGTCCTCTGGACCCAAGTCAGGGACCCAGTCTTTCTAGGAGACCTCTTCCTTTACCGTGGGGTGAGGTCATGAGAACGGACCTTTTAGGGTACTTGCCTCTTCACACCATCCGATGTCAGGTACACAAAAGATATGTATGTTATCTTACAATAAGTCAAAATTTTTCCTTCCTTTAAGATTGTGGACGATGTTGTGCCTACTTGAAACTCCTAGAATCCGATTCACTTCAGTCGGTCAGTGTTTTTCTGTTTATAACATACTAAGGGAATTATGTGGATCATGTCAGAGTAAGTATCTCTGTCTTTCATCTTTCCACCCAAAGTCCCCGACGCTTTCCCCTCCTCCCTCAATAGCAAATTCCCTATACCTCAAGATCAAACCCTTCTACTTTTCAGGACCCCCACCTACCACTACTACCGACGGGTTGTTACACTTACCTGAATCAACGGTGACTTGACTGTAAATTTATACCAATTTTACCGTTAAAAATACAATAAATATAAAATGGCGTCAAAAAATTTTTCCACGAGTATGTAGGGTCGAATAGATCTCGTCAAAGGTAAAGATACAAACCGGATCGTATGAGTCACCGAGCCACCATTTCTTAGGTGGACGGTTACATCCTCTGAGTTCTCTGTGCCCAAGCTAGGGACCCAGCCCTTCTAGGGGACCTCATCCTTTACCGTTGGGTGAAGTCGTAAGAACGGACCTTTTGACGTACCTGACTCCTCGGACCATCCGATATGAGGCACTCCAGTGTTTCTCAGTCTGTACTGATTCGTGTGTACAGATATGTATAAGTTATAATCCTTTGAAGAAAGAAGAAGAAAAAAATTTTTAAAAAACCGGTGTCGTGTGTCGTACGACCTAGAATTCAAAGGGCTGGACCCTAACTGGGAGCCAAGGACGTGACCTTCGTCTCAGAATTGGTAACCTGGTGGTCTCTTTAGGAGGGGGCAGGAGAATCAATTCTGGAACGCTAGCACAGGGTCCACCCTGTTATTTGTCATTCTTGAGGGACTCCAGTGTATTGATTGATAAGTCACAGTAGAGTCGTGTACCGTCTCCGTACGGAGAGTAGGGCTTGACAGATTCAGGCTTTGCGTACGGAAAGTGGTGGAGTGTAGGATGACTTTCGATGTTACTAAAAGGGAAACGGACGAAGTAAAAGACAGAGACAACCGAATGTGTCTCAAAACTACACGATGGATGAACGATTCTTTGTGCATAGTGGAATTACGATTATAGGTTTTACGAATGTAAAAACTTCAGTCCCCACCCGTTTCTTATCTTTTCTTGCAATGTCTGTCTGTCTGTTACAGAAACCACCTCGGGTTGTCTAGAAAACATGGGTCTTACCACGGGCCCCACATTTTGAAGGGGTCCGCCGTCGTGACCTCCGACGACGTACGTGACGTGTTGTCTCCGAACGACAAAACAATCAGCGAGTCAGCACAGGTTGAGAAACACTGGGGTGTCTGACTTCGGGTGCTCCGAGAAGACAGGTACCCTAAGAGGTCCGTTCTTATGACCTCACCCAACGGTACGGGAGGAGGTCCCCTAGAAGGACTGGGTCCCTAGTTTGGGTCCAGACTGCGTGACGTCCGTTTAACAAATGACAGACTCGGTGGTCTCTCCGACTATGATTTGTTTATGGTTGTAGTCGGTGAGACACTAAGTCGACCACGTCCCACTCTTTGTCGACTGTTTATGTGTCGGGTCCCGTCGACGAAACCGTCCTTCAGTTGTGGGTAAACCGAAGGGACCACCGAGTCTCCCATTTCGTAGACGGACGTTACGTTCTCTGGACCCAAACTAGGGACCCAGCCCTTCTACGGGACCTCTTCCTTTACCGTCGGGTGAGGTCATGAGAACGGACCTTTTAAGGTACCTGCCTCCTCGGACCATCCGATGTCAGGCATCCCAACGCTTCTCAGCCTGTGCTGACTCGCTCAAGTGAAGTGAAGTTGTGGGTAAACTAATTGTGGGTAAGTGAAACAGAAACTGGTTTTTCTAAGGTGACTTCGAGAAAGATTCGAGCTCTCTCTACCGTCGTTCACAAAGACAGGTATCCCTGAAGGTCCAGTATGTGTGTCTGACTTGATACTAGGGTCGACGTGGTGAGAGCCACGGACCCTGTCTAGCAGTTTCAGACACTAGAATACACAGTTTTGGGGAAGAAGTATCCAATGACACTCCGAACTCGAAAACAGACCTCGTGTGTGTAGTTCTTCCCGCGAAGACGAGTCGTGGGTCGTACTTGGGGGTATTTATAATAATGGATCTTGTGTCTCCCATTCTGCTGAACTAAGAGTCTAGGATTTCTCACAAAAATAAGAGAGGGGGAGATTGGGTTTGTCAGTGATCGTTTCAGTTTATTTCTTACGAACGTACGGACCTACCCTCTCCTCAAACCCCCTCATACCTATGCACGTATACATACCGACTCAGGGAAGTGACAAGTGGACTTTGATGGTTGTAACAAGTAATTAGCCGATATGGGATTATGTTTTATTTTACAAAAATTTTTTTTTTCTTACGAATGTAAGTTGTTAGACCTAGTAGACGTAGGATTTGTCTCCGGAAAACTCTTCGGGTCTTAACAGATCTCTTAGTAAAGGTAAAAGGTGACAATAAAACGAGGAACTGCGAACTGAACTTTGAATGTCAGGATAGCGGTTGACATCGGTCACAAGTGGGTGAACGTCTCTTCAGTCTCCAGACTGGTCTCGTTCGCGGTTGGTCGTTCACTTCTGAACCTCCCTCAGTACGTCTCGGGTTGGTCTTGTAGGGCGGAGGTTCACGAAGGTTCATTACACCGACCATGGGTCAGTTGAGTCGGGAGAGAGGTGGAGGAGTGTAGGAGGCTGGTCTGTAAGGTGAATTGAGAGAAAACAGGAAAGAAAGTCATGGTCCGTATACTGTCCGACTCGCATATTAGGTCTGCAACGTTTGTTTGGGGACCCTTGTAGACAGTGAGAAAATTTGTAAAATATCCTTGACAAATGTTACGGACCGTTGTGAGACGGTCGTCCCTCAGGACTGTGCGTCCTTCTTGTTTGTTTGACATTTGTCCTTGCCAAATACAAAAACGGACATTTCAAAACTTCTTGTTATTGTATGTCGGGTAAGGGACCCCGAGTCGTCTCCCTCTAAAGGTTCAAAAGTGTCCTAGGGAACTTGGTGTATCGTAGACCACAAGTGCACCGAGGGCGGTCACGCATTTGTGATGAAGTGAGTCACTATCTTCGAGTAGTAGTCTTGCTCCATGCAAAGGCTCGTGCATTAATAAATTATCTAAATTTTTGTTCGGATCGTAAAGATAGTGGCTAACACGGTTTATTTGTAATGGATAAAACTTGGTTTTATCAGGAATTAGTACAAATACTCTTGTCAAACTAAAAGTCGTGAGTGTAAGAATTATTTTTTACATTCATAAAAACTTGTCTCATTTTTTAGAATTTCGGTACGTGTTTGAGGATTTTCTAGATAATGACTTGGTAGCTTTCTCCGTGGTTTATTGTTCTGTTCTCTTGTCCGATTCTTCTTTGTGCTACTTCTTAGAACCTTGATTATTTTGGCTTTGTGAACCAACCTCAGAATTGGTCGACATGAATTGGTCAGAATTGGTCGCACATCTAGGTATTACACCCTTTCCACCTAAAACTGTCCCTGGTGAAAGACTTGAAGCCAGTGTTAAGGGTTTGGTTTGTGTCAAGAGTAGGGTGACTACACTCGGACGAAAAGTGCAATGACCAAAGTTTTTCAGTGTCTTTATCTGAAACCTATCTAAGGCAGGCACGTAAAACTTTAGAAGTACCTTAGTGTCTGTTATAGATCAGGAGAGAATGTTGAAGTTAGTACCACGAGTAATGTAAAATGCAGAGATCTAAGTGTTTCAGGTCTAAGTCTAGGACCGAGGTATAAAGTTACCACACCGGAACTTGTTCACCTAAGTTTTGCTTTATTATTACCGTAGGTGGAGTGTCGACAACACATCTCCTGTTACATACAGTTCGTCGACTTGTCGTGAACCGTGTCAAAAGTAATAATAGAACCTCCCGTCCCAGTCAGTCATACTGATCTTAATAAATATGTTTTGTTTATTCCACGTTACTATAAAGTAATTGGTAATAATCCGGGGGATCTTATGTCTCACAATATACTTCATATGTCGATCCAATTACTCTTACTGGTATTCCTGTTACTAAATAACTGTACTAAAACACCAACAAATGATAATTTTTTTTAAAAAAACCACCAAACCTTACACCCCACAATCAAGGGGTTGGTCCCTAATTTGTGTGTGTGGGGAGGTAAGTTTTGTGTGACCTGGTGGTCCCTTCAGGGATAATGAAGAATCAATTCGTATTTTATAAAAGGTTTTAATTTCTGCTCTCGTTTTAAAAAGGTGATGAACCTCCAGACATTTACACAGTCAAGACGACAGAAGTTCGAAAACTTCCGAACACATTTACTTTCACCTAACACAATGTTAATTTATCACAATGATAGAGTAAAAGACTGTGACGTTTATTGAAATTTAAGTCCGGTACAAAGTAATAAACAGGAGGATATATAACAGAGAAGACTAAAAAAAAGGTGAAACCCTGTTGTGACGTTTAAATCGGTATCGGGATATGAGTGTCGGGAAGAGGGTGGTCGAGGTCTAAGTCATTCCCTTACATCCACTATGTGTGTGACAAAACTTTAATGAGAAGCTAAAAGTCTCTTAAGGTTCAGGTCTGCTAGGATCCAAAAAGTGTGATAACGATGAGTTCCTTTTTGTGTTACAAGTTAAAAGGAATTACGGAACGAACTCAAAGATTTAGTAGGAGTACGTTTTTATAGATCCCAAGGAATAAGGAATCATCCACCTTAAACAAAAAGAGAGTTTTTTGCTTTTAGGAGACAAAATAATTTTAGACACGGTTAAAATAGGACGTACTTTTTCTTTTATTCGTTATCTGTGTGGGTGGTGGTCTAAAGGTGAAGATGGAAGATTTAAGTGTCAATCAAGTAAAAGTTAGGATAACTTGTTCCATTGTTACTATAACTCATCATCATCAGACATAAGAACAGACCTCTTAGGGCACCTGTCTCCTCGGACCACCCGACGACAGGTACCCCAGTGTGTCTCAGCCTGTGTTGACTTCGTTGAATCGTACGTACGTGACCTCTTCCTTTACGGTTGGGGTTAGGTCACAAGAACGGACCTGTTAGGGTCCCTGTCTCCTCGGACCACCCGACGGTAGGTACACCAACGTGTCTCAGTCTGTACTGACTTCGCTGAGTCGTCGTCGCTGAGTCAGATATAGCATTTGTAATTCATATATCGGGTATTTGTATAAAACAAATCGACTGTGCAAATTACACTCGATAGTAAATTATTAGACTTGTTTATACATTTAAATCCCGAAAGCAAAGAGAATTTTTAGGTCTCAAGACCGTGAAGGTCTAGGTGTCAGAGTCGTACCGTTTATCGATAGACCTCTAGTCGTCGGCGAGGAGAATTTGTGACGCACTTAAAGGTTACAATGAGTCAAGACGTGGGATTGCACCAAAAGGATCCAAGAAGGTGTTTCCTTCGTAATTCTGTTAAGGATGTAAAATTTATGTGTACATGAGAAACTAGGTCATTAAGATGTGGACTTTTTTTGTTGTTTTCTAGTTTCTTCATATGTGCCTATGGGTGACTCCGTGCCGAAGACGAGGATTGTTGTTTTTTGGACTTAGTTGGACTTAGTTGGATTTATTGTCCCTGACAGACTTATTTGCTACCCTTTAGTTACGTTCTCTTGTCTCTCGGGGAGTTTTGTTATTCCCTTTATATGTGTACCACTTTACCTTTATACAGGTTTTATATAATAATTCACCTTTTTTTGTTTCATGTCTTACTATACATTATATACTAGGTTAGACACATCTCTTACTACGACCCTTTCTAACTCCCAATTCTCCTCTTCCCCCGTTGTCTCCTACTCTACCAACCTACCGTAGTGACTGAGTTACCTTCACTCAAACTCGTTCGAGACCCTCTACCATTTCCTGTCCTTCGGACCGCACGACGTCAAGTTTCCCAACGTTTCTCAGTCTGTGCTGAATCGTTAACTTGTTGTTAGGAAAATTATACGCATAGTATGAAAACCATCTTTTATTTGAAGAAATTTGGTGCACATATATATAAGAACGGACCTCTTAAGGTACCTGTCTCCTTGGAACGTCCGATGTCACGTACCCAGCGTTTCTCAACTTGTGCTCTCTCGTTGATTGTGTGAAAGAAATATATAATACATATATACACACATACATACACACATACATACATGCATACACGTCTACGGCGACGACGAATCAGTGAAGTCAACACAGGTTTAGGTACGCTGGGACACCTGACGTCGGAAGGTCCGAGGAGACAGGTACCCTAAGAGATCTGCTATCATGACCTCACTCAACGGTACGGGGGGAGGTCCCCTAGAAGGGTAACGTCCGTCCAAGAAATGGTGACTCGGTGGTCCCTTCGGGTATATGGAATTTTATGGATGAAATATTTGTGGAAATATACATACCCCGAAGGGATCACCGAGTCGACCATTTCTTAGGTAGACGTTACGCCCTCTGTACGTTACGTCCTCTGGACCCAAGCTAGGGACCTAACCCTTCTAGGGGACCTCTTCCCTTTCCGATAGGTGAGGTCATAAGACTGAACCTCTTAAGGTACCTGAGATATCAGGTACCCCAGTGTTTCTCAGTCGGTGTTGATTCTCTGAAAGTGAAAGACACATATATACACATATATACGTACATATCTGTATCTATATCACACAATCAGTGAAGTCAGTACAAACTGAGAAACATTAGGGTACCCGATATCGGACGGTCCGAGGAGATAGGTACCTTAAGAGGTCCGTTCTTATGACCTCACATATCGATAAGGGGAGAGGTCCCCTAAAAGGATTGTTTCCCTAACTTGGGTACAGAGGACGTGAGGACCGTCTGAGAAATGGTAGACTCGGTGGTCCCTTATATAAACATATATATAAAATGTGGATTTTTCTTCCTTCGTGATACTTATCTGTAAAGTGTGGTAAAGTAGTAGTAGTAGTGTAGTACAACAACTGGCTACCGGACAGGACCAACGTCCCACAGAAAGAGATCTCAATTTGAACTGAAATGAAGAATACGTTCGGAAGACCTTCCGGGAAGTGTGTCCGGGTTCGTGTTGTGTCTTACTGTGTTACCGGAGAAACCTTCGACACGAATAAGTCTCGCTAAACGTCGAGTGTAACGGAGGAGGTGCCTAAGAAGTTATCGTTTCCATTTGTCCCGTCTCTTCGACCTCGAGGAGACTCTCTCGACGGTCCGGGTCACGTTTGTGGGAAGTTCGGGGAAAGGATCAACCGTACTCTGGGACACCCCCCTCTCCCTCTCCTCATGATATATAAAGGGATAATGTCAGTGTCGAAACTCGTCTCACCCCTTTCTTTTCCCTTTTTTTTCTTGACCAAGGTAAGAGTGGTCGTCTTTGGGATTTTACCAGTCGGGATATGTCATCCCATTCCTGAGAGAGAAGGGTAATTTCCTTTTTGATCCAGTACGTACGTAAGGGTAGGTATACGAGCCCTCCCCGTCGGTCCTGCCGACAAGGACCGGATTCGTCGGACATACTCCAGAAAACTTACAACGGTCACCTCCTCCCCCGACGTCACCCGCATTCCCTGCGGCCCCATCGTCCACACACCGGTGATCATCCTACGACCACCACGACGAAATCATCGATTCTGTACAGACTGAGAAAACACTGGGGTACCAGACATCGGGCGGTCAAGGAGACAGATACCCTAAAAGGTCCGCTTTTATGGTCTCTCCCAACGGTAAAGGAAGAGGATCAGAAACTGAATTCGGGACACTGGTTATAAAACGTCTTCACCAGGAGTCGTTCTGGGGTGTCGGTTCTTTCCTACGAGTAGTTTCGGTGGCCCCCTGAGAAGTCGATGGGAAGGGAGTCCAGACTTCTTGGTCTCCGTTAACACTAAGGAGTGTAGATTCAGACGAGACAGGGGGATTCCACGGGGTCCAGTGTGGTCTTATTTTCCCGACCCTGCACACCGAGAAGATTCGATAACCCTGAAGGGACCGTCAGGTCACCAATGTTGAGGAGTGAAGGTGACGTCCCCCATCCCCTGACTAGAGACCCGACCCCTCGACTCTAGGATGTTCGGTACACCGGTTTTTTTTCTCCAATAGTATAGGACGATGTCGTACAAAACCTCTTTTTTGTTAATTATTAGTTTTTATATTTCTTTGGATGGATTCTTTGTCTGGAGGAAACGGTATTGACGGGGTATGTGTGTGTGAGACCATGAAATGAAGTTTCGTTCTCGGACCACAAAGTTTACAGGGATAAGAAGAACTAATGATATTATATGTTTCCTTGTGTGTTTTCAGTATAGATTATATCCATAGATGAGTCTTGATTGTCAACTTGTGTCTCCAATCTTTTGTCCGACATAATATACCTTTTTCTGTGGATATTATATTGTAATATGACATAACAATATCATATATTATGATGAAAACTTTTTTTTTTCTCTTTCATTTTATACTAGGGAAAACGACAAAAGAGAATTAAATACTTCAGTAGAGGAAAAGTTATCAGATTACAAGGACATAGTTATGGAACCTAATTTTCAGGTAATTCTCACTAAAGTTCGGAATAGTGTGTTTATTAAAGTTTATGCGGTCTATGTGATAAACTAGTTATTCGTGTTAAGTTCTTCTATTTTGTCTTTTTTTTTTTAAGTCCGAGATAATTAAGTTTTGACCCCTACTACGTTTCATGGGAGGTCGGAAGTCAGACTTACAACTTGATACCGAACGGTTTGTTGACCTTTCGAAACTGTACCTGACCAATTCGATAAATTCTGGTATTTCATAGAAGTACTAGACTCGTCGTGACGGAACAAGAAAGGTATGTCGACATTAAATATAGTAATTTCGTTGTTAATCTTTAGTCAGAATAGACACATAATTCGTCCATATACTTTTGGTCGATATGAAACACTGATCTACGACGATTTTCCGGACGGGAAGCAAAGTGTGTATAGTACGAAGTAAGAAAAGAGACAAAGTTCGACAAGAAGAGACAGTAACGAGAGAAAACGACACGTAATGGTAGACGTGTGTCGTTCTAGAGTTTTCGACGAATGGAGACTTAGAAACCGGACGACTAACGCTTGCTGCTAGTCCAACATGTCCTAGGACAGCAGCAGACGGAGACACACCCTGTGCAGCACTCCGTATGAGGTGTTTAAGAAGAGTAGTAGGGAGCGGTCGCACCGAGGTTTACTTCTTATACCCAACGATGGTGATACCCTATTCTTTTCCCCCGTATTCCCGAAACATGATGTATAATGTACATTATGTATGTAGTCCGAAGGGACCACCGAGTCACCATTTCTTAGGTGGACAGTTACGTCAACCTAACTGTGCATGTTAGAGACCAGGCCCTCCTATGTGTACAGTGTCTCGTCGGTCCGGGTTCTCGGTGTTGATACCCCGGACACGAGACGTTGTTCTCCTCGGCGTCTGGTGTTGGTCTCTCATCGGGGACTGCAGGTGTCGATCTCGTTTCGACACGTCGTTGTGTCCGGGTTTTATGAATTGATTTGTATATATATGTGGTGTACATTCATTGTATATTTAATTTTATTATGTATAACGTCTTACATTACTGTCGAACGCCCTTTGTCACGGTGACCTAAGCACCAGAGGTTTCGTCTTCTAAATTGAGACCCTGGTTTCTGTCCAGAGTCAGTGAGTCTCGGACCACACGTCTTAAAATAAATTTCACTGTCCTGTTTCTTTCGAAGACTGTATCTGTAGTCTTCACCCATCTTTCTCATGGGCGGAGTGATCAAATCGCCCCGGAATATGTGAAAAGACGATCGACGATTCTTGTCTTTTTTTTATGGAGTTCCGACACTCTTAAAACGGGTCTGACAAAGGGTATTGTATGTAGGATCCTACTGTAGTCGTACTCTAATCGGTCTTCTTTGTCCAATTGAGTCTCGAGTTCCGACACTTTCAAAAATGGGTCTAAAAGAGGGTATTGTATGTAGGTTTCGAGTTTTTTTCCGTCCAGGAACTTGTTCTCTATGACGACGGATACTCCGGATGAACAAATTCCGTTTTCTCACACTTTTTCTTTCTTACAAGTGAAGAAGGAATTTCCCCGGAATCCGAACCTGAAGAATAGTTGGACGGACAATTGAGAGGAATTACGAATCGCGAGGAACCTTCTTTTCGATATTGGTTGGATCTTCCGTGTGATTTTTCGTCTCTGTGATGAAACGGTTGTTTGCAGAAAGATTAGTTACGACAAAAAAGGTC
The DNA here is from genome assembly GCA_006410555.1 of Capra ibex. NCBI lineage: Eukaryota > Metazoa > Chordata > Mammalia > Artiodactyla > Bovidae > Capra > Capra ibex. The sequence continues at coordinate 29,082,873 of SJYO01016970.1, read as the reverse complement.
ACCAGTACATACCTACACTCTCAACCTGGTATTTCTTTCGACTCACGGTTTCTTAACTACGAAAACTTGACACCACAACCTCTTCTGAGAACTCTCAGGGAACCTTACGTTCTAGTTTGGTCAGTTAGGATTTCCTTTAGTCAGGACTTATAAGTAACCTTCCTGACTACGACTTCGAGTTCGAGGTTATGAAACCGGCGGACTACACCTCTTGACTGAGTAACCTTTCCTGGGACTACGACCCTTTTTAACTTCCGTCCTCCTCTTCCCCTGTTCTCTCCTACTCCACCAACCTACCGTAGTGGCTGAGCTACCTGTACTCAAACTCGTTCGAGGCCCCCCGACCACTACCTGTCCCTTCGGACCACACGACGTCAGGTACCCTACCGTTTCTCAGCCTGTGTTGACTCACTGACTTGACTTGACTTGACTTCAATTAAGAGAGTCATTGTATATTGTCAACACCACCCTCCCAAGTGGACAACACCTCGTGCCCGAGATCTCGTGTCACCGCGATCACCATTTCTTGAGTGGTCGGTCATGTCCTCTGACTCTCTATTCCCAAACTAGGGACCTAGTCCTTCTAGGGGACCTCCTCCCGTGCCGTTGGGTGAGGTCTTAAGAGCGGACCTTTTAGGGTACCTGTCTCCTCGGACCACCCGACGTCAGGTGTCCCAGTGTTTCTCAGTCTGTGCTGATTTCGCTGAATCGTACGTGTGTGTTGTATATTTATATATAAGGTTCGTTTTCTTAGACGTGACAAAAATTATTACTTTGTATTGTGTTGTCTTGTTAAATTTTTAGTGAAAATTTTGTTGTCTCCTGTCGATTTTATACTATGGACCGTCTCCATTAGAATGGTACAATTTGTACTTTAGTAGTACTTATGGGACTGTCGATGCTGTTTTTTTTTTTTTTCCTTAAGGTTACTCCTTACAATAAGAGTACACTAATTTTCTTCGTTTGTTAATTATACTTCTCTACTTTAAAAATGGCCAAGACTTAAGTTCCTTTATTCTCACTTAAGTTTCATGTTACCATACACAATTATAATAGATAGTTTAAAGAATGTTGTTCTTTTAATTCATTATTTGTACGTGTAGACTTATGAAAGTTTTTCGTCATGACCTACGACTCATTCCTAAAGTCCTCGGTGTACGACTGTGGACCCAGTACTAAATGGGAAATACTCCGTCATAGATACAAATGCTCCTCGACTCACCGTCTCACAGTATGGATCTTGTACGAATATGTTTCTGGACCAATTGAAGGCACCCTGACCAATCCAGCCCAGTACCCCAGTAGGGGAAGTAGACTGCAATTATTATACATGTTCGGGGACTGAGGTGCAATGAGTGTTCCGAATATTTTAACACTCGTTGTGTTTGCACCAGGGATAGGAACCTGGAACCCTCAGATCCCTCCCTGTGTCATTACTTACTAGTGAACTGTTAGATTAATTTTGGTCACATTCACGATGTTTCCCCCTCAAGTGCCTCGACACTCTCCGTCAATCTCAATCAGTTTAGCGAGTCAACACAGGTATAGAAACGCTGGGGTACCCGACATCGGGTGGTCCGAGGAGACAGGTACCCTAAGAGGTCCGTTCTTATGACCTCACCCGACGGTAAAGGAAGAGGTCCCCTAGAAGGACTGGGTCCCTAACTTGGGTCCAGAGGGCGTAATCTCCGTCTGCGAAATTGGAGACTCGGTGGTCCCTTCGTCGAAGGGACGACGACACTCTCCGTCGTCCCCATCCGTAATCCATCCGCAACACCTTTTCCCTAAATTTACTCAAAATTCGACTTTCTGTTCTTTGTCTCAAAGTTTTTTCCTTTACCGTACAAGTTTCCGGGACCCCACCTGACTTCGTCCCACTTCCATCCTTTTCTTCCCCCTACAACCGAGCACTCACTTTCTCTTCGACTCCTCTGTCAACCCCGGTCTATGAGAACCGAGACATCCGGTATAAGAGATTGTAAGAAATCTTTACACCAGAGATAAGGATCCTCGATCCATTCTACGTCCTCCCGAAATTCGTCCTGACATTACACTGTACTTGTTATAATGTGGAAATTTCTAAAAAGGCCGATTGAATATGTTTCTTGCACCGTAGACTATGGTAGTGAGGTACCGTTTATGTTCCCTTTTTCACCTTTGTCCCTGTCTAAAAGAAAAGAACCCGAGGTTTTAGTGACGTCTACCATTGATGTCGGTACTTTAATTTTCTGTGAACGAGGAACCTTCTTTTCGATACTGTTTGGATCTGTTATATAATTTTTCGTCTCTATAATGAAACGGTTGTTTCCAGTCATATCAATTTCGATACCAGAAAGGTTATCAGTGTATACCTACACTCTCAACCTGGTATTTTTTACGACTCGTGACTTCTTAACTACGAAAACTTGACACCACAACCTCTTCTGAGAACTCTCAGGGAACCTGACGTTCCTCTAGGTTGGTCAGTTAGGATTTCCTTTGGTTAGGACTTGTAAGTGACCTTCCTGACTACGACTTCGACTTCGAGGTCATGAAACTGGTGGATTACATCTCTCGACTGAGTAACCTTCTCTGGGCCTACGACCCTTTCTGATTTCCGTTTTCCTTTTCCCCTACCGTCTCCTACTCTACCAATCTATCGTAGTGGTTGAGTTACCTGTACTTATACTCGTTTGAGACCCTCTGTCACCTCCAGTCTCTTCGGATCGTACGATATCAGTTGCCCCAACTTTTCTCAGCCTGTGTTAAGTCGCTGACTTGTCACTGTTGTTTCTTATGAGTTTAAGTGTCTCAGTCTTTCATGTGACCCCTGAAAGAACCACCAAGTGACCGATTCTTAGGGTCGAGAGTTAAGTCCCCTAGGTCCAAGATAGGGACCAGTCCCTTGATCTAGAGTCTACGACGTTGAATCTGGGTCGGGTCGGTTTAATATATATATATATATATATATATATATATATATATATATANACTTTCAGCTCCGTCACGTCCCTTTTGTCCAAAGGGACCTTACCTGACTCTGTAGACCCCCTAAGACGCAACCACCGTGCTGGGACCTCAAGGAGAGCGGAAAGGACACCTCTCGCGGAGGAGAACTCTACGCGGCCCTTGCGGCCCTTAAGAAAGGGCTGGTGCGTCCCTTTCCTAGGGAGGAGAACACGATACTCCGCCTTTGACCCGAGGAGACCTACACCCGCCCTGAGAGCACGAAGGAGAGCTCACCTCTGCCCATACAGCCCCTTGAAGAACTCAACGTCGTACCCACACACCCAGGGAAACCTTCAAGGTCTCCAATCCACACTAATCGGAGCTCTACGGAGTCGCCTTTACCCGGATTAGTGTGGACCTGCCCTCTTGGAGGACCTAAAAGAGCTCAACGCCGTCCACGAGAGTTGACTGCTGCCCCTGGAGTCCCTGGGCGAGACCACCGGAGTCCTTTCCGGTCAGGGGTACCCTCAACGAGGCCCCGGAGAGCCCTAAGGAGAGTGCCGCTACGGCCCCGGATTCTGGAACACACCTCAGCCACAACCTTTGACTCCTAAGGAGAGGCCAAGACCGTACCTAGAACCCCATGAAGACCTCAGAGGGGTCCCCTCAGTCAGGAGCAGAACTCACCCCCGTACGTGCCCGCTAAAGGAGGGCTAGACATCGTCGTCACAGTGCGAAGGGAAGAGCACCTAGTTCCCTAGTCCCCGAAAGGGAGCTCCGAAAAGGTGCTCCGAAAGGGTGTCCCGACAGGGTGCACGGTGGCACCACACTCAGCTAGGATACGAACTTTCAGCTCCGTCACGTCCCTTTTGTCCAAAGGACCTTACCTGACTCTATAGACCCCCTGAGACCTTTAGCACCGTGCTGGAACCTCAAAGAGAGCGGAAAGGACACCTCTCGGCGAGGAGAACTCTACGCTGTCTTAGTGGCCATTAAAAAGGGCTTGTGCGTCCCTTTCCTAGGTGCGAGAGCTCGATCCTTCGCCTTTGCCCCGAGGAGACCTACACCCACCCTGAGAGCACGAAGGAGAGCTCACCTCTGCCCATACAGCCCCTTGAAGAACTCAACGAAGTTCCCACACTTCCTGGGAAACATTCAAGGTCTCAAAACCTCACTAATCGGAGCTCTGCGGAGTCGCCTTTACCTTGAGTAGAGCGGACCTCCCCTCTTGGAGGACCTAAAAGAGTTCAACGCCGTCCACGAGAGATGAATGCTGCCCCTGGAGTCCCTGGGCGAGACCACCGGAGTCCTTTCCGGTCAGGGGTACACGAAACGTGCCCCCGGAGAGCCCTAAGGAGAGGGTAGCTACGGCCCCGGATTCTAGAACACAACGCATCCACGGTCTTGGACTCGTAAGGAGAGGTCACGACTGTACTTACAACCCCATGAAGACCTCAGAGGGGTCCCCTCAGCCAGGAGCAAAGCTCACCCCCGTACGTGGACGCGAAAGGAGGGCTCGACATCGTCGTCACAGTGCGAAGGGAAGCGCTCCTAGTTCCCCAGACACCGAAAGAGAGCTCCGAAAGGGTCCTCCGAAAGGGTACTCCGAAAGGGAGTCCCGACAGGGTGCACGGCGGCACCAAACTCAGCTAGGAGCCGAACTTTCAGCTCCGTCACGTCCCTTTTGTCCAAAGGGACTTCACCTGACTCTGTAGACCCCCTGAGACCCTTACCACCGTGCTGGGACCTCAAGGAGAACGGAAAGGACACCTCTCGCGGAGGAGAACTCTACGCTGCCCTTACGGCGCTTAAGAAAGGGTTAGTGCGTCCCTTTCCTAGGGAGGAGAGCTCGATACTCCGCCTTTGCCCAGAGGAGACCCACACCCGCCCTGAGAACATGAAGGAGAGCTCACCTCTGCCCATACAGCCCTTGAAGAACTCAACGTCGTTCCCACACTTTCTGGGAAACCTTAAAGGTCTCCAATCCACACTAATCGGAGCTCTGCGGNCCGGTCCTCACCCTCCTCCACCCCTTCCCCTTCCCCCAGAATCACAAATTATCCCTGTCACAAAGTCAAATCCTTCCACTTTTTAGGCCCTCTACCTACTACCACTCTCAACATGTTGTTACACTTACATGAATCTCGGTGACTTGATATATCAGTCTATATCAATTGTACTTTCACTTTCCGCGAACCAGCACAGGTTGAGTAACGTCGGGGTACCTGACATGTCGGGTACCTTAAGAGGTCCGTTCTTATGACCTCACCCATCGGACAGAGAAGAGGTCCCCTAGAAAGGTTGGGTCCCTAGTTTGGGTCCAGAGGGCGTAACGTCCGTCTGAGAAATGGTCGACTCGGTTCTCCCTTCGGGTTCTTATGACCTCACCCATCGGATAGGGAAGAGGTCGCCTAGAAGGACTGGGTCCTTAGCTTGGTCCCAGAGTACGTAACGTCCGCCTAAGAAGTTGACTCGATAGTCCCTTCTGGTATCAATTGTGTCATACGAAATATAATACACTGAAAATGGTGTTAATTTTCTTTTTTAGAAGGACCGATGTCACACCTCTTACGAAGTCTCCCCACTTCTCACCTGGACTCCCTAAGTGATTCTACCTTGACTTCGTTGAGTCCACTCTGTCCTATCCATAATGGGACGTATTAGGTCCTCGTCCTCTCCCATCTGCGAGAGACCGAAAGGTGGACCTGCCACTCACTACGGGAGCAGAGTCCGTCTCGATGTTACGGGGTGTCGGTGTCCCACCGGTCGAATAGACGTCCACATTGTCCTCGCTTACCGTTTCCTCCTGTCTGTCACCCGCGGACTATTCGTCTGTCGTAGACCCTTCCTTCCTATTCTCTTTGCCTGTTGACCCGACTTCCATTGCAATTCCGAAATTTTGTTGTACTTTATAAGGCTTCAACCGTGATTCCTCTACAACGTTGTCCTTCGTTTCAAACCCAGAGGGTTGACCACAAGTCGTGTCCTTGGGAGGGTCGGTCCCTACCTGAGGTCGTGAGCTCACTACTCCAGACCCAGTCCGAACCCTCTCGGTTGGTGCCGGGCGAGTACTTTTGACCCTGTGTCTCCCCTTCCCTCGAACCTCGGTTCCAGATGTCCTCCGGTCGATGGACTTATCTACGACTTTTCACGAGAACTTCAGAGAGGTCAAGTCTTCACGTCCCTACTCTGACCTATCCCACTAGTCTTGATACCTCTTCCTCGCTGAAAGTCCCTCAGTCTGTGTCGAGTCGGTGTTCTGACAGTCTTTGCGGGACAAAAGGGAAAACTGTGACGTCTTCGACTTGTCTCTCTGGGTGGTGAGCGAGGAAAATTCTTGCTACTCGGTTGTTTGTCCCTCCGTTTACTACGGGTCCCTCCGGAACCACGGGTATGCTCGAAATGGTTCGTACAGGTAGAGTAAGTAAGTAGGTGCGTAAGTGAATACGTTGACACATGACGATGACCCGACCTACGAGATCCTTGAGTGTTTATTTGTCCCGTAACGGGGACAACGACCACACTGATATTGCGTTCCTCCGTTCACTTAAAAGAAAAATTCACGTTTGTCTTTCAACATCCTTGTCTCTCTCTCTGTGTGTAATACACACTACTCGTCCTTCACCTTCTTTCCAATGTACCTCATTTATGATTGGGTCTGGACTCCTCGTGTGTCGGAAAGAGGTCTCTTCTCTTCGTTTCCCTTACCACAAGGACTGTCTCCCCTGTGGTGGATGTCGCATACCTTTGACGTTCACAGGCGTCCCACCCCCTTGAGGGTTTACAAGTGCGTCCCGACTGGTGTGTCCGAGGGTTCGTCCCTTTACCTGTCTGTCCTTCTTTTCCTGTACCCCCCAGGCGACCTCAAGTTGAAACCAAGACTCTTATTCAATAGCTTCACTAAAACTCGGAACAGTCCAGACTCAAAATGTCGTTGTTGAGAGTTATTTCTTCCTTGTCCCGAATCCTCCGACAGTGTTAGTTGCCAGTGTTCTCCCATCCACACCGAAAGGACGGCGCCAGAAACTCAAGGATCACAGTCCCCGGAGCCCCGGTGACACCCCCTCGCCACCCGGTCCTCTACCCGTCCCGACGAGCCGTCTCTCTCCTTCTACGGTGTTTGGTTGACGTTGGTCTTGTCGACCAAGTTTGGACATTAAGCACTCTCGAGGTCTCTTCTAAGGAACCCCCGTATCCTTTCCACCATAAGATAACGATTTATTCAGGTGCAAATTAAGCTTTGTAAAACTCTATGACCAACCCCGTGCTCACTTCCTCCCGCGTCCGAACTCTTTGTCTCCACCCTTGTCGTTCGCACCCAAGGACGTCGTAGTCTCTGAGTCGGTGCGGACGGGATAACTGGGGTCTACCCACTGTGCCTCCACCCTCCTCCCCTCAGTCACGACTGGCGCACTCCCACTGCGGAAATGCCTCCTGCCCTCCTCGGTGCCGACTGGACGTGTGGACGTCCTGTGTGTCTCTCGTGAGTCCTAGACCCGAATCCCGGTTCCTGTCCCGTCCTCTGGATCTACACCCCCTTTACGAGTACCTAGAGGTAGTGGCGTCTTCGGTCCCCTGGTCTTCTTCGTAGACCCTTGTTCCTCCTTCCTTTCACTCCCTTACTTCTTCCCGGAGTCTCCTTACCTTTTCCTCCGATGTCTCTCGTCCTCTCGGGTCCCTCGTTCTTACGACCCGTTTCTCCTTAAGAGGTCTCATCCGCCGTGGCCTGTCGCAGTCTCGCACTTCTCGTACTTGAGGTTGTAGAAATACGGATTTGCTAACACGCCGGTCATTTTGGTGTTTCGTGAAATGAGGTCCGGGAGGTGTGAGATAGGGAGGGAGACATGTTGGTAGACTCCAGAGTCCCCCCGTCCACTGTCACTGCGATAGGGTGAACCGTCTACCCCTGCTCTGAGGTGTCAACAGACTGAAGAGGGTCCTGTCCTACCAGGGGTGGGAGGTCGTGTTCCAGGGACTACCCCGTAGAGATTCGTCGGTGTCAGTATCTCAAGCATCTCACGCAGGTTCCCGACATTACCCTACCCAGGAGTTTGTATCGCCGGGTCTATGACTGAGGTCCACACTTCACCAAGGGCTGAAGGGACCCTTCGTTTAAGGGGACCCTGAAGAGGAGTTCCGTAGGTTTAGGGCCCCCGTGTCGAAAGTGGTCCTGTCATGTGTAGGGAGAGTCTAGGACTTTGGACTCAATGCAAGGTCTTTGAGTCAGAAAGTAAAAAGGGGTTTAGACAAAGTAAACAAACAGAGTTGTTCAACTATCTATCCAAGGTGACGAGATTGCATCCCTACTTTTCACTTTCACAAACAACGACCCAGCACAGGTTGAGACGCTTGATACCTGACATCGGGTGGTCCGAGGAGACAGGTACCCTAAAGGGTCCGTTCTTATGACCTCGTCCAACGGTAAAGGAAGAGGTCCCCTAGAAGGGCTGGGTCTTTGGTTTGGACCCAGAGGGAGTAACGTCCGTCTAAGAAGTGGTAGACTCAGTGACCCTACATGAGTCATAAAGAAGTGTTGGGTGTAGTGGACCACCCCCGCCCGTGTCTCTTCGACGAAATGTTCATGAAAATTTTCAATGTCTCGACACTGGGGTTTCATGATTTCCTTTAGGGTCTGTATTGAGTAATGTTCAAGGGATTACGTCCTCCAAATCTGTAATCGGTCATAGGTGAACTTACCCACACACGAGTTAGCGAGTCAACATAGGCTGAGAGACACTGGGGTACCTGAGATCGGGTGTCCCGAGGAGACAGTTTACCTTAAAAGGTCTGTTCTTATGACCTCACCCAACGGTAAAGGAAGAGGTCCCTTAGAAGGACTAGGTCCCTAGTTTGAACTCAGAGAGTGCAGACGAGACCGTCCGTCTAAGAAATGGTGACACGGTGGACCCTTCCACTATTTGTCGTAGACTAGAACTCATTAGATCGGTGAAACCCGAAGTATTCGGTGTTAAAGAACCGAACAAAAGTCTAATACTGTCCACGGAAGAACCGGTCAGCGAGTAACAACAAATCATCGATTCACTACAAGCAGAGAAACGTTGGGGGACCTGATATCGGACGGTCCGAAGAGACAGGTACCCTAAAGGGTCTGTTCTTATGACCTCGTCCGACGGTAAAATGAGAGGTCCCTTAGAAGGGTTGAGTCCCTAGTTTAGGGGTAGAGTACATGACCGTCCACCTAAGAAATGGTGGTTCGATGGTCCCTTCGGGGGACCGGTCAGTCAGGATGGGAGAGTGTTAGTCAATTAGTTATAAAGACAGAAGAGAGAGAAGAGGGGTGGGGTGTTCGTGTGTGTGTATGTGTGTGTGTCTGTGTGTGTATACTGAGGTCGGTTGTAGATTCTCATGGTGGGTAGGAATTGGATTTCAGGACTTCCGTCGAGACATCCTTCCAGTTGTGACCGGACAATCCTACAGAGGTCTGTCCGTCACGGAGGGGTCGTAAGGGATTAATCCTCGTCACGAGGGGACTGTTGGGGACTCAGAGTCTGAGACGGACGGATCAGTGACTAGGAGAGGGGTCCCCTGTTATATTTTGTCCCCTCTCTTGGTTCCCGAAGACGGGGTCCCACTCGTTACTGAAAGTAGGCTCACTACGAGAGTTCGAGCCCTAGACCCACCGACAGGAGACGTCTCGTCGGGGGATGAGGTGAACCGACGGAGGGAGTGGACCTGGAGTGAGGGTGGTGGAAGAAGAATAGATAAGTTCAATGTTTGGACCAAAGAAACTTCTGGATCTCTCCACCCCGTGTGGTGATTTATTTAGTGATTCAATTATTAAAGTGGTTTTGTGCTTAGTTCCATTTTCACTTGCTCTCGAACTTGAGTAATCTCTTCCTGGACAGTCTGGTCGGACCAAGGGTTCTAGGGACGAGGGGTAAGGAAAGTAGGACGAGGTAGTGGGTCCGTTCCGTCGTAGACGAAACAAAATTTTGAAACTTGGGAATCCCACCTCTCAGGTCTCGCTTCTTTTTGGATTTCGTTTGTTGATTTCGTCGTCGAACCCTTGGAGACACGTGAGTTCGGACATTTCGTGACACCCTGGAAACACATTTCTCTTGAGGTACGTTTCCGGGACCCCAGACCCTGTCTCGGGTTCTCCTGTCTGCCGTCCCTCTTCTCCCGTGACTTAGCCTCGAAGTGAGAGGGAGGGAGGGAGGGAGGGGACACTTTACTAGAGATTTCCAAACTCCTTTCACTCTCTCCGGCAAAGCGGGGACCGACGGTAGACGACTACTATTTATAAAATACTTGAAGTCCGTAGACTCTCCACTGAGACTTCAATGTGTACTTCGTTTCGTTTCCGACGAGAAAAGAGGGTCTTCCATTCTACTCGTTTCAAAGTCGAAGGTAGGGGTTGGGGTGGATCCCACACTCCGGTTTGGAGAGCCCTAAGAAAAGAAGGTCATAGTTATCCCGATTCCCTCTGAGGTCCGGATCTTTGTAGTCATAATTAGGTTACAAACTTGTACTGCCTCAGGGCTCAGATTTGTAGTAGGGTTCCAAAGACCGCGAAAAGAGTCACAAATTTGTGGACCAGAGCACTGTAGGAAGTTTTCGTCTCCATAGATGGTAGAGTTATACATTCTTCTTTTGACGTCCACGAAGAGACTCGGGGAGAACGAGGGACTGTACGAGAGTGGGAAGTACGGAAGGGTAGGGTTCCGACTTTGTCAGGGTGTAGTAGTACCCAAGGTAAGTGACGAAATTTACGAAATTTCCGTACTTCTGCCAAGGCTGTTCTTCAGACACTTCTTCCGTCCCCTCCGTACTAAAAAGACAGAGGGTCTACTCCTTTACGACCCCACGTCCTTCTAATCTGAGTCGGGAACCAGAGACGGAACAAATGTGATTGAGGACCAGAGTGCCGAAATTTACGGTAGAAGGACTCCTTCTAAGAGTTTGGATATTGACTTAGGGGTCGAGTCTGGTGCGAGAGTTCAGGGTCTGAGGACGTACCGGACGGAAGAAGGGAAGAGGTACTCCTACGGACCAGGTGTCGAGTTCAAGTTGTACCACGTGGTTCGGGGACTGGAAGGGAGGTTTCGAGGGGTGGGTGTCAGAGGGGTGGATCTTCTACCCTTTGGATAGGAAGGAGTCCGGTTTTGGGAAGTTCAGTAGGAACCAAGAGAGTGGGGGTTGTAGATTAGGTTATCTTTTAGGATAACTGGTGTGTAATTTGTTTACGGGTAGAGATAGTCATGGTGAGGGGTCCAGTTTCTTGGAGACAGAATGTTTTCTTAGGGACGTTAAAAAAAAGGTGACTAAATGGAAAAAGGTCCAGACCTTCTAGGGTACCTCTTCCCTTACCGATCGGTGAGGTCATAAGAACGGACCCTTTAGGGTGCCTGTTCTGTTTAGACCTCCCGATGTCAGGCACCCGAGTGTTTCTCAGCCAGCCTGTGCTGACTTGCTGATTGCGAAAGAAAGTGAAAGTGGAAAAAGTTGGTGATAGAGATGGTTACGAGAAGAATTGTGTTAATTTCACTAGAAAAGTTATACAGTTAGTTAAGGACAGTGGGGAGGGAGTGTTGGGAGGTCCCCGAGGGTAGACTGTGTCTTATATTCGGGTCCAGTGTGACACCAGGTATTAGGGGTGCTGTACGGTCGGTGAGACCAGAGAAACGACAAGGGACTTGGGTGATCAGTGTGCCGGTAGAGGTCCGGGAACGTGGCCGACTAAGAGGATGGATACTATCACGAGGGAGGGGTGGGAGTGGGGATATAGGTGTACGGAGCGAGGGAGGGGAGGCAGTATAGTGACAAATTTATGGGGGAGAAGTTACTCCGAATGAGACTGGTTAGATAAATTTTAACGTGCGTACGAGAAGACGGGGCTGAGATGGAGGTATAAGTACCCCAGATGTCGGGACCCAACCCCCTCCACGTCTCCTCTACCACGAAAGACCTTAGTTGAGGGACGTCTATGGATCCCTATTGACACAAACAAATGGAAGACTAAATAAACAGTTATGATACAAATGACAAACAACACGAAGGGGTTTTGGTATTATTTTCCGGGACTCTTATCCTAGACATAGAGAAAACGAGTTACTACATACACCTCACGAATCTTGTCCTGGACTGTGAATTACCTACGAGTTAAACAACTTACTTACTTGACACTGAAGGGTTGCAGTGTCCCGAGACTTACCGTCTTTGCTCCGACCTTAGGGTGAGAGACCTGAGTGTCTGTTCGAGAATTGTAGAAACTCGACAAATTTAAGTACTTCCCCCCCAAGTCTCAGAAGGTCTCCTTCGTCTGTCATTCGTATATATAAGTACAGATCACCACTAGTCGGAGACTTCCTTATTCCCAGTCTCACTCCCACTTTTCATGACAAACTTTCTCCCACCAGTCCCTTCTAGAAAGACTATTTTATTGAAATTCATCTCTGGACTTAGCTCCCTCCCTCAAAGGGCCCATTCACTTCTTTCCTATACGATCCGTCCCTCCCGTGATTCTCACATAGACTCCTGGGTCCTCCTCCGGGCACACCGACTTCTTACTTGTTAACGGGAAAACACGACTGAAATTTTAGATATGGCATTCATTATCGGGGTTTGAGCTTTGGTGGGTTTTCAGGTGGTTGTCTTCTTACGCACTTGGTTTCCCTTATGTGGTATTTTAGGTGATTGTCTTCTTACCCACTTAGTCACCCTTATGTGGTAGTTCGTCACTCTTGGTGGTTGACGTACGGGGTCGACCCTGGCTCGAGTGTTTCAGTTCATGTGTGTGTCAAACTAGGACGCATACATTTCAAATTTTCGTCCGTTTTGATTTCAGGTAAAAATTCCACGTATGTATCCGCCTTTTCGATAGTTCTTTTCGTTCCTTTACTGATAGTGTTTTCAGATCTATATTAGTCCCCAGCCCCCACCCCCACCCCCACCCCACACCCAACGGGTGTCGATAGAGAACGGAACCCGCCACTAATATCATAGGTAGAACATCAACAAGAAAAAAAAAAAAATTCAAAAAAAAAAAAAGTACACCTGGTAAAAATTTCAGCAATAACTTAAACAGAGTTATGACGAAGAAAAAATACAAAAGCAAAAAACCGGTGGTCCGTACACCCTAGAATCGAGGGGTTGATCCCTAAGTTGGACGTGTGGGGGGAGGTACCTTCCGTTCAGAATTGGTGACCTGGTGGTCCCTTCAGGGACATCACAAAATGTGACAAATACACGAACATACAAAAGTCTGAAACTATATGTTTGTGTTCTAAAATTTTCAACTCTTTTTTTATTACTCTCCGTTATGTCGTTTGAGAATTGAGGAAAGGTCCGTCATGTCCCCAAGAAATCTATGTATGTCGGAGTGGTTTTAATAAAAGATTTTTTTTTTTTTTTGTGGTTTCTTGTCTCACGTCCCGGACAATAACCAACGTTTTGTTTGTATATGACAACAAGTCAGCGAGTCAACACAGGCTGAGAAGTGTTGGGGTGCCTGACGTCGTACGGTCTGAAGAGACAGGAAGTGATAGAGGGTCTCGAACGAGTTTGAGTACCGNATTTTTTTTTTTTTCTGTGGTTTCTTGTCTCACGTCCCGGACAATAACCAACGTTTTGTTTGTATATGACAACAAGTCAGCGAGTCAACACAGGCTGAGAAGTGTTGGGGTGCCTGACGTCGTACGGTCTGAAGAGACAGGAAGTGATAGAGGGTCTCGAACGAGTTTGAGTACCGGTAGGTCAGTCACTACAGTAGGTTGGTAGAGTAGGAGATAGTTGGACAAGAGGAGGACGGAAGTTAGAAAGGGTCGTACTCCCAGAAAAGGTTACTCGGTCAAGAAGCGTAGTCCACCGGTTTCATAACCTCAAAGTCGAAATCGCAGTCAGGAAGGTTACTGATAAGTCCTGACTAGAGGAAATCCTACCTGACCAAACTAGAGGAACGTCAGGTTCCTTGAGAGTTCTCAGAAGAGGTTGTAGTGTCAATTTTTCGTAACTAAGAGACCACGAGTCGAAGGAAATATCAGGTTGAGAGTGTAGGTATGTACTAATGACCTTTTTGGTATCGAAACTGATCTGTCTAGAAACAGCCGTTTCATTACAGAGACGAAAAATTATACGACAGATCCAACCAGTATCGAAGGTTCCTCGTTTGCAGAAAATTAAAGTACCGACGTCAGTGGTGGACGGTAGTCGATATTCGTGTGTCTTGGGGAGAGAGAACCTGGAGGGGGGGTACGAGAGGGGTAGGGTGGGGGATCCAGTAGTGTCTCGTTGTTCGACTCGAGGCACACGATATGTTGTCGAGGGTGATCGACAGACGAAATGCGTACCATCGCATACATGCAGTAGGGGTCAGAGGGTTTACTACGGTGCGAGGGGAAGAGGGTGACACGGGTGTGTAGAGGAATGATACAGATGCAGAGATAAGGATGAGACGTTTGTCTAAGTAGACAAGGGAAAAAGATCTAAGATGTATATACGGAATTATATGTCGATAGTTCAAACACCGTTGAACAGCGTCGTCAGGACCTTGGATTATTGTCCATGGGGTGACAAAGAAAATTAATCGTTGTACTTTAGAACCCAGTTTTGCAGTAAGCGACAAAATGTCTGTTTATTTGCTGCTAGGTCGGTAAGGTTTTGCTACGTAAACGTAGTAGCAGGACAGGAGTCGCGTATACCTATAAAACAACAGTAACACTAGTAATGAATTGGAGGAACTCTTTTTGTCACGCCTCTTCTTACTGAAAGTCTTGAAGTTTGAAATGTATCTACTACCTGTTCTACCTGTAATGTCCTAAGTAAGGATTTGGACCCTACTTCCACTCCTTTACCACTCTGACTTACTTTGGAAACCGAAAAAATAGTGTCTCCGGACCACAGTTCGGGTATAGTCCGGTACCTAGTAAAGAGGTTCGGATCTGAACAAGATTCGAAGGACGACAATCTTTACGGATGAGTGTATAAACGACCACTTCGGCTGGAACCGTCGACCTAGTCAGTACTGAGTGTGTAGTACCACCGAGACTACCATTTCGTAGACACATGTTACGTCCTCTGGACCCAAACTAGGGACCCAGTCCTTATAAGGGACCTCTTCCTTTACCGTTGGGTGAGGTCATGAGAACGGACCTTTTAAGGTACCTGTCTCCTCGAACCACGTCCGATGACAGGTACCCCAGCGTTTCTCAGCCCGTGTTGACTCGCTGAAGTGAAGTGAAGTGTATAGTATCCGGAAGTCCGAGGAAGGGTCCTGATGTGTGTTGGAACGACGGGGACATAAGGTACAGTTTGTCTTAAAGTCGACTGTATTCCGGTGTCTTTCTTCTGTCAGACGTAGTACGGACCTTGTCGAGAAGGTCCGACGTGGAATTTCAGTCTACGGAAGGGACCTGTCTTCTTCTTTGTTTCCAAGTTCCTTCAACGTTCTGAAGGGGTTTCAGGGTGTCTGTTAATCATCAACCCTGTTCCTGAGTCCCAAAGAATTGAGGAGGACCCGAACCGAGAGTTCCAGTCCAACGGGGACGTAGGTCCATCTTCTTAATTTGATTCGTTCCTGTACCTTCTTTTCGCTTTCCTCTTTTCTCAGTGTTACCTGTCCTCGATTTCGATCACTGTAGATGGTCGCAGATCCTATATTTGTGATAGTCAATTTGAATCTTTGACAAACCATCGAAAGACTTAAAAGACGTTACGTTCCTTTTTTGAGACTTCAGTTTGTCTCTACCTAAGTTTAAGACTGAGAGGTTGAATGGTCAACACTGACACTTGATTAATAAATTTGTGAGATTCGGGACTCAAGGAATGGATATTTTACCCCTTATTTATTGTGGATAAAATAGACCAGTGATAACGACAAGTCACCGATTCAGCACAGACTAAGAAACCCTGGAGTAATTGATTAATTGACGTCGTGTGGTCCGAAGGGAAAGGTGATAGAGGGTCTCCAACGAGTTTGAGTACAGGCAACGGCTACTACGGAAGGTTGGTAGGGTGGGAGACAGCAGGGTAAGAGGAGGAAGGGAGTTAGAAAGGGTCGTAGTTCCAGAAAAGGTTACTCAGTCGAGAGATGTAGTCCATCGGTTTCATAACCTCGAAGGCGAAGTTGCAGTCCTGAAGGTTACTTATAAGTCCCAACTAAAGTTAGAAATCCTAACTGACCAAACTAGAGGAAACGACAAGTTCCCTGAGAGTTCTCAGAAGAGATCGTGGTATCAAGTTTTCGTAGTCAAGAAGTCACAAGTCGGAAGAAACACCAGGTTGAAAGTGTAGGTGTCTACTAATGACCTTTTTTGACCTCAAACGAGTTTAATTACAGGTGACTCAGTCACTATGATAGATTGGTAGAGTAGCAGACGCCATCTCGGTTGTTTTTCTATAGATTGATTGTTAATACGGTAACTGTCGTTGTGGTGTTCCCTTTGGTCGTCCTAATCTACCTAGTGTCCGTGTCTCTGTTCTCTTACTCTTTAGTCTCCGGTCTCTTACTCCTTTACCCTTTAGTCCGAGTCTACCAGTCGTGTCCCCGTGAGGCACATGTGGTTCGTTTCTTGTCGTCGAAAGAAAGAGAACATTGAAAGTTGTCTTCTCAAAAGAACATTAGTACGGCCCCTTCCTTGGTCTAGAGTACTACTCATCCTCCGCTTCCTCCTCCACCCCCATGTTAACTGACGTGAAATTTCTGTAGACGCGCTGTGTTCCCTTTCGTCTTCCACGGTCGATTTCTTTTGTCGTTGTACCCCTACTTAAATAACAGTCCCCTCCGGGGTCGTATGAAGCTCTCTTTCCCGTTTCTTTCTTGAGTACCCTTTTATATGTACGTTCGGTCTGTTGACTGTCGGTAAGGGAAATCCATGTTTTAAGGTCTTTTTCGTTTGTTCCGTTCTAGTTTTTGTGTCCCTGAAAGGACTACGAGGTCACCAATTTTTAAACGGAACATTACACCCTCTGTGGTCAACCCAAGGACCAGTCCCTTGACCTTAGGGTGTACGACGCCCCGTCGTTTTGGGTACGTGACGGTGTTAAGGGTTCAGACACACGGTGTTAATTCTGAGTTGTGTCGGTTTATTTAGTTATTTATAAAGGATTTTTGGTGTTCACCGTTACAGTCCAACCGTATCCTCGACTCTAATTTTTGATCAAAACGACTTGATTACTCCAAGGGACCAGACAAAACCTTTTCCTGACGTCTACTGGTGTGTGTGTTTACTGTTTGCAGAAGGAAAGCTGGTATAGAGAAGGTCGTGATGACGGAACCCCCTACTTTATTTCGAACTATTGGTGACAAGACCCGAAGGGACCACCGAGTCTCCAATTTCGCAGACGGACGTTACGTCCTCTGGACCCAAACTAGGGACCCAGCCCTTCTAGAGGACCTCTTCCTTTACCGTTGGGTGAGGTCATAAGAACGGACCTCTTAGGGTACCTGTCTCCTCGGACCACCCGATGTCAGGTGTCTGAGCTTTTCTCAACCTGTGCTGACTCACTGAAGTGAACAAGAACAATGAACAATTGGTGACAAAATACTACCTTATTTCCTAAGTCAACTCCCGTCCGTTACAGACATATTTTAGAAAAAAATATTTACTTCTTTTTACTGTACTTCTTACTTCAAGAATTATTTTATTTTTAATTCTGGTAGACCGGTATACTGAAGTGGTGCAGTTCTAAAGTTTAGTTAGTGAAACCTTTTGTCGGACCGTCGTTGAGTCTTTCAATTTTACATGTTAAATGATACACTGGATCGTTAAGGTGACGATCCATATATGGGTTCTCTTAGTTTTTGTATATAGGTGTGTCTTTAAACATGTGATTACCAGTGTCTTAGTAATAAAATTTTCGGTTTTTCACCTTTAGTGGGTTTATAGATAGTTAACTATTTATTTTACATTTTGTAGATATGTGACCTTATAATAGGTTTCTATTTTTCTCAATTCACGACTATTTGGATGTTGTATCTACTTTGAACTCTTGTAATCCGATTCACTTTCAGTCTACGTTTTCCGGTGTATAACTTCCTAAGGCAAATATGTTTTACAGGTCTTCTTCATTTAGAGATTGCTGTTTTTCATCTAATCACCAACTGACACCCGGACCCCCTACCGTCCCTTACCCGTCCCTTCCCTTCCGTCGTTCACTGACGGTTACTCATATCACGAAGAAAAACCTCACTACTTTTTACAGACCTCAATTCTCATAACTACTGACGTGTCGAGACACTTACATAATTTTTCGTGACTTAAAGTGTAAATTTTTTCTAAAGTTAGATCTGGAAGATTACTAAACCCGTCCTTTCTTGTACGTCCATAAACATGTGACGTAGGGAGACTCCAGGTATGATAATGCTAAGGGTAAAATGTCTACTCCTTTAATTTCGTGTTTTTCAAAGTATTGAACACGGTCCAGTGGGTCCGACCTTAAATTGGGGTCCGTTAGACCGAGTGCTCGTGATACGATAAGACGGGGTTGACTGAGATTTCAGAATTTTAATGAACGTTTAAGCGACTGAATTGTTACATTTGGTTCCGTCCTCTCCCAACTCTAAAAAATTTTGTTGGTTTTGATAATAGAATTTGTCGTTAAGGGTTGTCTTATAACCTTTCTGGGTTCCGAGACTCTTACTCTGGTTCGACTTCCGACAATAAAGTACAATGATACTTATAACTGTTTAACTCCCATATTAGGTTCGGACTTTAAGGTCTAACGATAGGTGATAAACTTCTGATCCCCATCTAATGACCCAAAGAGGGACGGGTGTTGTTAGATTATTAGCGTCACCCTTGTGGTAACGTAAACCACACATATAATATGTGTCTTTTGTTTGTCCTGTATGTACAAATGTATGTATGCGCGAGTGATTTGGTACTCCTCGTCTATCGTTCAAGATTTGGGATCGTTCCTCTCTTTCTACTTATTCTTGCTTTTTTAGTTTCTGCTGACTGACAAACTCCCTCTGAACTTTTGTTCGTAAATTCTTCCCCGTCCTTCTTATTTCCAGTGGTGAACTTTGTTCGAACCTCCCTTATTCTTCGAATCTAACAAGGATCTCGTCATTCCTACGGACAGACTAATTTAGTTTCTCACGTGTCACACATTATATGACCTTTTGTCCTCACCTGTCCTCCCTTCCCCAATACATTCTAGAGTTTTCAGTTCCCCTCACAAACCTGAACTATCTCATTCTTTTCCATTTAGCACAAAAATTTTTCAACACTTTCGAAATAGTATAATCAACGTATAAAGTATTCTTTGTGATCGAAGGTACAAAAACGGATCTTTTGGGATCTTAAAACGGAGTAGATGATAAAGGATTAAAGTAAAATTTAGAAAACAAAGATGGGATGGATGGGGGTTCAGTACGGCTTTACTTTGGAACTAAAGTCGTCAGTTCTATATTTTATTAACGAATGTTAGTGTCGGGACTTGTTTCGGCACAACACACCAAGGAAGTGTTTCCGTGAATCGTGTAACGATGGCACGTAATTAAAGGAGTGTGAATTATCGAATTCGACAGTACTTAGTTGCAAGGTGATAGGGAACTCTTTTTATACATGAAAAACTTTACACTTTTTATAAAGGAACGAGAGGCAGTGACATTTACAGAAGAGAAGGATTATTTTAACTTACTATTCCATAGGTTGAAAAAAGGGCCCACTTTCTTTAAGTGTCAGCGGGTAAAGTGACTTTATACGGATACTTAGTCTGTTAGTGTCAACATAAATTATCCTGGGGACACGTTTGAAGAGAGGCCATCAAGAGACGGGCCCTTTGACGTGGGCTCGAGAACGACAAAGGGTGTGCGTAGAAGAACCCAGAGTCCGCGGAGGTTCCTAAACACGTAAGACCGTTTTTGAAATGGGTTCCTTGTTGGGGGTTCCTCGTCCTAGAAGAAGTTCCTTGGTTCCCCGAATCAGACACGGAGGCACACTCGAATTTTGTTCGCGTGAAGGGGTCGAGTCTCCTCGTGTGCCCATGGGGCTCAGACACCACGGGCCGTCGCCGGTCCCTCGGGGTCTAATGCCGGCCCCGCGCGCGTGGGTGGACTGGTCTCCGAGGAAGAGGCCGTGCCGCCCGAGGAGGTCCGTGAACGTCCCCGTCGTCGTCGTGCGCCAGGAGTCGGTCAGAGAGTCGGGGTACCTCTCGCTCCACGGGGCGGCCGCGGCCCGCTGAGCCCCCCTCGGCGCCGCCGCTCGCTCGCGCCGACCCCGCGCCGGTGGGCTGGCCGCAGGTCCACGCCCCTGTCACCGCCGGCCCCGCAGCGCCCGGCCAGGCACGCGTAGGGCGGCGCCGGCCGCTGCGCCCGCTCCGCCCTCCGCGGACGTGACGGGGCCTCGACGCCTCGGCGCGCGAAAGAAGGTGAACCCAAAACAAACCCCGCGCCCAAAGCCACCCCGAAAAGAAGAGCGAGAAATTAAGGGGCCCGCGTTTAACCCCGCGTACGCAGGGGCTCTGCGAGGCGACGACGGGAGATTCCTCCTTCGGCCCTGAGGTCGGCGGTCTACCGTCTTAGGCTCCCGCGTCGACCCCTACCCCGACCCCCTTCCTCCTCGGGCGGGGGCTCTGTGTCTCGTGCTCCAACCCGACTAGATAAGTATGCAAAATAACCGAAGTGAGGGGCTCCTTTATTTTCCAGGAGGAAGGGTGGGGGTGGGGAACGGAAGTTTCGTCTCTAATCCCGTATAAAAATCGCACAGTCGCGGTGTGTCCCATTTTCAATCGTTTTTACCTAAGTACGTAATATCTTCACTCGAAAAATTCATGATACAAGTGTTGCTTAAAATTTTTTGACAAAAGTTCAGAGGGTCGGGAACTTATTAAAAGAGTTTTTCTCCGTTGGAGACAGTAATCGAAAAACCGAAGGGGTCACCGAGTCACCATTTCTTAGGCGGACGGTCACGTCCTCTCCGTCCAACCTAAGGACTCAGTCCTTCTAGGGGACCTCCTTCTTTACCGTTGGGTAGGTCCTAAGAACGGCCCTTTAGGGTACCTGTCCCCCCGGACCCCCCGATGTCAGGTACCCCAGGGTTTCTCAGCCCACGCTGACTTCAAAAATGATAAAAGGTCTAAAATTTGTGTGTGTGTGTGAGTGTGTGTGTGTGTGTGTGAATTACGAATACGTTTGCACATTCATATCCGTGGGTATCGGAAAAGGGAAATATGAGTCACGGTATGAGGTGTGTAAAGACAGGGACCGAAAAAAGTGAGTCAAATGTTGCCTCTGACAGGGTGGTCGTGTACTTCTTGAAGAGATACTAGAAATTGTCAACGTAAATACATCAACTACGGGAATACAAAAAAATTGGTCTACGGTTACCTACTTATCGTTCAAGTAATATCGGAAAACAATAATTTTATTACGACGTCATTTATAGGAACTTGATGCACAAACCTGTACATATAGAGAACTTATTTATAAACCGTCAACTTAAAGATCCAGTGTCCATTCTACGGAAAAATTAAAAAGTACCTAGAACGGTTTTTCACTTCACTTCAGGGAGTCAGTACAGACTGAGAAACGTTAGGGTACCTGACATCGGATGGTCCGAGGAGACAGGTACCCTAAAAGATCCGTTCTCATGACCTCACCCGACGGTAAAGGAAAAGGTTCCGTGGAAGGGTGGGGTCCCTAGTTTGGGCCCAGAGGACGTAACGTCTGTCTGCGAAATGGTAGACTCGGTGGTCCCTTCGGACCTAGAACGGTTTGACGGGAGATTTCTCCATTAAGGTTAAGTGTGAGACCGGTGTAGACTTTCATATAAAGGGATCTCTTGGTGGTTATGACACCTTAAAAGGAGAAATAGTTAGTACAAATAAGTTGTTTACAAATAGTTTATAGATATCCATGGTCCGTACAAGATCCGAGACCCCTGTGACGTTACTTACTTTCTTTATTTTTAGGAATGAAAAAACCTCGTTTGTAAGATGAACCCCTCAATCTGTTTACTTTATGTAATAACTCACACAATCTTCCACTAAACATGATACCTCTTTTTATTCTGTCCTTTCCCCTATTCGTCACGGTCCTTCCACACACACACACACACACACACACACACACACACATCATATCACATGACCCCTCTCCTCACCACCGACGTCAAAATTTACCCCACCAGTCCCTTTCGGAGGGATGTACCACTGGAAATCCCTTTCTAAATTTCTACTACTCGTTCGATCGGGACCAAAGTACCCCTTCTCATAACGACCCTCTCACTTCCGACGTACGTTTTGGGGTCTCCTCCCTCTTATTTGTCATCCTACGGGTTCTTTCTCGTCCCTAAGGTCCCCGGTTTCTCTCCTAACCCGGTCCTCCTTCTCATTATCCTCTACTATCTTGGTTCAACGGAGAATCCTGTACCATTCTTGAGACTAAACAGGGTGCACTCACTCGTTTGGAAACCTCCGGAAAGTCACCTCCCTCTCTACACCAGTCGTTCCTACCGTAATCCTAGGTAACTGACGACAGAACTCTTTTTTGACCTATTGTTCCTGACAAAATCTTCTCCGCTCACCTCCGGTAAGATTACTGGGTGTACTATCTACTGTCAGTAAATCTAGTCCCTCCTTCGTTGATCTCCACCCTTCTTTATTGACCTGAGATTTACCTTAAACTTCCGTCTCGGTTACTCTAAATATTACCTAACCTTCATTTCATCTTTACTTTCAGTCCTCACTCATGTTACAACCCCCGAATGTTAAACACTCTCATCTTAACACAATAACTAACACTATTTCTACCTACAGCACACCCGTCCAAACTTCTCGACTCCTTCTTCTCGTTCTCAAATAAAGGTCTTCACAACTAAGAGTACCCGTCACACAAGTAAATTTTCACACAATGATGTGGATTCAAATAGGACAAGACCGATATAATACTCCGGCTCCCTTGAATAGTTCACGTATAAGTAACTCTCCGACTGATGACTCTCAATTCCTTCCTATTCTCTTCCAAGGAATCTCGAGACTGAATCGACCCCTTTGTCCTATCCCTGGGTAGTTCTTTCAATTCTCCTATACTGTCTTATGGTCAACAGTGGTCCGTCGTGTCCCGACACCATAACTTGGGTCGCGGTACAGGAACTAGTGAATGTCGACACGGTCCTACCTCTCTGACAACAAGAACTGTCGTCTGAACGATCGTCGACCCGTCAGGGAAACTACCTACTTGAAACAAGACTTTAACCTACAACCTAACTCAAGTGAGTGGATACAAGTCCATCTTTCACCTGGTTCCCCCGACGATCGTTCTTCTACTTTCGATCGTAGGCTGTTGAAAATAATTGATGACTTCAACCTAAACAATTCTTACCTCTTTAGTCTCTTCCATAAGTCAAGGACCTTTTATGTCCAAGAGACGGGAAATGATTGGAACTAAAATCTATTCAGTAAATTAAATAGAAAAAATTCTTCAAAATAAATAAATAATAAAGAAAAACCGGTGCGACCTAGAAGTAATAACGTGAGTCCAAAAGAGATCAACGCCTTTCACCCCCGATGAGAGATCTACTCCACTCCCCAGAAAAGTAAAACCGTCGAAGAGAACAACACCTCGTGTCCGAGATCTCCCGTCCGACTTATCAACATCGGGTACCCGAATCAACGGGACGTCGTACACCCTAGAAGAGTTTGATCCTTAGTTTGAGTGTAGGGGTCGTAATCGTCCGTCCAAGAGTTGGTGCCCTAGTGGTCCCTTCAGGGTGGATTAACAAGACTCGGAGTCAAAAGATTAAACACTTTACCTCTACGACTCAGCATTCTGAGTTTACTCTGGTAACCTTTCGGTATTTCATGATATCCTTCATCATCTTAAGTTGTGTCACCTGATTTAGGTTTATCATTCCGGGCGACTCGTTTACAGTCAAGGTCATGATGAGCGACCGTATACTGTCCTAAAGAAAAGTGTAACCATGGAGACGTCACACACCCGTAGAAAGTACACCGGGTAAAGTCTGACCTATAAAGACCTTTCGGTATCTTGATACAGGTAAAATTGGTTGAACTAGTCTTCTAATTACGAGAAGGAATGATTCCTAATGTAGATCATAAACGAACGAGATTGTTGATAATTATAAAAATTAATTACAATTGACAATTTTGAAAATTTACTTTATAAGGAGATCTTCTAACTTTACAATGTTTCAAGGGACACTAGTGATAGGTGTCAGGACAGAAGAAAGGTCGGAGGAGTCCCATTGGTAATAATAGTCATACGATGTTTGGAAAAAAACCTGTGTATGTGTGTGCATAGAAGGGACATTACATATATATGGTAGTAACACACACAACAGAAAAAACCGACGTGGTACTCCGTACTCCCTAGAATCAAGGGGTTGGTCCCTGGTTTGAGAGAGGGGGACGTCACCTTCACGTCTCAGAATTGGTGACCTGGTGTCCCCTCAGGGATGGAGTAGTAAAAACCATCACTCAAACCAAAATTATATGTTCCGTACGTAAGTAGATGGACGTTCGAAAAAGGTGAATTACAGAACCTCTGTCTCGGAAAATCATGTGTGTTGTGATGGAGTAAGAAGAGTTGGTTGCACGTAGGTACGAGTCAGCAAGTCAGTACAGGTCGAGACGCTGGGGTACCTGACATCGGACGGTCCAAGGAGACAGGTATCTTAAAGGGTCCGTTCTTATGACCTCACCCAACGGTAATAGAGGTTGTCCCAATTGTCTACACTTATAAGATAAATAATCAAAAGATTTCTAATAATATAACCACAAGAGTTCATAATTAGAAGGGTCTTCAATTTATGGAAGTACTAAAGGGACCACCAAAAAAAAAAACATTGAACTCTTTACTGTCACAATGGTTTGTGACGTCGAAGTCGAACATCTATCGATTCTGGTGTCAAACTGTAGGGGTGAAGGATAAAGTCTAAAGTAATCGTCCTCTCGTCGTTCGAAAGGAAAAAAATCTTACTACAATGTAACAAGAAGGACGGACTCGACTGCGGTTGTGGTGGGTGGTGACCGTCGTTGTAGACTGTAAATGGTTCTCGGGAACTCGTGGACTACAACGTCCTCACCCGTCAGGGGACCTTGTTGACCACTGAGTCTCTGGGTAGTCGACGAACAATGTTCTGTCTTGACGGTAGGATATCAAAGTCTAAAGAGGTACCGTCTCTTTTGATCTCAAACGAGACTTTTGTTCTTGACCTGAGTTGACTCGTTGATTTGTTGTCCTATCAGACTTTAGGATAAAGAAATTCTTGAATGACTCTTAAGAACGTAAGGTTGCGGTATGCTAAGTCAAGTCGAGTCAAGTCAACGAGTCAGCACAGACTGAGAAACGTTGGGGTACTTAGCGTCGTGTGGTCCGGAGGGACAGGTAGTGGTTGAGGGCCTCAAGTGAGTCTGAGTGTAGGTAGTTCAATCACTACGGTAGGTCCGTAGAGTAGGAGACAGCAGGGGAAGAGGAGGACGGTGGTTAGGGAGGGTCGTAGTCTCAGAAAAGGTTACCCAGTTGAGAAGCGTACTCCACCGGTTTCATGACCTCAAAGTCGAAGTCGTAGTGAGGAAGGTTCCTTTAGGGTCCCGACTAGAGGAAATCTTACCTGACCAACCTAGAGGAACGTCAGGTTCCCTGAGAGTTCTCAGAAGAGGTTGTGATGTCAAGTTTTCGTAGTTAAGAAGCCACGAGTCGAAAGAAGTATCAGGTTGAGAGTGTAGGTAGGTACTGGTGACCTTTTTGGTATCGGAACTGATCTGCCTGGAAACAACCGTTTCATTAAAATCGCAAGGTGTTTTTTCGATACGAACGTCGTTGTATCGAGTTCAACCATAGTAAGTCAATAAGTAAGTTGTTTATAACTCTCAGGTCATGATCCTATGTTACCACTTCATCTTACATCCAGGGTAAGTACTTCCACCCCTATAACGAA
Organism: Capra ibex; assembly: GCA_006410555.1. Classification (NCBI taxonomy): domain Eukaryota; kingdom Metazoa; phylum Chordata; class Mammalia; order Artiodactyla; family Bovidae; genus Capra; species Capra ibex. The sequence goes on along the minus strand of SJYO01016970.1, from coordinate 29,057,080 downwards.
CAAGAAACGTTATAACATCTTAGATTTTATCATGTCTGGATAGGGTTCTTTTATTTATCTTTGTATACGACATAGTGTGGAAAATCTTGTTACATCCATAGACCATCTGTGAGTTATTCACACAACTTATTTACACACATACTTCTGTCTTTTTCTCGACTACTTGGCTCTCAAACGTAATACGGTCAAACACTTCTCAGATAATTGCTCGAAGGGCTTAGGTCATTTCTGAAGTTTTCGTAACAGAAGGAATCTCCTTTTTTCTGTAGAAGACTTTGTTTACTCGTGAGGTTTGGTTCCGATCGTAATAGCACGAGGGGTTCCCCGGGTTCTACCTGTCGGGTGTACGGAGGATACTCTGAGACGTTTCTAGGGTAGTCTCTCACCTGACCTACAGTGGTTCCATTTCGGTCGGTTCCCAAGGGGAACCCCGACAACAAAGACGGAGACGCCACACGGAGTAGGGAGGAAGACAATGGTCGAGAAACAAAAGGAAACTCCTTGTGGTGGGGTGGGGAAAGTTGATGTACGCGGTCCGTCTGTCACTTCCGTGAAAGGGGTGGAGAGTCGGGGACTAGGGGTCACTCCCTACTCGTACACTGGTTCTATCTGGTTAGTCTGGGAGAAGGACTTTAAACGTTGAATTCCCGTTCCTGGGTTTCCACCTTTTATTAACTCATCTCTATACTTAATAAACCCCATGTAGTAGAACTTCTCCTCCAGGTTGTCGTTACCTGTATAAATATGGACATCATAAAGACCAAGATATAAAAGGTTTTAGATCGGTAAGATCGATAAATCAAAAGGATAGTAAGACACCCAATGAGGTATTGAACACCTAGTTATCAAGAAAAAAACGAATTCATTGATTCTTAGTCTAAGACAACGAAAGTCTTTATTTGTCAAAATGTTCCGTTTTTTCCCATTAACACTGTCCTCTCTCTCTTAATTTCTCAAGAGAAAGTTCGGTTCGTGTTATCAGGTGAAACTAAATCAGTCCACTCTGTAAATAAAGACAAAGAGACGAACCGATTCTCTTTGTAAGTAATAGGTGATAGACTCTTAAACAGTCAATGTAGTGAGACACCAAAGGGTATTATGAAAGATTTAAAACTTTGATAAAAATAAACGATATCAAACGACCAATCAAAGTGAAGGAAGGGAGGAGGGTTTACATATATGAGACTCTTTTGGAAGTATTAGTCAGAAACAAGGAAGAAATCAAGGTTCGTTGTTTGAAGAACAGAGAGGAGTTTTAAATTAACTTACAGAAAAAATTTATTGAAGTATGAATCCTTGTCCAGTTTGGAAAACTTTTCTCCGGGAACCTCTCTTATTTTTGTGTCATTCAATCTTTTTCTATATTTCGTATACCTTTCTAAGAGGTTCTTTTGACCTAAGAATATCAGGGTTGCACTTCCCTTAGTTTGGGACGACACAGAGTTGAGATACATTATGAAAAAAACAGATCTAAACACACTGGAGAGACTATTAGGAAACCCAGAATTAAGTGATTAAAACTTACTGTTTTTGTAGTGAGTCTGATCAAATTCATATTTTCCTTTAAATGATGCGCCTACGTCCTCCCGGATCTCCTCGATAGGGTACAACTTCCAGTTCTTCCCACCGCAATTCCTCTATGGGGAAGCAGGTTCCATTCCTCGTCGTCGACGTGAAATGACCTCGTCGGCACTTCTCTATGGGGTTGCGGGTTCCATTCTCTTTGGGTTCATTCTACCATCCACACCGTTCTCCCGTAGTCTCCCGTCTGTGTGACTTTGGTATGAGTGTCTTTTGATCAGTTAGATTAGTGTGAGCCTGGTGTCGGAATAGATTGAGTTACTTTGATTCGGTACGGGCACCCCGTTGGGTTCTGCCCGCCCAGTACCACCTCTCCAGACTGTCTTACACCAGGTGACCTCTTCCCTTACCGTTTGGTGAAGTCATAAGAATGGAACTCTTGGGGTACTTGTCATACTTTTCCGTTTTACTATCCTATGACTTTCTCCTTGAGGGGTCCAGTCATCCACGGGGTATACGATGACCTCTAGTCACCTCTTTATTGAGGTCTTTCTTACTTCCCTACCTCGGTTTCGTTTTTGTTTTGGGTCAACACCTACACTGACCACTATCTTCGTTCCAGACTACGTCATTTCTCGTTATAACATATCCTTGGACCTTACAGTCCAGGTACTTAGTTCCGTTTAACCTTCACCAGTTTGTTTTCTGCCGTTCTCACTTACAGCTGTAAGATCCTTAGTCGCTTGATTTTACCTGACCTTACCCACTCAAATTGAGTCTACTGGTAATATAGATGATGACGCCCGTCCTTAGGGAGTCTTCTTTACCTCATCGGTAGTACCAGTTGTTTTCTCAGGTTTTACGTCATGAACCTACGTTAGAGTTTTTACTGTCTTACTAGAGACAAGTAGAGGTTCCGTTTGGTAAGTTATAGTGTCATTAGGTTCAGATACGGGGTTGGTCATTGCGACTTCTTCGACTTCAACTTGCCAAGATACTTCTGGATATTCTGGAAAATCTTGATTGTGGGTTTTTGCTACAGGAAAAATAATATCCCCTGACCTTACGTTTTCATCCTTCAGTTCTTTGTGGACCTCATTGTCCGTTTAAACCCGAACCTTACACCTTACTTCGTCCCGGTTCTGATTATCTCAACCCGGTTCTGATTATCTCAAAACGGTTCTTTTACGTGACCAGTATCGTTTGTGGGAGAAGGTTGTTGTGTTCTCTTCTGAGATGTGTACCTGTAGTGGTCTACCAGTTGTGACTTTAGTCTAACTAAGATAAGAAACGTCGGTTTCTACCTCTTCGAGATATGTTGGTTGTTTTTGTTCTGGCCGTCGACTGACACCGAGTATAGGACTTGAGGAATAATTGTTTAAGTCTGAATTTAACTTCTTTCATCCCTTTTGACGATCTGGTAAGTCCATACTGGATTTAGTTTAGGAAATACTAATATGTCACCTTCACTCTTTATCTAACTTCCCTGATCTAGACTACCTATCTCACGGACTACTTGATACCTTACTCCAAACACTGTAACATGTCCTCTGTCCCTAGTTCTGGTAGGGGTACCTTTTCTTTACGTTTTTTCGTTTTACCGACAGACCCCTCCGGAATGTTTATCGACACTTTTCTTCTCTCCTCTTTTTGTTTCCTCTTTTCCTTATATATTCGTAGACTTACGTCTCAAGGTTTCTTATCGTTCTTCTCTATTCTTTCGAAAGGAGTCGCTAGTTACGTTTCTTTATCTCCTTTTGTTGTCTTACCCTCTCTGATCTCTAGAGAAGTCCTTTTAATCTCTATGGTTCCCTTGTAAAGTACGTTTCTATCCGAGCTATTTCCTGTCTTTACCATACCTGGATTGTTCGTCTTCTATAATTCCTCTCCACCGTTCTTATGTACCTTCTTGACATGTTTTTTCTAGAAGTGCTGGGTCTATTAGTGTTACCACACTAGTGAGTAGATCTTGGTTTGTAGGACCTTACACTTCAGTTCACCCGGAATCTTTCGTAGTGATACTTGTTTCGATCACCTCCACTATCTTAAGGTCAACTCGATAAAGTTTAGGACTTTCTACTGCGACACTTTCACGACGTGAGTTATTAGGTCGTGTAAACCTTTTGACTCGTCACCGGTGTCCTGACCTTTTCCAGTCAAAAGTAAGGTTAGGGTTTCTTTCCGTTACGCTTTCTTACGAGTTTGACGACGTGTTAACGTGAGTAGAGTGTACGATCATTTCATTACGAGTTTTAAGAGGTTCGGTCCGAAGTCGTTATGCACTTGGCACTTGAGGGACTACAAGTTCGACTAAAATCTTTTCCGTCTCCTTGGTCTCTAGTTTAACGGTTGTAGGCGACCTAGTACCTTTTTCGTTCTCTCAAGGTCTTTTTGGAGATAAAGACGAATTACTGATACGGTTTCGGAAACTGACACACCTAGTGTTATTTGACACCTTTTAGAAGTTCTCTACCCTTATGGTCTGGTGGACTGGACGGAGAACTCTTTAGTCATACGTCCAGTCCTTCGTTGTCACTCTTGACCTGTACCTTCTTGTCTGACCAAGGTTTATCCTTTTCCTCATGCAGTTCCGACATATAATAGTGGGACGAATAAATTGAAGATACGTCTCATGTAGTACTCTTTGCGACTTGACCTTCTTTGTGTTCGAGGGTCTTAGTTCTAACGGACCTCTTTATAGTTATTGGAGTCTATACCTCTACCGTGGTGGGAATTCCGTCTTTCCCTTCTCCTCGATTTTTCGGAGAACTACTTTCACTTTCTCCTCTCACTTTTTCAACCGAATTTCGAGTTGTAAGTCTTTTGCTTCTAGTACCGTAGGCCAGGGTAGTGAAGTACCCTTTATCTACCCCTTTGTCACCTTTGTCACAGTCTAAAATAAAACTCCCCGAGGTTTTAGTGACCTCTACTACTAACGTCGGTACTTTAATTTTCTGCGGTTGAGGAACCTTCTTTTCAATCCTAATTGGATCTATCGTATAACTTTTCGTCTCTGTAATGAAACGACTGATTCCAGGCAGATCAGTTCCGATACCAAAAAGGACACCAGTACATACCTACACTCTCAACCTGACACTTCTTCCGACTCGCGGCTTCTTAACTACGAAAACTTGACACCACAACCTCTTCTGAGAACTCTCAGGGAACCTGACGTTCCTCCAGGTTGGTCAGGTAAGACTTCCTCTAGTCGGGACCCTAAAGAAACCTTCCTACTACGACTTCGACTTTGAGGTCATGAAACCGGCGGAGTACGCTTCTCAACTGAGTAACCTTTTTCTGACACTACGACCCTCCCTAACCACCGTCCTCCTCTTCCCCTGCTGTCTCCTACTCTACCGACCTACCGTAGTGACTGAGCTACCTACACTCAGACTCACTTGAGGCCCTCAACCACTACCTGTCCCTCCGGACCGCACGAAGCTAAGTAGCCCAGTGTTTCTCAACCTGTGCTGACTCGCTGACCTGACTTGACTTTACTTGACAGGGTTCATAGACTTTTAGTCCTTCAGTACGATCGAAATTTGTATTTACCTAGGTCCGTGAGTTTTCCAATTTTTCTTTTTTTCCCAACCAGAAAAATCTCTGTCTTACAAACACAAAGAGGAACTAAGTATACAACTGGGGATTCGGGGTTACACTACCTTAAACTTATACTCCAGAAGCTCTCCACTAACAATCCAGTACTCCTACCTCGTGAGTACTTATACTGATCACGGGATTATTTTCCTCGAAGGGTCCACCGTGTTACCATTTCTTAGGAAGACGGTTGCGTCCTCTGTGTTCTCTCCACCCAAACTAGGGACCCAACCCTTCTAGAGGACCTCTTCCTTCACCGTTGAATGAGGTCATAAGAACGGACCCTTTAGAGTACCTGTCTCCTCGGAACGTCCGATGTTACGTACCTCAGTGTTTCTCAACCTGTACTGACTCGTGATACGTGGGTTATTTTCTCTGGGGTCTCTCGAGGGAGTGAAGAAGCCGGTATATTCCTACGTCTCTCTCCTATCGATACATACTTGGTCCCTCGTCCCGGAGTGGTCTGTCACTTAGATTACCACGGAATTAGAACCGAAAAGGTCGGAGATCTTGACAAATAGTCGGTGGGTCAGACACCTTAAAGTCAATGTCATCGGGTTTGTCTGATTCACCTCTTCCCTTACCGTTGGGTGAGGTCATAAGAACGGACCTCTTAAGGTACCTGTCTCCTCGGACCGCCCGATGTTAGGTACCCCAGTGCTTCTCAACCTGTACTGACTCACTGACTGTGTGCTTGTGTGTTTGTCTGATCCTGTGAGGCATCAGAAGAGACCCGAGATTCAATCACTGTGAGAGTCTGAGGTCCATTGTGATCTAAAGTGGTAGAAAAGACGACTATTATAGTCGTCTTCTATTCCTCGAGGAAGTGTCCGGACCCAGGTTGAAATTAACCGTACTTTACCTTGGTTACGAGAAAGTCTCCCTCTTTATATGGATGACTCAGAGTTCATGTGGGACATCACAGTTCACTTCTCCTTACCCCCTCTCTCTTTTTCATTCAGTCAACCTGACTCACCCTCCCAAAGGATAACTTTTGGTTTACCTCGGTGGTTTTTTCGTTAGTTACAACCGTTCCCTCTTGTTGTATACAGTAGTTGGGGACACCGACACCAGTCCTAATCTACTCTATTATGCGTCTTTCGTGAATCATGTTAAAGTGCTTTTTATCCTTCGCGGGACATTTACGATCGGTATTAGTAACAACAATTATTTCGTATGCATGAAATCAGTCGAAGATTGGATAGTGTCGGTCGACACTGTTGGATTTAAATAGGCTAAATTCTTTGTGGACACGATACGACACGATTCGGTGAGTCAGTACAGATTGAGAAACGGTGAGGTACGTGACATCGGTCGGTCCGAGGAGACATTATCCCTAAGAGGTTCGTTCTTATGACCTGGTCCCTAGTTTGGGTCCAGAGGACGTAACGTCCATCTAAGAAATGACAGACTCGGTGGTCCCTTCGAGTTCTTATGAGGTCACCCATCGGATAGGGAAGAGGTCCCCTAGAAGGGCTAGGTCCTTGACTTGACCGTGTGTACGCGAGTCCACAGACTGAGAAAAATGGGGTACCTAACATCGGGTGGTCCGAGGAGATAGGTACCTTAAAAGGTCCGTTCTTATGACCTCACCCAACGGTAAAGGATGAAATCCCCTAGAAGGGGTGGGTCCCTAGCTTGGGTGTAGAGGACGTCAAGGACACAGTCGTCCGCTTACGAAATGGTGACACGGTGGACCCTTCGGGGTCAACTTGACCCCAGAGGACGCAACGTTCGCCTAAGAAATGGTCAACCCGATGGTCCCTTCGGGTTCTTTGTGAAAAAACCACAGTTGAAATATTTGTACCGTAACACGAGTTGAAGAATACTTTAGTTTCTGCTTTTTATTTATCATGAGTAGAAGTCTCGTGTTGTGTCTCGTTTTGGACCTTTTATTACTTCGTTCACCAAGTAGACACGGGGTTGTGTGGGTAGTAAAACTAAGAACGTTACACGGGAAGGAATGGAGTGAGGACTGAAGGGTACAAATTGACGATACGGATTGATACGAGTATCGATTGATAGGACAGTCTGGAAACGATTGATACGAGGGTGTCGATCGATGGAGCGGTATGGGTTGATACAAGGGCATCGATTAATATGACGAGGAAGATTGTTATAGGGATGAGATTGATATAAGGGTGTAGATATGTAATAGATATGTAAATAAGGGTGTGGATATGTAGGTATGTAAATAGATTGAGATGACAGTATGATTGATAAGACGATGTTATTTGTGAAAAGTCTATGGGTCTCTTCGAAGTTAAGAGTGTAGAAGTCTACATTAGATCTTAGTCTGGAAAAGGGTGGAGACCTTCTGGTGGATGAGGATGTTAGGGTTCTTAAGATGTAAGAGATTTCAGAGATATAAGGTGGGTTGATTTTAATTTGGGTCTGGGAAGGAAGTACGGTGTTAATAAGGATTAGGTTAATTTACGTGGAATTATTTGTAAATAGTCACGACACCGAGTCTACCATTTCTTAGGTGGACATTACGTCCTCTAGTCCCAAACTAGGGACCCAGTCCTTCTATGGGACCTCTTCCCTAACCGATAGGTGAGGTCATAAGAACGGACCTCTTAAGGTATGTGTCTCCTCGGATCGCCCGACGTCAGGTTTCCAGGGTTTCTTAACGCTGACTGACAGCGTTTCTTAATCTGACTCGCTGATTGTGAAAGTGAAAAGTTATCGTCTTTTAAACTATTAAGACTCGTCGTAATTAGTGACAGAACATCCACATTATTTGACCTCCGACCAACAATGTAAGTAGTTTTGTATGTCGATAAAATAGACTTATTTCCCTCCGTCGGACGACGTGGTTTTTTATTTGTGAATAATTTGTAGACGATATGTGTTCCACGACCTCTTCCTTTACCGTTGGGTGAGGTCATAAGAACGGACCTTTTTAGGGTACCTGACTCCTCGGACCATCCGATGTCAGGTACCCCAGGGCCTCAACCTGTGCTGACTTGCTGAAGTGAAAGTGAAAGTATGTGTTCCACTGAGTTTCAACGCATTCTGTACGTAGTTTTTGGTGTCATTACCTCTTTGGTACTGGTGGAAAGTATAAACGATACTTTCCGGGGACTTTCAAACGGGGTTGAATTTGCGTCTAGGATGGTTATACTCACAATTATCTGTTAGTTTAAATACGGTTACTAAGAAGTCAAAGGGTAAGTAAATATAATGGAAAAAGAGGTGTTGTGAGTGTCTTTATGTATTTGTCTGGTCTTGAGACGTTTTAAAGGTGGGTTCAAGATGGTGACATTTGCCTGATCCATTTAGAGGGGTAGTCAGGACTTATAAGTAACCTTCCTGACTACGGCTTCGAGGTTATGAAACCGGTGAACTACGTTTCTTGACTGAGTAACCTTTCCTGGGGCTACGACTCTTTCTAACTTCCGTCCTCCTCTTCCCCTACTCTCTCCTACTCTATAAACCTACCGTAGTGGCTGAGCTCCCTGTACTCAAACTCTTAGAGACCCTTAACCACTACCTGTCCCTTCTGACCGCACGACGTCAGGTACCCCAGCGTTTCTCAGTGTGTGTCGACTCGATGACTTGCCTTGACTTTAAAGGGACATGTATATTTGGGGGACATTAAGAGGTGCGACGGTGGAACACCCGAAGACGACATTTACTTGATGTCAAAGAGACCTCTACCCCGATTCCTAGGAATCGAATTTCCCGGTTAACTTAACATCGTAAGTTAAACCTTAACTTACTTTCTTCCTTTATCGTTGGGTGAGGTCATAAGAACAGACCTCTTAGGGGCACCTGTCTCCTCGGACCGCCCGATGTCAGGTGCCCCAGTGTTTCTCAGCCTGTGCTGACTCACTGATTCGCGTGTCGCGTAAGTTAAACCTCCAAATTCGACCGCGTTCCGATTGGAGATTTCGACATATCCCGTGACGAGTTGACTCGCTATTCAGGAGAGAAGAGAACTGAACGCCCCCGGTTTGTCGTGACTAATGGAAAATTAGAAAGTAAACTAGAATAATTGGTAACGATGAACTAGACAATCGAACTTTTGGTATCTTTTTTATATATGTAATATAATGTATATAAAGAACTGAATATATTTTCCTCATTACATGCATTTTACTAATTTCACCTTCACGAAACCCAAAACGTAAAATTATAAAATAAAACGTGAAATAGTTGAAATTATTTGGATAGAAACTTTGTCGACCTTCTGTATCTAAGTTTCCATACACATGTTAAAGGGTCTTCTTGTGAAACCGTGTAAACCGAAATAATAAAAAGAGAAAATATGTGTGGATGTATGGGGATAGATATATACAACAGTCAAAAAAAAAAAAAGACCGTATAAACTCTATTTTAACGTCGTTAGTTCTAAGTAGTCGGGATTTATTGGATTATATAAACGGTCCTGATTTTATACAGGAATATATTGGAGTCACATTAATAATAGTTCAAGTTTCTTAAATTGTAATTGTGTTGTAATAAAAATTTGTATGTGATAGTTATAAGTTTGAAACGGTCAACGGGGTTATAACAGGAAATGTAGTTGAGAAAAAGGGGTTATGTCTTAGACAATATTAGAGTAAGTAAATCCAAAAAATACAATTTGAAAAATAAAACTCTATTAATATTCTTTATTACGCCTCTCTAAACTCAAAAGGGTAGAACACCCTTTAAACATCGTGTATAGGGTTCGTCCTATAACTGTGGCTGCGTCGAGTAGAGTCATGTCTTGCAAAGGTATTTGAGTTCTTAGGACGTCCAACGGGAAGTATCTGTGTGGACAAAGGAAGGACGAGGTGGGAGAGTAGTTGGAGACCGTTGGTGATAAGACTTGAGGTGAACACAATTGACAGTAGAGTTTTTACAATATATTTCCTGAAGGGACCTCCTGGTCACCAATCCTGAGACTCGAAAGTACCGTCCCCCGTGTCCAAGCTAGGGACGACCCCCTTGATCCTAGGACGTTCGGCGCCTCACGTCGGTTTTTTGGGTTTTACAGTATGTCTACTTCAGTGTGTTACACATCGGAAGCCCTTTACCGAAAAGAGTGACTCGAATCGAGAGATTGTCGGGTAGACCCAACGATTCACACAGTCATTCACACGAGGAAAAACAAAATTACCTAGTGTCAAACAAATAGGTAAGGAGGTGACCTATTATAGACCCAATAAAGGACAAAAACAGATAATGTTTATTTTGACGATAATTGTTATTATTAATTTTTTTCTTGCCAGAAGTAAACCACTTTCCACAATTATCCAGTAACCCGACACATTTCTAAGGGAGACGATTTACTACATCTTTTCCCCCCCTTTCTCTTGATGTAACAAGATGTATCTCTGCCTCCGACTCATACTCACACTCCTCGTCCCCACCCCTGTTCGACCTTGTGTGTCCTACCGCGTCCTTCCTCTCTCCGGTCGTGGTCTTCTGGTAGCCGTCCCTCGACATAGACTTCCCTCCACCAGAAGACGGGGAGGTAGTGTCTTATCGTGGGATACGGTCATAAACCTGTTCCCTTCTGACTTTGAGTCGTTCCACTATCTACGAAGTACGAGACGAACCGACCTCAACTCCGAGAAAAGTCATATTCGGTACTCCCGGGAAAGGATGCTGACATTTCTGACGATGAATTCAGACATTTGAGGTAAGAGGGAAAGGAGCGACTCGGGGTGTAGTCGAGACGGACTCGAGAAACGTCAGATCTTTCCACAAACGGTGAAGTCCGTCCCACAAATGTATCTCGGTGTGAGGTACATGTAGAAAGGATATGTGAGATATGCCTATTCAACGGGACTAAAAAAGAAAAAAACAGATAGTCAAGTCAAGTCAAGTCAGCACCGGCTGAGAAACGTCGGGGTACTTAGTGTCGTGCGGTCCGGAGGGACAGGTAGTGGTTGAGGGCCTCAAGTGAGTCTGAGTGCAGGTAGCTCAACCACTACGGTAGGTCGGTAGAGTAGGAGGCAGTAGGGGAAGAGGAGGACGGTGGTTAGGAAGAGTCGTAGTCTCAGAAAAGGTTACTCAGTTGAGAAGCGTACTCCACCGGTTTATGACCTCAAAGTCGAAATCGTAGTAAGGAAGGTTTCTTGTGGGTCCCGACTAGAGGAAATCTTACTTGACCAACCTAGAGGAACGTCAGGTTCCCTGAGAGTTCTTAGAAGAGGTTGTGGTGTCAAGTTTTCGTAGTTAAGAAACCGTGAGTCGAAAGAAGTGTCAGGTTGAGAGTGTAGGTATGTACTGGTGACCTTTTTGGTATCGGAACTGATCTGTCTGGAAAAAAGCGTTTCATTACAGAGACGAAAACTTATACGACAGATCCAACCAGTATTGAAAGGAAGGTTCCTCATTCTCAGAAAATTGAAGTACCGACGTCAGTGGTAGACGTCACTAAAACCTCGGGTTTTTTATACGGTTTCGGAAACTGACACACCTAGTGTTACCTTTTAACACTTAGTGACACCTTTTAAGACTTTCTCTACTCTTATGGTCTGGTGGACTGGACGGAGAACTCTTTGGATATACGTCCAGTCCTTCGTTGTCAATCCTGACCTGTGCCTTGTTGTCTGACCAAGGTTTATCCTTTTCCTTATGCAGTTCCGACATATGACAGTGAGACAAATAAATTGAATGTACGTCTCATGTAGTACTCTTTGCGACCCGACCTTCTTCGTGTTCGACCTTAGTTCTAACGGCCCTCTTTATAGTTATTGGAGTCTATACGTCTACTGTGGTGGGAATACCGTCTTTCACTTCTCCTTGATTTTTCGCAGAACTACTTTCACTTTCTCCTCTCACTTTTTCAACCGAATTTCGAGTTGTAAGTCTTTTACTTCTAGGACCGCAGACCAGGGTAGTGAAGTACCCTTTATCTACCCCTTTGTCACCTTTGTCACGGTCTGAAATAAAAAACAGATATCCGATGAAATTAGTTCCTGAGGAGTCAATCTCCCTCTGGGTAGGAACGGGTCCAGTATAATTTGTGACTACCAAAAGACGGAGATCTTTTACATAATATTTTTACTCCTTGACCATATTGTTAATTTGGGGTTTAAACTTATATAGGGGAAGGACTAAGGATCGTGGTGACTCTAGGAACTGTTCCACTTTCTTGGGAACTTGTACGTGTAGAACCGGTCTACCCTCTTACTAAAGGCACCCTTTAGTCAAGTCAGGGAGTCAGCACAGACTGAGAAACGCTGGGGTACCTGACGTCATGTGGTCCGGAGGGACAGGTAGTGATTGAGGGTCTCGAACGAGTTTGAGTACAGGTGACTCAGTCTCTACGGTAGATTGGTAGAGTAGAAGACAGTTGGGTAAGAGGAGGACGGAAGTCAGAAAGGGTCGTAGTCCCAGAAAAGGTTACTCAATCAAGAAGTGTAGCCCACCGGTTTCATAATCTCAAAGTCGGAGTCGTAGCCAGGAAGGTTACTGGGTCCTGACCAGAGGAAATCCTACCTGACCACCCTAGAGGAACGACAGGTTCCCTGAGAGTTCTCAGAAGAGGTTGTGGTGTCAAGTTTTCGTAGTTAAGAAGCCGTGAGTCAAAAGAAATGTCAGGTTGAGTTTATTCTGAATGGTTTATCTTTTTTTAGGAATTAACGAGGGGTACGTTACAGGTCTTCTCTGTAACGAAATTTCTGGAACTTTCCTCTTTAATAAAATTGAACCTCTCTACTAGAGACCATGTTATCGTTCAGAGGTCATCCTTTTTCGATTCGAAGAGTCGAATCTCTTCCGAGGATTGAAGTAAAGGACCTGACGGAGCACCTTGGTACGTTTGAAACCCTGATATGTGACCCAAAGGTCCCTTCGTCTGAGACTCTACCTCACTCAAATGTCTTCTAATCGTCCTTAGTGAGTCCCGAATATCCTCCGTATTACCTTTTCGTGTCCCGAAGGATCTATCGAGTCACCAATTCTTAGATGGACGGTTACGTCCTCTATACCCAAGGGACCCAGTCCTTCTAGGGGACCTCTTCCTTTACCGTTGGGTGAGGTCATAAGAACGGACCTTTTAGGGTGCCTGTCTCCTTGGACCGTCCCAAGTCAGGAACCCCAACGTTTCTTAGTCTGTGCTGAATCCCTGATTTGTTGTTTGCCACCTCTCGTGTACAGAAAGTCCTCCAGATCGACCCTCATGAGTCTCGAAATCCTCCGAATCACTCCTCGTGAGTACCTTACGATGCCCTCCCTTCCCTTCTTTTCCCTCGTCGCGACCCAGAGTCGGTCGAGATACCCCTGAGGTGTCGACTCGACAAGACACAACCATGTTCTCCCGAATCGGAAAGATGGAGGTACTATAGTTGGAGACCTACTCCCGGTGGACCTTTCCCTTGTACTGGAACCGATCCCGTCGAGAGGTCGACTCTAACCGGTCGTCCCCTGACCATCGACGACTCCCGACTGACGACCGGGAAGATCATCAGCGGGGTCATTGAGGAAAGAAGGACTTCTTCTAGACCCACCGTGCAGTATCGTAGGTAACGGACCATTGGGGCTCTGGATTTAGATATGGGGACCAGTAAGGTACTCGAGTCTTAAAGGAAGGAGATTTTTCCGGTCCTTAAGAACATAGTCTGATGAAGTCTCACTCTATCCGATTAGAAATAAAAGAAGCAGGAAAATAGTATCATTTTGTATAATTCAAGAGATCCGTAACAGTGTTTTAGGAAAACGAGAATTCTTCCTTGTAAGATATTTATTCCAATTCTCTCAGGACAGGTTGTCACCTCCGTTAGAGTGGATGTATCTAACTAATTTTTACGTACGATGTTAAACCTACTTGGAGTTTTCGTAATACCATGTACTTTTTCCGATCTGTGGTTCTTAGTGTATAACATGTTAAGGTACATGTACTGTATAGGGTCTCACCCATTTAGGCGTCCCTGTCTTGAGACGGACTAACAACGGTCCCGACGTCTCGCCCCTTTACGTCTCGTCGACGGAATACCTCAAAGGGAAGCCCTTATAAAACCCTGATCTATCTCCACCACCAATGTCTTGTGACACTTGTATGATTTACGTTGACTTAGCAAGTAAAATTTTAATTAAAATACAGTTAAAGTGGAGGTAAAAAATTTTATTTTTACTCAAAAAATTTTGGACAAGAAACCTTCGTCACACGATATAATTTTGATTGGGAGATGACGTCCTCGGAAGTGAAAGCTCATTGAACAAATCAACGGTTCAGTACAGGCTGAGACGCTAGAGTACCTGACATCGACCGGTCTGAGGAGACAGGAACTCTAAAGGGTCCGTTCTTATGACCTTGTCCCACTGTAAAAGAAGAGGTCCCCTAGAAGGTCTGGGTCCCTAGTTTGGGACTTAGAGGACGTGACTGTTCGTCTAAGAAATGGTGACTCGGTGGCCCCTTCGGGGAAGAGTCATTGGTCCATAATGGTTTTATAACAATGAGACAGGAGTTTCGTTTAAACCTAATGTGTTCCGTTCAGTCGATGATGATAAACAAAGATTTTAGTTCGTAGATCAGTTCGTCTGTGACTTACTTAGTTTTAATACATATTGATATTCGTTGAGTAAATTTACATTACTCATTAAAGATAAATGTTGATTTCCCATAGAAGGAAGTTTTCCTCAAACTTTATAACACTAAGTGTGTCGGAATTTTTAAACAACTTTATTTTTTATTACAAGTCTCTAAAATCTTAGAGGTCTTACTAAACCTTTCCGTGTGAGGTTTACTTGTTAAAAAAATTTATGAGCTACTTTTAGTAAGTAGAAAATAACCATTTTGTACTTATTGACGTAGACTAACAAAAGGAAATTACACAAACCATAAACCTTTTGTTCTTTATCGTTTTCAAGTACAAGATCTGTTCACTCTCAGTTCAGCTGATAGGGTAGAGGGTAGGAGAGACTTTTTTCTTGGTGAATATTTAAAGTAACAAAAAAATTTCGTAAGGTTTAAACTTCTAAAACATATTTTACGAAAGATTTAAAGTTTTGTGTAAATTTTACATGATATATTCCTTTAAATTTTACAATTACAAATGGACTTAAAAGTTCTTACGTTACAAGAAATGAAAAAGAAGTCATGTTGAAGAAGTTAGATTTTTAAAATTTAAACTTCGTACCGTAAAACTTAAGGTATGTTCTTAAATATAGAAAGTGATTTTGATCGATCTTAAAGTACATTTATATTTTGTACACAAAATTTAACTTTATTTGATGTAAACTTCACACAACAAACATTTGGTTTCTACGGAAAATACTTAACTGAGGTTTTTTGAATCTGTTAGGTTTTTATATATGTTTAGTTGTCGTTTTAAAGATGAACTAGAAGGATCCGTCCTAAATTTACAGTATAAAACTACAAAAGGGTCAATAACACATAATTAAATTAAGATGAACTAGAACGATGTAAGACCTATAAAAGAGTTTGTTTGCACTTCAAACTTGTAAACATAAACATTATGTATAAACTTAAATGAAAACTTGACACCACAACCTCTTCTGAGAACTCTCAGGGAACCCGACGTTCCTCTAGGTTGGTCAGGTAAGATTTCCTCTAGTCGGGACCCACAAGAAACCTTCCTTACTACGATTTCGACTTTGAGGTCATGAAACCGGTGGAGTACGCTTCTCAACTGAGTAACCTTTTCTGAGACTACGACTCTTCCTAACTCCCGTCCTCCTCTTCCCCTACTGTCTCCTACTCTACCGACCTACCGTAGTGGCTGATCTACATACACTCAAACTCACTTCAGGCCCTCTACCACTACCTGTCCCTCCGGATCACACGACGTTATGTACCCCAGCGTTTCTCGACCTGTGCTGACTCGCTGACTTGACTTGACTTGACTAAGCTCTTTAATCTTAAGATGGAATCCCAACGGACATTCATTTTATGCCTAGTATATGGATCTTTACCCATTTTACCGTTCGATATGATATATATATATGATATTAATTAATATAAAATTTTATATATATATATACCACCACCACTAAATCAACGATTCAGTACAGACTGAGAACACTGGGGTACCTGACATCGGGTGATCCTAGGTGACAGGTACCCTAAAGGGTCTGTTCTTAGGACCTCACCCAACGGTAAAGGAAGAGGTATATTATATATACTGGTGTAGAATTTTTCTCCTTTTTTTTTGTTTCTATCTAGATAGATAGATAGACTCTCTCTTTCTCTTAACATAAAGACTAATAAATGGGATAGTTTTATATCTTGATACATCTGGTGAGTCATAAATGTTTATCGTTAAGATTAATTCTGTCATCATGTTAGTTTTCCTGTAGTACAAGAATTAATAAATGAAAATTTTATTTTCCTGAGTCCATCAAAGTACCTTCCACTATATTTCTTCCTAACCCCCTTAAGGGACACCGGGTCACCAATTCTTAGGCTGAACATTACGTCCCCTGTGTCCAAATTAGGGAACAGTCCCTTGATTCTAGGGTGTCCGACGTCTCGTTGATTTAGGTGCGTGATGTTGATCTCTCAGACACACTACGATACTTTCCAGGGTGCACGGCGTTGATTCTGGACTGCGTCGGTTTATTATTTATTTGTCTATGATTTTTTTTCTCTTCTTCCTGACTCCGACGATTCAGTCTCGTCTGTTCCGTTTGCCAATTTTGGTCCCCCCTTCACACTACTTGTGACGGGTGACGGGTTTCCGACCGTGAGGTCCAGATCATTGTTTGGACAAACGTCTAGATCTTTGAGTTTGAGTATAGACAGAGAGGTCTCACGAGTCTTAAGTCCCTACGACTTAGTACGAGTGTTTGACTTCCTACATCGGATCTGCATGTGTGTTGAGAGTTCGACCGACTTTTAAGGATATGCGGTCTGGTCGGGTCGAGGGAAATAGTTTCGACGGGTCTTTTAGTTTTAAATAAATAAAAACCTGTGCCAAAACCCCCTTTCCCTTCACCAAATTAAATCGTGACTCTCAGACTACATAGGAAGACGTTTTCTCCCTACATATGTGGTTCGTTCTACGGCTCGTTTCGTCTGTAAACGTCGGGTTCCTCCCCCACACACAGAATACCCGTCACCATCCACTCGTGATGACAACGACCGGTGCACCCAAAAAGAATACGATGGTACCACTTAGTGACAGGGTGAAAACTCTCACTAGATACAAAAAAAGACAAGTGTAATTATAAAAGTTAATCTAATTTTAATTGAAAGACTCTTTACTGTCCTGTAAACCTTAAACGGGATTTTAAGAATTTTTAGTTCATCCTCTCTTTATTTTTAAACCTTTTTATATCTAGTAATAATTTTGACCCAACCCCGTACTACTATAATAAGAGAAATTGCACACATGTTTATCAAAATAATTTTAAAAAAGTTTTAGAATAAAGTTTCAATAAAGAACTACAGAACCAAGACCAGTAAGAGTCATATAACGTAACCAGTGTCCGAGATTTCGATTTGAGGAAAGTAACTTTAAGATGAAGACGGTAAACGATTGACTCTAGAATTTGTTCAATGAACTAACAAATACGGTCAAAGGAGTAACATTTTATGACAATGACTACTTTGGATGGAGTGGACCAAAAACATACCAATTTTATTCTAGTAAGTACCTTCCACGAACCGTAACAGACCGTATATCATTAGTGAGTTATTGACGATCAATAATAATAGGTAGTAATCACTAAGACATCAAACACCCGTTACATAAAAGATAAGAGGTTAAACTCGAGTTTTCGTTTGATGTTCCGGGTAAGGGACGGGTGGGGTGGTTGGTGTGTGTATGTGAAACGAACTAGTCGTTTTACATGAGAAGACATAGGTGACTTTAGAGAGATCAAAGTAAGGAGGTTTACTTTACCATTCTTGATTAATCATTTTTAGTCTATTTCCATCGGTGGGAGACTCCAGGGGATTAGAGGTAGAGTTGTTTCATCTTTTCTTCCGACGAGGTAGAGAGAAAGGAAGAGTGGTGTCAGTTAGGGTGATTGGGGTTTAGGTGTGAGTTACGGAGTGTTCACTTAGAAGAACGTCCTTCTTTATCTAATAGTCAAGTCAAGTCAAGTCAAGTCAAGTCAGCGAGTCAGCACAGGCTGAGAAACGTTGGGGTACTGAGCGTCGTGCGGTCCGGAGGGACATGTAGTGGTAGAGGGCCTCAAGTGAGTCTGAGTGTAGGTAGATCAGCCACTACGGTAGGTCGGTATAGTAGGAGACAGTAGGGGAAGAGGAGGACGGGAGTTAGGGAGGGTCGTAGTCTCAGAAAAGGTTACTCAGTTGAGAAGCGTACTCCACCGGTTTCATGACCTCAAAGTCGAAATCGTAGTAAGGAAGGTTTCTTGTGGGTCCCGACTAGAGGAAATCTTACCAGACCAACTTAGAGGAACGTCAGGTTCCCTGGGAGTTCTCAGAAGAGGTTGTGGTGTCAAGTTTACGTAGTTAAGAAGCCGCGAGTCGAAAGAAGTGTCAGGTTGAGAGTGTAGGTATACACTGGTGACCTTTTTAGTATCGGAACTGATCTGCCTGTAAACAACCGTTTCATTACAGAGACGAAAAGTTATATGATAGATCCAACCAGTATTGAAAAGAAGGTTCCTCATTCGAAAATTAAAGTACCGACGTCAGTGGTAGACGTCACTAAAACCTCGGGGGGTTTTATTTCAGACTGTGACAAAGGTGACAAAGGGGTAGATAAAGGGTACTTCACTACCCTGGCCTACGGTACTAGAAGCAGAAGACTTACAACTCGAAATTCGGTTGAAAAAGTGAGAGGAGAAAGTGAAAGTAGTTCTGCGAAAAATCGAGGAGAAGGGAAAGACGGTATTCCCACCACAGTAGACGTATAGACTCCAATAACTATAAAGAGGACCGTTAGAACTAAGGTCGAACACGAAGAAGGTCGGGTCGCAAAGAGTACTACATGAGACGTATCTTCAATTTATTCAATTTATTCGTCCCACTGTTATGTGTCGGAACTGCATGAAGAAAAGGATAAACCTTGGTCAGACAACAAGGCACAGGTCAAGATTGACAACGAAGGACTGGACGTATGACTAAAGAGTTGTCCGTCCAGTCCACCAGACCATAAGGGTAGAGAGAGTCTTAAAAGGTGTCAAATGACACTAGGTGTGTCAGTTTCCGAAACCGTATCAGTTGTTTCGTCTTTATCTACAAAAAGATCTTGAGAGAACGAAAAAGGTACTAGGTCGCCTACAACCGTTAAACTAGAGACCAAGGAGACGGAAAAGATTTTGGTCGAACTTGTAGACCTTCAAGTGCCAAGTGTATAACAACTTCGGACCGAACCTCTTAGAACTCGTAATGAAATGATCGTACACTCTACTCACGTTAACACGCCATCAAACTCGTAAGAAACCGTAACGGAAAGAAACCCTAACCTTACTTTTGACTGGAAAAGGTCAGGACACCGGTGACGAGTCAAAAGGTTTAAACGACCGTATAACTCACGTCGTGAAAGTGTCGTAGTAGAAAGTCCTAAACTTTATCAAGTTGACCTTAAGGTAGTGGAGGTGATCGAAACAAACATCATTACGAAAGATTCCGGGTGAACTGAAGTGGAAGGTCCTACAGACCGAGATCCACTCACTAGTATGGTAGCACTAATAGAACCAGCACTTCTAGAAAAAACATGCCAAGAAGACACATAAGAACGGTGGAGAAGAATTATAGAAGACGAAGACAATCCAGGTATGGTAAAGACAGGAAATAGCTCGGGTAGAAACGTACTTTATAAGGGAGATTAAAAGAACTTCTCTAGAGATCAGAAAGGGTAAGAAAACAAAAGGAGATAAAGAAACGTAACTAGCGACTCCTTCCGAAAGAATAGAGAAGAACGATAAGAAACCTTGAGACGCGAGTCTACGAACATAGAAAGGAAAAGAGGAAACGAAAAGGGAAGAGAAGAAAAGTGTCGTATGAAGAACCAAATTCTTCTTGGACATCTTCGGATTGTCCCTTGACTTCTTTGGATTGTTTCGTTTCTAAATTATGTATCGAGAATGAAGTCGCACAATTTTAATGTCCCATTCCTTAAGACTAATTGAAGATGAGACTTAGTAGGTATCTTTACTGAAAATTTTTTTAGAAACGATAAATTCAGGTACCATTAATCATCGTTAACTTTCTTCCACTAAGACAACTCAGTATGAATCTTGATGTTTGAGATTTATTTACACACTAAGTCAGTCCTGTCTACTTTTTTCTTTGTCTTACTAAGTTTTATATGTTCTCTTTAGTCCTTTTAACAAAAATGAAACGACTAAACTCAAAAAGGTATAAATGGTTGACCTGTAGTACAGGACTAAGTTTATATACTTGAGTTCATATAGTCGCAATAGTCTTATAGTCTACCTCAGGTAGAGAACGTTGGGAAGTACAAATGAGTTGACCGAATATAATCTTGATTGACCAGTACAACTGTTTCGGTCATACCCTCCGACCGGTCCTCGAACCTACCCAATGTAGGTTCCAGATGTCCCGTCTTAAGTCAAATTCTTCGTTACCGAAACTTAGTCGTTTATGTATAAGGTAAACCTTAACCAGAGGGTACGGGAGACAGTGTATTTGGTGATCGACAGGTCACTTTTCAGGCGGACAAAGAGGGTTTATTGGGTATAAATATTGGTTAATTGAGAACGGGTACAGTGGGAGATAGCTTCATTAATTACTCTGGTAAAAATAAAAGACAAATAAAAAATTTTAAAATAACCTCGTATTAACGAAATGTTACAACATAATCGAAGATGGCATGTCGTTTCACTTAGTCGAGATACGTATGTATATCGGGGAGAAAAAACCTATAAGAAGAGTAAATCCAGTTGTGACTCAGCAAAGGACACGATACGTCATCCAAGAGTAATCAATAGATTAAATACGTGGGTCCGTACGATTCAGTGAAGTCAGTACAGACTGAGACGCTGGGGTACCTGACATCGGACGGTGTGAGGAGACAGGTACCCTAAGAGGTCCGTTCTTATAACCTCACCAAACGGTACGGGAGGAGCTCCCCTAGAAGGTCTGAGTCCCTAGTTTGGGTCCAGAGGACGTGACGTCCGTCTGAGACATGGTGATCCGGTGGAATATGTATCATAGTTCACACATATACAGTTAGGGTTAGAGGGTTAATTAGGGTGGGAAGAAGGGGCGGAACCACAGGTATGAAACAAGGGATGTAGACACAGAGATAAAGACGGAACGTTTATTCTCGTAGATATATGTTAAAAAATAAACCCCTTAAAGATTTGAATAGGTCTACACCTCTCTGATCATCCTAGTCGGTATATGACATATATATATGTATATATCGTATATCTCATATACAGTGGAACGAAATTGTTAATGACGGTACGAAGGTTACAACAAAGTAGACGAAGGACGGAGGGGTGGTGGTAGAAAAGGATTCGACCTCATAAAATTCCGTTTAGGGTTATGGTTATAAAGAAGGGATTACCCATTTCCGAAAAATTTTTTACATTGACGGTATGGTAATCATTTAGATTGTTTTACTGGTCATTAATAAACTGTAATGGATGATTATTGGTTAGGTGTAAGTTTAAGCAGTTAATAGAGTTTCGACAGTGGTCTCATTAATTCACCATCTTCGATCCTAAACTTGGGTCCGTCAACCCTGAGGCCGTCTGAGATTTTAGGTATTGAGTACCTTTCTCTCGGGTGGTTCTCGAGACGTCTTTACCTGTCATTTCCTGTTTTATTCTTCCGCCTCTACTATGTTCCTTCGTCATTCGTATTTCCAATAATTGTTGGAGTCCCGAAGGGACCACCGAGTCACCATTTCTGGGGCAGACGGTTACGTCCTCTGAGTCCAAGTCAAGGACCAAACCCTTCTAGGAGACCTCTTCCTTTACCAATCGGTGAGGTCATGAGAACGGACCTCTTAAGGTAGTTGTCACCTCGGACCGTCCGATGTCAGGTACCCCAGTGTTTCTCAACCTATACTGACTCGTTTATTGTGAAAGTGAATAACCGTTGGAGTCGGTTCACCGAAGTTAGTCTTCCCTGAAAACTTTACAAAGCAAAATCTCTTGACTGTCGGAGGTCCTCTCATCCACACCTCCGACTTGTTTCCAATCCTCCGAGTGGGAACTCTTGGTCCACTCTCCCGTCTCCTCCTTAGTCCTCTAGAGGACCTTACGTCACGACTACTACTTTCGTAGTCCTGGACCGTCCGGGGGGTGTTAGATTTGAGGATGATCCCGTCTCCCGTCCGTACGGAGAATGAGTCTCCCTGTACTGACCCGATTGGTTGCCTAAGTTTTATAGGGAAATCTATTGACCTCTATTCATAGGAAAATCTACTGACAGAGTTTTGTTCCCGATCGAAAACTAGATTGTACGATTGATCACTAAATTAGTGATCGAAAACTAGATTATACTGAAAAAACTTATACCAAGTTTGGAAGGGAGAATAAAGTTATTGTCGGTGAACCACTTCGCCTTGAGAACATTTGATCCTCACCTCTTCTTTAGGACTCTCCTCTTTGGTGTCGAGTTCACCCTCGAGACGGCGGTCTATAATCTTTGGGTTTTTCCACGACGAGTCTGTCCGACCACAAGGTGGTAATTGGTGTTCCCCTGTGAAAACTCGGTTCGTGGACCATCACAATTTTTGTTTGCCTTATCGTGAAGACAAACAAAAATTAAATATCTGTTTCTGAATGTCTATCCACGTTTTTCTTTAGGAGAAAACGTTGGGTATTGAGAAACGAGTCACACTCAAAACTATGTCTATTCTTCCTTGTACTGTGACTTTTCTCTAAGTTCACTACCCCCATATAACCACTTGTATTTCAAACGAAGGTCCTGATGTCTCGACTATGAGAAAGGAGTATAGAATGTGAAAATTTAATAGTCAACATAACTAAATCATGAGATTAAAAAAAAAAATCCAATAAATAAATAAATAAATAAATAAAAAAGTATAAAGAAAAAAAAAGAAGAAATAAAATGAAATGTTATGACATAACCAAAAGGTATGTAACTGTACTTAGGTGGTGCCCACATATACGCAACGGTTTGTACTTAGGGGGAGGGTGGAGGGAGGGGTATTGTAGAGAGACCCAGTAGTGACACGTGGTCGGGGTTCGTACGACATAGGACGAAGCCTGTATCTGACCGCTAAGCTAAGAATGTACTATCATATGTACAAAGTTACGGTAAGAGGGTTTAGTAGGGTGGGAGAGGGAGAGGGAGACTCAGGTTTTCAGGCAATATGTGTAGACACAGAAAAAACGACAGAACGTATGTCCCAGCAGTAACGGTAGAAAGATTTAAGGTATATATACACAATCATATGACATAACCACAAAAAGAAAGACCGAATGAAGCGAGACATATTAGCCGAGGTCAAAGTAGGTAGAGTAGTCTTGACTAAGTTTACATAAGAAAAATTGTCGACTCATTATGAGATAACACATATACATGGTGTCGAAAGAATAGGTAAGTAGACGACTACCTGTAGATCCAACAAAGGTACAGGACCGATAATATTTGTCACGACGCTACTTGTAACCCCATGTACACAGAGAAAGTTAAGACCAAAGGAGCCACACATACGGGTCGTCACCCTAACGACCCAGTATTCCATCAAGATAAACGTTAAAAAATTCCTTAGAGATGTGACAAGAGGTTTCACCGACTCATGAGATTAAAATTACGACTGTACTTTGTTTCTACCGAAGAAAAAATCCGAAAATAGAATTCTTGTGTCATAAACTAAAAATTTTCCTAAAATTTTCCCATCGAAACTTCACACAGACATAAGGTGACCTTTCGTTTCATATGTACACAAGCAGTGAGTAAACACAGACTGAGAAACGTTCGGGTACCTGCTATCGGACGGTCCGAGAAGACAGGTACCTTAAGAGGTCCGTTCTTATGACCTCACCCAACGGTAAAGGAAGAGGTCCCCTAGAAGGGTTAGGTCCCTAACTTGGGTCCAGAGGGTGTGACGTCCGACTAAGAAATGGTAGACAACCAGTCAGTGAGTCAGTACGGGTTGAGAAACACTGGGGTTCCTGGTGTCGTGCGGTCTGAAGGGACAGGAAGTGGTAGAGGACCTCGAACGAGTTTGAGTACAGGTAGCTCAGTCACTACGGTGGGTTGTTAAAACAGGAAACAACAGGGGAAGAGGAGGACGGAAGTGTAGGAAGGGTCGTAGTCCAAGAAAAGAGTACTCAGTCGAGAAGTGTAGTCCGTCGGTTCCATAACTTCGAAGTCGAAGTCGTAGTCAGGAAGGTTACTGATAAGTCTTTACTAAAGGAAATCCTAACTGACCAAACTACTCGAGGAACGTCAGGTTCCCTGAGAACTCTCAGAAGAGGTTGTGGTGTCGAGTTTTCGTAGTTAAGAAGTCGTGAGTCGAAAGAAATACTAGGTTGAGAGTGTAGGTATGTACTGATGACCTTTTTGGTATCGGAACTGATCTACCTGGAATCAACCGTTTCATTACAGAGACGAAAACTTATACGATAGGTCCAACCAGTATTGAAAAGAAGGTTCCTCATTCGTAGAAAATTAAAGTACCGACGTCAGTGGTAGACGTCACTAAAACCTCGGGTTTTTTATTTCAGACTGTGACAAAGGTTCGACCACTCTTTTCCGTAACGGTGGTGGTCGCCCTCCTTAGTGTCGAAAATGTCTCACCCCTCTCCCTCCTTCCCGTGTACACCCGGTCTACGGGATGACGGGTGGAGGACTACGAGAAGACGGGGTGACACTGACACTAGAGTGTGTACACCGTTGAGACCGCCATTGGGCTCCATAAAGGACGGGTAAAGAGAGGGGGAGGGAGAAGATGTCCACAATCTGTGGTGACACCAGACTTCCGATACCTACGTAAGAACCCGAGGGACGGGAAATAGGAGGTACCCGTGTAAGAGGTCTGTAGAGTACGTGCAAAATGACACAGAACCGTGGAAGAAGAGACTCTTGGAGTTGATTGTGTTCGGTGCTTGATTTCTGGACACACACGCACACACACACACACTGTCTCTCTCTCTCTCTCCACTATTGTAGGTGTTTCCAGTAGAATAGTTGTTGGAGAAAACTGTACTCATTGATATCTTTACAGAAAAAAAGGGGGGGAATCTACAGGAAAAGAAGGAAAGAAAGAATGTACGGAAATCATGGTACTGGAATAGGAACAATCGTGAATTTTATTGCCTCTTAAAATACGACCTCTCCCACGTCTCTTTTCCCTTGGGAGGATAGCACGACCACCCTTACATTTGACCATGTCGGTGATACCTTTTGTCATACCTCCAAGGAATTTTTGATTTTTATCTCAACGGTGTACTAGGTTGTTAGGATGAGGACCCGTACATAGACCTTTTCTCCTTTTGAGATTAAGTTTTTCTATGTAAGTGGGGTTACAAGTATCGCCGTGATAAACATTGTCGGTTCTATACCTTCGTTGGATTTACAGATAACTGTCTCTTTTATACCATGTACATATGTTACCTTATGATGAGTCAGTATTTTTCTCACTTTATTACGGTAAACAGTGTTATACCTATCTGGATCTCTAATAGTATGATACACTTTACAGTCTGTTTCTGTTTATAGTGAATATATACCTTAGAATTATTATGTTGACTTGGATAAATGTTGTGTCTTTGTCTGAGTGTATCTTTTATTTAAATACCAATTGTTTCGTCTTTCCCCCCTAATTAATCCTCAGACCTTAATTATCTATATGTGATGATAATGTTTTATCTATTTATTCCTGGGTGACATATTATGTCCCTTGATATAAGTCACAGAACACTATTGGATGTTACCTTTTCTTAGACTTTTTCTTATACACATACACCCCCCCCCCGACACACACTGTTAGTGAAACGATATGTGGACTTTGATTATGTAATATTTAGTTGGTGTGAAGTTATTTTTCTATTTTGAATTTTAAATATAAAGACATAAAATATGTATATATATATATATAAAAAAAAAGAAAAAGTGGTGACTTACAGCTTGAGGATGGTATTACAACTCGTGTATCTTACCCGTGGTTCAATAATCGACTTACTTACTCAAGGTAAGTCCTTGTAGGTCAGATGTCGTTTTAACTGGTTCACGTCAGCGTCTTCTTGTAATAACTGTTCCGTGACAATACTGTGTGTCTCTAGGACCTCACGCCTGAAGATTAAGACCTTGTGTCTATTACTAGTCGTTATATCATTACCAGTTTGTTCTTCTAGATTATTCCTCGATCTCGATTCAAATCACGATGTATCCCGTCCGAGGTACACAATCTATCTTTATTCGTTTAGAGTTGGATCCCTCTACATTCTCCAGTAGTTGGTAGTTGTTCTCCATTAAACTTTTCGTTCGGGACGAAGAAAGTAAAAGACGTGGTTGGACACGACCCCGGTGGGACGGGAAATTCAGTTGAACATTAAGAATCCTCGACACTACAATAGTGGAAGTCTTCCGATGATAATTTTACATCAGATCCTCCATTTCTTCCAAAGACGATGTATGTATCGTACCTGTGTTACAATTTCCCTCGAACCCGAGTGAGAGTTCCCGCTGGGAGGGGTCAAGTGTGGGTTCTCACTCGTGGAGGAATGTACACCGTGGGTGTTGCCGAGTAATCGGAGTAAGATCAGGGCCTGGACGAACCCTACGACTATTTTAACGTCTAAGACGTTAAAGACGTCGACTGTGGGCGGGACGGGGTGGGGCGAGTCCCAAACCAGTTAGTATACGAAACTTGACTCACAATGACAATTTCTTTGATGAAGTGAAGTTGTCCCTTATTCAGTTTGTCCAAAGTGACTACTTCTCTTTTTTTTTTTCTTGTATATGTCAAACATCTACTGTTAGGTGTTTAGTTCTAGTTACCTGTCTTTCCTAGTTGCCTTCCTTCTTATGACTTGGGATTATGTCGACGCATCTAAAATTAATTTTTATAAAAACGTATATTTTCCTCTTTGTACCTCTCTCCCCTTATAAAACCGATTCTTTAGTTCTGTGTATAGTTCGGTTCCTACCTTTTTTTATGGTGAATACTGAAGTAAAAAGAAAAAATAATTGTCCCAAACATGTTTATACTGAAGTACTTGTTTGGTGTGTTCTTATTAATATATTTCGAAATAACTAGGTCTTCATCAATGGTAGTTTTTACTCAGTAACAACATTTTTAGTATTACTACGGTGTTAAATCTAAATAACATTATAAATGTTCCTCTATAATCTTGGAAGACCCTTTAGTATTATAGTGATAGTAATTGAACTTTGATAAAGTAAAAAGTTTCTGGAAAGAATCTTAATTTTCATATTAGTATTTAATACAATTAAAGGTGAGGATTTAAAAAAAAAATAGTGCTCAATTTCCTGTAACCAACCGTGAATTACATAAGTAAAGTCCTTATTGAAAACGTGTCTACATTAACTAATTGTAATTTTTTAGTCTTATACTCAAAGGGTATGTCTAATATTCAAGGATATTTCATGTCTTCACGTGACAGCTCTACAATTCCGTGAACCCTGTTTCCTGTGAAGGTACAAAGAAATCGAATGTCGAACCGAAATACCAATCTTCTGAGAAAATACGAAAACTGTTTTCTTCCCAGGGGAGAAGGGAGCCCGGTCAACAGTACTAGACAATTTACCTTTTGGAGTCCAGTCTGTGCTTAGATAATTGGAGTAGTCAAAAGAATCAAGGGTGGTTTGGGTAAACAGTAAAAGGGACCTAGTGGGAAAAGAATCGTTCTTTTTTCTTTAGTGACCCTGTCCACCGTTTCCAAAACTGTTTTTAGAGGTAAACTTAGGGTAGAGGCGGTGAATCATTGAAACATCTTCAATGAAGATGTCCAAACCTCTTCACTGAGAACGACTCGGAGTCAAAGGAGTAGATAATTCATTCACAATCAGTAAGTGAAACGCTGTGGTACCTGACATCGGACGGTCCGAGGAGGTACTTTAAGAGGTCCGTTCTTTTGACTCGTCAAACGGTAAGGGAAGAGGTCCCTTAGAACGAATAGGTCCCTTACTTGCGACCAGAGGACGTAACGTCCACCTAAGAATTGGTCGACTAGGTGGTCCCTTTAGGGGTAGATAGTCTCCTCTATTGTTATGGAGAGACAATTTCCACTCTCTCAGGTATACTAGGGACGTATATCGTGACCTGTATTGTATCTGTAAGTTGGCTAGAATGAAGGAATCATTGTCATGGAAGACTTTGTACGAATGAAACATGGTCTGTGAATCTCAACGGGAGAGGACCGTAGGTCAGAGGGTAGAGAAGAAAGGTGAGTCTTTTGGTATTCCAAGACCTCTTCACTAGGAACCTAGTGACTCACTAGATTCCTTCACGTGAGATGAAGGGAACGACTCCAATGACCAGTTCGTACCTGTGAACGTATTCGATCATGGTTCGTCTCTCTTAGAGTCTTAAATCAATCTTTACGACTCTTTTTCAGTAGGGGAGGGGAGACAAAGACAGGTCTACCTGTACTTGTTTCTTCATACCTCGAAGTCCTCACCGTCCGTGGTCCTCTCAGGTACAATTCTATACCGGTTGTAATTTTTCTCGTCGTTTTTCTCTCCCTTTCCCCCTTTTTTACGGGAGCTACTTTAGTCACTCGACGTCTCACTTCTGAGTGGACAATAAACTCTGTTTTTTAAGGAAGTAACGAACTCGGTCAGATTCAACATTGATTTTCGTAAGATAGACTTTGTCATGGAAATTACACGTAATTGATTAGATTAGGAGGGTTGTCGACTACTTCACTTATGACATTCCCTGGAGTGAAATATCTTTTCTTTTACTTCCGTATGTCTCATTTAAAGGAATTCTCGTAGTCGATTATTCCCATATCGAATCGAAAGTAGGGTCCGTAAGAGTGACGTCCTGAGCGTTAGAATTATAAGGAAGTCTTCCTGGTCGACTTATAAAGGCGAGTAATAAAATCCTCTCATATAAGAATTTCCATTCAGGTCCACCGTGTCATCTTTTCTTAGACGGGCGGTTTCGTCCGCTACGTTCTCTACGTCCAAGACAGGGACCTAGTCCTTTTAGGGGACCTCTTCCTTTACCGTTGGGTGAGGTCATAAGAACGGACCCTTTAGGGTACCTGTCTCCTCGGACCGCCCGATGTCAGGTGTCCCAGCGTTTCTCGACCTGTGTTAACTAGCTAGTTCGTACGTGTATAAGAATTTTCCACCTACACCGACGAAAGAAGTTTATGAATTTTTTATAAAAAAACATGACTAATTTTTTTTTTTTTTGTCACAATCTTACTGTTTCCTTTTGGTAAAGTGACCTCCGGACCTCTTCATCAGTGGATCTCCCCAAAAAAGGGGGGAGATTTTTACTTTTCCCTACATGGAGCGAAATTGTTTGTGACTGAGTTGAGGTGACCACTCCCTTCACCTTTCTAAGAGGGAGGTGGAAACGATGAAATTTATGATAGTCTTTTGTTATGACATATTGGTACGTCCGTAAAGATACGAAGGTTTGCTCTAGGAATTTCTTTGTCTTAGAGTATGTGTAATGGTGTTACAATCATGACAATCAATATTAAAAATGACAATCATTTTTTAATATGGCCCCCCTTTATTACTCATTATAATATCTAGGTTTGGTTAGTTACTAATTACGTTTCTTCCCAACTTAGCAGTTGATCTGATAATCGTGTACTTTCTCATCCTACTTTTCTTATTCAGGACTTGTCGTTTAAGTTCATGTATATGCGATGTAGTTGATGTAAAATTAAAACACACACGCGAGTCAACGCAAACTGAGAAACGTTGGGGTGCCTGATATAGGGTGGTCCGAAAAGACAGGCACCCTAGAAGTTCAGATCTTATGACCTCACCCAACGGTGAAGGATGAGGTCCCCTAGAAGGGTTTAGTCCCTAACTTGGGTCCAGAGGACACAGAGGACGTGACCGTCCGTCTAAGAAATAGTGACACGGTGGTGTCTTCGGGAAATTAAGTGACCGTTAGTAAATTAGTTGATAGAGACCGTTGACAAACCTGTGTAAACTTAAAGTATAGGAAAAGATGTAAAACCCTCACTAATCGAACCTGTGCGGAATAAAGTACCTACACAAAACAGTACATACTATTTGACACTATGAACTGATTAAAAAATCCTATGAAAGTTGAGGTTTCAAACTACCAGATCAGTATTCTATGTATGTGTGTAAACGTACGTTATAGATGTAATCTGACTCTATATATTTTAACAAAACATGTAGTTTTTACTTACTTATGTCGTATAAGGATACCAAAGGGAGTGAGATATTGGGCTTCTATGACATTTTCTCGTGGTATGGTGGGGAGGGGTAGATTGTCCAGACTAAGAGGGGGAGTATATGTGTTCGGTGCTTGACCTATTTGTTTCTCTTCAATTTATAGTTTTCATATCGTGGAAGGACGGAGACAAGAACAGAGAAAGAACATGTATATATGAGTGTGACTCTTATAAAAAGTTTCAATTTTAAGGTGATCGGATACGTTTGCGTTTGTTGAAAAATTTGTCCATTTCGACACACGATATTCTCTATAAATCTATAAACGACGTGATCCTTATAACGGAAATTTTTAGTATACTACTGATATTTATAAAGCAGGTAAAAAAAACTACAAGATGTTCTTCTTCTTTTTTGGGTTTTTTTGGGAATAAAGAATTCATGAATCCCTTTAAAACTTTTGGACTTGTCCTTTTCCGTGTTTTACTCCCTGTCTGAGTAAAGAACCGGTGAGTGGACCATGGAGTTTATTGACACTCATGTCTCTGACCGGAGGTAGGTGTATGTGGTTGACAGGCCACTGTTTCCTTCGTCGTCCTCTGTCGTCCTTCGTATGGTCCCTCCTCTAGACCTTTGTCTTCGTGTGTGTACGTGTGTTTATAGTCTGTGAGGAGTGAAAACCGACGAAGGGTAAAGGTTCATCTGTGTAGTGTAGACTTTGATGTCGTGACATTGTACTTCGGACGTCGGACCTTACGGTCCGACGCACATGATATTAGGCTTCCATGTATTATCTACGGAAAAAGATAAACTCGTAGTAATTTCAGTCCCTACACTGATCCCACTTCCGTTTTATTTTTCTCGGAAAAACCAACGACAAGTCAATGATTCAGCACAAACTGAGAAACGTTATGATCCCTGACACTGTGCGGTCCGAGGAAACAGGAGGTCACACTTTACTTAGTGTGTTACACTTCATCAACTCGCTGAAAGGACCACCAGGTCACCAATTCTGAGGTACGAAGGTGACGTCCCCCAAACCCCAAGTTAGAGACCGGTTCCTTGATTCTTGGACATCCGTCCCAGTACACCGGTTTTTGTAAAAAAAATTAGAAAAAATTTTATTTATTTTGTTGTACTTCCTTGGTTTTCACTTTCGTCACGACACAGACGAGAGACGGTAGTTTATTAAGTTAAGGAAGGTACTAGGAATAACAAAAGTTGTGGTAGTGTACGGAAAATATCCAAAGAGGGACTTTGCCAGTGACACAGACACATTGTTATTGGACCGTAAGATCGAACACATCAGGTGCCAGTAGCGTCCGGGTTTCGGGTCCTAGAGTCTCATGTCCTCAAAAGATAGTCCTCCTGAAGTCTTAGGGCGACGTCGGGACTCTTTATCTATCCACTGACCGCTGAAGTCGTTGTTGGTGAGGGTTTTGGTTTCTTTTTCTACCTTTATAAAGTGACCTATATTTGCCTCAGAGTGTACTCCGACAATTGTGTTCGTCTCAAAGAGTTTCCCACTAGAATTCGAGGATGTAGTCTTAGGGATTCCGACGAATGACTTTGAGGTCTGAGGTTCTAGGACGTGAACTCTAGTAGACCCAAAATAGTCCGACGGTTCGTCCCGACTCTGTTCCCACTTTGATTACTCCACGAACCCTACGCCGTCAATTCCTGCATGATCGAGACCCCACCCCCCCCCCACCGCCCACCTGGGACGTGGACTCGTTGTGACTTTCGTTCGCTCATGGATTTATGACGAACACGGAACGAACAAAGTGGGGTCAGGACTAGGACATACCTCGTGATATCGCACACACAAGTATCCCGACACGGAGAAACTCCGAGACTCTGGACTCTCTTCCACCCGTATCGGAAGGGAGGTAGGAACACAGGGCCCGTCCATCATATCCTGACGTGACAGGTTTTTCCTCCGGTGATTGGCATACTGTGTTGTAAAGGTGTGTTGATCAGACTTAACTCTCCGTGACATTCATATTTTGGTGTGTGGTCTAAGTCTTCTGAAAAAGAAGAACCTTTTCTTTTTACATTTTATCAGAGTAATTATTAACAATTTTACTATTACAAAATCCATATGATTCAATTTGTTCTAAAAAATTTGATTAAAGTAGAGAAGAATTTTGAAAAGAATTACACCGATAATGTTTCAAATTCTAATGTATACACTAATAATAGTGTAAAGATAACCTGTCTCAACCACACCTTAATATTAAATTTTCAAGGGTGTAAGGACCCTTTCCCGACTACCCCGGACCCTTGTTCATTGTTAGTCTTGATCGAAATAGGACACATTAGTTAGTTACTGTTGAGTGGGACACTTGTGACGAAACAATCAGTTGGTTAGTCACTTTCAAGGAACTGGGACATTCAATCGGTTAGTCCTTCTGAGTACGGTTATTCAAGGAAAGACTCACAGTCGGTTTGTTCCTGGGAGAGTGACCTTCAGACGTTTAGAGATTTTGGTATGAAGGGGGTTACTTTTTTTCTTTTGAGTTTTCAGATGAGGTTCTCTGACGTGGACTGGTCCTTATTTACACGAAATCACGACTCTAGACAAAGTTTATAGCTCACCACCGGAGTAGGAAACTGTCATAAATGTTATTTCATTGATGAATAATTCACAAATCTCACTTCCTTAGAAAGACGTAGAGACGGGAAGTTTATTTCCCTAAAAGGTAACGGATTGAGTCTTTTCTGTGCTTGGGAACAGAGAACGTAGAGGACGTGACCATCTACCGAAGAACTGGTGATCTGGTGGACCCTCCGGGTGTACTGAATACGTACCGAAATCCGTTTAATGACTTGTAGTGACCGAGAATCAAAGGATCAGACATTTTAGTCATATCTCATGTTCATGTGCGGTAAACTCCCCAGCCGGTTCACGACGTAAGACAGAGGTTCTCCACACCTCCCTGTAGCATCCTCGAGGCCGTCAAGGAAAATTTTGATGTCGATGTAACTGGGAGTATTGAGTTAGGGTTATTGATAATGAATTTTCTTCTGTTGAGTAACTATTCGTCAAGACTTGTTTGGTGGTTATCGGATAACAGTTTCGAGTCGGGGTTTTCACTGTAATCACTAATCGACCCCGGTGGTCGTCTAGAACTTTTGTACTGGACCGCTACGATCCTGGGACATTCTGTCTCTGACTTTGAGAGAGGAATGAGACGTCGAATAACGTTAGGTAACAGAGTGGAAGGGTTAATCGGTGTCATACCAGCCGTTTTGGGAGCCGTATGGATTCTAGAAAAGTCCCTTAGACACTTCAGTGTGACAAGATATTGTTATGACTCAGGAATAGACAGAAAAAGTGACACAACTGTAAACATGATTACCACGGTTTCGTTACTACCCTTTTTACGGAGTCGTGTTCAGTACCGTCCTTTTGTCTGTACTTCGTAGTATGATTGTCAGTTGTTATAAGAAGTGGCCGTTCATGAGGACCCTTACCCCCCCCTCTCAGACAAAGTGAAAGTTTACAGGAGCTACTCGTGATTTTAATAATTAGTATAATTAGAACTGATGACCCATGTGTAGAAAAAAATTATAGGACACACTACTTCACCCTTAAGGTGGAAGTCGAGAACGCGATATATACCTTCATACTTCCGACAGAGCTCCTTTTCTTGTACACGAACTCGACGTTTGGTTTGATCAGTAAAAAAAAGTGTTTTGTAAAAAAACAAACAAAAGACGAACTCTCTTACTGATTGTTTGATGTCAACAAGTGTGAACCCATAGACCGTCTGTAAAAAGGTTTTTACTTGGTTCACTGTGACGGTGAAGTTCGTCGACTTTTGTTGACTGTCGTAAACAACAGTTACTATTCTAAACTCGAAAGTTCACTTTTGATCTTAAAACCTTTTCGACGTGGTTATATACAGTAGTACTGGAACTGTCAAAGGGTTATGGGTTTCTCAAAACCTTCTCTAGTCACCACTGTCAGTATTCACACTAGTAGACCATAACATAGTACTTAACACATAGTTGTAAGTCTTCTACAGATATTGAGTCACTTAGTTATAAAAGGTTTTCTGGTTACAGACCACAATGTTTTAGTAGATACGCACTTTCTGAGTCATTTTCACGTTCCTTATGATTCCTTAAAATTACATTACCTTATGTTTTTCAAGTGACTTACCGAAGTCTAAGGTGTGACGTTAATTAGAAATTCTTTGACGGTAAACAATTCTAACCTGTAATTTATAAAATACATATATATATATATGTGTGAAACCCAGTTACAAGAATACGTAAAATTCGTGACTGAATGTGGAATACCAACAACTGTGACCTTTTGTTATGAGACATATCCGAGTTGATGGACAACAAACTGACACGATTCTGGAGTCTACCGGTCTCCACGGGTGTCTAAAAATTTTTAAGTTTACATACTGTGGTATCAATACACACGTGTACTCGACTAATCAGTAATCAGGTTGTTCTACAGAACAAATCACTCCTTTTTGACCCTCTAAAATTCTTTATATTTAAACATAAATACTTTGTTTGTATAAATATATTTTTATGTGTATTTTAGGGTTACACGTTGTTGTGCCAGATTAATTTATATGATACGATGTAGGAATCGTTAAACATCTTTTCTTGTATGTCATCTTAGAGTAAAAACATTTTTACAGTCATTTGTCTTTATAAAAATTTTCATTCTTGATCTACAGTCTATTTCAAGTCCAGATCTTGGGTGGTGTACGATACCCGGGTTTCGTTCTTCTCTCCGTACAAATACCTACTCGCCACCCAAAGAGTTTTGAACCCTAATTCCTTTCAGCAACCAACACCATTCATACCTCTGATCTCAACTAAACTGAATTACGTTAAACATGTTTATTGTAAAACAAGATACATTGATACATTATCAGTATGAAACATGAGTCCGTACTTCATTTGCCATATTAATACATTATCAACATGAGACAGGAGTACGTACTTCATTTGCTATACTAATATATGTCTTACATAGCAATCATGTATGTAGTTCATGCATGACACACAAGATTCAGCGAAGTCAGCACAACCTGAGAAACACTGGGATACATCAAGTGGTCTTTTGAGACAGGTACCCTAAAAGGTCCGTTCCTATGATCTCACCCAACGGTACGGGAGGAGGTCCCCCTAGAAGGACTGGGTCCCTGTCTTGGACGTAGAGAATACAGAGGACGTCACCGTCCCTCCAAGAAAGGGTGATCACGGTGGAACCTTCGTGGTACATACATGGTTATGTAACGTCACCCCGTCCAGTAAATTGTGTGTGTTATGTGTCGTTATCCTTTTTTTTTCTTTGACAGTGAACAACTTATAATTTCTTCTTACAGGTGTCAATGAGTTTTTCTGACGATTTTATGAGGAGGAAAATAAAATTGACCGTACTTCGGTCTAAAAGAAACGTACGAAATGGTTTTGTATAACATTGGCTGACTTTCGTCGTCTACACTCTCAGGTCGACAAAAGATAATTCGGTATGTAATTTCTTGACACATCTCGTACATTTTGTTTCGTTGTTAACAAGTAAAAACATAAAATTTTACGTCGATGAAAAGTAATTTTTATAATATCATAAGTTACGGAAATAAACAACAAGTTAACAAGTCAACATAGGTCGAGAAACCTTGGGGTACCTGACGTCGTACAGTCCGAAGGGACAGGAAGTGGTAGAAAGTCTCGAACGAGTTTGAGTGTAGGTAACTCAGCTATTACGGTAGGTTGGTAGAGTAGGAGACAGCAGGGGAAGAGGGTGGAAGTTAGAAAGGGTCTTAGTCTCAGAAAAGATTACTCAACCGAGAAGCATAGTCCACCGGTTTCATAACCTCGAAGTCGAAGTCGTAGTTAGGGAGGTTACTTATAAGTCCTAACTAAAGGAAATCCTACCTGACCAACCTAGAGGAACGTCGGGTTCCCTGAGAGTTCTCAGAAGAGGTTGTGGTGTTAAGTTTTCATAGTTAAGAAACCGTGAGTCGGAAGAAATACCAGGTTGAGATTGTAGGTACTAAAATAATTCTAATAAAATTTACTTAAGTATTTATAAAGAACTTAAAGAGTTACAGTTTAAAATTATGTCATTGATGTCTGGTACCTGTGTCCTAGGACCATCCGATGTCAGGTACCCCAGAGTTTCTCGACTTGTGCTGACTTACTGATTCGTGTCGTATCGTATATCTGTTATATGTTAACAAGTCTTTTGTATTCCTCCCAAGACAGATTTTATTTTCGAATCAGTCTGTTTAGGGAGCTAATTTTAGGAAAGTTTTAGTGAGAGTCAAAAGGTTTATTTTTAGACCGTGGAACGAGTTTTATCGAGTAGTTTACAACTTAAATTGTCATAGAAGATTTTAAATTATACGTTCAAATAAAATCAAGTCCTGAAGATGAAGATCTTTCGATGGGAGGTGTAATTCTCAAGTACTGATATCAGTTCTTACAAGTGACGTCTTAATAATGTTATATTTTTTTAATTATTTTAGAGTTACACGTCGTTGTACCAGATTACGATGTCGGTATCGTTCAACGTCTTTTTGAATTTTATCTTAGGGTAAAAAGATTTTTTTTTCAGTCATTTGTCTTAGAAATTCGTATGTGTCATTTAAAGACCTTTCTATATGTAGTTTGACTATTACTTTCGATCGAGATCCTTAATCTTGTGTAAAAAGAGAATCTCAAGATATCGTAACGAAAATATAAATCGTTAAATTATATAGACTTTTAATAAAACATACACTATACTCTACCCACTCAGGTTAAATAAAGATTTACTTGTGAGTTGACGACGTTCTGAAAACGGCTTATAAGAAAGGAACATCTAAACTTTACAATGAGAATAGGATATTTGACACACACACACACACACACGTCATGACTATACTCTCAGGTAAGATAGGATAGAAACTTAGAGAAGGTCGTGGTCGGGGTTTACATCCTTTGTTGACATCGAAATGTCATACGTAAAACTCCCCCACTAATTTATTAAAACAAAGAAAAACCGGTACGACCCAGAAGTGACGACACGCCCAAAAAGAGATCAACACCGTTTGTCCCCGGTGGGAGGCCGATACCATTCGTCCGAAGAGTGACGTCACTGAAGAGACCAACGTCTCGGGTCCCGAGATTCCGTATACCCGAAGTCGTCGACACCGAGGACCCGAGGTCTCGCGTCCGAGTCAGCGACACCGTGTACCCAAATCGATGAACATCGTACACTCTAATAGGGCCTGATCTCTACCTTAGGCGCAGAGGACGTGACCGTCTGTCTGAGGAATGGTGACTCGACGGTCCCTTCGGGATGTCAAACAAAACTGTCGTCCTTCCAGTTTAGGGGAGTAATAAGAATAAGTTTTGTAAAACCCGTAAAACCTTATTTATAAAAAGATCCCTTTTGAAATCTTAGTTATATAATTAAGGTTTCTATATAATTTACACATACACACTAAATCCCTTTGAACTAAAATCATTTTAACTTAGAGAGGTAACTCCTTATACCGTACAGAGATAAATAAGACCAGCAAAAAAAGACAAGAAACCATTATTTGAAAAAAACCAATCTCAATTCAAGTGAAACCCAAAAAATCAAAAATAAGAATAAGTCAAGTCAAGTCAAGTCAAGTCAACGAGTTAGTACAGGCTGAGAAACGCTGGAGTACTTAATGTCGTGCGGTCCGGAGGGGTAGGTAGTGGTTGAGGACCTCAAGTGAGTCTGAGTGCAAGTAGTTCAGTCACTACGGTAGGTCGGTAGAGTAGGAGACAACAAGGGAAGAGGAGGACGGGGGTTAGGAAGGGTCGTAGTCTCAGAAAATGTTACTCAGTTGAGAAGCGTACTCCACCGGTTTCATGACCTCA
Source organism: Capra ibex (assembly GCA_006410555.1). NCBI lineage: Eukaryota > Metazoa > Chordata > Mammalia > Artiodactyla > Bovidae > Capra > Capra ibex. The sequence goes on along the minus strand of SJYO01016970.1, from coordinate 29,018,901 downwards.
AAGTCGAAATCGTAGTAAGGAAGGTTTCTTTAGGGTCCCGACTAGAGGAAGTCTTACCTGACCAACCTAGAGGAACGTCAGGTTCCCTGAGAGTTCACAGAAGAGGTTGTGGTGTGAAGTTTTCGTAGTTAAGAAGCCGCGAGTCGGAAGAAGTGCCAGGTTGAGAGTGTAGGTATGTACTGGTGTCCTTTTTTGTATCGGAACTAATCTGCCTGGAATCAACCGTTTCATTACAGAGACGAAAACTTATATGATAGATCCAACCAGCATTGAAAAGAAGGTTCCTCATTCGAAAATTAAAGTACCGACGTCAGTGGTAGACGTCACTAAAACCTCGGACGTTTTTCTTTCAGACTGTGACAAAGGTGACAAAGGGGTAGACAAAGGGTACTTCACTACCCTGGCCTACGGTACTAGAAGCAAAAGAGTTACAACTCGAAATTCGGTTGAAAAAGTGAGAGCAGAAAGTGAAACTAGTTCTCCAAAAAGTCAAGGAGAAGTGAAAGACGGTATTCCCACCACAGTAGACGTATAGACTCCAATAACTATAAAGAGGGTCGTTAGAACTAAGGTCGAACGCAAAGAAGGTCAGGTCACAAAGAGTACTACATGAGACGTATATTCAATTTCTTCGTCCCACTGCTATATGTCGGAACTGCATGAGGAAAAGGATAACCCCTTATATATAGGAAAAAATTTTTTAATGTAAAATTCTGACTAGAACGACCGTAAATTCTTTCGATAACTAAAAATGTCTGAATTTTGACCAGTAGAATGTCTTTAGTCCATGCCTTGAAGTAAAACGGTATTAACAGACTGAACGAATCTAAGACACAAGTCAAGTCAAGTCAGTGAGTGAGCACAGACTGAGAAACGCTGGGGTACCTGGTGTCGTGCGTTCCGTAGGAACAGGTAGTGGTTGAGGGACTCAAATGGGTTTGAGTACAGGTAACTCAGCCACTACGGTAGGTTGGTAGAGTAGGAGACAGTAGGAGGAGAGGAGGGCGGAAGTTAGAAAGGGTCGTAGTCCCAGAAAAGATTACTCAGTGGAGAAACGTAGTCCACCGGTTTCATAACCTCAAAGTCGAAGTTGTAGTCAGGAGGGTTACTTGTGAGTCCTGACTAGAGGATATCCTACCTGACTGACATAGAGGAACGTCAGGTTCCCTGAGAGTTCTCAGAAGAGGTTGTGGTGTCAAGTTTTCGTAGTTAAGAAGCCACGAGTTGAAAGAAATATCAGGTCGAGAGTGTAGGTACATACTGATGACCTTTTTGGTATCGGAACTGATCTACCTGGAAACAACCGTTTCATTACAGAGACGAAAAATTATACGACACATCCAACCAGTATTGAAAGGAAGGTTCCTCATTCGCAGAAAATTAAAGTACCGACGTCAGTGGTAGACGTCACTAAAACCTCGGGGGTTTTATTTCAGACGGTGACAAAGGTGAGAAAGGGGTAGATAACGGTACTTCACTACCCTGACCTACGTTAGTAGAATCAAGAGAATTACAACTCGAAATTCGGTTGAAAAAGTGAGAGGAGAAAGTGAAAGTAGTTCTCCGAAAAATCAAGGAGAAGTGAAAGACGGTATTCCCACCACAGTAGACGTATAAAATCTAAGACGCATGATAGTTTGTTGTTTCTCGACTNAGGTGAGAAAGGGGTAGATAACGGTACTTCACTACCCTGATCTACGTTAGTAGAATCAAGAGAATTACAACTCGAAATTCGGTTGAAAAAGTGAGAGGAGAAAGTGAAAGTAGTTCTCCGAAAAATCAAGGAGAAGTGAAAGACGGTATCCCACCACAGTAGACGTATAAAATCTAAGACGCATGATAGTTTGTTGTTTCTCGACTTTTCACGTTACTTTGTTATTTTTGTACGACTAGAATTGACTGTGACGTAAGTAAGGTCTTATTTATGACGACACTCCTAAGTTCCGTGATGATCGTGTCATAAGGACCGTCGGTCTTTCGTGTCCCTTGTATCAAACTCCCGTACCCTCGTTAGAAGAGATAATTGGTTAGTCTGATGCACTTTTCCTGTGATTTTACAATGTTTAGAGGTTTCATATTTTTTTTCATTAAGTAGTTACAACCTTTATGTGTAATGGAGGAGTCCTTTAGGTTTAGAAAATCGACCCTAGAACACTTACATGAACAATTCGTCCAGAAAACAGTTTACTAGTATCAACGATTTTCGTCAGAGCCTTATTTACCAAGGGATACAAATTTTATTTTGTCCTTTTTTATTTCACGTATTTTAATTTAAAATTAACCTTTCTGTTGTTGTGTCAGACAGTAGGTTGTGATTGTTAATTCACCAAATTATCACCAAATTCAAGTGTAAACGTTACAATTAAAAACAGTTATACCAGTTTCTTTATGTCAGTTGGAGATGATTTTTTCCTATTAGACTTACGAGTAAAACACTGGAGGGGAGGAGATTATTGGTCGGGTCGAGCCCTACAAGAGCATCTTCTGGACCGAAGACTTTCGTATTAGTATATTCGTACAGTCTCTTCGGGACTTGACCCCTGTTACCCTGTCCCATCAGATAAGACAGAAGGTGATTCCGAAGATACGAAATGCTACCTTTTGACCGGATACCAAGTCACCCTGAATCTTTTATGTTATAAAAATACCAAAAAATGGATCTTTCTTTAGTGTTTTTTACACTTAGGTTATATTTAATTTTAAAATTAACAAATTCTTAAGAAAATAAGTTGAAAATCATCGACAGTTACCAAGTATTTCTTTTTTTAATGAGTTTTTGACAAAATTGTGTCCTATTTCGACGAACAATAACCGAATATTGATCTTTCTAATAAGCTTCCTCCCCTCTTCTGTCCTCCCTACTCTTATATTCCTTCTTTGAACCGTCATAATTAATGAGGTTTGTTATGACCCCACTATATGACCAAAGACTAATTTGTTAAAGAGTCCGAAAGTAAATTTTTCCTACCTTAGAAGGTCTCCATAATTCCAAATCTGTAATTTAGGGTTTTGTAGAGACCTCCTGTTTACACTGAAATCATAATACCAATGTCGTAGTTGTGTAGTAATTTCCAACAGGTCTTTACACATACATCTCTGGTTGTAAGGTTTCTTAGTTGTAAGTCTTACCCTTAGATAGGTTAGACAGGATATTTATAAACTCTTATCCATCTTCAAGAACGGACCTCTTAGGGTCCCTGCCCCCTCGGACCACCCGACGACAGATACCCCAGCGTGTCTCAGCCTGTGCTGACTTCACTGAATCGTCGTCGTCGTCTTTTCCATAATAGTCGGGGTTTCCTAATTTTCCCCGATCCTTGGATGCAAACAATTTCCATCTTAGATTGTTGGTGTTCAGTCGAGTACGAATCAAGGGTGACTCATCGTGTCTATTGTTATAGATATTTATAATAGATATATATAATAGATGTATATATATATATAATAGATATTGATATATCTATAATTATCTAGGTATCCATTATGGGGGTCTGACCCCCTACTACTGAGAGAATCGTTACTGGTCCTTAGTAGTGTCTCTTCACTTAAACTCGACTCAAAACGTCCTATACACACTTCAGAGTAAATAATAGGGACAACCTAATACACCAACTGTACATTCCTGGTTCCTTCGAATTTCAATATAGAATTTTTTTTTTTTTGATAAATAAATAAAACCGACGCAACTTAGAATCGATGTCTTACGTCCTAGAAGTGACGCATTCAATATAGAATACTTGTGCTTTCAGCGAGTCAGTACAGACTGAGAAACACTGGGGTACCTGATATATCAGGTACGTTAAGAGGTCCGGTCTTATGATCTCACCCATTGGAAAGAGAAGAGGTCCCCTAGAAGGGTTGGGTCCTTAGCTTGGGTCCAGAGGGTGTAACGTCCACCTAAGAAATGGTCGACTCGGGGTTCCCTTCGGTTTCTTATGACCTCACATATCGGAGAGGGAAGAGGTCCTCTAGAAGGGCTGGGTCCTTAGTTTGGCCCCAGAGGACGTGACGTCCGCCTAAGAAATGGTTGACTTGATAGTCCCTTCGGGTTGTCTTACACTGTCAAAGACTTCGACTTGTATACCATTAAAAGAAGGGGATAACAAATGTAATGCAAAGTCTCTTCACAAGGGAACTGAAAATCAACTGGAAGTTGACCTTTAAGGAAGGATCTTGAAACTGAACTTCGAAGAGAGGATTATTTCTTAATTACTGTATGGTTCTTTATTGTTCTATTAGATCCTTTTAAGTAAGGAATTTCGTCGCTAAGAGTTGGAAGTGACTTAGACATAAAAGAAGTGACTCTTCAACTTGGTCGAAAATTTTCGTGGTTATGGACCAAAGGTATCAACCCAAGTCAGGTCAAGTCAGAGAGTGAGCACAGGCTGACAAACGTTGAGGTACCTGACGTTGTGCGGTCCGGAGGGACAGGTAGTGGTTGAGGGACTCAAATGAGTTTGAGTACAGGCAATTCAGCCACTACGGTAGGTTGGTAGAGTAGGAGACAACAGGGGAAGAGGAGGGTGGAAGTTAAAAAGGGTCGTAGTCCCAGAAAAGGTCACTCAGTCGAGAAATGTAGTCCACCGGTTTCATAACCTCAAAGTCGAAGTTGTAGTCAGGGAGGTAACTTGTGGGTCCTGACTAGAGGAAATCTTACCTGACCAACCTAGAGGAACGTCAGGTTCCCTGAGAGTTCTCAGAAGAAGTTGTGGTGTCAAGTTTTCGTAGTTGAGAAACCACGAGTTGAAAGAAATATCAGGTCGAGAGTGTAGGTATATACTGATGACCTTTTTGGTATCGGAACTGATCTACCTGGGAAACAACCGTTTCATTACAGAGACGAAAAATTATACGACACATCCAACCAGTATTGAAAGGAAGGTTCCTCATTCGCAGAAAATTAAAGTACCGACGTCAGTGGTAGACGTCACTAAAACCTCGGGGGCTTTATTTCAGACGGTAACAAAGGGGTAGACAAACGGTACTTCACTACCCTGACCTACGGTACTAGAATCAAAAGACTTACAAAATTCAGTTGAAAAAGTGAGAGGAGAAAGTGAAAGTAGTTCTCCGAGAGATCAAAAAGAAGTGAAAGACGGTATTCCCAACACAGTAGACTTGTAGACTTCAATGATTATAAAGAGGACCGTTAGAACTAAGGTCGAACACGAAGTGGGTCGGGTCGCAAAGTTCGAATATATAGTGATAAAACATTGATAAAGTGTCTATTAAGAGTATATGACGGTCCTGACTCTTAGTAACTAAAATAAATTGGAAGAACTGTTAGACCAACATTTAGTTTCTTATGAAGAAAGACTAAAATAGATAAAAATTTTCGGTTAGAAAAGATCATGTGTACGTATAATTGTTCATGGAACTACTTGTTGTGTTTACTTTAGTCTTTTAGTGTTAAGCAGTTGTCGAAAGTATAACTTATAAATGCATGTCCCCGTTGTGATAACTAGGAATGAGGTGACGACCGGGTAAGGTGTCGATTCCTGAACCACTCCAACATTTGTGGAAGAGACCGTCGAGGCGATACGGAAATTTTCTGTTTTATGTTTGTAGTGGTAGTCGAAGATGACTTATACAGAGTATAATGGAATTGACTGTTCACATGGTCACTGGACAGTCTCAGGGTGTTCTTATAAGAAGAACACTCAGGGACAGACTCGGTAATTTTTCTTGGTCCAGGAAGTTATAATTTCACTTTGGTATCGATAGACGATCAGTTTGTTTAGAGTGTATTCAGTTCCGGGTGTAGAGGGACAGACGTACGTACGAGACTGTACACGTTGAGAAAACTCCAGGGTACCTGATATCGGGAGGTCCGAGGAGACAGGTCCCTTAAAAGGTCCGTTGTTATGACCTCACCCAACGGTAAAGGATGAGGTCCCCAGTAGGACTGGGTCCCTTACTTGGACACAGAGAACGTAGAGGACGTGACCGTCCACCTAAGAAATGGTAACACGGTGGACCTTTCGGGGTTCCGGGTGTGTTCCAGGGGGGTTTAGTGGTACACATTTTGTCCTTATAAAACTCCTTGAAAACTAATACTTTCTTTTATTTGTTTAACCATTAAACCTCCCAATGTTCACACCAATAAGAAATTTAGTTAAAATCCATTATTCCATATACTTTAAGTAAACAGTCCGATCTTTATTATAGTTTTCTTGAAGATCTGTATGGTTTTAAATTCATTTACAATTCTATAAAGGTCGCTTCTCCAAGTTTTATAAAACCAGACGTGGGTATACCACGTTTTCCATCTCTGTATGATACCAAATCTTAAAGGTTAATACTTCGGAGTCTTGGTTCGTACATTGGTGAGGAGTGATCTCTAATGGGGATCTCGGGGTTAAAGGACTATTTTCGGGTGAGGGCGGGGTCACAGGCGACGTTTTCGGGATCGTCCTGAGGTCCGTCTTCGGTTAGGGAGGGTAGACGGTCTCAATGGACTCGTTGGAGTAGTGGTAGTTTACGTCGGTTGTGGACACAGTGTGATGTAGGTGGGTAGGGCCCCCCTTAAGTGTACTGCCCAAAGGAACGAACTGTGGTTACGATCCTCCCCGGGAAGACCTCATGGAGGGTCGATCCGTCCCAGTGTCCCAATTACGCAACGAAATGTGATGGCCTTCGTTCTCCGTCCTTGTTTTGTCTGCTCACAGACGCCCTGCGTGTCAGTTCAGACCCGGGAGAAGACGCTCCTCCTGGACCTCCACGAACAGGGGAACAGGAGTAGGGGACTGGTGGTCCCGGTGGTGTACTCCAGGTCTGAGAGCTTGTCGGGGGACTTTGACTCTCTCTCCGCACACCCCCAAACCCCCTCTCTCTCTTCGTCCACCTTCTGGTCTCTGTCTTTCATGAGAGACTTAAAGTCGTGCCCTTCGTCACACGTCTTACACTCGTTCTCCGCCGACTTCCCGTCGCCTTATGCGGGTGCCCTTCGCCAGACGTCTTACACTCGTTCTCCGTCGACTTCCCATCGCCTTATGCGGGGGGCTTCATACGACGACGGGACCACCTCGCTAGCAAAAGTCGAACCCAGGGAACTTTTTTGTCGTCTACGTCCCTCTCCGAAAGAGACTTGAGGGAAATAACCGGTTTACCTTGACTTACAGTATTTAGGGGAGGGGCCCTCAGAGTAGTTGGTCCCTTCCGACTGACAACAGTGCCCTACCCTCTGATCTCCAGTTGTAGTGTAGGTTTGTTTGTAGTAGTGGTAGTATAGAGGGTAGATAAGAAGTTTCCCGGATAGGTAGAAAGGATTTCTAGTACTTGAGGGGTGGGGTTCTCCGGATATTGGGGAGAGGGGTAAGGGATAATTCACTTTCACTTTCAGTCAGTACAGGATAAGAACCGTTGGGGTACCTGATATGTCAGGTACCTTAAGAAATCCGGTCTTATGACCTCACCCATCGGAAAGGGAAGAGGTCCCCTAGAAGGGTTGGGTCCCTATCTTGGACGACGACGATTCAGTGAAGTCAGCACAGGTTGAGACACACTGGGGTATCTGCCGTCCGGTGGTCCGAGGGGGCAGGGACCCTAAGAGGTCCGTTCTTGTGACCTCACCCAACGGTAAAGGAAGAGGTTACGTACTTTCACTTTTCACTTTCACTTCAACGAGTCAGTACAGGCCGAGGAGCGCTGGGGTACCTGACGTCGGATGGTCCGACGAGGCGGGTACCCTAAAAGGTCCGTTGTCATGACCTCACCCCACGGTAACGGAAGAGGCCCCTAACTTGGATCCAGAGACGTAACGTCCGTCTAAGAAGTGGTCGATTCGGTACTTCCTTCGGGTTGTTATGACCTCACCCATCGGAGAGGGAAGATGTCACCTAGAAGGGCTGAGTCCTTAGGTTGGTCCCAGAGGACGTAATGTCCACCTAAGAAATGGTTGACTCTATAGTCTCTTCGGCTAAGGGATGATTCTATCACAAATTAGGATTTAAGTTTCGGGGTTGTCCGTCAATGAGTAAAAAGGGACCCATAGAGGGTACATATGTACTCCATGAAGAGAACGGGTAGACAGAAAATGATGTCCCCAGAGTCGATTCTGGAGTCTTCCCGTCTCCCTTTGAATAAAAAGGAGAGGACGTATCAAGAGAGTTCCAATCGACTACTTCTCTTCCTGTAAATTATGTCTGAGTCACGTTTCTGTTAGCGTAGAAGTCTGATGTAGAGGTGTGAGTTTCTAGATGACTTCTCCAACCGTCTCTTCTCACACTACAGTCTTCCCTTTGACGACGACCTACTACTCTGGTGAATACTGTCCATACTGTCGGACTTCGGGGGTCGAGAGACAAACAAGGTATTCCTTCTTTCCTATACGGGAAGGAGACGTCATAAACCGTGACTTCTTCTAGTGTGTCTTTAACTGTCAATGAGACCTAGAACTTAAGCCTCTTCCGTTACCGTGGGGTGAGGTCATGAGGACGGACCTTTTAGGGTACCTGCCTCCTCGGACCACCCGACGTCAGGTACCCCAGCGATTCTCAGTCTGTGCTGACTCGCTGAAGTGAAAGTGAGAAGTGAAAGTACGTAACCTCTTCCTTTACCGTTGGGTGAGGTCACAAGAACGGACCTCCTAGGGTCCCTGACCCCTCGGACCATCCGACGGGAGATACCCCAGCATGTCTCAGCCTGTGTTGACTTCACTGAATCGTCGACCAAGAACTTTGTCGTGTAGGATTAGACAAAGACCCCTAATTTTTTTTTTCCTCTGTAAACACTTCTTTTTCGTCTCTCAAATAGGTCTCTCTAAATGACGAATAGATCACAACGTCACTTTTCGCCCCTTTTCTTTTTCACTCAAAAAGAAAGGAAAGGACTCTTGTTTCTTCTACCTCTCTTGTCACTCGTCTGGACCAATGAGGAACAAAAATGAAATTGACGAGGATTCGACAAGACGGGGGATTGAGCCGTACCTGATGTAAGACGTGGATGACAGGAAATTGAGACACGATTAATGTAGGACTTAAACCACGGTAGCATGTCTTCAGAGAACCGTTTGGTGGGGAACACTAAAAAGAGAAAACGTAATATCTTTCTCCCGGCCTCATGTCAAGTATTTTCTGTTACCTAGGCTGGTGGTCCGATGACCTGACGGTCTGGGTTAATGACCCGATAGACTGCGGTCGGATACTGATAAAAACTTTGTCACGTTCTCCTTCTTCTTATGTTCTAGGAATATGGAAATAAGGAGTAGAGACTAGGGACCGACGATCGGGAGTAGATATATTGGGAGGTCTGAGATCCTTCCGCCCCCGTGTCGAGAACTCCGTGTTCGGATGACACAAGTGGGGAGGTGACCGACTCCTAATTTCGGTAGAAAGATAAAGGAGATTTGAGAGACATAAAAAAAGAAGTCGAAGTTACCCGTCTCCTTTCATTCTAAAACCGCCGTAGTGGTCGTCAGGACACAAGACTTCCTAAACTAAGACCGACCGTAACGACCCTCAAGGTCCACCCACTCTGTGGACTTACCTGGTGCCCTAAATATTTTTGTGGGAAAGGTCTTTGCCTTTCACTGGGGGTAGGTTTGTCTTGTCTACCGCCTGTTAAGTCGACGTCCAACCACTGGTACAATATACCCGTAACAAGGTCGGTGAGAAGAAAATTTCGTTTTCGGGTCTCTCTTCCTTCCCTTCCCGTAAATAGACCTGATGTTCAAGACACTCTAAAGTAAAGTGGTGGACTTATTGTTCGGAGTATCGGTAAGAAAGTGACTCTTGTAAAAGACTTTATGATTCCGGAATAAAGACATAGTCTACACTAAATTTTACAGATAGTTAGACACGTCCTTCTCTAATACTCACTATTTGGTGGAATTTCCGATAGTGTGACGAAGTAAAGGAAGGACATTAAATACTTATCCTCCATCTTATTATATGTTGAGGGTCACTTAGATCGTGATTGTTTTGAAATTTTAGGAAGATTTTGAATTTTGTATATTTTCTTTAGTATGTATGTACTAGAAAGGGTAGACCGAAGAAAGTGAGTCTTATAAATAAAAGTCTAAATAGGTGTAACTACATACTTAGTTATCAAGTGAAGAGTAAAGACTCCTTATGTAATATATCGATATGGTATTAAACAAATAAGTAAGTAAGTAACTATCCATAAGTCCGGTGTTTAAAAGAGAGGTACTCTCTATGGTTCAACGACAAACCGGACAGAGAACGGGAACATTAATAACTGTTACTGGGTTTTCTAGTCGTCCAGTCAGATTCGAGGAAACGTATCTGACATTACCTTTAACCGGATGAGAATCTGCTGTGGCTTTTACAGTCCTTTACTAGTCTTGGTCTCTTTGCACACTTTTGTTGTTACGTTAAGTTTGTGTGTTTGTTCTCTATGAGTCCATCGGAAAATTGTTTACTTATCTACTAGGTGACTCTATGATATAGAACGGGTAGTCTCAACAGGTCTTTAACTGGTCTGTGTAAAAAGCACTCCGAGACTCCTTATCCGTGAGAGTAAGTAACGACTACCCTATCCTTCTGCGTTTCTTTGAACGTTTACGGATTCTCCTACGGAAATGGGAAGTGGGTCGTTAGGTTGAAGCCCCTACATGGGACTTCTACGACGGCGACGACAACGATTCAACGAAGTCAGTACAGGCTGAGACGTTGAGATACCTGACATCGGGTGGTCCGAAGAGACAAGTACCCTAAGAGGTCCATTCTTATAACCTCACCCAACAGTACGGGAAGAGGTCCCCTAGAAGGACTGGGTTCCTACCTTGGTCATAGAGAATACAGAGGACGTAGACGTCTACCCAAGAAATGTTGATCGTGGTGGACCCTTCGGGTGGGACTTCGATATAAAGACGTTTATACTTTCTTCATAAATATTACAATAAGTAACGTCTTAGTGGACATTGTCGTTTTATACCTTTGTTGTGTTTAAATATAATTTAAACTCTGTTACACACGTAAACTTTGTTAGTTAAACTTTACTTCAGACACTGAAATATCACCATATGGTTTTTTCAATTATTATTATTATTGTATATAATTTCTTCACTACCGACATTACATTTATTTTCAGAAAGATGTCTTCTCATAGTCGATTTCTTAGACGGACATTACGTCCTCTGGATCCAAGTCAGGGATTCAACCTTTCTAGGGGACTTCTTCCTTTACGTAAGGTCACAAGAACGGATCTCTTAGGGTACTTGTCTCCTCGGACCACCCGATGTCCGGTACCCTGACGTTTCTCAGCCTGTACTGATTGATTCGTGACATGGTAGTTGATTTTTCGTATCTTCGTTAATACTTTAGTCTTTTTAGTTGTAAAAGTGTCGGGGTGTCATTACTCACTAAGTGTTTTCCCAGTTGTTACCAACGATTTTAGTACCGCCGTTTGTTATAATTGTGTCATGGTTTAATAACGGAATAGTTAATGAATGATTAACATCTCCCTAATTCTAGTGGTAGAATGAGTTGTCCAATAGAGACCCTACTTTCTCATGCCTCCTGAACTGAAAGATGTAATATGTCAACAAACAAATTTGATCGTACGTATTAAATTATGATTCTATCCAGATGAAGTGTTTTTGTCTTTAAGATACAACGTTTCAAAAAAATATTTTAAAATTAAATTTTTACCTTTCTCAGTCTCGAATGTTCTATATTTTCTTTAGTCGTATTGAGTAAAAAAAATTTTTTTAGTATGAGAAATTGATAATTTGAACCAGTTCATCGAAGGACCATACAACAAAACGTTGAAAGACAAAACTCATCGGAAAATCGATAATACTTTCTTAGATGACACGGTCATCCGACAATTAAGTGAAAGAAATTTTTCTTTACAATTGGTTGATATTTGGTTATATTTTATTTTTTCAATTTTTTTTAAAAAATTTAGTCAAAGGTTTTATTTTTAAATAGTTTTAGTCTTAGTCTCAGTTTATCCAGTTTAAGATAATACCTTGTTATTAAATGATCGACGACGACGACGATTCAGTGAAGTCAGCATAGGCTGAGACACACTGGGGTATCTGCCGTCGGGTGGTCCGAGGGGGCAGGGACCCTAAGAGGTCCGTTCTTGTGACCTCACCCGACGGTAAAGGAAGAGGTTGCGTACTTTCACTTTTCACTTTCACTTCAACGAGTCAGTACAGGCTGAGAAGCTCTGGGGTACCTGGCGTCGGATGGTCCAAGGAGACAGGTACCCTAAAAGGTCCGTTCTCATGACCTCACCCCACGGTAGCGGAAGAGGCTTAAATGATCGTCAAGATAAATTTAGACCTATCCATATAAATGTTACGAGTTTTGATTTAATCGTGTCTAACCAAAGTAAAGGAGTAAAATTGGTTTTTCTACAGAGGTCTGTGCAAATCAATGTAGACCTAATCCTGACGGTCTATTTTATGTTCTGTAAGTCAATTTATACTTAAAAATGTCCTCTGTTGTTTAGTAAAAATCGTATTCGTACGGGGTACTCCTTTAAGGGACCGTCACGTCACCAATCGTGAGGTGGGAATGTGACGTCCTCCCGTACCCAAGATAGGGACCACTCTCTTAATTTTTGGGCGTTCGTGTGTGACACACCGGTTTTGTTTGTTTTTGTTGTCCTCACGAGGTACCCTATAAACCCTGTATGACTATTTTTTCTTTAATAAATTGACCCGGATAATGACAAAAATAAAGGAACCTTTTAACCCATTGGGATTATACTTACCATTACAAAATCTTCATGCAAAGTTTCAAGTTATTTCCCTTAAAATTCGTAACTTCAGTGTTACGTAATTTCCCTAATTGCTAGAGATAAAGTCTTTTAGCGAGATGGATGAGGGGTCGATAAGTTGCGTGTCGGGTTTCTGTATCCTTCTTTTTTACATTCACGAATGTGTCGAGGGCCTTTAGGTAAAAATCATTCATGTCACTATAACTGTTATCTAGGAGGTACAAGAAAGTAGGTCCTCAACATTTGACGTCCTCTGTCTTTCTGTTAGGATAATTTATCACAGGACTGAGAAGGGACTTTGACACGAGGTCGAACAACGAATATATAAAAAATTTAAGATTAAATATAAAAAATATTTTTATAACTCCATGTTAAATGTATAGTATTTTAAAACACGAACGAAACCGTCGTGTATATCTATTATTCTAAGTAGGTAAAAGACACATACTGAATTACCAAAAATTATTTATGTGTAGTGTTAGGTCAAAAGTTTATAAAGAAAATGAGGTTTCTCAGGGAAACACTGGTAAACGTCAGGTTGAGTAGGGGTCCGTTTGTAAGTAGATGTAAGAGAAAGATGTCTAAACGGGAAAGACTTATAAAGTAAATAAACCAGTAAACACAGACGGAAGAAATTGAGTCTTATCAAAACCCCTCCAAGTAGGTATAACGTTGTGTACTTTTATTTTTACAATGAAAAATAACGATTTATCATAAGATAAGACACATGTAAGGTATAAAATAAATGGGTAAGTGGTTGACTACTTGTTGACCTTTCAAAGGTAAAACCCCACTAATACTTATGTTCAGAAACACACCTGTATACGAAAATGAAGGTCATCCCTCTATGGATGCTCACCTTAACGACAATATACGATTTAGACGTATACTGGACCATCGAGTCTACCATTTTTTTTAGATGGACGTTACGTCCTCTGGGACCAAGTTAGGGACCCAATCCTTCTAGGGGACCTCTTCATTTATCGATGGATGAGGTCATAAGGACTCGAGGTTTTAGTGACGTCTACCACTGACGTCGGTACTTTAATTCTGTAAACGAGGAACCTTCTTTTCGTTACTGTTTGGATTTGTCGTATAATTTTTCGTCTCTGTAATGAAACGATTGTTTCCAGGTACCAAAGAGGACATCAGTACATACCTACACTCTCAACCTGGTATCTCTTCCGACTCGTAACTTCACTTTTCTTTCACTTTCACCGAGTCAACACAAGCTGAGAGACACTGGGGTACCTGATGTGTCAGGTACGTTAAGGGGTCCGGTCTTATGACCTCACCCATTGGAAAGGGAAGAGGTCCCCTAGAAGGGTTGGGTCCCTACCTTGGGTCCAGAGGGTGTAACGTCCGTCTAAGGAATTGTCGACTCGGTGTTCCCTTCGGGTTAATTTATCATGAACTGAGAAGGGACTATGGTAAGGTCGAACGACGAATATACTATAAAAAATGTAAACTTAAATATAAAAGAAAAATATTTTATAAATAACTCCGTGACTTCTTAACTACCAAAAGTTGGCACAATGACCTCTTCTGAGAACTCTCAGGGAACCTGACGTTCCTCTAGTTTGGTCAGTTAGGATTTCCTTTAATTAGGACTTATAAGTAACCTCCCTGACTACGACTTCCCCTTCGAGGTTATTAAACCGGTGGACTACATTTCTCGACTGAGTAATCTTTTTCTGGGACTGCGACCCTTTCTATCTTCCGTCCTCCTCTTCCCCTGTTGTCTCTTACTCTGCCAACCTACCGTAGTGGTTGAGTTGCGTGTACTCAAACTCGTTCGAGACCACCTACCACTTCCTCTCCCTTTGGACCGTACGACGGCAGGTACTCTAACGTTTCTCAACCTGTGTTGACTCACTGACTTGTCCTTGGTGGTCATAAGCACGGACCTTTTAAGGTAACTGTCTCCTCGGACCTCCCGATGTCAGGTACCCCAGCGTTTATCAGACTGTGTTGACTCGCTGATTATTTGTGTGTATGTACAATTTAGGCACGAATTGAAAAATTCTTTGACGAATTGACAAAAGGTTTCACAAAAGTGATAAAATGTAAGAGTAGTCTTTACATCCTCCCAATGTCAAAGAGGTGTTTTAATAGACCGACAAACCAATTTCGGTAAGATTACCCATATCTCACCATAAAATGACTCTGAAACTAAACGTAAAAGAATTACAGACTTTGGCCTCTTTCGTTACCGTGGGGTGGGGTCATGAGAACGGACCTTTTAGGGTACCCACCTCGTCGGACCACCCGACGGTAGATACCTCAGTGTGTCTCAGCCTGTGCTGACTCGCTGAAGTGAAAGTGAAAAGTGAAAGTACGTAACCTCTTCTTTTACCGTCGGGTGAGGTCACAAGAACGGACCTCTTAGGGTCCCTGCCCCCTCGGACCACCCGACGGCAGATACCCCAGTGCGTCTCAGCCTATGTTGGTTTCGCTGAATCGTCGTCGTCGTCGTTACTGAATTTACCACAATTCTTAGAAGAGTACACGAATAAGTGGTAAATATATAGAATACACCACTGGATGGATAAGTTTAGAAAACGGAAAAAAATTTTAAACCCAACGAAAACATTCTGAAAAACATATAAGACCTATATTCAGACAATAGTCTATACACTAAACATTTTGCAAGAAGGGTCAGACACCAAATAAAAAAGTAAAAGAATAACCACAGTAAACTTCGTGTTTGTACAAATTAAAAATAATCAGGTTAATGTTAAAAAATAAATTACCTACATAAAAACCACCCATAGAATCCTAAGACGGATTGGGTTTCAGTATTTCTAAAAGAGGGAATGAACGAAGATTTTCAAAATATTAAAATGAAGGACGTACAGCCAGGTACTAGGATTAAAACCTGAAAGTCAATTGAAAATAAATAATACACTCCATTCTGAGAAAAACGTACACCTATAGGTTGAAAGGGTCGTGGCAAACAACTACTGTGATAGTAAAGGGGTATCTTCACGGAGCCGTGTAGACTACTTTTAATTAACTTGTATTTATATTCTTAAATGAAGACCTAAGAGTTAAGACAAAGTAACTAGATATGTAGAATACGGTCATAATATGACAGAGTAGAATTTTAGTTATTTGTCAAAACTTTAGTTCTTCATAAAGAAGAAAACATTTTAACGAAACCGATAAAACTCAGGAAACATACCGGTATAGTCAAACAGTCAAAAACGTTTTCCTAACTATTCCTGACGTAGCTTGGTTGTCTAGTTAAACCTTTCTTGATGGTAGAATTTTTATAACTCAGAAAGTTAAGTATTTGTGTCTTACAGAAAGGTAAATAGATGTAGAACGTAAAGAGAGTCGTTACAAAACGTCAATCGTATATTTGGAATATGATAAAACGATTGAAATAAACATTTATAAAATAGAAAAAACTCCCGTTAAACTTTAAATCCGTTTGAAAGATAAGTGTGTTTAGTTCCGTTATAATCTCTACATGTAGTCCCGAGTGAAGTCACCTTCAGGTCAAAAATCTTACCTTTCTGGTCTCTTATTAAGTTATGGATAAAGACAATTTTCGAACTCGTTTTCATTCGAACAGATGGGTGATAATAAATTACGAAAGATCACTTAAGAGCGGTTTAGCACAATACTGTCTTTTTTTCCTCCATTTTGGTGTTCTTTTGTATTTTAACTCATAAAAATTTTAGATTCTGTTAAAAAAGTATGACAAAAGTTTGACGACTTTAATCCAATACAGAATGACAACCACTGTAGAATGTTAATGTTAATGTAACAAAAATGAAAGAATCATACATTTTACTACTGAGCAAAGTGTTAACCGATGTAGAAACTGAGATTCTTTATCGTGTCATCAATAAAAATCTGTCGGACTAATATATGGATCTTTTGGGTTGTCTGATTAAACTGTTCGGTAATATATTTCGTTGTTTTATATAAACTTTTTAAGAAGACATTTGGTTGTTATTAGGTCAATTTTTATTGACCCTTTTTTTTTTCTCGGGCAAGTTTTATCGTTGTCACTAGTTTTTGTGGATCGGAAGGGATCACCCGAGTCTGTCATCTCTTAGACGGACGTTACGTCCCCTGGTCCAAGCTAGGGACTCATCCCTTCTAGGACCTCTTCTCTTACCGATGGGTGAGATCGTGAGAATGAACTCTTAAGGTACCTGTCTCCTCGGACCACTCGATGTCAGGTACCCCAGCTTTTCTAAGCCTGTTCTGACTCACTGATTGTGAGTGAAAAGTTGGAATTATTTTTGTTCGTATACTCTAGATATGTCATTCTTGGTGTTTGGAAACGGTTTTATATACTCAAGTAGTTACTTTTCTGTACAATATTACTCCTCTGTTATGATTTTATACGATTAATAAAGGTGTATTGATTATTTAAATTATGTTAAAATTAGTTTAAGGGTTGTCCTAAAAACTTCTTCATACTTATATATTTTAAGTAGACTTATGTTATTTACCAGCACTTATCGGTTCTTTTCAAACCTTTTCTTTTATTTCGTCATATGTATATAGTTTATACAAAAATTAGTATTTTAATAACCGATAATCGTGTTCTTTCCTTTTATTTAAATAAATTTAATGGGATATATCTGAAAGACGCCCCGAAGGGACCACCGAGTCTGCCATTTCTTAAACGGATGTTACGTTCTCTGGCCCCAAACTAGGGACCCAACCCTTCTAGGGGACCTCTTCCCTTACCGTTGGGTGAGGTCATAAGAACAGACCTCTTAAGGTACCTGTCTCCTCGGACCACTCGATATCAGGTACCCAGCGTCTCTCAACCTGTACTGACTCGTTGACCAGGTTGCCGATTTTGACGTACGAGGACCAGTCCCTTGATCTAAGGTGTACGGTGTTGATTTTCTAGGATGAACGGTGTTGACTCTGGGTTACGTCGGTTTATTTATTTATTTGTTAAAAAATTTTTTCTTAATTATTAATCCTTCACACTTCTACATCTTTGTTTCTTACCGACAACCCGACCCTTTGACCATTTTTGAATATTTAGTCTGTGTATCGTCTCAGTAGTTTGAAGGTCAAGGGACTTTCTATGTCTATTTCCGAACTGTGTGTAAGGATTCAACAAAAATGTCCTTCTGGGAGTGGTCTACTTTTGACGACTGACGTTCGTGCGTATGTGATCTGGTCAACTTTGGTTTTCTAGTCACTACGAGTTTTGAAGTGGACCTGCGGTTGGTTCGACTTGTGACACGTACTCGACTAGTGGACGGGACGTCGAGGGAGGGATTGTGACTCCAATTTTTGAGAGGGAACCCCGAAGGGACCACCGAGTCACTATTTCTCAGACGTACGGTTGCTTCCTGTGTCCCTAAGGTAGAGGGTAGACCCTTCTAGGGTGCCCGACGTCTCGTTGATTTCGACCGTGCGGTGTTGATGACTCGGACACGAGATCTCGGGTCCGCGGAGTTGACGACTCGGGTCCCCGACGTTGATGACTTCGAGCGGACGGGACCTCGGACACGGGATGTTGTTCTCTTCGGTGACGTTACTCTTCGGAAGGGTGACGTTGATCTCATCCGGGGCGAGAGGTGTGATGTCTTTTCAGCCTCGTCGTTGTTCTGGGTCCTGTCGGTTTTCATTTTATTTATTTAGTTGTTTCAATGCCCTTTTTTTGTGTTTTGGGAAGGGACGTTCGACCATCCCTCAAGGGTAGAAAACTCGTATTCGACGAGTGAGAGGGGTATGAAAGGAAGTGCCGTTGGGTTGCAAGTCAACTGACCGAAGTGGTGTACGTCCTCTCGTCTGGCTTCAAACCAAGTCATTGTATAAGTATATCGAAGGATTTAAAGACAACCTTGTTTTATAAGATCCGAATAGCACGTGTAAAGGAGGGGGTCTTGACATTATTCGACAAAGTGTTTCCTTAGGGTCAAGGAAAATTAACCTTCATTGTAAGTCTCTAGTGTATTTCCTACGATCCTCCTGTGTGACAGCGACTTAATTATTGACAAAGAAAAACCCCCTATTTCGGTCCCTTATATATAAAATAAATTTTTTTTATATATAGAACTCAGGTACGATTACAAAGATTAATTTAGGACCTGATGTACCCAGAAATAAGTCGGAGTAGACAGATGTAAGTGAAGAGGAAAACGGTTACGGTTTTTAGAACCAAGAGTTAACATGATTTTATTGAATAAATGTCTCTGTCCCTCCGGACCGTACGACGTCAGGTACTCCAGTGTTTCTCAGTCTGTGTTGACTCGTTGACTTAACTTGACTTGACTTGACTAAATGAGCGAAATCGGGTGTGATGTACGGTATTCAGAGCCTTATTATAGTGGTTGTGATGATCTAAAATTCCCTTTAAGGTTATACTAATACACTATTAACTAGAATGACTTAATGACATATAAAGGAAACCACACTATTACCATAACGTCAACGTATCTATTGTAAAGAAATAAGAAACTTTTACATTTAGTTTCACACTACTACATATGTTAAGTGAAAATTTAATAAACACTTTTCCCACACCCCCCAACTCCCCTCTACCTTTCCCTCGCTCCTCCTCTCCCCCTTTCTGTGTCCCTAATCTCTTACGTTTATCTCGTTTTACAGTCGTGGACCACTTAGATTTACTTTCCATATGTCTGTCCCGAGTCCCTCTGCCATTCAAGTCAAGATCTGGTGGTGTTATTACGTTATAACATTATTTCACTTAGTGTGTTTATAAAAAGAAAAGGTCACGTACATTTTCAATATAAATGTGAAATGATATCAGATAATTTATATGTTGTCGTAATACAGATTTTTTGTCATGTTTGAATTAAAAATTTTATAAAATATTGATTTTTTACGATTGGTAGTGGACTCGGAAGTCGTTCAGTATTAGAAAAACGTTACCATTGTAGTTTCTAGTGACTAGTGTTTAGTAGTTTTGTTTATATTATTACTTTTTTAAATTTTATAACACGATCAATGGTTTTATACTGTGTCTCTGGGTTTCATTCGTTTTCGACAATCTTTTTGTGACGACTGTCTAAACGAGCTACCCGTTATTTTGTTTTGTATTATTTTGTTCCATACGGAATCTTCTCAAGCAACGTAATAAAGAAATTGAAAAAGTATATAAGTTTTAAAAAGGTTTTTATTTACCTCTCTTTTTTTTAAGATGTAATCATTTTACTTATTAATTTCCAATATCTTTTCAGATTTAAGTGGTCTTTAAATTTACACCTAGAAATGTGCCAAGAAATTGTCGGTGTATACCACAGTTTCTCATGTTCGACTTCTTCGACTTTGAAGTCCCGGCAGTACTGAATTTAGTAGAATTAATGTATTTGTTATGTGTAAGTTAAATCTTTTTAATCTTTTTCGTCTCTTCGTTTTTCTTTTTCTACTTTTATTATACGTTAAAATGGAGGGTCTCTACAGTTACAAAATAATCTTTAAGAAAGTCTTAATACAGATAAATATATGTCGGTATATTATTTATATATGACAAAAAACGTCTTTACACTAGTGTGACCTATCTCACAAAATTTGGAAAAAAAAGGCGAGTCACTATAGATCCTGATAAAAAAGTATGACTCTTCATCTGAAAACATGGATATAAAAATCACCGACGTATCATGAAATAGGATATCTACATATTTTGAAGTGAGTTGATTATAAAATGAAGTTTTATAAATTTACCAAAAGTCAAAAAGTGATAATAATAAGACCATATCTTTTTGCATACAGGGTATCAGGAACGACAGTTTTGGTTTTCGATCCAGGGTAACAAATTTCATTTTTGTTTTATTTTTGATATCCGGAACCTAAGAAATTAAGTTAAGACCGATTATTTGTAGTATTGACTTAGATCTGAAACGTTTCAAGATTAATGACCTTGAATTCCAAACATTCTCTAACGACTGAACTCACGATCTTCTACAGTTTCACGACTTGATACTTCCGACTCAATCTCTGATTTCGGACCGAGGATCATGAGTAAGAGGAGAATGTTCTTTGACTTAGACATGAATCCCTGTATCGATTTCTAAGATAAAGGGCCATAGTGAATATCCATCCATATTAGTAAAATGACTCAAGACCAACTAATACTTACGGTCATTTACATTACCACGATGAAGGTCTGTTTTCCTTTCCTTTCAGCGAGTCAGCACAGGCTGAGAAACACTGGGGTACCTGACATCGGATGGTCCGAAGAGTCAGGTACCCTAAAAGGTCCGTTCTCATGACCTCACCCAACGGTAAAGGAAGTGGTCCCCTAGAAGGGCTGGGTCCCTAGCTTGGACCCAGAGGGTGTAACATCCGTCTGTGAAATGGGTGACTTGGTGGTCCCTTCGGTGAAGATCTGTTACGACAATTTTTCTTACTCAAAATGTGAAGAGACTTTTTTTAAAAAAAATTAAAGGTCTGTTACGACAATTTTTCTTACTCAAAATGTGAAGAGACTTAAAAAAAAAAAATTGAAGGTGTGTGACGACAATTTTTCTTACTCAAAATATGAAGAGACTTAAGGACGACAGCGCTTACGTCAATACTACCGTCCTTGACTTCGTCGGGAAGACCTGATCCCCTACCTGTACAATTTCTGTCATTTATTCTTCTTTCTAGGAATAAGGGATTACTAATACTTTGATGGTATGATAGGGACCTGATATGTGGAACTTAAAAATACACTTCCTCTTTAGAATAAGTTCGAGGATATAAGAAGACCTAGAGATGTGAAGTCGTCAATTAGGACAATAGTGTTAATTATGTCTTGAGACATAATGGTCAATCTATTTCTATTTCGGACTTTTACAGACATTCTGGAAACTAAATCTTTACGATTCTTATATTTCGGATTAGGTACAACCCTACTTCTGGGACACCCAGTGTTAATATGAGTAAAGTGTAATACGTCGTATCTTTACAGAACTTATCGAACATTCCTTTGAGAAGTCAATAGATTACAGTCCCAACTTATAATGGTGGATACTTTCTGTTGGAAATTAGATTTTTGATACGTACACACGATCAATGAATAATCAGTCTTTTTTACACCTGGGACCATAAGAGGAACTTCCAAAGTGCCTTAATTATCCAGGAATGTTATCTAAATTGTCTAAGTAAAGAATTTTTGTTTTATTCATACCTCAGAAGGAATTAAATTACTTCGTGAAACATCGATATAGAAACATGTTTAAGAATTAGTAGAATTGGACTATTGAAGGATCTTTACTTTAGTTGTCTAGTTCGTTTAAGTATAAAAATTTTATGACGGTTTAATAAGAGGTCTTTACATCGTTAAATGTACCGATATAACATATATTCAATTTAATCCCGTTATTAACAACTACTGTTATTAACAACCCATGGGATACTAAAATTGTATTTATGTGAAACTGAAAAACCCAATAACTAGTGTGAACGGACGAAACGTGTACATCTTCCACGGGCAGTCCAACCAAAGTTAGTGTCGTACGGTGGGGAAACTTGACTAAAAAAGTCGTCCTCTCTTCTTGACCGGAGGAGGTAACAAATGATTCTTTAACTAGAATGGTATTTGTAGATTCCACCTAAACTGGTTTAATAAATGGATTTCTTTTTGTCATTTTCACTTGATCAATGTCTGTTTATACCATACTGTCGTAAATATACATCTTAGATTTTTCATGTTGTTTGATCACTTATATTGTTTTTTTTCTTCGTCTAAATATCTCTGTCTCGTATTTGGTCACCAATGGTCACAGTTCTCCCTTCGTCCCTCGTTGTTACATCGCCATTCTCTAATCCTCGATGTCGGACACTCCATATTTTATTCAATGTACTTATATAATATATTATACCCCTTATGTCGTTTATAAAATACCATTGATATTTACCTCATAGTGGAAATTTTTAATACTTAGTGATATAATATGTGGACCTTGAATACATAATAACATATAGTTAATATGAGGTCGTTTGTTTAGTTTAAAATTGTCACTTGACCAATTATTGATTGAACGATGAACCTGAAATAGTAGACGAAATCCTCTCATCGTCTCGAATGTTATAGAGTATCACTTATCATTGAGTCTCTTGGTATTATTTACTTCTACACCAGTGTTACTTATTTGGACTTTTGGGACACAGTGGGTATCTAGTTATACGATTTATGCATATACGAAGTTATACGAAGTATAGTTATACGAAGTTATGGGTGTCTAGTATACGATTTAAATCTTAAAACTACTGTTCTAAATAGGTTCCTAAACCTAGTGAGTAGGTTATTAGACATTATTAGAAATTTCACATTTATATATATTATAGGACCCACAAGTGACCTTCCTGACTACAACTTCGACTTTGAGGTTATGAAACCGGTGGGTTACGCTTCTCGACTGAGTAGACTTTTCTGGGACTACGACCCTTTCTAACTCCCGTCATCCTCTTCCCCTGCTACCTCCTACTCTACCGACCTACCGTAGTGGCTGAGTTACCTGTACCCAAACCCACCTGAGGCCCTCAACAACTACCTGTCCCTCCGGACCACACGACATCCAGTACCCCAGCGTTTCTCAACCTGTACTGACTCACTGACTTGACTTAACTTGACTTAGACATTTGTTGGTTGAGTCTTATGACCTCTCACTACTTTGTCTGTCATGTTTTGCTCAAGTTCCCGTCTTCCGTACTTTCCATCGGAGGTCTGATTTGACAAGAACGAATCGAAGGGAGGTACAGAAGGGAAGGAGAGAAAGAGGACTCCGGTGAACGACTCGCGGTTTCTTAACTACGAAAACTTGACACCACAACCTCTTCTGAGAACTCTCAGGAAACCTGACGTTCCTCTAGGTTAGTCAGGTAGGATTTCCTCTAGTCAGGACCCACAAGTAACCTCCCTGACTACAACTTCGACTTTGAGGTTATGAAACCAGTGAACTACGTTTCTCGACTGAGTAAACTTTTCTGGGACTACGACCCTTTCTAACTCCCGTCCTCCTCTTCCCCTGCTGTCTCCTACTCTACCAACCTACTGTAGTAACTGTGCTACCTGTACCCAAACCCACCTGAGGCCCTCAACCACTACCTGTCCCTCCGGATCACACGACGTCAAGTACGCCAGCGTTTCTCAACCTGTGCTGACTCGTTGACTTGAGTCTTGAGTCGTTGTACCTAACCTGGAACTTTTATGGTATGATGCACTTTATTCTTTTTGTTTATGATATACTACAGTGAATATACACCTTAGATTTTATACTGTGTTTAGTTGTATAGATGTTCTGTTTTTGTCTGAGTGTCTATATGTCTTGTCTAAACACCAGCGGTTTCTCCTCCCTTCTTAACCCTCACACCGTAATCGCCTATATTCAATAATATATTTCCTACCTATTTGTTGTTCCAGGATGATATATCGTATACTTTGATATAAGTTATAGGATACTACTCGGTATTACCTTTTCTTATACTTTTTCCTATGTGTGTGTGTATATATATTGACTCAGTGAAACGATACGTCGTTTTTAATTTGTACTGTAACATTTAGTTGATATAAAGTTAAAAATTTTTTTCTCTCTAATCGAAATGGAGGAGAAGTAACGCCTACAATGTAAAATACCCTCATTGAACTCGGACCTACGATCCTCCGTCTGACCGTAAGTCAAGTAGCCGTCGTCTAAAATTGGATAGTTTGAATGCCCTGCGCTACTGGTGTAATGTAGGACTCCTCTGTTGTCAGTTTCTCGTTCATTTATAACTATATAAAAGTAATCAACAGATGTACAAATGTACAGATGTGCAAACAGATTTTCGTTTTTACAAATCTTTTATGCTTATACTTATCTTTATACTTACTCTTGAAGACAATACCATTGTCCTTGACTTAACTAGGATTAAGTTTGTTTTGTTAATCTTTTTGATTTTGTGACTTGTTTAATACGTTGTTCCTAAAGGTCCGTAACCTGTAGTCCCTCGTGTCCTGTCACTATCACTTGTGTCCTTTGATTTACACTCGGGGTAATAATAAGGTCTAACGACGGATGTCTCTCAGAAGTCTGACGTCGTATCTCTCCTTCTTAGGTAAGTCTCGGGTCGTCAGAGGACCCGTCTTCTCTACTTCAACCCTCAGACCGCTCCGACTCTGTCGATCTAATTTATCGTTGTGTCTCTCTTTCCTCCATGTGTCCCCCTCTTGAGGTCTCTAGAGAGCTCAAGGGAGTCTAGAAGTCGACTCGTGACTAGCCATGTATACTCTTTTCTGTGTTAGACTCCGAACCCTTTCTTGGTTGGTTTTATTCGTCTTCCTTGTTTGGGACTGTGAGCATGTCGTGGTCTGTTTTCAATCACAAGGTTGGTCCTTTTTTGAGACTGTTCCATAACCCGTTTCATGGGTCTCCCATACCGGAGTTGTCACTTCGTTTTAATTAGGATCTGATTTCCGACAAATCCTGTCATGAATTGTCTTTCTTTCGGAGAAATTTCATAGTTTGACGATGGTTCAATTGATGTAGTGTCTTGTTTCAAGTCGTTACAAACGTTCTTATGTTTTTATTGGTATATTACTATTATTGTGTCAATGGATCCTGGTTTCGTGGGTTCTAATTCGTAGAACAATGAAGGGTACAAGACATTGTGTTTGTGTCCGAATAACGAGACTTCTTTGTCGCATGAATTCTTTTTATTCCTTCTCCGACGTCTTACGATTTGAAAACCAGCTCTCTAACTTCCATCGGTTTCTTTTTACCGTCCTTGTCTAACGGTTCTCTCCCTCCGTCAGGAGAGACCGTCGAAGATGAAGGCTCAGGTCAGTTTTCTACTCTACAAGATTCTCATTGTTTATTTATTCTAGTCTGTAGTTTTTGTTTTCTTTGTTTGTTTGTTTTTTTGTCGGAGGTTGTTTCATTTTAAGTTTACAGACCGTAAGTGAGTTTTAAGTGTTCCATATATTTCTTCGTTCCTTTATGTTGGGTCTTACTCCTCTCTTCAATTAATTATTTTTGTCTGGGTCCTTATTGTGACTGTTGTATCAATTTATTTGGTCTCTATGTCACCTTTATAATTTTCGTCGGTCTCTTTTTCTTGTGTTTTGTGTGTTTCTTCCGTCCTCTGAAGAAAAGTCTTTGTTACGTTCGGTTCGGTTCATGGACTTTCATGGTCCCCACCCTTCTCCCCTACCCGCAAAACCTTGGATCTTGAGAATGGGACACTTTTATCTAAATTTAAGGTCAAAGTCCCTTCTTACTTACCACGACAATAGGTGATTTTACTTCGGACTTAACAAACTACAATAGTCGACCCCCAACTTTTTACACGACGGACGGTAACAAAAGAGGAGGGTATTTATATAATTGCAAGGGTGAAAACAATTTCATATATATAGATAATTTATTAATTTATTTATTATATTTATAAATTTTTTATCGTTTTATAAGCAAGTGTGTATATTATAGGTCTCTTAAGTACTTTTGTCTTGAAGTGATGTTTTTCTAATTTCCTTCAAGAAATTCGTCTTTCCGTTACTATGGTCTTCTTTTAGATTTAGATGTCTTTTTTCTTTCTCTTGGTCTTTACCAGTGATACACTCATTTATTTATACTTCTGAAAAGATTAAAAATAACTTTAATACGTTTTCCACTGACAACTTTCGTTTTTACTATAGTTACATAACATGGGTGTACATCTTTGTTTTACACATTCCTGTCGTAGATTAACAATGTACTTGCAGAGGACGTGACCCTCCGACCAAGAAATGGACATCGTGATGGACCCTTCGGGTGAAATAGGAAATGTGATTATCTCGTAAATTCGGACATGACCTACTATTAATTGTCAGAGGAGGGTGAGTGAAAACAGAGGACCTCCTGACCCTGGGACAGTAACAATATTCACAATATGATATTTGTCCGGTGTATCAGGTATATTTGTATACCTTGTCTACTATAGACCTTTCCAATTTTTCATTTTACCGAGACGTAAAACCGGTCTTGATCAACATATGCACCTTTTCCGTTACCGTGGAGTGAGGTTATGAGAACGGACCTCTTAGGGTACCTACCTCCTCGGACCATCCGACGTCAGCTACCCCAGCGATTCTCAACCTGCGCTGACTCGTTGAAGTAAAAGTGAAAAGTGAAAGTACGTAACCTCTTCCTTTACCGTTGGGAAATGTCACAAGAACGGACCTCTTAGGGTCCCTACCGCCTCGGACCACCCGACGGCAGACACCCCAGCGTGTCTCAGCCTGTACTGACTTTACTGAATCGTTGTCGTCGTCGTCAACATATACTCCGCCATCAAAGACGTATAATTTTATTCCGTAATTTTTTTTTTGACAGAAAGTTCGACTCCAATATTAAATCACTTAAGATATTGCGTCTGTTAAAAATCTTTAAGACTATCCATTAGACTCTCGAAATCTTTCGTTCATAATTTAAGTGGTAATTTAGGAACATTCTGTTCTGATTGAAATTGTGTTAAGTTAAATAGTTTTAACTGTACGTTAAAAGTTGTTTCGTATATAATATAACAATCCTCTTGACAATAAGGAAAGATGAAGACAGAGGTCTTCCCCTTTATTAACTTTGTGTGTAAAAGTCGGGTCCAGATTGGTTCAAAGGGACTCAATCCTCCTTCTTGATTAGACTAAGTCAAGTCAAGTCAGCGAGTCAGTACAGACTGAGAAAGGTTGGGGTACTTGACGTCGTGCGGTCCGGAGAGACAGGTAGTGGTTGAGGGTCTCAAGTGAGTTTGAGTGCAGGTAGATCAGCCACTACGGTAGGTTGGTAGAGTAGGACAGTAGGGGAAGAGGAGGACGGGGGTTAGGGAGGGTCGTAGTCCCAGGAAAGGTTACTCAGTTGAGAAGCGTACTGCATCGGTTTCATGACCTCAAAGTCGAAATTGTAGTAAGGAAGGTTTTTTGTCGGTCCCGACTAGAAGTCTTACCTAACCAACCTAGAGGTACGTCAGGTTCCCTGAGAGTTCTCAGAAGAGGTTGTGGTGTCAAGTTTTCGTAGTTAAGAAGCCGTGAGTCGGAAGAAGTATCAGGTTGAGAGTGTAGGTATGTACTGGTGTCCTTCTTGGTATCGGAACTGATCTACCTGGAAACAACCGTTTCATTACAGAGACGAAAAGTTATACGATAGATCTAACCAGTATTTAAAAGAAGGTTTCTCATTCGCAGAAAATTAAAGTACCGACGTCAGTGGTAGACGTCACTAAGACCTCGGGCCTTTTATTTCAGACTGTGACAAAGGGGTGGATAAAAGGTACTTCACTACCCTGGTCTACGGTACTAGAAGCAAAAGACTTACAATTCGAAATTCGGTTGAAAAAGTGAGAGGAGAAAGTGAAAGTAGTTCTCCGAAAAATCAAGGAGAAGTGAAAGACGGTACTCAACACAGTAGACGTATAGACTCCAAAAACCATAAAGAGGGCCGTTAGAACTTAGTTCTAAGTCGAACACGAAGAAGGTCGGGTCGCAAAGAGTATTACATGAGACGTGTCTTCAATTTATTCGTCCCACTGTTATATATCGGAACTGCATGAGGAAAAGGATAAACCTTGGTCAGACAACAAGGTACAGGTCAACATTGACAACGAAGGACTGGACGTATGTCTAAAGAGTTCTCCGTCCAGTCCACCAGACCCTAAGGGTAGAGAAAGTCTTAAAAGGTGTCAAATAACACTAGGTGTGTCAGTTTCCGAAACCGTATCAGTTTTTTCGTCTTTCTCTACACAAAGACCTTGAGAGAACGAAAAAGGTACTAGGTCGCCTACAACCGTTAAACTAGAGACCAAGGAGACGGAAAAGATTTTAGTCGAACTTGTGACCTTCAAGTGCCAAGTACATAACGATTTCGGACCGAACCTCTTAAAACTCGTAAAGAAATGATTGTACACTCTACTCACGTTGACACGCCATCAGACTCGTAAGAAACCGTAACGGAAAGAAACCCTAACCTTACTTTTGACTGGAAAAGGTCAGGACACCGGTGACGACTCAAAAGGTTTAAACGTCCGTATAACTCACGTCGTGAAAGTGTCGTAGTGGAAAGTCCTAAACTTTATCGAGTTGACCTTAAGGTAGTGGAGGTGATCGAAATAAACATCACTACGAAAGATTCCGGGTGAACTGAAGTGTAAGGTCCTACAGACCGACTTCCACTCACTAGTGTGGTAGCACGAATAGAACCAACACTTCTAGAAAAAACATGTCAAGAAGACACATAAGAACGGTGGAGAATTATAGAAGACGAAGACACTCCAGGTATGGTAAAGACAGGAAATAGCTCGGATAGAAACGTACTTTACAAGGGAACCATAGAGATTAAAAGGACTTCTCTAGAGATCAGAAAGGGTAAGACAACAAAAGGAGATAAAGAAACGTAACTAGCGACTTCTTCCGAAAGAATAGAGAAGAACGATAAGAAACCTTGAGACGTAAGTCTACGAATATAGAAAGGAAAAGAGGAAACGAAAAGTGGAGAGAAGAAAAGTGTCGATAAACATTCCGGAGGGGTCTGTCGGTAAAACGAAAAAACGTAAAGAAAAGGTACCCCTACCAGAACTAGGGACAGAGGACATGTTACAGTGCTTGNGTTACAGTGCTTGGAGGTAGGTATCAAGTAGTCCGTGAGATAGTCTAGATCAGGGAATTTAGATAAAGAGTGAAAGTGACATATTTGTATTCCCTAAACTAAATCCAGTATGGACTTAACAGATCACCAAAAGGGGTGACAGAAGTTGAATTCAGACTTAAACCGTTATTCCTCAAGTACTAGACTCGGTGTCAGTCGAGGACCAGAACAAAAACGACTGACATCTCTCGAAAAGGTAGAAACCGACATTTCTTATATTAGTTAGACTAAAACCGTAACTGGTAGACCACCACAGGTACACATCTCAGAAGAGAATACAACAACCTTCTCCCACAAACGATACTGGTCACGTAAGAGAACCGTTTTGTGATAATCGGAAACGGGACGAAGAAAGGCATAAGGTTCCGGTTTAAACGAACAATGAGGTTCACAAAGAACTGAAGGATGAAAACGTAATGTCAGGGGATATTACTTTTCCTGTAGAAAAACCCCACAATCAAGATTTTCCAGAACATCCAGAAGTATCTTGACAAGTTGAAGTCGAAGAAGTCGTAATGACCAACCCCGCATCTGAACCTAATGACACTATAACTTACCAAACGGAACCAAAGAGAATGGAACCTACACCCTTAGACTAATCATTTTACCTTTCCTCTTTGTTCAAGGGGACCTCGTCGGTACCGGAGACGGGATACGGTAAGAAAGAAATTAGAAAGACGGAAGTTCGGTACGTAATAGATAAGATCAAAGGTCTCATCTCGTGTCCGACTTGTTCCATTCCTTTAACCTATAGATATTGAGAAGGATTTAGGTGTAATTTCCTTTTTTTTAGGAGTCCTTGAGATCCACTAATTACAGATGAAACTGATTCCAGAGTTTTATTCTCTGTGTCCCTTGACACTGTTCCTAATAAGTGTCCTTAATAGATTAATCTTCTAATGGTTTAATAGTGATTAATGATAGACTTACGACTTACGGAGACCTTTCAATAGATTATAATCTTCTCGATGGGACCCTGTGTTGAAATTTTCCGATAAATAAAATTGACCATATATTTGAACTTGGTCCCATATTTCCATAATGTTCCGTCTTACAACGTTACCACCCATTTTGATCTTTAGATGTTAAGGTAATTTCCTTACCAATTTGTTTAATAATGTATACGTATGGTGTTGTTATGATGTCAGAACCAAAATATTTATTTTTTTTATGTCTGTGCACACATATAAACACTTACACCCACTGAATATCTTTTAGTGGTCCTTCCCCCAAATCCTCTACTCGTCTTACCCTTTCGAGTAAAATCAAAAGAAAATATATGAAGTTATGACGGACTTAAATAACGTTACAAGAATAAAATATTTTAATAATCTATAATAGGAAGAGTGGAAATACGATTTGCTAAACCTACTTGTAAAAACAAATATACTCAACGTTCTGTTTGAGTGTAGCTATTTGAATGAATCTTGTTCCATGACTTCATTGATCGTTTATTGCTCACTAAAGGTGTAGACTCCTTTAACATCGGTTTATATAACTGAAAACGGACCCAACTATGACTAAGGAAAGTTAGAAGTTGAGTCTCACGAGGTAAAGTCGTGGAAGATCCAGGGTCCACAACCATTCTTGGATCAGTGGTCTCGTTGTTTTTCACGACAGAACGGAGTGTTAAAGGTGAACGTTAAGGATGAAAGTAAAGTAGGTGACAGTGTCTTTCACTTTCAGGTTCAGTGAGTCAGCACAGACTCAGGAACACTGGAGTACCTGATAAGTCAGGTGCGTTAAGAGGTCCGGCCTTTTGACCTCACCCATCAGAAAGGGAAGAGGTCCCCTAGAAGGGTTGAGTCCCTAGTTTTGGTCCAGAGAACGTAACATCCGCCTAAGAAATGGTTGACTCGGTGACAGTGTCTTTCCCTTACTGATTGAACTCCTGTCTCTGTTCCTAAACCGAACTTAAGTTACACTTACCAGAATCCAAGTTATAAGGAACTACCTTAGTCCCGAGGAAAACAGATTGTCGTAGACAATATATCTACTTTCTCTCAAGGTTAAGACAAGTGATGTAGAATGAGAACACTCGATCCCGAAAGTGGTAGAAGTGGTTTTTCCTTGTCAGTTTTAGTAAACCTACACTTTCTGTTGTGTTATTAGTGGTGAACGGAGTTTTAGGTTGAACATAAAGTGGGGTCTTTTATCATCGGAAGAGTGACCTTTCTCTTAACCGATGACAAATTAAACGGGCTAAACCCAAAGCCATTGTTAAAAGTCTTTGTCGGTAATTAAGACCATCTTTTTTTAATTCGACTCGTTCAGTCTCATTTTTCATGAACGTATAAGAAAGTAACTTCCTTTACATAAAGGTTATGTTGTGATAACAAAAAATGTTCATGTGACCTTCCAACTCGGTCCTAGACTACTTAGACGACACTTCGGGACCATAGACTAGAAGTGTCTTTTACTGTTGGCTCTGATGAAAGAATACCTAAAAGGACTTGTCCCTATGTCAAACCACAACCCTCATTACATCTCACATTACCGGTACTTCAACGTTGTCCCAGTCTAAGTCAAGTCGAGTCAGTGAGTCAGCACAGGTTGAAAAACACTGGGGTACCTGGCGTCGTGTGGTCCGGAGGGACAGGTAGTAGTTGAGGGCCTCAAATGAGTTTGAGTACGGGTAACTCAGCCACTACGGTAGGTTGGTAGAGTAGGAGACAACAGGGGAAAAGGAGGACGGAACTTAGAAAGGGTCGTAGTCCCAGAAAAGATTACTCAGTCAAGAAACGTAGTCCACCGGTTTCATAACCTTAAAGTCGAAGTCGTAGTCAGGAAGGTTACTTATAAGTCCTAACTAAAGGAAATCCTAACTGACCAACCTAGAGGAACGTTAGGTTCCACAACATCTGTGCACAAGGCCCTTTGTCTGAGTGAATCTTCCTACTACGTCTATCACCTCACGTCAAATAATGTGACCTCCCGGGTTCCTTCTCAGAGGAGAATCGGTTCCTAGGGTTGGTCAAAAACACTTTTGGAATATATGGGATTCATATGCACGGGTTTGGGTGGAGGGTTTAAGGGACTCTGATCAGACTTGTTTCCTTCTCTTTCTACGTTAGTTTCAATTGGGCACTAAGTATGCGGAATTCGGATCCATCAATTGTCACCTGTTAATAGTTACCCAGACACCAGTATGGAGTTACTCGTATTATCTTAAATACTAAGATAGACCAATGTGTCTATTAATCCCATAAGAAAATCCGTCACCTCTCAGATCCATATTCAGGACCCCAAGAAGGTAGGTCCTCCAGACCAAAAGGTCAACCATACAGTAAAGGTATCTATGACCCGTATATCGAGTTTCAGGTGTCAGGTCGGGTTCTTCCTCGGCCTACTGTGGTTGGAGACCCAATGTTTCAAGTATTATGTAACATTTTACGTCTTATGTGTTTCGTCTTGATAGTTCCGTTGATATTGTTACCATTTATATAAAAAGGTGGTTACTGGGAAGTGGGTTCTATCCTGGCTTCAGGTTTTCCTTTCTAGTAGTCTGTCTCGAAAATGGAAAGTACAGTAGATCCCACCGACTATATAACGGTCTATTTAGCCCTTATATATGTGTTGCAAGTTGTAATTAATATCGTGTCCAGGGAGGAAAACGACAATACCAATCAGACTTCTACTATGGTCGTTCAGGATCATCGTCTTCAACTAACATCTCGAAGTGGAGAGCAAAGAAAATTCTATTAGAACCAAAGTGTCCCTAGTCACCCCAGGAAAGCATATCAGGTGAGCCGTAGGAGACCCAGACGCACCATAAGAGAGAAATGGGAGTACACTTCCTAGGTCTCTCACTGTGGACGTTGAAATTGACGACATCGTCACCAGTCTTGTCGTCATATACCTGGGAAGGTTACACCCGGGTTCCTCAGCACAAAGGTCAGGAACTGGAGATGGACGAGGGACCCGTGTTTTAGTACTTAGACAAGGGGTTCCCTCTTGCTGTGGGAAAGAACATGTTTGAATCAATGGGTTAAATGATGGAATGGGTCAAGGTAGACGACACTTTAGGGTAGAGGGGAATGGACTTCGTTTAAACAACTGTAGAGAAAATAATACCTTCCCCCGGAGGGTATGTGTTAACCCTGGCACCCCAGTAGGACTCAGACTCGTCTCGGTGTCCTTCGTTCAGGTGGGTCCTCGTCAGTCAGAGATACTAGGTGGACCTCTCAGAGAAATTCCCAGACCAACCAAGTAAGGTGGTAGAGTCTTGAGACCCGGATATACGTCACACGTCAAAGATAAACTACAATTTCAAAACGAATGAACAACATGATTTAGTCGATACTTTCGGTCCGGTAACAGACCAGGTTACGACCATCCTTTAGGTTTAGACCCTTGATAAAGGGATTCGTCCGTGGTCCGATGAAGACTACGAGAAAGTCAGGTTCATCCTTTTCGAAGATGGGTAGGGTTCTTGCATGTATGGTACTGGTCATCCATTGATCATAGTCACTCCAAAGTAAAGTCACTTCAGGTGAGGGTCCACAAGTTTCCCGTCGCACGGAAAGTCGACTTAGAGGTCTCCAAAAACAGACACGGCTCTCCGTCGTAATTGGACACTCGTCCGTCGTATCGGATCCACACAACGAACCACACAAACCGAATTGTCTCACACACGGTCGAAGAGACCATGGTTATTAAGACGAAACCGATTGAACTGTCGGCAACAGAAACAAAATAGTCCGGTCACGGTATTCATATATCCTGGGTTAATCCCAGACCTTAGCACACAGGAAGAAATTTTGTTTGGGGTCTATAGAATGGAGGAGGAACGTCTAGACACGGAAGAAATTGTGGACCATTGGACGGAGGTAGTCGTCGACCTCGTCACAAAAAGAGAGAAGGGTCGTAAAAAAGAACCAGAGCCGTCGGTCGTCGTCCAGTAAGTACATAGCAACCTCGGTTGTAGACATGAAAAGGCCCACCTTACTCAGGTTCGGTCTTCGGTTCCGAAGGGGTTTCTACCGACCCCTTAAGAATTTGGGAACACCCCCTCAGGTCCACTCGACACCAAACCACAGGGATTAACCTAGAAGGGTAAGTTTCCCTTTCTACCCGAAACTGCGACCCCGTTCCACATACGTCTTCCGCCGTAGGAACTCTAGATCCGTTCATATTTGAAATCAGGAGCCACCCTGCTCCGATTCATTCCATATCCCCAAACCTTGTCACGCCACATTTTAGTGTCATCGGACCAACTGATCGGACTCTTTAGGACATGTCCGGATATCAGGACAGGAGGAAGGAAAAGATGACCGTCCTGACCATATAAGGTTCGGTTGACCGTGAGATGGTCTTACGGGCGAACAAAGTTAGATAACTATACCCCATCATACGACCGGACCCTGAGATCGGTCGGACCAACCCCCCTCTCCCCCACCTCGACAGAAGACGGGTCTGGAGTCCCTTATTAACTCAATCGAGAGAGAGTACGAAAGGTCGGGTGCACCAAGAAGGAAGTCTCCGAGTACGTTGGAGGTGAGTAGAGCCCCCCATGACTCTCTCTCTTGTTTATTCATATCACAGGTAGGTCTTCCACCCGGAGAGGAGGCCCCTCTTTCAGTGAACACGAGGATCATACCTCTCGTTCAGAGAAGGGTTGTCCCCATGACCCGTGAGTTCTTACAAACCAGGGGGTGAAAATTCCAATGGTACCCAAGAGCCCCTGGATTATAGAGACTCGGAGCCGTCGGGATAAATTAAAGGTTCAGTCGTTCGGGGTGTTAACGCCCTCGAAGGAAGAGGAAGGAACGGAATCTCGTAAGAAAGAAGGTCACCGGTTTTCGAGGCGTGGTCCGTGTGACCAAACCGACATTACCCCGGGTCCCGGAGGTAACCCTGGCCGACTTGTTGACAGGACAGGGACCCCGTCTACTCCAAAAGACCACCCGGGCTCTATCTGAAAGGGTCTGGTCGTCGAACGTAACATTTAGAGCAGACAAGAGAAAGCAAGGGAGGCCGAGAGATCGTGTCGCGTCAGAGACGAATTAAGGTTACAGAGGGAGGGGAAGAACAGTCATGATTGGTCCTCTCCATCCGTATCGAACCCGCCAAGTCGACCTCGGCCTAGGACTTCACAACCGGTCTCCGAAGACAGTAGCCCTAGTCTTGGACGGCTCCACCACCGAGATACTGGAACCCCTCTCGACCGCCTCCTCGTCGCCGACGACGTCCTGAAGTGGACCGGGACCTAGTCCGTAATTCCGCCGGAGGCCAGGACCATCTCGTGACCCGCCGCCTACGTAGTAATAGGTGATACCCCCTCCCCTTCCAGTCGGGACGGGTTTAGGACATCTTAAAGGAAAAGATAGTAGTCAGTTAAAAACACGGTAATTATAAAAAAAGAAAGGGAAAACCTATGTGTTCGAACAGGTTCATCCTCCCAGAACTCGATTGGGATCGGTACTCAGTCATATACCTATAACTAGGTCTACAGGACCGAGAGGACACTGATGACATATCTGACGAAGGTGATGAAAATTCAAGTACCACAGGAGACCATCGTAGTATGAGGGTATCCCCTGAAGCTGGAGTCTCAGACACCTCCGCCAGTCCACAGTTGAAGTGGGGTATCAGAGGAGGTTTAGGGAAGAAATTTAAAAATTAGTACACAGCCCTCTGTACAATCCGTAATGACTGTTTTACCTCCGTGCCGGGATTTGGGGGAGGGAAACAAGGCATCCGTGCCTGGGTCTTATTTCCTCAATCCGAAACACTAAGACTGAACAAAAAAGGAAAGGAGTCGATTCAACTGACTTCTCTTATACTTCCACGAATAACAAAAACTCTCCTCGAACTCTTCCGTATTTCGGAAGACGTCGACACGAGTTTCTTATTTCAATTGGTAACTGTAAACGAGTTCTTGAAAATGTTTTCTCACAAGGTCTCACTCGTGTCTCCGAACTCTGGTACCCTCTCTAACGATAGACTTCGGATAAACACTCCTTTCACAAATACCGTTTCCGCAAACGACTTAAATCCCGAATCCTTATTAATTTTATCGATCTTCGATTTCTAAATTCCCTACGACATTACAATCGTATAAGATGATATCGAATATCTCTAATCCCTGAAATCTCTATAAATATCGATCTTCGGGAAAGAATCTTTGACTCGAATCCTATGATCCCCGTTTGTCCTGAATCTTTCTATTCTTAATTTGACTCCTTGCACCATACGTCGGGTCTGTAATCGTACTCAATGTCACATAAGTGTTCCTGTATGCTCTTTTTTATCTATTCTCTTAGCGACTCCTTCCTTGAGGAAAACTCCCCGTTGTTACTAAAAACCTCTTTTTATTTAGACCCAGATACCGTTGATTTTTGTAGTTTGGAGACTGCATTACGAAAACATTTTCATATTTTCTCTTAGTATTCGAACTTTATTTGTCCGTCAGGTTTTTTTTCACTCTCCGACGGAGTCAAAGAGTGGCTGTGGCGAGTGGGGAAGTCCAACTTAGGGACCGACGACCTCGACTTGAGACCGTTAGTACGTGAGGTTATGTCAACCGAATCTAAGTGAAGGGGGGTAGAACGAATGGAAGAGTCTGGAAGAAGATGAAAAGGAAAAACAAGACAGATGTTTCAAGAGCCATGGGATACATGAAGACTATAAAGGTGAGTTACTTTGTGAATATAACGGTAAGGCAGAGGAAGAACTGACCCCACTCTTCTCGGAATAGACAATCTAGGGTCTTCCTCTTCCCCCTAGCCACACAGAAGTGGACGGTCAACCGTACCGGTTTGATCTTGTGGTGCACCAGGTTCTGACAAAGAGTGAATTGAAAATTTTTAACAAGACGGAACCACCCAAACTAGTCCACACCTACTTTTGTCTACCCAATTTATAGAGTGTAAGGTCCGGTAGAAGTCTTTTCGGTTAAACATAAGTGAATGCATATGAGGTGAAAGATCGGACTGTTAAGACTCCCCCAGTTCTCAAAGTGTCGTCTACCCTGTGGAGGAACCCCTCCCGTCTTGTACTCGTGTGTTTCTAGTTCAAAGAAGATTGTTAGGGGACCGCTAACGAACCATTATTAAAAGGGATTCTGTCGTACCTGTGGAGGAGGATTTACTGTAAGTGTTTAAAGGAAGGATGCGGGATTGTACGAACAGTTGGACACATGGTTCGTTAACGGCGGACAGTTAAGGTCCGAGGACACCCAGGGTCGAGGAAGATCAGGGAGGGTCCCCCCACTAGTCCGGGGGAGAAGGTGGGACTGCCCATCCAAGGAGGAGTAGACTCACGAGTCAAGGGAACGACGGTAAGTGATGGACGGTTTCGCTTCTTTGGTCCGTAACTTTCCGACTTAAGGAGGTCTCCCCGTTCCGTGGAAGGGGGGATATCCTCTAAGTTCGGTGTTTCTGAGCCCCACCGGAGTTTACTCTGGACGGAGGAGTTTCACTCCTCAAAGGGTCGGTTCCGTGGTTTACAACATCGGTGCGCAAGACCTTTGTTTGAGTCTTCCTGCTACGTCTATCACTTCACGTCAAATAATATGGTCTCCCGGGTTCCGTCTCAGAGGAGAATCGGTTCCTGGGGTTGGTCAAAAACACTTTTGGAATATATGGGATTCATATGCACGGGTTTGGGTGGAGGGGTTTAAGGGACTTTGATCAGACTTGTTTCCTTCTCTTTCTACGTTAGTTTCAATTGGGTACTAAGTATACGGAATTCGGATCCATCAATTGTCACCTGTTAATAGTTATCCGGACACCAGTATGGGGTTATTCGCATTATCTTAAATACTAAGATAGACCAATGTGTCTATTAATCCCATAAGAAAATCCGTTACCTCTCAGATCCATACTCGGGACCCCAAGAAGGTAGGTCCTCCAGACCAAAAGGTCAACCATACAGTAAAGGTATCTATGACCCGTATATCGAGTTTCAGGTGTCAGGTCCGGTTCTACCTCAGGACGAAAGTTCTGCCTCGGACAAGACAGACAAAGGAGGATGTTTCCCTGAGAGTTCTCAGAAGAGGTTGTGGTGTCAAGTTTTCGTAGTCAAGAAACCATGAGTCGAAAGAAATATCAGGTTGAGAGTGTAGGTATGTACTGATGACCTTTTTGGTATCGGGACTGATCTACCTGAAAATTCTTTGCGATTAAAGGGAACAAAAAAGAATAATTCTAATAAAAAAGTAAAAAAATTCGAGTATGATACACGGCTCGTAATCTTTGTATACCCTTCGTTTCTGTTAAATGCACAAGTAATTTTTCTAGAGTTTTTACTTATGTTGAATTGGTGAGTAGTAAGTTTAGTAAAGGTCTTTTTCGTCAACGACTAATTGTTACAACATTTGAAGAAAGGTCAGAAAGGATGTATATGTAGAAAGTAATTGTTAATTTAACCTTACGACAATAAAACAAATCTTAGGATGAAAAATTTAATATACTATACGTGAACTGTTGTATTTAAGAAGTTATCGTTCCATAAATTTAGCGTCGTATAAAGTAACAATGACTAAATAAGTAAAGGGAATAGTGCAGAGTGATGACTTGTAATGTGAGAAGATGTGTATATACACGAACAGGGACTAAGCCCTAATCGTAAAGCATTAGACTGGCACCACTTTGAAGTACCGGTAATGGTGGATGAATTGAGGTTTTCACTTCACTTCACCGAGTCAGCACAGACTGAGAAACGTTGGGGCACCTGACATCGGGTAGTCCGAGGAAGCAGGTACCCTAAGTGGTCTGTTCTTATGACCTCACCCAACGGTAAAGGAAGAAGTCCCCTAGAAGGGTTGGGTCCCTGGCTTGGGTCCAGAGGGTGTAACGTCCGTCTACGAAATTGGAGACTCGGTGGTCCCTTCGGGTGAATTGAGGTTTCAGTTCCATTTATAATTCTCTAAGTTCTAATATGCTGTCCTCGGGGAAGTGTACAATTTTTGAAAAGGTCATCAGAAAGGTTTAAAGGATTAGTAAGTAGTCCGTTATTTATCTTACTTTTTTTGTCCCCCAAAAAACCGGTGTCAACGTACCAAACGCCCTATAATCATGGGACTGGTGCATAACTTGGACCCGGGTGACGTCACTTTCGCGACTCAGGATTGGTGACCTGGCAGTCCTTTAAGGGATCTTAATTAAGTTTTATGTATTGGTTAAGGTATACTTATTAATTAACTGGTATTGCTGAGGTATTAATGTATTATCACTATTATCAAAGTATTAATTAAGGTATCGTTCGAAGGTGTGTAAAGGAATTAGGGGTGGAGCCCGTGACATAGAAACCGAGCTTTTAAAGGCAAATCAAATGTTTATCAGGGAGGTTACGAACAGGTATTGAAAAATCTTTCTTAAGAGAGGGGTGAGCGCGAGCGCCAAGATTAAAGTGGGTGTCGATGTGAAGGAAACGTTGCGTTGCGAGAGGTAGGCGATGGTAGGCGACCGAGGGCTGGCGGGGCCGGGGGTCGGGGGACGGGGTGGGCGAGGGCTAATTTGTTCGGAGGCTCCTGGGGAGGGAGACCTATGGGATCGGGTCCCTGGACGAGTGCGTGGGTCTACGTCCTCGAGCAAGTGCTACCGGAAGGGCTACGGGCACGGGGGTGGCCACTGCTACCGGTGGACCACGACGTCGTTCGGACCACGATTCGTCGAAAACGGGAATTGGGTTGTTAAGTACCGGCATTGCGCAAACTCGTTACCTCTCGTCCCGTTCGATTCGGTGGCTCCAGTGCGGGTGCACTGGAGGTCCCGGGGCGGGGCTTGTGCGAGCCACCGGGCGCAGCGGGGCGGGGAGTGGCAGCGGGGCGGGGAGAGGCAGTGGGGCGGGGTGGGGTTAGTGGTTGGACCGTGCGGGCGGCGTCACCGAGAGGCAGAGAGGTCACGTCTTGTCAAGGGGTCGCCGACGTAGGACTGCGAGTCGCGAGAGGCGGACGGGTCCAGGGGTCGTGTACATCCACTCTGAGGAACAAGGAACACACACACAAAATAAAGCTACGACAACCCCTTCCCTTCTTCACCGCGACACGAGATAAAACTTTTAAAATTAGGAGTCACCATATGGAGAGTGCCAAAATTAATTTTAATTTAGAGGTCACGTAGACCCTTTTCTCCGACGTCGAGCCCTCGGAACGAGGCGGGAGGGCACCTCCCGCACCACAGCTCTCGCTACGAGACCGAGGTCGACGAAACACGTCGACCGACCTTTCCTTTTCCCGTCGGAATCGGCTCCCCCTCTTTTAGGACGAAGTAGGAGGCCTTCCCTACCTTTGTTTTCCCCCTCCCCCGCCTTATGTTAACATTAATAGGTCTCTGGTTCTATTATTTACTAAAAATTTTCTGTGTTAGGGCGGAGGTGGAATAGATGGAGAGGAGTGGGTCTTTACTTCCCTTCTTCCTGAGAAACTCCAAACTAAACGCCAAACTAGGTAAAGTCGACCCGACGTATTTTAACTACTCAGGTTTTCTTCTAGAAAAAAAAAAAAAAACTTTCCACATACGAAGGACGTTCTTCCGCAGACATCCACACACAAACTCTAGCATGGGAGATCAAGTAAAGAATACGTCCCCTCGGGCGGATAACTCCTACCCCCTCTAAAGAGTAGGCGCAAAACCACGGGTAATTGTCACTAAGGGACAAGTTTAAGAGGTAGAACGAAACACGACAGACGGGTGGTCTCACGTTAATGTGATCGGAGTCCTCTGAAACGGATTCTTTCACCGTCTAGATCCGTGATACCGTCCACGACACTAGGATTAGCAGGTACGTCCTACGACAAAGATTCAGACATCCTCCCCCCTGGGAGGTCCCGAACTCTCACCTGAGAACAGATTGTGAGTGTTTTCATAACAGGTTCCTCTGTGTGTACGACTGTTTCGTTCTCTGATAACCATCCCCTGTAGGTCCGCACCCCCACCCCCATCGACGTCCCAGTCCTTGGGTCCTCTAGACGAGACGGTTCACCGAGAGTCAGAACCCAAAATACGATCGTCCCAATCAAAGACCAAACAGAAACCGGTAAGACCAAGTCCCAGGAAGGACCACCGAACGCGTAGTGAATCGGTTCTACCTAAGGTCGTTCTTCCTTAGACCCTCCAACCATTCCGTACAACGGACCGTAAAGGAGAGAGGAAAACTGGAAAGGGTTTAAAAAGACCACCCGTTATCGAACAATCAAGGTGTAAGGAATGGTCCTAGAGGACAACATTCCATTGAGTACGTTCACCATGATAACACGGATCGGTCCCACCCGTCAAAGTCAGTCACCAAGGGGATTGTTCTTATGACATAAAGGAGGACGTTCCATAATTTCATTACATTTTCGTTTGTTTACGTAGTAAGAAAACAACCTAGGTGGTGGCTTAATAAGTCTCACTTAACCTTTACCTAGACCAACTCTCACCTTAGTCTGTAGTGAAGGAGGGACAAGGAGGTAGGGGGACGGGAGGAGACTGGAGAAAACTCTTCTTGAATGAGGGATAGAAACAACGACTGTCTAAGGTTCGATACGAGGAATTTCTTCCCTTCTATGGAGAAGGCGGAGAGTAAACGACTAATCAAATACCTCCCTGGTGAAGATGACCAGTGGAGAGTCAAGACTCTCCAAAGAATAAGGTCTTTTAAACTCCGGAAGAAAGTTACTATTGAAACTAACTTCTACACTAATTTACACCAAACACTGGACCGGACCGAGGACCTAAGTACCTCGAGGCGGTCCCACCAAGACGTACCTGGACCGACATGACGTCGGTGAGACACACACACCGCCGAGTCACCGGAGGCTCTCCGTAAGACACCAGGAGGTCACTTTTTCACTGACTGACCCGTCCGAAGTTCGGTCAAAACGAACGAGTCCTACTGGTCTTCGGTAAAACGTCCGAGTTCCTTCAACGTGATACTCGTCTGTCTTTCGAGAAAAAGTCAGGTTTCTCTCCGATACTAAATCCCTCTACACCTTAGAAAAACTCTCTAGAAAAAAATTTTTCTGGACAAGATCTCTTATTGTACCTTTGAATGTGATGGTATACACTTTATCTATCGGTTACCCTTAAACGAGATACCCCTTGAGTTTGACCCCCGAGACATTGTTTGATCTCCCCACCCAACTCCTCCCTCTACCCTTCCTCCAAGCCCTCTCTCTCTGTACTCACATGGATACCGACTAAGAACAACTACAAACTGTCTCTTGGTGTTTTAAGACATTTCGTCAATAGGAAATTAATTTTTTTCTTTCTTCGTTTTTATTTATTTTGGGTATTTTTATTAAGGAAACAAGGTACTAGTTCACAAAGATCTATCTAAAGTGAAACCCTTCAATTTTTTTTTTTCTGGACAGGAGAGACGGGGACGGAGACTGAAGTCAGTCACAAACTTACAGGTGTTTGGGGGTTGTCCGGACCTCTGGGTCGTTGTCGAGACGGAAACCCTCCGAGAAACAAAGGTCCAAAATTGAGCCTAACTCGGGAGAAAAGAGTCCCGTAGGTGCGGGACGACGTAACTGACGAGGAAACCGACTTAGTTTCTGGCGGACCACGAGACGTAGTGACGGGGGAAACAGGACCCCTTTTTCCGAAGTGGTACCGGTACTAGGAGGGTGGGAGGTCGAAACAGTATCGGACAATCGTGAGAGAGGCAAGTAGAAGACTCTAAGAGAACGATCAGTAGGTAGAAGGGTGAGGCGGGGGGGGGTGGGGTAGACGGATCATAGAAGTAAGAGAGGGGAGGTGTTTCGTCGACGACCGAGTCTGACTGTCCCCGGACACCCTAAGAGTTGTGACTCTGTCTCAGAGTCACGACTTCCTCATAATCACCCCGTATAGATCGAGACGGGACGGAACTACATTTTCGTCAGGTCTCGGTTGAAGGTATTCATTCTAAGAATTTTACACAATCAACGAGTCCAGTACAGGCTGAGAAACACTAGGTACCTGACATCGGTTGTCCGAGGAGACAGATACCTTAAGAGGTCCGTTCTTATGACCTCACCCATAGGTAAAGGAAGAGGTCCACTAGAAGGGTTGGGTTCCTAGTTTGGACCCACAGGACGTAACGTCCGTCTAAGAAATGGTAGACTCGGTGGTCCCTTCGGTCAAGTGTTATAGGTAGGTTATAAATAACTTGTGGAAAGTACACGGTCTATGACAAGGTCTGTACTTTCTATATCATGTTACCTGTTCTGCCAATCCACACGACTTGACTCTCGCAAATACAAAATCCTATCCAACCCTCAACTCCTACCTTCCCCGTAACACACGGTATTCTTCATTTTGTTATTCGTTTACTTTCTAGTCTGTCATTTCTAGTATAGAATATCGAGAATGTCACTTTTCTACGAGTCCGACGAATATTGGTTGATCGAAGTAATGGTCCTCGATAAAGGAGATGTGTATACGAAGAGTCCACTACTTGATCGGAGTCACACTTTCGGAAAGTCCTGGTCCTCTGTTCTCTTTACCACGAGTGTCCTGGTGTTTCCTTTTCCGATATCCGATTGACACGAGTGTAGGTTAGTGTCGTTGCCCACCCTCCGATGTAAAAGATTCAACGAAGAGGCAGTAAAAGGTTAGTGAACTGTGAGTAGACTTGGTTTAAAGGAAGGTAAAAATGTAAACACTCGCATAGAGAGACCCTCCCGGATGATCAGTAAAA
The DNA here is from genome assembly GCA_006410555.1 of Capra ibex. Lineage (NCBI taxonomy): Eukaryota > Metazoa > Chordata > Mammalia > Artiodactyla > Bovidae > Capra > Capra ibex. The sequence goes on along the minus strand of SJYO01016970.1, from coordinate 28,975,006 downwards.
GTCACCACTTTACCATTTGTAAAGTAGAGAATCAACCGGATCATGTAGATTACCACAATTCCGCTCTACGATTGGTCTCTCAAACCAGTGGGGTCTGTCCACTGTGTATCGAGAAACTGTCTAGGTGTCCATTCTTTTGACCTTCTTGTCGTCCGACGTCGTTCCGTGTCAAGTGACAACAAAAACAACAAGTCAACGATTCAGCACAGAGTGAGAAACGGTAGGGTGCCTGACATCGTACGGTCCAGAGGGACAGGGAGTGATAGAGGGTCTCAAACGGGTTCAAGTACAGGTAACTTAACCACTGCGATAGGTTGGTAGAGAAGAAAATGGTGGGAGAAGAAAACGGAAGTTATAAAGGGTCGTAGTCCTAGAAAAGGTTATTCTTTATCAGCATTTACTTGAACTTTTACTACTATGAAATGGGTGGACCGGGGGCAAGTCCAAGGAACCTCTTCCTTCTACACAATTAAAGTCACTTCCATGTTTTTCAGTTAAGGACTAATATGAATTAATTTGGTCACCTCCTCTCGTGGGATTAAACCTTCGAAATATTTAGTCTCTACCGTTTTACCGTCGGACAAATACTAAACGAAACCAACAAACAGGGGTACCATTAAATGAATTTAAATCTGATTAACGTTGTTAATTTTAGTGCTTGAAGGTGTACGTTAAAGTCTGTTGAGGATGATTTACCTGGACTTGAACAGACACTTTCGTCAACCGACTTATGACCCGAACCACCCTTCTTCTCTTGTCATTGAAGGATAAAGTCTAATCTGGACTCGAGAATATAAAAGGTATCGGGGGTGGTGAGGAACACAGGTCTACGATTCAGAACCATAGTAACCGTGAACAATCGAAAAAAGGTCGGTGTGAAGTAGGTACATACAATGAACGAAGGGACGTCAATTAGATTCTCGTCTCGGAAGTTTCGAATCACCGGAGAGGGTGGGTGGTTCAGGTCTCCAAGACGACTCCTAGACCTACCCAAATCTCTTTCGTGACCTAGTCAAGACGAAGTTACTGATGGACCGTCGTTTCTTAACACTTGTCTGAGGTCCTTTTAGTACGGGTTACCATTCTTTAGGTACTTCGTGGTCACAAGGTGGTGACAGCTCCACCCAAATCACTGGTTCACTGACTGACTAACCTACCCTCATTACTGGTCTGCACACGACTACTGGGTCGGGATGTTTCCGTGATATGGACCCATCTATTCAAGTAAAACACCAGAACACTCAGAAACCAACAAATAACTGACGAAATCTCGATAACCAAAAGAAAATTATTTTGAGACCTCCTCATGTATCCGTCGATCTCACTCACTAACTTCATACACTTCCTCTACCACATCCGATCTTACCGTCCCGTCTCTCCCCGGTCTAGGTGTCCAGAAATCCGGTGTACTGTTCAAATTTAAAGTAAAATATGGTTACCCTTCAGTGACCTCCTAAAATTTGTCTTTTACCGGACTAAAATACATACAAAAATTTTCTGGAAAGATTGACGATTCACCTCTTAACTAACGTTCTGTCGTTCTTATCTTCGGTCTTCTATTCCTCGTAAAAATCTTGGCATCATACTCTACTACCGGAGTATCTGGTGTCACCATGGTTACTTCTACCCTTTTTCAACACCTACGTAAATTCTTAATGAACCTCTTAAAGAAAGTTTCTACCGAATTTTAGTCATCAAATACGAAATTCAAGGTCTCAAACTCATCATATACTAAATTTTGGATAAGGGGGATGGAGTCTTACTGACTCCTAAGTCTCGAGTACCACCTAACTCCAATTGTCAGACGTCAAAGTGTAAGCAAGTATTAGAAACCTGATCCCCACCACCACCTACCCGCTTCGGATGGTACGTCCTTTTTCTCGTCTTAGGACAGAGAAGAGAATAAAGATAATAAACTTTGGAACCTTTTTCTCTTAAAAAAAGAACGAAATAGAGAAGTCAAGTCAAGTCAGCGAGTCAACACAGGTTGAGACGCTGGGATACCTGACGTCGTGCGGTCCGGAGGGACAGGTAGTGGTTGAGGACCTCGAATGAGTTTGAGTACAGACAACTCAGTCACTACGGTAGGTTGGTAGAGTAGGACAGCAGGGGAAGAGGAGGGTGGAAGTCAGAAAGGTTGGTAGTCTCAGAAAAGTTTACTCAGTCAAGAAGCTTAATCCACTGGTTTCATAATCTCAAAGTCGTAGTCGTAGTCAGAAGGTCACTTATAAGTCCTGACTAAAGGAAATCCTAACTGACCAACCTAGAGGAACGTTAGGTTCCTTGAGAGTTCTCACAAGAGGTTGTCAAATTTTATAGTTAAGAAGCCACGAGTCGAAAGAAATATTGGGTTGAGAGTGTAGGTATGCACTGATGACCTTTTTGGTATCGAAACTGATCTACCTGGAAACAACCGTTTCATTACAGAGACGAAAAATTATACGACAGATCTAACCAGTATCGAAAAGAAGGTTCCTCGTTCGCAGAAAATTAAAGTACCAACGTCAGTGATATACGTCACTAAAACCTCGGGGGTTTTTATTTCAGAAAGTGAAAAAGGTAACAGAGAGGAAGATAAACGGTACTTCACTACCCTGGCCTACGGTACTAGAATCAAAAGACTTACAACTCAAAATTCGGTTGAAAAAGTGAGAGGAGAAAGTGAAAGTAGTTCTCCGANGTGTAGGTATACACTGATGACCTTTTTGGTATCGAAACTGATCTACCTGGAAACAACCGTTTCATTACAGAGACGAAAAATTATACGACAGATCTAACCAGTATCGAAAAGAAGGTTCCTCGTTCGCAGAAAATTAAAGTACCGACGTCAGTGATATACGTCACTAAAACCTCGGGGGTTTTTATTTCAGAAAGTGAAAAAGGTAACAGAGAGGAAGATAAACGGTACTTCACTACCCTGGCCTACGGTACTAGAATCAAAAGACTTACAACTCAAAATTCGGTTGAAAAAGTGAGAGGAGAAAGTGAAAGTAGTTCTCCGAGAAATTAAGAAGAAACGAAATTGATATTCCCACCACAGTAGACGTATAGACTCCAATAACTATAAAAGGGGACATTAGAACTAAGGTCGAACACGAAGTAGGTCGGACCGTAAAGTGCACTACATAAGACGTATATTCAATTTATTCGTCCCACTGTTATATGTCGGAACTACATGAGGAAAGAGTTAAACCTTGGTCAGACAACAGGGTACAGGTCAAGATTGACAACGAAGAACTGGACGTATGTTCAAAGAGTCCTCCGTCTAGTCCACCAGACCATAATGGTAGAGAAACTCTTAAAAGGTCAAATAACACTAGGTGTGTCAGTTTCCGAAACCGTATAAATTATTTCGTCTTTATCTACGAAAAGACCTTGAGAGAACGAAAAAGCTACTAGGTGGTCTACATTGACAAAGTCGTATATAGAGAATGCATATTCCTGAGAGAAAAACTTTTTTCTATTAGTGTTATAGTACACACACACAAGTCAACGAGTCAGCAATAGACTGAGAAACACCGGGGTACCTGACATCAGGCGGTCCTAGGAGTCAGGTACCTTAGAAGATCCGTTTTTATTAGCTCACTCAACGGTAAAGGATACAGACCCCTAGAAGGATTGGGTTCCTGACTTGGGGTGGACACCACTGAGGACTTTACTATAGATTACAAAAATTTATTATACTCCTTTACTTTGTTTTAACCGATGACCATAAAACGAATAACAACTTTAACCCACTCTCCATGTCACTTCCAAGTAAGTTTAATAAGAAAAACGAAGACATTTCCAAACGGTGAAAGGGATTATTTTTAAAAGAGGAAAATGTATAAACTTTGAAAGGTATTATAATCCAACGTTTTTATTAACGCAAACCACGGTTTCACTAACTTTACGTTTTCATTAACACCAACCACGTTTTCATTCACGTCAAGTTTTCATTAACACTAACTATCTTTTCATTATCATTAACGTCAACTACGTTTTAATTAACTCCAACCACGTTATCATTAACAACAACCACGTTTTCATTATCTCCAATTTTTCATTAACACCAACCACTTTTTTTCACTTTCACTATCAGCGAGTTAGTACAGGCTGAGAAACACAAGGGTACTTGACGTCGAACGGTCTGAGGAGACAGGTACCTTAAGAGGTCCGATCTTAGGACCTCACCCAACGGTAAGGGAAGAGGTCCCTTAGAAGGACTGGGTCCCTAGTTTGGGTGCAGAGAACGTGGAGGACGTATTCAGTTGGTGTTAATGAAAACTTGGAGTTAATGAAAACGTGGTTGGGGTACATTATTGTTAAAACAATTCTTCTTAAAAAATTTACGGTGATCGACCTATGAACGATTAACCGTGGAGAAATCGTTATCGTGAGTTTTGTGATGAAAGGGGAAATACTGAGTACACGGTTCTTGTGTCCGGCTAGACAAAAAAGAAATTTTCTACAACATATCTGAGAGGAGAGAGGGTGAAAAATGGACTTCTTATCTTCTCCTCTCTTTCACTTTTCTCACTTTACACACGTAAGAAAGGTGACCAGAAGTTTTCCACGATCTTGTCTGGGGTTGTTAAGACCCTAGAACCCGATTGTTCTTTGGTCCTCTGCTCACAGAAGAAATATCTTATGGTCCCTTCCGTACCAACCACTTCACCACGGTCACAACTCACCGTGATGAACGAGTTTCAACGTAAGTTGGTAAACTCATATCAACATTACAGACCGAATTATCGATCTTCGGACCTTACGATCAGGGTCGGTACCCTTAGAGGTAGATACCACGTTCCTTCTTACCAGGAATTGGACAGACATTCCGAAGAAGTGGGTTGAAGAAATATGAACCGTAAGGGGTCGATCTAACTACCCAAAATGTATTATGTACGTTGAGTTTTATATCGCTGTGTTTATTTTAAAATAAGTGCTAAGTAATAACATTCGTATACAGGTATAATGAGAGCTTTATTTCAAAACACTCTTTATTTACCTCCCCTTCCACAGACGGTTCAACTCCTGGTAAAGGATTTGGTAAGAGGTAGAGATAAGTAAGGGACAACTACTGAAACAAAGGGATAGAAAGTTCACGTTGAGTAGTGACCTTGCGGAAACGTAGTCGTCGTGGGACCTTCTTCGAGACACTACAACACCCAGTGCTCAAACGAGACCGTCTAACTTGAGAACTGTTCCTTGTCGATCTAAACTTCTGCTCCTACCTTCTCGGTCGTGGCCCCCTTCCGGTCTCAGTCGAGGGTTCGGGGGTGGTGTCGAGGGACTCCTTTCGGTACCGCCGACGAGACCAGGAGCTACCCCTTAGGTGGTACCCCGCGTCCTTTTTCTTCTCCTTTCTCAGGGCGGGTCTTAGATAGTAGTAGATGGCCAGTCTCTCACTCTGTGACCTACTCCTCGGACCCCTCAGTCTTCCACCCCTAGTCGGATTTCTCCTCCTCCCTCTACTAAAGGATCTGACAGGACACCTACTACCACTCAGAGAGACCCCAGTGGACGAATTTCGGTGTCCCTCCTCCGGGTCACTCCTAGAAGGTCTTCGGTCTGGACTGGATGACGAATGACTATGTAAAGAAGAGTGCTACAACGTCAGAAGTAGGTTGTTCAGTTGTCATAAATGACTCGTAAATAACACCAAGAGAAGATCCATTATACCTCCTTTTGAGATGAAAAAAACTTTAAGGATCATATTATCTTCTCTGGTTAAATATGTGTTTTTAATCATTATTTTCGGTTGGTCCGATTGATAAATTATGTACATCAACTGCAAGTATTATTAGTCCTTTTACACTTAATATTGTAGTACTTAATCTTAAAAGGAAGTGATATATTATAAGTGAAGGATATACCTACCGTTTTTTTAATCCATCTTCTATAATTGTAGTTACACTTCTTTACCTATATGAGAGTATATGGATTACACCTTTTCCATAGACGAAAACCCTTTATACAGTTATAGATAATTTAAGTTTTATACGTATCGAATACAGGATCTTTAAGAGCAATAGATGGTGTACGGGTACACCTATTCCTTCGTCAATATTTGTACAAACAACGACGATTCCTCTGACGTCCTGCAGCTATAATTCACAGTAATACGTCGTTATCTGCCTGTACCATCTAGATAGACACACACACCCAGTAGGGGTTCTGTATACGGGTACCACTTGCCCTACTTGGCTCAGCGACGAGAGTACGGTAAATGGAAGGTCAGTCCGCTTCTGGCTATCGTTTGTTGAGTCGTTTGTTTTCTACTAAAGTTTTCTACTATTTTCCATTGTCACCATGTCCCAGGTTTCTGTCATTTGGAGGCACTGTCCCTCCTTCCACTGGTTCACTCCCTTCGCCCCCTCCCGATCTGGCGTGTCGGAGAGTCTCCTTCCCTGTAAACGAGAACTCCACCGGGGTAAGACAGGGAGTAGGTCGGTCCCCGATCTTCAGGTGTCCCGGAACCCCTCGACGGCTGGTTTTCGGAAGTGCATGATTCCTGGTACCTACGAAATGAAAGTGCTGGACGTCGGAGTGAGGGTCCGGACGGTCTCTCACCGACAAACCACCCCCACCCTCACTACGACGACCACCACCCCTATCACCACCACCATGACCACCTCGTGACCACGACCCCTTACACATGCGCCACACGTACACACATAGACACCACGGACACACACATGTGTTGAACCTATACTTCCGACCCTACAGCTGGTCAAATACTTCTCCGGAGAGAGTCTTCATACCCCCATCCTTATTCCTCTCTTCTCCTCAGCCGACGGGTAGTCATATTGTGCTTATGTGCCACGGTGGAAGTGTGTGTCATCGACTATGAGTCAAGTCAAGTCAGCGAGTCAGCACAGACTGAGAAACGCTGGGGTACTTAGCGTCGTGTGGTCCGGAGGGACAGGTAGTGGTTGAGGGTCTTAAGTGAGTCTAAGTGCAGGTAGCTCACTCACTACGGTAGGTCGGTAGAGTAGGAGACAGCAGGGGAAGAGGAGGACGGTGGTTAGGGAGGGTCGTAGTTTCAGAAAAGGTTACTCAGTTGAGAAGCGTACTCCACCGGTTTCATGATCTCAAAGTCGATATCGTAGTAAAGAAGGTTTCTTGTGGGTCCCGACTAGAGGAAGTCTTACCTGACCAACCTAGAGGAACGTCAGGTTCCCTGAGAGTTCTTAGAAGAGGTTGTGGTGTGAAGTTTTCGTAGTCAAGAAGCCACGAGTCGGAAGAAGTGTCAGGTTGAGAGTGTAGGTATGTACTGGTGTCCTTTTTGGTATCGGAACTGATCTGTCTCGAATCAGCCGTTTCGTTACAGAGACGAAAAGTTATATGATAGATCCAACGAGTATTGAAAAGAAGGTTCCTCATTCGCAGAAAATTAAAGTACCGACGTCAGTGGTAGACGTCACTAAAACCTCGGGTTTTTTTATTTCAGACTGTGTCAAAGGTGACAAAGGGGTAGATAAAGGGTACTTCACTACTCTGGCCTACGGTACTAGAAGTAAAAGACTTACAACTCGAAATCCGGTTGAAAAAGTGAGAGGAGAAAGTAAAAGTCGTTCTCCGAAAAATCAAGGAGAAGTGAAAGACGGTATTCCCACCACAGTAGACGTATAGACTCCAAAAACTATAAAGACCGTTAGAACTAAGGTCGAACACGAAGAAGGTCAGGTCGCAAAGAATACTACATGAGACGTATCTTCAATTTATTCGTCCCACTGTTATATGTCGGAACTACATGAGGAAAAGGATAAACCTTGGTCAGACAACAGGGTACAGGTCAACATTGACAACGAAGGACTGGACGTATATCTAAAGAGTTGTCCGTCCAGTCCACCAGACCATACGGGTAGAGAAAGTCTTATAACGTGTCAAATAACACTAGGTGTGTCAGTTTTCGAAACCGTATCAGTTATTTCGTCTTTATCTACAAAAAAGACCTTGAGAGAACGAAAAAGGTACTAGGTCGCCTACAACCGTTAAACTAGAGACCAAGGAGACGGAAAATATTTTGGTCGAACTTGTAGTCCTTCAAGTACCAAGTGCATAACGACTTCGGACCGAACCTCTTAAAACTCGTAATGAAATGATCGTACACTCTACTCACGTTAACACACCATCAAACTCGTAAGAAACCGTAACGGAAAGAAACCCTAACCTTACTTTTGACTGGAAAAGGTCAGGACACCGGTGACGACTCAAAAGGTTTAAACGACCGTATAACTCACGTCGTGAAAGTGTCGTAGTAGAAAGTCCTAAACTTTCTCGAGTTGACCTTAAGATAGTGGAGGTGATCGAAACAAGCATCACTACGAAAGATTCCGGGTGAACTGAAGTGGAAGGTCCTACAGACCGAGATCTACTCACTAGTGTGGTAGTACTAATAGGCCCAACACTTCTAGAAAAAACATGTCAAGAAGACACATAAGAACGGTGGAGAAGAATTATAGAAGGCGAAGACACTCCAGGTATGGTAAAGACAGGAAATAGCTCAGGTAGAAACGTACTTTACAAGGGAACCATAGAGATTAAAAGAACTTCTCTAGAGATCAGAAAGGGTAAGACAAGAAAAGGAGATAAAGAAACGTAACTAGCGACTTCTTTCCGAAAGAATAGAGAAGAACGATAAGAAACCTTAAGACGTAAGCCTACGAATATAGAAAGGAAAAGAGGAGCCGAAAAGTGAAGAGAAGAAAAGTGTCGATAAACATTGTGGAGGGGTCTGTCGGTAAAACGAAAAAACGTCATAAAAGTGTCGTGAATGTTTGGTCTTTATGTTAGTACGACTTCTTCGTGGAAACCATCTCAAGAATGAGGGAAGGTATAACATCTGTATTATCTNCGAATATAGAAAGGAAAAGAGGAACCGAAAAGTGGAGAGAAGAAAAGTGTCGATAAACATTCCGGAGGGCTCTGTCGGTAAAACGAAAAAACGTCATAAAAGTGTCGTGAATGTTTGGTCTTTATGTTAGTACGACTTCTTCGTGGAAACCATCTCAAGAATGAGGGAAGGTATAACATCTGTATTATCTTCCGGTCTCTTCATCTCTATTATTTTTTGTTCGAATTGGACGAAGTGTCAGAATCGTCCCGGGACCGTCCTCTCAACTAGTACCCTTATGATTTGGAAGGGAGTTCCCTCTGAGTAACTTAGACGACACTTTAGTGACTGAAGCATACCACAGTCCCTGGTCTTATTCCCTGGAAGAACACGAGCCGAGGTCAGAGTCTCCGGTCGTGACTACTTTACAGACAAGAAGACTAGAACTGAAAGCGGAGAAACACGGGACGTCCACACACCTTACACGGACACCTGTCGGCGATACAGTGTAATTGACCCTGGTAGTGGGCTCCTTTCTTTTTCCCCGTCTACCATCTGTAGGTACAGTGTAACTGTCTCTTCCTTGACGTCCTTGAGTGATTCGGGTTCCGTAGCAGTTCCCTTTGCCGCGGACCTACGTCTTTCCGGACGGTCGACCCTCGTCTGGCACCCGGTGTGCACCAGGAGACCTGCAACCAGACGGACGGACACCAAAAGGAGGAGAGGAAACACCAGAGAAAGATGATACCGTGGTAGTGAACCATGTTGTAGAAAGAGCACATGTTGCTCCTCTCCTGGAAGACCGTGTTCTAGAGGACAACGGGGACGGAGTAGGAGAAGATAGGTCACGAGTAGTACCGGTACCGGAGAAGGGACCCGGAGATGCGCCGGCACCAGGTCGAGAGTACCAGGACCCTTCGGACCACCGTTCGACGGGCCCTGTACCTCTTTCCGAAGACACCAACCGATACGTCATTCGACCCAGACCTTCTGACAAGAGGGATATCGTAACACCTCAACGAACTTAGTCTGTTATAGAGTCCGTTAGACAGGTTGTTCCTACGGTGGGTCCTCCATCTTTGTAGGTGACAGATTTAAGGGTTACTGAATGAAGTAAGAGACCAGAATCATCGGACAAATAGTAGGAGGTTAAGGTCTTATGAGGAACAAATTTAAAAAGGAAGAGAGGGGTGACATGTGACAAGAAGACCTTTTAAAATCGGGTGTGAATAGACAGGATGGTAGAACAACCAAAGGTCCTCCCGTCCTTTGTCTTTTCGTTAAACACGGGTTTATCAGGTCCGTTAGCGTGGGGTGAGGTCATGAGAACGGACCTTTTGGGGTCCCTACCTCCTCGGACCATCCGACGTCAGGTACCCCAGCGATTCTCAGCCCGTGCTGAACTCGCTGAAGTGAAAGTGAAAAGTGAAAGTACGTAACCTCTTCCTTTACCGTTGGGTGAGGTCACAAGAACGGACCTCTTAGGGTCCCTGCCTCCTCGGATCACCCGACGGCAGATACCCCAGCGTGTCTCAGCCTGTGCTGACTTCGCTGAATCGTCGTCGTCGTCGTCAGGTAGATTACCTATTTGAGAAGAAACAAGGAATGGGATTCTATTGGGAAATAGACCCTGTTCCTTCAAGTCCACACGTTGTGAAGTCCTGGAACTTCCATAAGGACCACGGACCTTGGGTCCAATCATACACTGATTTACACTGTCCCTCTTATTCCTCCGAGTCCCTTCTGGTTTAGGTGATCATTCTATTATCTATCACGACCTTACTTTGTATATTCTTCGTCCCAACGATGTCACATCGTCTTACATTCTTAAACACACATAGTGAATTAAAGCTAAATATAGAATTTATATTAACTTCGGGTTTATAGTCATCAAATTTGTTCTGTTCAGACAAGAAAGAATATGTCTTCAGACCTCCGTCTGGTAGTCCCTTTACCTACTTCAGTAGTCTCAAGGTCCGAAAGAAAAATAAAGGGTTGGGAGTAGTGGAAATAGGAGTCGCTGGTCACGCCTGATGTAGAGGTCAGTAGGGTAGGTACAAAGTCTGTCTTGTCTCCTGTCCCGTCTCTTCTCGTGTATGTGAGAAGGATTCGATTCCTCCAAAGGGTCCTCAGGGAGAGTTGTGAAGAAGACAGAGTAACCGGTCCGGAATCAGTGTACTGGAGTACTCGTTTTCTCCGACCTTTTACATCAGAAAACTGACCCGTCGACATAAGATTTATAAACCTAAGACGATTAAATTCTCTGTTCCTTTCTTACCGATAAAACCATCCGTTTATTCTCAGAGACCGAATGTCATTATTAAATTTATGTAAGTCTAGGGTTTGACACTTATATCAACATAAATACATAAATAAATAAATAAATTCGGATTTAGAATGTGTCTCTTGAACATGTATCTATGATCGATGTATATGATACGTATTTGGTGTGTCTATAATCGTTGAGCACACAACGTTAATTTATAGACATTACGGTATACCAAAGTCCACAAAAGTTTTCCTTCTCACCTATCGACTCACGTTAATATAGTACATGTTTAACATCATCGTATCGAAAAAAGGTCCATCACTTCTACCTGACCCACTACCATAAATTACATGCCTACTTCCCGACACTTCTCTCCGTAACGTAGACAGTCTGTAGGGGGGCGGGGGGGCAGTGGGTCGGGGGACGTCCCAGTCATTGGGATTCGTTTTCCTCTACCTGAGTCGAAACCCACACGCACACACGAGTCAGTACAGGTCGAGATGTTGGGATACCTGCCATCGGGTGGTCCGAGGAGACAGGTACCCTAAAAGGTCCGTTCTCATGACCTCGTTCAACGGTAAAGGAGGTCCCCTAGAAGGACTGGGTCCCTGACTTGGATACAGAAGACACAAAGGACGTGACCGTCCGTCTAAGAAATGGTGACTTGGTTGGTGGACCCTTCGGGGTCGAACCCTACCAAACTGGTTTGGAGTGAGTCTTAAAAGACCTCAAGTAGTTGTTTATCTTAGAAACGACTCTTCGAACCCAGAAGTACCGGTGACTCCCATATTTGGTCTACTTAGGTCTGATTATGTCAGACTTGAATTTTTTTAAGGACTCCCTAGGGAAAGATTAAATTTTTTTTTGTTTAGCATACTCCAGTGCGTCTAAAAATTTCAAACCCAGGAATGTTCTTCTCGACCACAGGTACAAGAACAAAGTCCTTCTTCGACAACTTTCTTGACGACACTTAGTTTGGGTCACCCAGTCCATTGCGATACGGTGTCTTCCGGTCCCTGTAAACGGATTACGTACCACGACTTAAGGTGGAAGTCTCCCTTTGGGTGGGAAACTTTTTACTGATAGTAATCAAACTTTTTTGGGTTAAGACAGGTTGTAATAACTTCTATTGAAACCACGACAGACCACAAAAACGTCTCTATATTTGTTAACTTCTGTTATTTTAGATTAATTGCAAACGAGTGAAACAGAGACTCAGAGAGGTTGTAACGAAACCTGTGATGTTAAAAGTCTTTTTCTCACTCATACCACTGACAAAATATCCACACATTACCAGAATTATACCCAGGAATTATAGAACTGAGAAGGGTGGATGGTGGTTAAACACTCCCAAGACAAAACCACCTGAGAAGGTTGTCTAGTGTCTAAATGGATTCGGATGTAATCCTTCAACGTCGAAATAAACGGTGTAAAAAAAGTCTCCAATTCTTTTGGTCACCCGTTCCGGGTCTCGTCAGTACTAATCCTGGTTCCCTTCTACAGGGACGCCCTACCTCCTCCCACCCCAATCCCATTCCTTGTTCCCTATGGATCTACTTCATCTACATCGGGAGTGGGATCAACTCGAGCGGTCGATCGCCTTGGGTATCCAAGTATTTTAGTAAAGTTTTCCCGAGACTCTCTCTATACCCTTTCAGATTTGATCTCCTTCCTTTTGGAGTGGTTTGTCTGGGTTTCGTTAGAGTAGAGTCGACAATCGTTTACGGATCTCTTAAAATCTCCTCTTTGATCTCTGAATTTACGGTATAAACTTGTAAGACAATCGAGTATCAATGTATTAGAGAAACCATTTATCCTTCCTCCTGATACGAAAGGTCAACGAAACGCCGATATTATATGACTCGACCCATTTGACATAAACTAGGTCATATTATTATGGTTACAACGGTTCACAAAAAAACCCCTCCCCCACCACTCCCCCCGTGTGTCGTACATCCTAAAATCAAGGGACTGGTCCTTAACTTGACACGGGGGACGTAACCTTCGTGCCTCAAATAAAAATAAATAAAATTGACCTCCGATCAATGAAATGTTATAACACCACCAAAAACGGTATGTAAGTGTACTTAGTCGGTACCCACATGTACACACGGGGTAGGACTTGGGTGGAGGGAGGGGTAAGGTAGGGAGTCCCAGTAGGGTTTCGTGTCGGCACTCGTGGGACAGAGTAAGTAGCTTGAACCTGACCGCTAGATAAAGTGTATACTATAATATGTACAAAGTCACGATAAGAGAGTTTAGTAGGTTGGGAGTGGAAGAGGGTGTCTCAAGTTTTCAGACAAGAAACGAGGACGATTCAGTGAAGTCAGCACAGGCTGAGACACGTTGGGGTATCTGCCGTCGGGTGGTCCGAGGGGGCAGGGACCCTAAGAGGTCCGTTCTTGTGACCTCACCCAACGGTAAAGGAAGAGGCTACGTACTTTCACTTTTCACTTTTTTCACTTCAGCGAGTCAGCATAGGTTGAACATCGCTGGGGTACCTGACGTCGGAAGGTCCGAGGAGACAGGTACCCTAAAAGGTCCGTTCTCATGACCTCACCCCACGGTAACGGAAGAGGTCAGACAAGAAATGTACACAGAGAAAACGACAGAGCGTATATCCCAGTAGCAATGGTAGAAAGATGTAAGGTATATATACGTAATTATATGACATAACCACAAAAAGAAAGACTGACTGACGTGAGACATATTATCCGAGGTCAAAGTAGGTGGAGTAATCTTGACTAAGTTTACGTAAGAAAATTTCCGACTTATTATAAGGTAACACATATACATGGTGTCGAAAGGATAGGTAAGTAGACGGCTACCTGTAGATCCAACACCTTCACACCTCAAAATTGGTGACCTGGTGGTCCTTCAGAGGGTTCGGTAGATCAGGTAGTTGTAATTCAACGGTAGGAAGTAAAGTCAAGTTCAGGTCCCCCTCGTTTTAGAGGAACCTAATACTAATAGGTACCAAAGGTTACTTTGTTCCAAGATTTAGAAATTTTCTTAATTAAAATCTACCGTAGTAACTCCCGGTAGGTCCCGAATGCAAAATGTCACAACATTTTCTAATCACCGGTTTTAGTCTTTAAAGGAGAAATTAATGATTGTATTCGAACAACTTTATGAAGATCCGGGTTCTACCGCGGTGAGGACGGATCCACGGTATGGTCGTTTGGTTTTAAAATCAAATGAAAACATAGGGAAATTTACGAGACGAACTGGTCTTTGTGTCATGTTAACAGGGATCGTAGTCACCCCCTAACCTAGATCCTGGAGACCCCTCTGGTTTAAGATACCTACGAGTTCAGGGAACATTTTTACTATCATCTGGACCAAGAAATGTAGACCTTAGACGTAGTAACTTAAGTTTCTTGGTCTCCAACTTGAACTAGGTGTCAACCAACTTGGACACCAACGGGTTGAGTACCTATACCATACCACCCGGTTGACACACACATCAGTCGGTTGAGGGTCTGTCGTTCGGTTGAGACCCGAGATATGAATAAAGGAACAAGGAAGAGTAAGGTTTGTTCCGAATGATACACCGGGTGTCGATTAATCGATAAAAGATAAAAGGAGAAGAAACAACCAATAATAGATAGGATATCTTCGAAGGACGGAAACAGGATAAAATACCAAGAAACTTAGACGAAGTTTTTCACAATTTATATTAGACATAGTGACCGTAACGAAAGAAATTAGTAAAAATTGTTCATAAAATATAGAAAGAGTCAAGTCAAGTTCGAAGGGACCACCGAGTCTGTCATTTCGCAGACAGATGTTACGCCTCCTGGGCCCAAGCTAGGGACCCAGTCCTTCTAGGAGGACCTCTTCCTTTACCGTTAGGTGAGGTCATGATAACGGACCTTTTAAGGTACCTGTCTCCTCGGACCATCCGATGTCAGGTACCCCAGCGTTTCTCAACCTGTGCTGACTCACTGAAGTGAGTGAGTGAGTCAAGTCAAGTCAGCGAGTCAGCACAGGCTGAGAAACGCTGGGGTACTTAGCGTCGAGCGGTCCGGAGGGACAGGTAGTGGTTGAGGGCCTCAAGTGAGTCTAAGTGCAGGTAGCTCAGTCGCTACGGTAGGTCGGTAGAGTAGGAGACAGCAGGGGAAGAGGAGGACGGTGGTTAGGGAGGGTCGTAGTTTCAGAAAAGGTTACTCAGTTGAGAAGCGTACTCCACCGGTTTCATGACCTCAAAGTCGAAATCGCAGTCAGGAAGGTTTCTTTAGGGTCCCGACTAGAGGAAGTCTTACCTGACCAACCTAGAGGAACGTCAGGTTCCCTGAGAGTTCTCAGAAGAGGTTGTGGTGTGACGTTTTCGTAGTTAAGAAGCCGCGAGTCGGAAGAAGTGTCAGGTGGAGAGTGTAGGTATGTACTGATGACCTTTTTGGTATCGGAACTGATCTACCTGGAATCACCCGTTTCACTACAGGGACGAAAACTTATATGATAGATCCAACCAGTATTGAAAGGAAGGTTCCTCATTCCCAGAAAATTAAAGTACCGACGTTAGTGGTAGACGTCACTAAAACCTCGGGGGTTTTATTTCAGACTGTGACAAAGGTGACAAAGGGGTAGATAAAGGGTACTTCACTACCCTGGCCTACGGTACTAGAATCAAAAGACTTACAACTCGAAATTCGGTTGAAAAAGTGACAGGAGAAAGTGAAAGTAGTTCTCCGAAAAATCAAGGAAAAGTGAAAGACGGTATTCCCACCACAGTAGACGTATAGACTCCAATAACTATAAAGAGGGCCGTTAGAACTAAGGTCGAACACAAAGAAGGTCAGGTCACAAAGAGTATTACATGAGATTTTAGTGTAGTTGTACCATGTAGTGACGAGTGTAGAAAGACCCTATATTAGAATAAAGTATAGACATGAAACAATTCTAAAATTTGATTAAAAAGGTTAACGGGTATATTTGTAACAATGTGGAGACAGTCTTGTGTTTTGGACGTGTAAAATTAAAACATATTACAAGTATTTAAGTAGTGAATACATCAAGTAGTCTCGTTATAGTCTTGTTATAGTATGTAAAATCGTTGAATTTAACATTAAAGTTTAATTTTAAAAAATGAACGGAAACAATTGATGAGGTTTCCTTTCGAATTAGATATGATGTCGTTCTCAAATTTTATAAGGATAACAAAGTCAATAAAGAACACATTGTCCATTTTGAATTGACCTAATTTTATTAGTTAACTGAATAAACGAGTATTAAAGGTTAAACCCACCTCGAACTACCTATACTGACCAGGTATAGAGAGATTATGATTACTCTTTTTTCTTCCTTTATCTCCGATGTGTGTTCTATTTTAGTACCTGTATTTCGTATCTCTAGAGGAAATGGTACCGCTCAGTGGTCATTAATTGACAGTATGTTTTTTATGAAATTCTTATGATAAAGTCGGAATTTTCTTGAGGAACTTAGTTGTAGATCCACTTGAAGGGCCTGAGATTTTCGGGTCAGACTTTCATAGACTGAGAAGACCGAAGTCATAGACTGTCAAACATTAAACCCAAGGGAGTTCTAGGGAGGGAGTAGTACCGGAGGGGTGTAGAAAGGTCGAAGTATAGACGAAAAGTTCTACTAATCTGAATTACAAGATCCAACCGTCTACGAACGTTCAACGATCTAGGAAACAGGTTAGTCGGTAGTCGAACATCTAGTAAACCATGTCTTTTGTCGGAAAGGACACGTTCCAAGTTGAACCCGGACGGAGGGAGATTCCCCGACGTCCGACCTGTCAAAGGAAACTTTCCCCCACTTTTCCCCACAGTCCGTGACATTAACTGTCGACGGTGTAGATCTTGTAGAGGGATCTAAGAAGAAGAACTTAATTTGGAGTGAAGGGGGAAAGGTTTGATCCATACACGATTCGGTGAAGTCAGGACAGATCAAAAACACTGATATACCCGATTCGGGAAGTCCGTGGAGACAGGTACCCTAAGAGGTTCGTTCTTATGACTTCACCCAACGTCACGGGAGGTGGTCCTCTAGAAGAGGTGAGTCCCTAACTTGGACGGTCAGAATATAGAGGACGTGACCGTCTGTCCAAGAGATGGTGATCGTGGTGGACACTTCGAGTCCCTATGAGACTTCATAACCGTCTAGAAATCGTCTTCAAGTACGGAGGTCCGGATATATGTAGGGTGGAGGAGAAGTTCTTTTTTACGACAAAGGTGAAAACTAAGGGACCTTTTGATGAAAAGGAAGTCCTTGACCAAGATTCCAGTAGTGTAGACGACAGAAAGGAATAGGAAGAATTTCTTCTTTGTCTTAAAATCCCTTCAGTTGACTGAAAGACCTAAGTACTAGTTTATGTTCATCTGGATTGAGGTCGAGAGACTGTATTTTGTGACACAATAAGAGTCACACTCTTTTCCTCTCACTGAGAAAGCCTCTTCTCTAAGGATAAATGAATTAAGATCTTTAAACCCCTCAAGCTTCTGGTTTTCAGGGAAGTCAAGTCAAGTCAACGAGTCAGCACAGGTTGAGACGTTAGGGTACCCGACGTCGTGTGGTCCGGAACGACAGATAGTGGTTAAGGGCCTCGAATGAGTTTGAGTACAGGTAACTCAGCCACTACGGTAGGTTGGTAGAGGAGGAGACAGCAGGGGAAAAGGAGGGCGGAAGTTAGAAAGGGTCGTACTCCCAGAAAAGTTTACTCAGTCGAGAAGGGTAATCCACCGGTTTCATAACCTCAAAGTCGAAGTTGTATTCAGGAAGGTTACTTATAAGTGCTGACTAAAGGAATTCAGGGAATTTCACTTTCACTTCAGCGAGTCAGCACAGGCTGAGAGACGCTGGGGTGCCTGACATATTGGATGGTGCGAGGAGTCAGGTGCCAAGGCATTGGTCCCTTGTTTTCGGGACTTAGGCGCGTACGAGTCTCACAGCTGCGTGTTAAAGGGGCGGGGGAAGTCCGAGGCGCCCTTCGGCGAAAAGGACGTTGTTAGGTCGGTGAGGTCGAGGCTTAGGCCGCCCTGACTCAAAGCCGCGACGTGCAAGGGCGAGCCTTCTCCGCCGGCTCCCCGAACACCCCGTCGTCGTACCGCGCCAGGACCTTATTCCATCTTTCTGGTCATGCGCACCCGGATGCAGAGACGGACCCCAGGCCTTTTCCACCAAGCCTTCGTCCTTAGTACCCTAGTACCGCCACGGTACCTCACTCCTCCCCTCAAGGACCACCACCCGACTAGATCGGTACGCGACACTCTTTTTGACCCGTAAACCTCAGACTTTTTTCCCTTAAATTCGGAGCGGGTGAGGGGGTGGGGGCGGCGGAGGAGTCAGGAAGGCACGAGTGACATAGCGGTAGCCAGGTGGAGACAGGGGTAGGGTGAGACTGGAGGGGGTCCATGGAGAGGTAGAGGTCGGACGGAGGTTGAGGAGGCAATGAAGACTTAGACCAAACATTTTTAGACACTCCTACCTGCAATCAATACCATTCGTGGTTAGGGTGTCTGAGCATCTTGTAGTCTCTCCCTAACGTTCACTTTATTAAACTTTACATCTTGTAGGAATAACAACAAATCAGCGATTCGGCGCAGACCGAGAAAACGTTGGGGTACCTGACATCGGGTGGTCCGAGGAGACAGGGACCCTAAAGGGTCCGTTCTTACGACCTCAGTCAACGGTAAACGAAGAGGTCTCCTAGATTGGTTGGGTCTCCAGTGACTCGGTGGACCCTTCGGGGCAAGATAATAATGGAGATATCATTAGCTTATAGTTTATAAAACGTAAATAACTTTTGAATGAGACTACTTCGTGACTAGATTTCCAAAATAAGGACAAAATAAATTAGAAGTGTTGTTCGGGTCTTCAACTTTGCAAAAAAGAGGAAATGTCAACTCTTTTCGTTTCGAATATCTTTCACTAATCGGGGTTCCAGTGGGTCAGGTATTCGTCATCTTAGGCTTAAACTTGTGTTCGAAAGACGAGAGTCTCGAGACCTCTTACACAGAGAACGATACTTAGCTACTAAGAGTCACTGGGTCCAATTATTGCATACCACTACTTAAAAAATTTATCACAAAAGTCATATCCGTCTTTCACCATGAACAGGGACTCCCTAGTGATCTCCATCCACACAGGCCTCCTCAACAAGTAAGGAAGTAGGTAGGTATTAGAGTTCTTGATCCGGGAAATAATCCGTCGACCATATGTCTATTCTATCCTCAACCTCGTCCTCCAGGGATCACGGGAGTGGGGGGGTATCCCTTTATGACTAATTTTACCAATATTTGGATACGGTGCATGGAGGAAACAAGGAAAGTCGACGACTTTTGAAAGTCGAGATTATTTCGTCTACAAATGCCGTCCACCTGAATTGTCGTTTTAACATTAAGGGAACAACGAAGTCACAAATTTACCTCCCCCCCCAGTGATACGACGAGTCAAAGAAAAAGGACCAAAAGAAGGACGACAGTCTTTTCTTGAACTCTATGATGTATCTGGTAAGAGACGAAAGTCTATTCTTCAAGGTATGACACTTTGGGAAACAACTGTAAAAAACCTATCGACTAAGGACCGTTTCCTGGGAATCAGGAGAAAAAAATCTCAAAAGAAAAAAAAAATTCATCGAAATACTTGAATAAATATATAATTCATTCACGTCGTCGTATAAACCCCTGAGAGAATGAAAAATTTTCTAAGAATCCGAGTCTCGTGACTTTGATACCCTACATTTAAAACAACGAGAGTTTCCTTAAAGAGGTTTGTACGATAAATATTGGACCTCGAGAGAATTATAATCACGTAACACAAATTAAAAAACATTTAATCCCTTTTTGAATTTACCAGAAAGGAAAGGTATCAAAACGGAACGGACTCTCCATTGGTTTAATCTATAGTAGACATTACAGGGACTATCCTCGAGTAGGTCCAAAAAGTTTCTTAAGATCCCAGTCCTCTATTAGCAAAGTCTTTTGTTCAAGTAACTAATGAAGATCCATGGTTAAAAAGGAGGGAAATCAAATCAAGTCAGCGAGTAAGTACAGGCTGAAAAACACTGGGGTACCTGACGTCGTGTGGTCCAGAGGGACAGGTAGTGGTTGAGAGCCTCGAATGAGTTTGAGTACAGGTAACTCAGCCACTACGGTAGGTTGGTACAGTAGGAGACAGCTGGGGAAGAGGAGGGCGGAAGTTAGAAAGGGTCGTAGTCCCAGAAAAGGTTACTCAGTCAAGAAACGTAGTCCACCGGTTTCATAACCTCGAAGTCGTAGTCAGGAAGGTCACTTATAAGTCCTTACTAAAGGAAATCCTACCTGACCAACCTAGAGGAACGATAGGTTCCCTGAGAGTTCTCAGAAGAGGTTGTGGTGTCAAGTTTTCGTAGTTAAGAAGTCGCGAGTCAAAAGAAATGTCAGGTTGAGAGTGTAGGTATGTACTGAGGACCTTTTTGGTATCGAAACTGTTCTGTCTGGAAACCACCGTTTATTACAGAGACGAAAAATTATACGACAGATCCAACCAGTATTACCTCAGTTTAGTTAAAGGTACATTAAAGGTAGACAATTAGGATAATAGAGAGAACGTCTCGACAAAAAAACATTGTGTCGACAGTTGATTTACTCCTATTGTTAGTCCAAGGAGATTTAGAAGAACAGACCAAGTTTATCGGTCAAAAAAAATGGACAAGGAGAGTAGTGTATACGAGGTCTAGGAAGAGATTGTACGAATAAAGTATAAGTAAATATTAATCAGAATATTCTACACTACTAGTCTTGACGAGTCAAACAGTCTACACCAGGTCAGTCATGTTTCGTATCCACTCTGACAGTCAGTTACAGTCTCTTACAATTGAGACCTTTTCTGAAATCTAGAGTAAATCAGGTGAATTAGGTTGTTGACGAAGGACGGAGGTGCCTAATCGTCACTTCAATTCACTGTACGGACTCTTACATCGATAAACCATTTTTTTTCTACCCTCACTAAGGTCCAGAGGTCTAACGATTAGATCAGAAAAAAAAAAAATTTGGTAATTTGGACAGAAAAGGAAGGTACTTAAATGATGTTGTAACTTTTATGAAAAATGGTATGGTAAATCCTGGTTTTGATAAAATCTCCCACCTTATCCCATTCGTACCCCTTAGATGGTCGGTACGGTACGACCACTGTAAAATATTAGGTGGACTTTAACACTCGACGACAAACAAATCCAGAGGAGGTCGGGTTAAGTCAATTTAAAACCTACGGTTTACATCCTGAAATGCACATAGGTAAAATGAAAGTCAAATACAAACGGGATAAAGGAATCAGGGGTTCTACGTACTAATGATCGGTCACTGATCTCAGAAATAAACCAAAGGAGAGGGATTCTAAGGGGAACAAGTGTCCTGAATGAGGATGAGTAGGAAATCAAGTGGATTCCTAGTACAGATCTTTCAGAAAGGTGAAGGAATGGACAGGAGATAGTGGTCAGAACCCATCTACGGGGAAGGATACACGAGAGAATCACGGATGACGTATGAAGCCAGTACCTTATAACGCGACCATAGTAAATACACAGACACAGGGGAGGTTCTTATCTAAACCACAGAATCGGAAGTAAAATCTAGGAGTCACATGTTTGACTAAACTTAATAGCCTCATATAGTAAAATCGTATATATCTAACACTGTCAGTGGATAACGGTGTTTTTACGAAATACTGTTTGATATGAGGTTTAGTCACCGAACGTTGTTTTCGTAGAGAGGAGTACGGTACCCCGACGTCCAGTCAACTTAAAACCCAAACTACCTAAGCCCCGACTCGACCCGACCTGAATCGAGAACGGACGTCCAACAAAAGTCTAGGTGAGGGACACCCAAATACGAGTCCGAGTCCGGTTTCCTCGTCGTCGATGAACCTCGTACGAGGACAGGACCGTCCATTTTACGAAAAATCGAAAGTCTTTATAGTCCTGACAAATTTCAAAGAGGTGTCGTTTTTAAATATACAGAATGTAGGTAAGAGATACAACTTGTTGAGGGGAGGGAAATAGTACGTAGGGGACTCATAGACTCTCTTTATTCGTTTCCTGTACCGGAAACGAAAGAAAAGAATTACTGGTAATTATAACAGAGTGTGTGAGAGACCCTGAAGCAAAGATCCGTCGTCACCACGACACATACCTACACCCGAACCGGTACTCATTGAGGAAAGGACCACTTCTTAGGGGTAAACTTGATCGTTTCTTCCACTATTGGTACAAACACGTCGCTGTCCATTCTAAGTCTTACCAGAACTCGAACATTGAGCACCAAATTGACAGATACCGAAGTTGAGACATTACGTTCTACGGGCGACGAAATACAACAGGTGGGAGCCATAAACCCCATTAGACTCCTCAATAAGAATATGTGTGAGTGCACGTTCAGGTCGACGGTAATCTCGGACTACGAAAAAGAATAGAGCAAAACCGAGGAAGTGACCTATAACGTCGAAAAGGCTTTGTTCTCCGTTACATTACAAATTTACCCATTGGCGATATCGGTCCACTGGACCCAAACTTAGGAACGAAACGGTACAGTGAATGATTGGAACGACAGAACTTATTCAGAAAGTTGATAGAACACGGATAAGGTAAATGGAAAATGACCAATATTTGATGGGAGGGTTTTGAATTACAGTATTTACTGTCAAATTTTTCAGTAGGGAACACCAAAACACTCTATGGACCCACAGACTCTGCCCACCAAGAGAGACTCCGGAGAGCACGCCCACGTGAGGCACCACCGACCCCGACTCAGTAGAGTTCCAAGTCACCCCGGGATGTATATGTAGGTTCTACCGAGTGAGGGTACCGACTATCACAACGGAAGACCACCGACACACGACAACCCTGACAGAGGGTCTTGGGAATGTACACCGGAGAGGCACATCGAACCCTACGAGTCATATCGTCAACCAAGATTTATAGGTTCTGACCTATAAGATCCTCTGGACGAATACACTGAAAATACTGGATCGAGATATTCAGGGTCTTTCAGTAAAGGTGACGGAAGACAATCAACCCAGTGAATCCATCGAGTACAAGGCACCCCCTCTTCCCCCGCCCTTAATCTGAGGGGACGACAAAAGTTCTCATCGGAGATTTATGTCTCTCTGGTCCTTACCTACCTCCGGTGAAACTTCTGTACTACGGATCACGAATCTTGTCATGGACAGTATTTGTCACATATACAAAAATAATAGTAATAATGAAGTCAATAAGTAAAGACGGGAAAGATGGACCAAACTGACGACGAAAACGATTCAGGTACTTCGAGACGAAGTAGCTGACGAAGGGACCTGTGGAGACACGACGAAGACCCACAATGGAAAAGGTGAACCTTGATCATGGATGGTGGACAGTAGGATCTCAAAAACAAAACAAAACAAAACAAAACAAATGTTTAAGACTATTGGACTTCGGGATTAGATTACAGACTTTCTTCTGCCCTACGAGAACTGGCGTAAGAACCAATATCATTGGACACAACCACTATACATTCATCACGACAACACGGGGGCACATCACACACATATGAAAAATTTCTCATCGTCACGAAAGCCAGCAATAAAAGCCGAGACGGGGAACGTACCCTCAGCCTCACTTGGACCTTCCGGTCCTCTGTTTTGGACCACGGTGAGGGTACGACGTACGTTAAAAGGAGGGGAGGGGGCTGACTCTCAGACAACAGTTCGTTCTTATGGAACGGAGTTCTACTTATGAACACACCCTATGTCGATCTTGAGAGCGACCGGGCGGAGTGCACACACGACCTTTACAAACTTGGGGTCGTTGACCCTGGAAGGGAGGTACATGTCGGTCGCCAGCATCGACCTTAACAATTGTCTCGTCTCTCTCTACTTCCTGTCTCAAGGTAGGAAACGGGTACGCCGCAAGAAGAATGATTACCGAACACAATTACTCATCCTTGGAATGATTACCGAACACAATTACTCATCCTTGCCCCTTGTCCTGACGGAAAACACAGTATGATAAAGAACAAAAAAATTAAAGTAATACTTTACGAAGCATTTTCTTCGTTCATGTCTCTTATTATATTACCTTTCGACAAAAGGGTAACAGATCTCGATATATCGGGATTTCAAACTGTGATAAACAAACTAAAGAAAAAGAAAAGAAAGAATTTCTCAGAATATAATTCCGGAGGACACACAGAGGACGATTGCGAAAAGAAAGGAGAAGGAGGGGAGGTAAGGAGTCTTAAAAGTCAATAATAACACGTACAAAATATGAAACCTAAATTGACATAAACATTTATTATAAATCATAACATACTTCGAGAGTTTTCATATACATTATCATAATACGTCATGTATTTTAAGGTGTTCAATGAAAAAAAGTTGGAATACAAAAACTCTAAATAGGTACAACCATTTGTGACTTGTTTAAGTAAGTAAAAAAAACATTGATCCCATATTATAAGGTAGCATATTTATAAAACGTCACACAAAAACGCAAGAAGTCAACTAACAAAAGTCAAAACGGGACAATGCTTGTGACGACTTCACTTGAACTTGAAAGAACAGGGAATAGAAGAACACATGTACACATTCCCGGAGACCTCTCATATATATGGATGTCCACTTTAACGACCCTATATCTTATACTTGGCCATTAAAAGAAGATTAGAGACCTTTTAAAGTTGACCCCTATCAGTAGGGTCTTTCTATCTGATTTTAGAAAAGTTTATTAGACATTAATCAAAAGTGACTCTTACTCTCAGACTAAACCCACCTTCGTGTAGTTTCTTTGAGTAGTTTTCGTCAATCACGGGTGGGTAAGGAGGTGGTGTTTCCCACAACTTTCCTGCCCTGGAAATCAGTTACTCCTTCAGGTGAAACTTGGATCCTTGACACTGACGGGTAGTCAGGGTCCCCGGTCAATCGGGTCACAGGACAACAACGGTCACCGGGGTCCCCGGAGGGTTCCCCTTTATTCGAACAGAACGAGGGTCTCCCAATTGATAGATTACCGAAGGTCCACCATAACATACTAAACGTCGGAAGAGTGGATGAAGAGATCCACAAACGACTCTTGTTTCTGCTTCAACGCAACCAGGAAAAACCATGGCTACCGTGACTCTTGCGGGAACGACCACTCCTAGTCATGGTCTTGTAGTGCCACGTGTCTGTGGACTACGCGGGCCTAAAACTGGACGACCTCCTGTAACTCTCGTTTTAGGTCGGTCCAAGAGTCGTTCGACTGACATAGGAAAAAAGTCGGTCTCTTCTGAGACTTCTTTAAAGGAAATTGGACCCCTTAACAGTAGATCAAGTCACTCCAAGAAATTCTCAGGAACGAGACTCACACACGTGTAAAAACCGTGACTCCTGTAGTACCTACACTACGTGTAATCCTGAATTACACTTTAATCAATGTGTAATTAACCAACCCACCCACCTGAGGTTCGGGTAATTAACCAACCCACTCACCTGAAAATAAATGTGTAATTTTCCAACCCAACCCACGGACCTGAGGTTCGGGAGGTCAGAGACGGGATCACTGTAACTTTCCTACCCTTCATAGTCTTCCCACACACACACAACTGACACACGTCTTCCGTACCACCACCGTCACCAATAGATACAAACCTGCATTACGACATGTTTCTCATGTCGTAATCGCAAGAGGATCGGAAGGACGTATCTCCTATAAACATACGGTTTTTAGTCTGACTACGGGGTTGACACTCTGAATTGTCAAAGAAGGTGTCCACAGGACTAAAATTCCACAGGACAAGGAAAATAAAAAAATTTGTCACTACGGCAGAGACCAGTGACCCTCCACGACGACACGACCCTCACTGAATGTCTACGTTGTAATACCGAGTGAAGTACACATTCTTACCCGACATTAGTGTCTTCTACACAAGATCTATGTCATTTTGCCGTAGTATCAAAAAGTAATTTACTCACCTTATACACTCTAATGGAAAGCCGAATGAAGTAAAAAGGACCAACATACAAAATCCCTCAGATGAAACTAACAATTATATATATACCTATATACAATCACTTTATTTGAACCTTCTTCCCGTGAACCCGTTCATGAAAATTTAGTAGTGTGTCAGTCGGGTCACAGGTGTCCAAGGTCGTGACCCAGAGTGACCCCCTTTCAACGTAAAACCCCCCTATTTCCCTGACAAACCACAATAGAAGACGGGAATTGGTCGATTCAGGACCTACGGGAGTAGCAGACGTACCTAAACTAAGTCTTTCTTTGAAACATTCATAGAGTCGACTTCTCTCAACCTTTACTTGGAGAGTCACACCTTAGTCTGACAAAACTTTTTCTTGGGAACGTACCAATATCAACATCATGGAACGTTTGGGTCCCTAACTTGGGTCCAGAGGGCGTGACGTCCACCTAAGAAACGACAGACTCGGTGGTCCCTTCGGCCCTCTCAAGGAACAAACATAAGATGGAAGACTTCCCACCTTTCCCTAGGAAAAAAAATAGTATCACTGGTGTGAAAATTGACTCCACCAATTTCAAGTCTTTAGTCTCTGGATTATAAAGGTATTACGAGTTTTTAAAACGGATTCTACAAATTTCACACTCAGTGTTGACCCAACTAATACACAAATCATTCTTGAATCGTAGTTGTCGTGCACCTGAAGATCTCACATTAGTGTAACAATTGACCTCGATTAATTAAGGAATGGGAAAAAGACGAGTCATTGGTTCATGTAAACTTAAACATCCTTTACTAAGTCTTCTTACTAAATAATTACACGACTGAGACAGAAGATCTCCTTTCTTCAAACTCTTCTCCGTATAACTTCACAAGTGACTGGAGTCGTCGGGTAAGTCGTCTCTAGTCGACCTATAATATTAACTATTGGACTTCTTTAGACCGTACAGGGACGTCAAGAACATTCTGGTTTGCTTATCATTAACACCTGTCGAAAACACGAGAGTACTACGTCACTATCCTGGGGAAGTATCTCCCGAACCAAACATCCTCAGCAGAGACGAGAACTCAGTCTTCGACGGTGTAGTCATCGAAGTCGGTCGTGAGTAACTAATGAGAGACACAAGCCCATTGAGAAGACTCAAAACTACTATTTCCCTACTTTCAGTGTCACTTTGCACCCTTAAATCGAGGTATCGTCTACAAACACGACAAGAATCTGAGTTTCTTGACTCCTTAATCTCTTTAGATAATTCTAGTAAGTCAAGTAGAGGACGGACGTATCTTCTGAAATGGGTTGTCAATGTGTCTAACCATCACAGAAGAGAATTTACAGAATCTCTTGACACAGAATTTCTGACTTCTGCAAAAATCCTATCTCTCCTTACAGTTGAACCCTTGGTAAAATTTGTGTATACGATTAAAAATTGAGAAAGTCTAGATTTCCTATGCATGTATAAACATTTTACATTAAACGACACACATAAATGTCTACTCGATTGTTCGAATCCCCCTTTCACATAAAGTGTTACCCGATCCCTCTCTCAGGGAGGAGAGTGATTGAACTTAAAGGGGAGGTCCATGAAAGAAAATATAGGGAAAGTCTTTCAAGAAAAGCGATGTATCAGGAAGGACGAGGTAGATTTTGGACAAAAAGGAACAGGATAAAAAACCATTTTGGTCTCACTATCATATCTTACAACTTAATAATCAGAAGACTCCTGCGAGTAAAAAGTCTAACTCTCGAGATGGTTCTTCGGAGGTCGAGGCTCACCATTCGGGTACCGAAGAAATTTTAACAGACGGTTACCCCTTAATTCTTGGAGACAACGTACAGGCATGAAGGATTCTGACGACTCCCCGTAGAGGAAAGACATCTTGACATCTTTTTATCAAGTCTTATTCGGTAGTTCGACTATGAACAATTCTACCATGAAGTCTCTTTAATTCACGAAAAATTCACTAAGAAGAATGACTCAGCTCCAAAAGAGTCGTGAAGCTTTCGGGTCGCACCAAGGGCAAGGGGCGAGTATTAGAGTCTACAGAAATGTAGGAAGTGTGTAGGACATGGAGACAGTCAAAGTGACCTTTCCCGATGAAAAGGAAAACACACTCGTTATGACATTTCGTTCGACTCTGTCTTGTCTCAGAAAAGAAGGTGACCGAACCATAAACTGACCAACAAATATTTTACGACTAACCTAACAAATTGAGAGAGAAGGAAACGACGTCTGGACATCGTAGGTTTCATCTCAAAACCGAAAAGAACAAACCACAGAGGGTACATACTAACTAAGAAGATCAACCTGGTCTGGAAGGACTAGGAAATAAAAGTAGTAGGGAAGAAGGACCAACTACGAGACCTTCGCCGTCATCAGAGCACGTTTGTGCTATACGGCATAGGACAAGGGACCTTCGAGAAAAAAGTACATTACGTCCTATATGTGTAGACAGTACGTTTGTCATACATCTTTTTTTACATTTGTCCTTCGAGACAAAATTATTACCGTTTATTTTACTATTTCCTTAGTGGGATTTTTAGGTGTACCCCACTGATTGTCTATTACAACTCATTTGACTTCTTCGGCAAACCCAAAGGTCCCTGTTTCATCCCACTGTACGATGTCACCTTTCTTGGAACGAGAAAGTCAGTCTACTAGTCCAGAAACGAGTAGAAATCGATACGCCGAAACCGATTTAATAAAATAGAGACATATAAGGTAAAGAAAAGTCTTCTACTATCTTTAGAGACAGATGGATATTATATTTCTACTTTACTCTAACAAATATACTTTCATAAATATTTCACAGTATATCTAATAATAGTATTTTACACAAAGCAACCAAATGAAAAGTTAAACATATAACTAATAACTGATAAGGGTACTGACATCTAGGGTTAGATCAAAATAAGAGTAAAGTTTGTTGACCTCATTTCGTTCTTGTTTTAACCAAAACGAATAAAGATCGTTAATTGACTAAAGACATATTATTAAAATATAGATTTTATTACTACTATTACAAACACAATATTCATAAAATTGTGAAATAGAATGACTAGAAATATTATTGGAACTCTTTAGTAATTGCCCGTGAACAAACAATGAGAACAGACGGATCTTACAGTAGGTCGAAAAAAGATCCTTCGTAAAGAAGGAGGAGAAATTGGAATACCGAACTTACTTTCGACTGGAGAAGATCTAGACTGGGGGTCCAATGGTGACCAAGGACGAAAACTAAAACACAAAAAACTTAACCTCTCATCTCCCAATTTGGGAGTTAGGGAGAAACCATCACCTTAACCCGAAATACTCGAACTCTCACAAGTCTTCGTTACACCTCCTCTCTCGTCCCGGTCGTATTTCCGTTTACTTCTACTTTATGTCTCTATCTCACTTTCCGAGTGTCTTAGGAACACCACAAACTCTGAAACCTAGATCAGTAGGATTCCGGTACATGTTGGAACGGGAAAGTTAATAAAACAATACATTCGGTTATTTAAGGGGGGTATTTTAGGTTTGGTTTCTCCAAAGTCAATGCATTTTGACCATTCTCATGACCGATTCCATCGACTCACGATAAACTGTCGACTCTTTACATTTCGAGTCTCTTCAACTGACTGTACGGGTAAAAGAGTATCGGTCACTCACTGCCAGTGTCTTAACCTTGGGTCAAATAATAAACCGAAGTCTTGAACAGAAGAATTGATGACGACTAGAAAAGAACTATCAAACGGAAAGGGTTAACAGTTCTTTCCACCTTGACCCCTGTCTCCTCTACCGTCGAATGAGAATCTGCTGGTGCCCGGAAGGAAAGGAGGTTTTCCTTAGTGGCTCGTCGTTTTTCTTCCATAAGTCTACCACTTTTTCCACTACTACAGAAATCTCCCACTTCTACCCGACCTCCTTTAAATAAGGAAATCCATTCTTCACTTTTGCAACAGATGTTTAAAGTCAATATTCGTATAAGTAAAGAGAAAACTAGTCTCTCGAGAGATTACGAAAAGGAAAAGACTCGGTAAGAACTTAATCGTCAATATGATTGTGAAATTATTTATGAGACCAAAAATAATTTCTTTACCATATGGTCGGAGATTAGGGAAAGAAACTTCAAACGTACCAACCGTGTTCCAAAGAGGAAATAAAGGTCCTGACAGTCCTCTCCAACCTTTATATATCTATATTACTTTCTAAATTGTTCAGTTTACTATTTTCTACTCCACCATCTAAAGAAGAAATACGGTTCGAACCCCATGTAAAGAGTCCGGGAAGGAACAGTATGTGGATTTTTTATAAGAATTAATATTTTCACCATAGTCTAGACTCTATTATTAGTCATAGGAGAACAGGAGACTAAATCCAAAACCTCCGTCATATGATATTATATCATTAAAAAAACGGTAAATAAGTAAATAAAAATCGAAAAACTGACACGACACGTCACACGTAGGGCTGGTCCCAAGTTTGGGTACGGGGGGCGGCACCTTCACGTCACAGAATTCGTGATCTGACGGTCTCTTCAGGGATATATAGTATCTCACTAAAAAAAAAATTTCGAAAACAGTGTTTTATCAAACCAGTCCGTTTTTGTTTTGTTTTGGGGGTTTAAATATTGAATGAATAAGGTATACCCGAAACATTTCCGTTCTTTATTGTTATTTCGTTCGACGAAAAAAGTCGGTAGGTCTCTATCACCCTCTCTGTTAGAAGAAACACAATAAGAACCAACCTGAACCTATATGTGAATCAAACTCGTCTCTTGGACTCTCCCCAGGTACCGTAGACCTTACCACATATAAACTCCCCGAACTAAACCATTTTCACCACCGTCGTATGAGATGGTGTGTCATACCGAAAAAATTTCAACGTCTAAAAGTCCTTATTATGATGAATTTCTTAAACAAGATCAAATAGTTATTTATGTGTTTCGTACTTGCAAAATTTATTTTAAGAATTAACAACTTCATCTAGTTATTAATTCTAAAAAAACTCATCGCCATCACATATAGACGAGATTAAAAAGAAGAGTTAGTGTTAAAAATGTATAAAGATTACTCGATACCAACTATTCACTAGTTGGACGAAAAAATTCATATCTATGAGAACCTTTTGACGTCCATTTACCCCTAAAACCTTTAATTTGACATTAAAGGGTTCCCCAACCACTTTCTTAGTTTCTCCTTAGGATATTTCTCTACAAAGAAACAGAATCATACACAAGATTAACATTATGTAAGCTTACACAAAAAGATTTAATAATAAGAGAGTTTAAACTTGTATCGAACGAAATTATACCCTTATGTACGGATTTCACTTGGGTAAGTGGTACTATAACTTTCTTAATAGCCGGTTATTTTAATAACAAATTTTTCAAAGAATGTCGTTCCTCCCTTTAATGATACACAACAGGAGTGTAAAAAATTCTACAAATAAATAAATAAACCGACGTGACCCAGAATTAACGACGTAGGTCCCAGAAATCAACACTGTGGACCCTAGATCAAAGGTCCCAACGTTGGGTCCCAGAGACGTGACCCTCATGTCAGAATTGGTGACCTGATGGTCCGTTCAGAGAGAAGGGTAAAAACTTCGATACAACTAAAGTCCAGACGGTACTTCCATACCTAGTCTTGAACCGGTAGACTATATCATCGGTAATAGGCGTCCACCGATGAATTTAAATTTAAGTCATTTTAATGTATTTTAATTTTGAGATCAGGGAGTCAGTATGAGAGGTGTCAAGTCCACGAGTCATCGGATAACATGTCTGTGTCAACCTTTATGTTGTGAGGGGAGTAACGTGTTTCAAGAGGTCCTGTCGGGACCCGATCCGAATAAGAGTGGATCTTCTACAATCACCCTCTATTGCACTGAAGACTAAACTCCTCCAAGTATAGATGACGTCTTGAATAGGTCAACAAGAGTCTACAATGGATATTCTACGACCAGAAATCTTGAAGGGGACCTTGTCTTAGGTTTGGAGAACTAATAAAATCTGTACTGAGTATCATGTTGATCGTTACAGGACACTAGTCCACTTTGGACTAAAGTCTGGGTGAGTAAGAAGTCGCTTATGTTTCGGTTCCACATGGTATTCGCGACCTCGTCTCATAGTCCACCTTATAGATGATAAGTAACATTTAACAAGGACTTTTAACCTCAGAGAACTCCGGACAAACAGGTATTGAGACCTATTACGGTCTATTAGGAATCACTTAAGATATTCAAGGTGGAGAGCGGACATAAAAAGAAACAATATAAACTAATCCTTGGTCTACTTTCATCCTAACTAGAAGTGATTACAAGTTTCCTTGATCGAGACATGTAACACAAACGATGAAGGGTCAAGGGGAAGGGACGGCTGACTCTTTGGATCCCAATAATATAGACGAAATAAAATTCATACCTGAATTTTCATACCTGACGATTCAAGGAAATAGAGGACTTTCTAGTAAAAATTGACAGAGGTGTTACACGTATATGAGTAGTACAGAAAATACATTCTCTTACCTTTGCTTGATTTCTTAACCTCTCAAGTCACTGTAACTTGTCACTGTAATATCCTACCTCGGGTGGGAAACTATAGGATCTCATCCCGAAAAATAGGACTCCAGACACTAAAATTCCCTCAACACGTTTACGTAAATACTTACACGAACACAGTATCGGAGTGTCACAGGAACTAGGACTTTTTTTCTTTACAATATTTGTTGACCGACTCAACTTTCTTTTCTAACTTACTCCCTTCTATCTCTACAAGGAAAAGTGGACAATCACTTCAGGTCGACCTTAAGTCGAGGAAGGAG
Source organism: Capra ibex (assembly GCA_006410555.1). Lineage (NCBI taxonomy): Eukaryota > Metazoa > Chordata > Mammalia > Artiodactyla > Bovidae > Capra > Capra ibex. The sequence continues at coordinate 28,942,187 of SJYO01016970.1, read as the reverse complement.
TCGGTTGAGCGGACATGAGACCGAGAGAGGGTTGACTCTCAACGGTGTTCAAAACGAACAGTAGTGGACGACAAGGAGAGAAATACTAGTTGTCGTAGAGTGAAGAGTCGGATGTTTTGATTTACGTTGTAGGTCGTTTCCAATTGTAAAGTTTTAACGACGAAAGTATTATATAAAAAGAAACAATTCACTCTCAGACTCTGTCGACACACAGAAATTCTTTTGCCTCTCCGTAAGGTACGGGACCAGGACAGTTGACTGGTAACCGAGGTTAAACAGATATTTCTAACACCGAATATTTAGCCATTCACCATCCATGTGTAAAAAATTTCTTTACAATGGTCCGTCTGTTTACACGAATATATTCTTTGACCGTTAAGTACACACCCAATAAGTTTTGGTATTAATGACGAAGAGATTGACGAGAGGGACAAATAAAGTAGAGATAAATCGAAAAAACATTTTTCGTACCATCCTCTCCTTCAAAATTCTTAACAGACATTATCTTCAACCAAGGGAGGAGAAAGAGAAAGAGAGGTAACTGTTAAATAACAATTAGTGTTCAAAGTTCAGAAAGGGAGAGGAACAGAAAGAATTTTCTTTCTGTTGCTTTACGTAAGTCAACGTAATAACGTCATAATATCGTATTTATGTCCATGTGTGGTCTCAATTCAAGTCTCAAAAATTTCGAGTCGGTGTAGATTAAGTTAATAATTACTAGACCATCATTATCGTAGATTTTTTATACTTGTGTAAAACTGGGTAATGACACTTTACCGGCAAACGTCGTATACACGTATTATCGTGTGAAAGTCTTCACGCAACAAAAACCGTCACTGAACTACTGTATGGTCGAACGTACAGTCAGAGACTAGGTACGGAGGTGTACTGGGAGGAACGGAAAAAAGAAATTTACATGTTTTATTTATATATTTGTATGAATTTATTTTACATGTTTTGGTACAAAAAAATATTTCACAAAAAAAAGAAAATTATAAGTTCCTGAATTAAGGTTTCGTATGATGTACGTACTTGTGGTACCTCCATGAAGTTCCGGATCTTATCACAGGGACTCTTACTCTTATTCAGAGAGAGGAAAAAAAAAAAAAAAGAAAACCATCGACGAAAAAGTATAAAAGAATGACTAAAGACTGATGACTATCTGACGAAAGGGGAAAGAAGAGATAACTTTTTTATACCATTGTTTTACATCCCAGAAGAAACTAATTTGTCAGACACCCAAAACGTGTCTTTCACAAACTCATAGATACTTATAATTATAAATAGATACCTAATGGGAACCCCTTTTATTTTACATCTTTCCTAATATTTTATTTTAAAGGTGTTTTGGTCTCTGCTGTTTGGTCACATCGACCTCACTAACAAAACCTAAAAAAAGACATTTCGTTTCTCATATAATCAAAAAGGAGAACACAGTCGGACTTAGGACTGAAAGGAACAAAAGGGAAATAAAAAGAAAGCCTTTAGTCTAATGGGTCCTCTTTCAATTTTTCAGAACCTGTCAACACCTACGTTCTTGAGACTTTTTTCTTCTATATGTTTTTCTTTGTCAAATAACGAACTTACTACTACTACTTTGACTTCAAAGTTTTCTCCTATGATAAGTTCCATAATACGGTCACTCTCAAAGTGACAAAGGACCTTCTAAAAGACGTTCTACTACACTCCGTCCGACCCAAAACATAACAATAAACAGATCTCTGTGTAGACACACTCCCTTAGTGCCCTACGACCCAAGACATTGAGTAGACGACCCCGAACCCGTCCCAACAAGACTTTGTCCTCATACGAGTACGTAAGCCAGAGAGACCCAAAATAAATAAATCAAAATTGACCAAACTAAAGATACTATGTAGTGGTACTTAATTGGTATCCACATGGATACAGGGAAGGGAGAACTTAGAGAGAGGGTGAAGGGCGGCTAAGGGTGGGGAGATCCAATAATGTCTCGGGGTCAGACTCAAGGGACTCAACATGTCGTTTCAGGCAACCGACAGACAAATGTACACAATCACACATACGAAGGTACGGTGACAGAGGTAAGTAGAGTGGGAGAGGGAGAAGAGTTCACTGTCCTGAATTATGAACCGAAACAAAACTTCAGATTTCGAATGATCGATCCCTTTACGAATATAATTGTACCCAATTCGTTGAAAAAACACACTTAGAAACTGAAGGTACCACTAGTAAAAAGACTTACGGTTAAAGTCCAGAGTATTACACGGTCTAATCGAGGGAATCCCATTAAATCCCCTATTCTTTTTAATAAACATAAACAGTACAACGAAATATAAGTAACCCTAGAAGTCTCAACATGAAGTATATAAATATAAGTAACCGAGACATCTGACATAAATCTAGTACAGAGAGAGGTCTCCCGAATCTTTGGTCGACTTACAAGTTCTCGATTTTACTGTTCTATGGTTTACTACCAATTCTATCTTCGGTCTCAGAAATATATTATTTAAATAGTGGTCTGATGATACACCATTTATCAGAGTCATATTAAAATTAAACGTTCAGAACTTTTTTAAGGAAAATAGACACACCGTAACATAGTGTCACAAACACATATAAATATACAAAACGTCCCAAAGTCCCCCATCCTCTCACTAATTTTCACCATCACCAATATGGAGGAAAGAAACGAGAGTACCCAATATAAATCTTACATTAATGGTAAGGTATTAGAGATGATTAAGAAATTAAGCCGAGTAACCATCTCACACCAATTCTTGTCTTTAAAACCTCAGTCTGACCAATCTTAGAACCGAGGTGATGAACGATCAGTAAATTAGGATCATACTGCTGACAGAGTATCATCCTCCTAATTGTATTAATTCCCGTATTCTGGTCTTTTCATCTCCCGGAAGAGTCACTATGACTCATCAACCCATTCTACATGACCCGTATATGTCTAAGCACCAGTCTCGTCATATATTTTCTGTTGGACGTAAAATAGAAAATTAGAAGTGTCGTTCGTCACTTCTTCCGTGAGAACAAGGGTAAAATGTCTATTCTCTTGACTCCGACTTTCTGTAAGTAACTGTACGCATCATAGTGTATCAATTGTCGATCATCTAAACTTGGGTCCCGACGTTCTCACACAAAGAGGTATAATAAGACTCAATCCTTCCCGAGACTTACTATGTGACTTCTCAACTACGAATTAAAACTCTCGTCGTACTTCGACAAATATTAAAACTCCTCGTCTTACAGTCTCAACACAAAATTCTACTAATTATCCTGTAGACCCATATCCTACTTAACCTTCCTCTTCCCTGATCTGTACTTCCACGGTCAAGAAAACCTACTTTCCTTTCTTTCGGTGAGACCAAACAGAATCCGTTTTTCGTTTAAGTAACCATCTCGTTACCTCTCCTTTCTCCATTTATACCAAATTTAAGTCTCATATCCACATATCGAAAAGAGAGAATCGAAAAACGTCAATGGGTGTACGAAAGAAACGGACAGGAGATGAGAGATGGACGGTTATCCATCTCAAGAGAGAAGATCTATCTCTCTAATCAATTATGCTCGTTTCTGACACCAACATAAACATCAGACAAGAGATGAAAACCGGCATATGTTTTCAACGTCATTAACTAAACGGGAAATTTTCTACTTGGTCTTTTGTACTGTGAAAATTACTCTTCAAAGTTTAATGAGAATCTGTTAAATTCATTCTACAGACTTTTTTTGTAAGACATGGTGAGAATACACGATACATAAAGGGAGAATTACAAAACAACTTTAAAAAAAATAGTAATCGAAAATAATTCTGTATGTCTTTGTACAGAGAAAAATTAGTTTATGTACCGTACTTGTCTCACTCTCCCTGATTATTTGTGACCTATGTCTTAGACGGGGGTCTGTGTGTGCAAAGAAATAAAGAGCCTCACTTCTACGTGTGCACGAAAAGGAAAAATAAACGGGTTCCAGTCTGAGGAACCTAAAACTACTAGAAAGTTGTAGAAATTTGTATATGACGATACAGAAATAGAAATTTGTATATTATGATATATCACTTTCCCGTGTTGGAACCTATCTCGTTTCTGGGACTTTGTCCTAACCTCATAAAAATTCCTCGGTTCTCGGATTACTTACACATACTTACATATACACATACTTATGGGATTCATTAATTTTTTATATATATATCTGTTAGGATGGGGTCTTTATTTTATTTAAATTTACGTCTTTTTATAGGTCGTATAGTTAACTTACAAAGACTTATCTTTTTAAAACCGTAGAAGGTAATCCGTAAATATATAGAGGTCGTAGGTAAAAACCCTTGTAAAACAAGACTTTAAAAGGTTACCCACAAAAGGAGACATCTAGAGGTCCAAAGACTTATTTACACAAGAACAATAATACAAAGATTTAGTACTAATATGAAATATCAGTAAGTACCAAATATAAACCAACAATTGATCATGTAACAGAAACGACGATAAGAAAGAAGATCCGACCTATTAGTAGTTCCATTGATCTACCGTCTTATACGATGAATTTTTTTACATTAATCTAAAATTAATAGAGGCATAATATATACAAACACCTAGACGACGAATAAAAGGGAGTAACTACTGTTCCCTGTCTTTCAACTAAGGTTCCTCGTCATATATCTCCGAACTAGGCCTCACACGTATATAACAATTACATACACACCCCGGTTAAAGGCGAACATCTCTTACTCCGGGGTACACGAATTGTCTACGGGAAGAGAACAAGAGGTCCCAAGGCGATACCCTCACTATAGTAAGGAAAGAGATTTCACCTACTCCTTGTTTACTTCATATCTAGCCTCCCTTTCACGAAGAGACAAAACCCTAAAACATCTAGAAGAGTCCATTTCGTGTATAAGATGATTAACATTTGTTTTGTCTGCGCGAAAAGAGAGTAATAAACTTTACCACACCAAAACTAACCTGGAAAATCAATATGAATAAAGTGAAAATTAAAAAGATTTACATCAAACGCCACGATGATAGAAACTCAAAACTTCTGACTTTTAGTTCTCCACTTCTTCAGTCGTATTTAGTCTTCTTGTTTGAGTTACTTTTCAGTGAAGAATCGAAACCACAGTCACCATCGAGTACCATCGGACTTTCTTTGTCGTCGGTTAAGAAACGATAACATAAGGAGAGAGATTAACATTTGGTCTTACAAAATATCCTTACTTTCAGATCAACCCAAAACTTACCGGTATCTAGAGAAACTTATAGTAACTAAATACGGTCAGTGGGAAGAGTCACGGATTGTCTCTAGATTCTACACTTCGAACAAGTATTCAGTAGACAAAAATCTGACGTTACGTCTCTACGTTTTGTCTGTGTTACCCTTTACTTCATTGAGTCACTTCCGACACTCTATGTTATATGTCAGGATCTTTCTCAGTAATTTCTACGTATCGCCAGAATTCACTTTACAAGAACTTTACGTGAACTTATTCATCTTTCACGTAGAAAAGTCCGAAAAGTCCCTACTTCTCTAAGAACAACCGAGATCTTCTTGAGTTCACTCTTAATTTTATTTTATATTAGGTCACATGGTCTAGACTTGAAAAAGTACAACGAGATCATACATCAGGAGTACATTCAGTCACAATCTTATTAAGTCACTTCAACCCCTCTTACACAAAGTACTATACGAGTTTGACAATCCACGTAAAAATTCTGAGTATTAGGTTTTTAGTGACGTCTACCACTGACATCGGTACTTTAATTTTCTGCGAATGAGGAACCTTCCTTTCCTGGTTGGATCTATCGTATAACTTTTCGTCTCTGCAATGAAACGGTTGTTTCCAGGCAGATCAGTTCCGACACCAAAAAGGACACCAGTACATACCTACACTCTCAACCTGACACTTCTTTCGACTCGTGGTTTCTTAACTAAGAAAACTTGACACCACAACCTCTTCTGGGAACTCTCAGGGAACCTGACGTTCCTCTAGGTTGGTCAGGTAAGATTTCCTCTAGTCGGGACCCACAAGAAACCTTCCTTACTACGATTTCGACTTTGAGGTCATGAAACCGGTGGAGTACGTTTCTCAACTGAGTAACCTTTTCTGAAACTACGACCCTCCCTAACCCCCGTCCTCCTCTTCCCCTTCTGTCTCCTACTCTACCGACCTACCGTAGTGGCTGAGCTACTTGCACTCAAACTCACTTAAGGCCCTCAACGATTACCTGTCCCTCCGGACCGCACGACGATAAGTACCCCAACGTTTCTCAGTCTGTGCTGACTCGTTGACTTGACTTGACTTCGGTTTTTAACTCTTATAAATGAATTTCAGTTATGTCAAAATTATCACTCTAATTTATGAAAAAGATTCAACTCTCAGAGGTTGTTCAATGTTAGTTGTATGAAAAGAAATTTTAATAAATGAAACCCTTCACACTAATTTGAATTTTAAATACAAATAATTTCAGTCACGAATACTCAGTTCACTTTGTCTCGGAGGTAAGTCTGGACAAACATCTTTGACCGGAGAACCCTTGATTAAGGTCTATCAGTCTTTTCTTAACGGACAGATTTTGCCGATGTTGACATTAAGTCCTGAGTTTTTTGAAGTAGACACGGTGTCATCCACACCTCCGGGTAAATTAATTTACTACTTCGTTCTTTCTCACTCGACTTTTTCATGTATAAGGTAAATTTCTCTAAAAATAAATGAATTTGACTTCAAAATTCAGTACTTCATAAAAGATTTAGTTGAAAAAAACTACAATTCGAGAATTCAATAAAAATAGAATTCATGTCATAGTCTGTCTATGTTATCTTTATCAGTTTTATTGATGGTAAATAACTCACTAATGTTATAATGTCAGTCATATGATTCGTAAAATACATTTAAGGGTAAATTAAGAATAATATTGGGAGAAGTCAAGTCAAGTCAAGTCAGCGAGTCAGTATAGGTAGAGAAACGTGGGGTATCTGACGTCGTGTGGTCCGGAGGGACAGGTAGTGGTTGAGGGTCGTAAATGAGTTTGAGTACAGGTAACTCAGCCACTACGGTAGGTTGGTAGAGTAGGAGACAGCAGGGGAAGAGGAGGACGGAAGTTAGAAAGGGTCGTAGTCCGAGAAAAGTTTACTCAGTCAAGAAGTGTAGTCCACTGTTTTCATAACCTCAAAGTCGAAGTTATAGTCAGGAAGGTCATTTATAAGTCCCGACTAAAGGAAATCCTACCTGACCAACCTGTTGGCAGAATCCATCCACGTACATGTATGAACTATATAATTCTTTAACTCCAAGTCTTGACAATCTATTATCCGGGTTCCACTGGGTCAATCTTCCACCATCTCCACCCAAAACTTGTTCCAGAGAGACTGAGATTTCGATACGGTAATTAGTTGACACTAGACACGTGGTTATCTGTCCGAGTAAAAACTTATCAGATCGAAAATGTATGAACGAAAACACATAACACAATTGTCTACGTATGTGTTACAGAGTTCTTCCAAAAAGGTATCGTTGATTCCATTTCACATACATACATGGAAGATTGTCTGATCATTAATCGAAATTTATTTATTCTAGTGTATCAAAAGGTCTAAGGGAATTTGACTCCCTGTGATTATAAAGACCTAACTTAATCACACTTTGAAAAGTAATATATTTTACCTGAAAAACCCAAAAAACAAAAAAAAAAAACTTAACACTTAATGAGAAAATTTAAAAGTTCTCTGAAAAGTGAAACAGAAGAAGGTTCAACAGTCACAAGAACCATAGATTAATATCCTACCTATTCTTAAATCGGTCTTTAAGGGGTTTACAGACTGACAGGAAACTCTTCAGTAAATCCACGGAATCCTTTTCCATAGTAATTGACAAGAACTTAGTTAGTTGATAATGTCTAAGATTATTTTCCCGTTTATTTAGATATGTTTACATCGTCTGACTTTTATATTTTAATAGGGGTATAAAGAAGTTTATTACCAAAAGTCTACCCCTTACCTACACTTCTACCTCCCATAAACCTAATATACCCGGAGTGGGGGTGTGGAAACTCTGAGTCAAAAGAACTTGACGACAATGACACTTTCGTGAGTGTTAAAGAGTCGTAATCTCCACCCTCACGTCTTTTTTATAAACTCGTAATGAAGAGAATACCGTGGAAGAATCTTTGAGACCCGAGTTCTACTGTATCTAGTTTCTCTACGACTAGAACCAACTATCTACGTCCACCAATATTATAGTCCCTGAGAACTCATAAGTAAAAGATCAGACAGAAACTGAGACTACGACACGAACAATTCATTAAATTTCCTGTTTACCATGAGATCAGAGAGACGTCAAGTAGTTACGAAGCAGTAACGAGAATCCTACTTCAGGTTTGGTGAAACGAATACTTTGAAGTACTAGACTAGATACGATTTGGAATGAGTAGACTGAAATGTAAATAGCGGAAATTAAATAAACTTGGAGTTCATCATTCAACAAAGATCATGGACACTTACAAAAAGTCGTTCTCGTAAAACTTATCTTAAAGAATTATTGTACACCGTAATACCAAAGTATACAAGGAATGAAACCTAGATTTGGTCAAGAAAAGGAGTGAAGGAGTACATCCAGGTGTACTTTATAAAATACCCTTTAGTTCAAGATTTCCAGAAACGTCGTTTTCTACTACTCCACTCAACTGTCATCCAGAAACTCCGTCCCGGTGTCTTAACTTAACAGTAAAGTTCGCTCAACAAACCCCGAAAATATCAAATTTTATTGTAATTAAGAACGTTGTCGCCACCCTTTTAAGTGACTGGAAATCGAAACTTTTACCTCTTCACTATTTACTTAAACAGCATCGTACTCGTGTTCCGGACTCTGGTATCAGGACGTTAACCTCTAGTCCACTTATAATTTTTGTTTTTGCAAACTCGTTTATGTAAATTACACCCCTAGAGTACCAGTGTCCAAGTCCTTCACACCGTAATCCAATTATAAAAGTAAAAGTATTCGTCTTGTAAATCACGACCGAACTTGACTTGTCTCGATCACCTCCATTACTTTAAGGTCGACTCGATAAAGTTTAGGATTTTCTGCCACGACAATTTCACGACGTGAGTTATACGGTCGTTTAAACCTTTTGAGTCGTCACCGGTGTCGTGACCTTTTCCAGTCAAAAGTAAGGTCGGGGTTTCTTCCCGTTACGGTTCTTACAAGTTTGACGGTTTCATGTGAATAAAGTAAATGATCGTTTCATTACAAGTTTGAAAAAGTTCGATCCGAAGTCGTCAAGTACTTGGCTCTTGAAGGTCTACAAGTTCGATCTAAATCTTTTCCGTCTCCTTCGTCTCTAGTTTAACGGGTGTAGGTCACCTAGTATCTTCTTCGTTGTCTTAAGGTCTTTTCATAGATAAAGACGAAATGACTGATACGATTTCGGATACTAACACACCAAGTGGTGTTTGACCTTTTAAGAATTTCTGTACCCTTTTGGTGTGGTGGAATGGACGGAGGACTCTTTGGACATACGTTCAGTTCCTCGTTGTCAATCTTGACCCGTACCTTGTTCCCTGACCCAGTTTTAACCCTTTCCTCACGCAGTTCCGACATATAACAGTGGGACGTATAAACTGAATATACGTCTCATGTAGTACCTTTACGGTCTGACCTACTTCGTGTTCGACTTTAGTTCCAATGTCCCTCTTTATAGTTATTATTGTAGTCTATACGTCTACTATGGTGGGAATACCGCTTTCGCTTTTTCCTTGACTTCCCGAAGAACTACTTTCACTTTCTCCTCTCACTTTTTCGACCGAATTTTGAGTTATAAGTCTTTCGATTTTAGTACCGTAGGCCAGGGTAGTGAAGTACCGTTTATCTACCCCTTTGTTACCTTTATCACTGTCTAAAATAAAAGAACCCGAGGGTTTAGTGTCGTCCACCACTGACGTCAGTACTTTAATTTTCTGTGAACGAGGAACCTTCTTTTCGATACTGGTCGCATCTATCGTATAATTTTTCGTCTCTGCAATGAAACGGTTGTTTCCAGGTAGATCAGTTCCGATACCAAAAAGGTCATCAGTACATACCTACACTCTCAACCTGACACTTCTTTCGACTCGCGGTTTCTTAACTACGAAAACTTGACACCACAATCTCTTCTGAGAACTCTCAGGGAACCTGACGTTCCTCTAGGTTGGTCAGTTAGGATTTCCTTTAGTTAGGACTTATAAGTAACCTCCCTGACTACGACTTCGACTTCGGGGTCATGAAACCGGTGGACTACACTTCTTAATTGAGTAACCCTTTTCTGGGACTACGACCCTTTCTAACTTCCGTCCTCCTCTTCCCGTACTGTCTCCTACTATACCAACCTACCGTAGTGAGTAAATTACCTGTACTCAAACTCGTTCGAGGTCCTCAACCACTTCCTGTCCTTTCGGACTGTACGACGTCAGGTACCCCAACTTTTCTCAGCCTATGTTGACTCGTTGATTTGTTGTCGTTGTTTCGTAGGACTTCTAGGTGAATGAGTGACCTGATGAAGGTAGTAACTTTTTGAACAGAATAAGGGAACCGGGGAAAGAAAAGTAAGAGAAGGACGTAGAGTTCTCTAAGATAAAAGTCCGACCAAAGACTGATTGTTGGGTACGCACAACGTAGGACACACGTGTCGACGGGAGAGGTGTTTATTAAAGATACGTCAGAAGTTCAGTCTTGAGGGAACCTCCAAAACTACAATTGACCTTCGAATGGTAGGACACAGATAAAGTCTGGTGAATTTGTCCAGAGGTTCAAGGTCTTCAACAAATATAAACCTTGACCATTTGACCTACGCCTTCCGAACAAACCCACTACCACCATCCCTAGATCAGGAGGAAAAAGGGAGTGGAGACTTTCCATCGACCGACGGCTATCACTTACCTATACGGTCATAGGTAATCTTGTCATTTTGATTCTCTTCTTTTACGAACCGAAGGTGCGTCACGACCTAAACAATTACGTGTCATCCACATACACTGAAGAGTTTAAACTTTGAGGATGAAGTACCTAAAGAGGACTTAGTTTAGGATAACCCTTGGTACGTCAAGATCATATACAACAGTTGTGTTGACGTAAAAACTGAAGACGGCTTCAAAATTGAGGTCGAATTACAGGAAAATGGGTTTCTTTTAAAACTAGTGAAGCACACTAACGACCCACACTCATTCTTTTCAGTGTAGTGTTTCGGTACAATCGTGTACAGTAACAGATCTGAACGACCGAGTCCAATCCCGTCGGAACACCGAACATATCAAGTGTAGGTCGGAATATGCCTTGGACATCTAGTGTCCCAGTGAAACACAGTGAGTTCTTTTTTTAAGAAGATGATAGCCGTCTCCCGATGAGACACTACAGTCAAGACTACAGTATGAGTTTCTTATTATAATTGATTAACCTCGAATTACTCTATTCGACTCCTTCTTTCTCTGACAGTATATCTTTAAAAGTCATTTTCTATTGTACCTCTTCTGAACACATCCATCGTCCCTTCATCCTCCCTACTCCCTACACTATCGGAAAAAGTCTATGAATCGTCCAATAGTATACTTCGTCCTCGATCTGAGACGAAGGACGGCCTCCCATTTAACCTTGGTTGTTTACCACCAAAACAAGTGTTACTTCTTAATGAAATAGTTGTTCCTAATGACAGAGGTATACTTAACCAAGGAACACTCTACCAGGTCAGGGGTAAGGACATTCAAAGATTCGTCTCAGAGGTAGTCAGTCTACACCCCTTCCGTTCAGGAAGTAGTACACCCAACGGTTTGATCTACTTATGAAAACAAAAGTTGAGTTTATAAGATCCTTATAAGGAAAAATTCTTATAAAAGAAGCCAATAATCGAAAAAAAAAAAAAAAATGTCTCTTAGATGTGAATCCAGAACCAAAAGTGACACACCTTCTCTTCCCCTCTCCTCTTTCCTTTCCTTTATCTCGAAATCAACTCGAAGGGTGTTCACATCACAACACAATATCGTCTATGACCCCTGGGGCAGGAAGGAAGAAATTTATAGGTCAACCAAGATAGTTTCTGTGGGTTTATTTTTGAATGTCTATGTAACCTTCATTAGAGAAGAACTCAAATGGTGACACGACTATACCAGAGAACATACCCTGAACAATCTTATATATCTAAGATAGGAACCATGTGTAGAGCAAAGACGAACAGTTCTCCCTTAATCAAGTCACTCTCGTCTCTGTGTGTAAAAAAAAGAATCTCACGGATTCTGTCATGAACCGTTATACCGCCGGGACCGTCGTCATCTACGTCCTAAACTTAAGGAGACGAACATCGTCTACGACTACCGTAGAGCCGGCGACACACCAAACTTTCCGTTACGGTTTCTTACGATTATGATGGTGTGTTAACGTGAGTAGAGTGTGAGATCATTTCATCACGAGTTTTAAGAGGTTCGGTCCGAAGTTGTTTCGGACCGAACTTGGAAATGTACTTGGTATTTGAAGGTCTACAAGTTCGACCAAAATCTTTTCCGTCTCCTTGGTCTCTAGTTTAACGGTTGTAGGCGACCTAGTAGTTTTTTCGTTCTCTCAAGGTCTTTTTGTAGATAAAGACGAAATAACTGATACGGTTTTGGAAACTGACACACCTAGTGTTATTTGACACCTTCTAAGACTTTCTTTACCCTTATGGTCTGGTGGACTGGACGGAGAACTCTTTGGATGTACGTCCAGTCCTTCGTTGTCAATCTTGACTTGCACCTTGTTGTCTGACCAAGGTTTATCCCTTTCCTCATGCAGTTCCGATATATAACAGTGGGACGAATAAATTGAAGTTACGTCTCATGTAGTACTCTTTGCGACCCGACCTTCTTCGTGTTCAACCTTCGTTCTAACGGTCCTCTTTATAGTTATTAAATTCTATACGTTTACTATGGTGGGAATACCGTCTTTCACTTCTTCTTGATTTTTCGGAGAACTACTTTCACTTTCTCCTCTCAATTTTTCAACCGAATTTCAAGTTGTAAGTCTTTTGATTCTTGTACCTTAGGTCAGGATAGTGAAGTACCGTTTATCTACCCCTTTGACCTTTGTCACCGTCTGAAATAAAAAACCCCGAGGTTGTAGTGACCTCTACTACTAACGTCGGTACTTTAATTTTCTACGAATGAGGAACTTTCAATACTGGTTGGATCTGTTGTATAATTTTTCGTCTCTGTAATGAAACGGTTGTTTCCAGGCAGATCAGTTCCGATACCAAAAAGGTCATCAGTACATACCTACACTCTCAACCTGACATTTTTTTCGACTCACGGTTTCTTAACTACGAAAACTTGACACCACAATCTGTTCTGAGAAACTCTCAGGGAACCTGACGTTCCTCTAGGTTGGTCAGTTAGGATTTCCTTTAGTCAGGACTCACGAGTGACCTTCCTGACTACAACTTCGACTTTGAGGTTATGAAACCGGTGGACTATACCTGTCGATTGAGTAAACTTTTCTCGGACTACGACCCTTTCTAACTTCCGTCCTCCTCTTCCCCTCCTGTCTCCTACTCCACCAACCTACCGTAGTGACTGAGTCACCTGTACCCAAACCCATTTGAGGTCCTCAACAACTACCTGTCCCTCCGGATCACACGACGCCAGGTACCCCAGTATTTCTCAGCCTGTACTGACTCGCTGACTTGACTTCTGTCATGAATCGGTTCTCATCCGTGATTCAATTATTAGGAACTTGACTTTTCCATTAGTGGGAAAGTACTGTAGACATCTCCTAAAACTACCGTTCCACAACTGTAGTAGCACATAAAACACCTCCTCTACCCTTATATGTATCGATTGAAACAACCTCCAATCGAAACCGGGGACTCTTTTTATGTTTCACAAACTCTCCAATCCCTCTCCTCCCCCTCCCGAATCGTTTCGTCTAGACTTTGCCTCTCGAACAGTAAAACGGCTAAGAACTTCTACCCAAGCTTCGAACTCTCGGTCTCTAAACCCCTCTCGTAAGGTCACTCCTCTTTAACATGTACCTTTTTCGATGACCCCGCCCTTTCGTGTCCTGAACGGACACTTATTACTAGACGAGATGGTTCCGACTCTTTCTCCACGGACACCTCTAAAAATATCTTCTCTCACTGTATCAGTCGAGAGCCTTGTCCCCTGTGGTACTACCTTGTCCCGTCTATCTTAGACTTTTTACCGTATTTTCAGCTTAAACATCTCGAACTACTTGTGAACTTCCTGTCATCCCTCCGGAATAGTTGTTGAAATCCCGAAGAGTAAACCTTCACTACAAACATCTTCATCGCTCATGTCCACCTCTTCTCCCCTCCCTATGATTTGAATCAAAGCCAGTACCTGTCGAACTTTATGGACTCCATATTGACCTACTTAATAGGTGGTTGATCATCCGACACATGCAGATCTAGAATCCTCAAAATTTCGACTTATATATGTAAAAACTAAGTAGTTGAGTACCCTGACCTACTTTCTTTCACAGTGGTTTCATCTCAAGAAAATCTCACTCTCCTCTCTTTCCGGTTCTCGTCTTAAAGTTCTAACCTTCTGCCCTTCTCGACCCCCTTATCACCAGGTGTTTCCATCTTTGATCACCTCTCACAACGAAGACTTCGGTTTCTTCCTCTTTCACATCTCTTTCTCCCTACCAGTCTACGATGACTTTCCAGTTTGTCTTACCTCTGATTCTGAAGCCGTTGAACCTCTAGTGCCGTGAAGTCTCATCAAAGGCCTTCCTTTACCGATGCATCGACCAAATCTAACTTCTTATTAACACAAGATTTACCACTTTGTTCTAATAAAGTACTTTAAATTTCTACTTCCTTTTCTTCCAATGTCTATCATTAAACACCTCTCCCCCGTTTCTTTTTAAAACAAATCTCAATCCATATTTAAGTCTCCTCCTCCTTTCAACTTCCTTTTTCTCTTATATTAGTTCAAGGACTTCTCCATGTCATTTACACCAGTTTACGTTTACACATGTCACATCGAAAGTTCACCTACCTCCCCATAAATTATAGGCTTTGTCCCTCTTTCACCTATCGTTCGAATGTTCATAAACCAACACAACACTTTTAGGAGTGTACAACCTGTAGTACAATTGTGTCTGTAGAGAGAATGATCCGTCGCCGTCAACGGGAGAGGAGGGACTAAGTACGAAACCTACTTAATCTGTACCACCGGCACCAAGCTATACGAATGCTGGTTTCTTGATTAGGAGTTCAACCGCACCGAAAAGGAAACTAGTTCCTGTGTATACTCCATCTTGGACGTTCAGAAAATAAGTGTAATTAAAAAAGGGAAGTCAACGAAACAAGATTTGTCACAAAAAGTTGACAAGTACACGTACCCTCCATGACTCCCCTAGACCATTTTTGCATGTAAGACTAAGACATCGAGACCCTTACCCCCAACGGACTTAAAGACGTAAAGAGTGGGGGAGGGTGGATTACGACTCTGACGACCAGACCCTTAGTGTGAAATTCAACGTCACTTTCTTGTATTTAATGCTGTCACATGTTCCTCGAAGGATTATTTTGTCGATCATTTCCAACTGACACTGAATGGCAAACGGGTTAGGTCACTGAAGGAGAGGTAAGAGTAGGAAGGACTGCAGAGTCTTGGAGTTCCCTTATGTCTAATGAAGGGAAAAATGTTATCAGAAATGATACCTATTTCCGACTCCCACACGAAAAGAACACTAGGACGACTTAAATGCAAAAAATCCCAACAGGACAACTTTTATGTCTAGATCTGAGGAACGGTAAAGGACACAGAGTCTCTTGAGTGACACCGTCTTTACCTTCTCTTCCGTCCGTAGGACTGAAGGTGCGGTCGGACGGTCAGTGGAACTGGGAAGAGTAAACAACACGACCAGTACGTAAAACATCTAAAGACTATCAGAAAGAAACTCGTAAAGAAAATATAAATGATAAAAACATGACAAACGTCAACATATGTTGATTAGTGTCCCGAGGGGTCCACTGAGTCACCATTTCTTAGGTGGACGGTTCGTCCTCGGTGCTTAAGTCAGGGACCCAGTCCTTCTAGGGACCTCTTCCTTCACCGATGGGTGAGGTCATAAGAACGGACCCTTTAGGGTACCTGTCTCCTCGGGTCGCCCGATGTCAGGTACCCCAGCGTTCCTCAGCTTGTGCTGACTTGACTCGTTGACTTGTTGTCGTCGTCGATTATCGTCTCTAGTCTCGTGTAGTGAGAGGTACAGGATATGAAAACGGAAGACCAAGAAATTTAGGAAGACAACTCGGAAAAAGTGTCGTAAACCCTAGTCGAAATTTAAAAAGGTAATTAAGTCAGTAGAGACAAAAATAGAGGTGACAAGAGTAATCACAAATCGCATGTATGTCGACGGAAAGTACCTTCTAAACGCGGTCATGTACAAAAGTAGGAACTTTTTATTGTCCTTTACGTGAGGGTGTCCACTCAAATAAAGGTAAAACGAGTGACTAAACGAGATTTGTCTGACCCCCTTTGGTGGACAGAAATCAGTACAAACCCCCGATCCTAAAGTGTCCCACCCTAATATCAACTGGAAACTTGTGACTTCTCCAAACCCCGTGAGGGGGAGTTCAACTTTTAGGTACATATTGAAATGTCCCGGGAGTCATAAGTGTCTAGACATAGACACCTAAGTTGGTTAGAGTCTAACATATCTTTACATGCATAAATGAACATTAGGTGTACATTCACCTAGACTTGTCAAGTTTGGGTACAACAAGCTCTCAGTTGACATCAACCTAAGGTTAGTGTCACCATATACCACTACTGCCTTCCACTAAAAAAAAGGGGTTATCATCCCTATCCAAACAAGGTTTGTAAGAGGTCGTAGGCGGAAGACTGAATCTCCAACATAGATCCCTCGTCAAATTACCTTTACCTACATGTAAGAGATTAATACTCGTCTCCTAAACAGAAAACCACGTCACTTAAATGTGTATCATAGTTTGAACACTGACCACAGGATGTATTTTATATTACATTGAAATTGGTATGAAAAGAGAAACGGGAAAGAAGGATCAAGTGTAAAAGTCAGGTTCAGGACAACGAGAATAACGGTCCTCGAATTACTCTTCTCCGGAGATAATTCGTAGACCGACGTCTACAGTCCTACGGTGTATGTCACTAAGAATGTGCGTATCTAGGACAGAAGGCATTTAGAGTGTCAAATTCTGTTAATGGCATTCGATCTTATCACCCGACTTTATCCCTTACATGGTTTTTCTTGTGTCTTACTACTCATCTACAAAATCAACTGTTGAAATTTAGACGGAACCACATCCTACTCCCTCGACACTTCACTCAAGTGTTGACCCACGAGAGACATACAACCCTCGACCCACACCCTCTTCTCGGCTCTTAGTTTAGGTGGTACATCTCAGTCCGCACCTGAACTTACACATCTTCTACGGTCACATGATATTATAAGTCAGAAAAGGAGAACTATTAAGGTTTGAAATTTACTCTTCTCGTAAATTTTTTCTCTCGAAACAACTCTCTCTTGGATTATCCATATTTAGTGAGCCCTAGCTTTTGTAATGAAAAGCTAGACAACTAATTAAAGGAC
This sequence comes from Capra ibex, assembly GCA_006410555.1. Taxonomy (NCBI): domain Eukaryota; kingdom Metazoa; phylum Chordata; class Mammalia; order Artiodactyla; family Bovidae; genus Capra; species Capra ibex. The sequence continues at coordinate 28,924,609 of SJYO01016970.1, read as the reverse complement.
ACTCAACTGTGAAAACAAACGTAAACGAGGTAACCTTTTTGTCCAGTAATTTCGTCAAACTGTATAAAGGGTTCAGTTGTAAATACATTCCCACACACTCCGGTCGCACCAGACCGGACTATGATCGGACCTCATCGTCTACCTTTAGTGACTTATAAGTGGGTGGGTCAATGGTGGAGGAAGAATAACGGTCCACCTGGGACGTCGGCAGTCACACTCTACCACGGACTTTGGAGGTAATCTTTCACTTTTTTACCTTGTCTTTACAGAGTACTATTTACAGACATACGAGTAAGGAAAACATCATCGACAGACTTTCCCTACAAACTTTCCACTTCTTGTCTTCATATTAAAACGGATCACCGACACTTACTAGGGTTTTATCGTGAAGTCGAAAAATTGTCGACTTGACGGTATACTTAGTCGTCTTACTTTCAAGGAACACCATCAAATCCATCTTCGTAAAACCCCTCTCAACGAAACCCGAGACGGTAAAAATAACTGGAGGATCTAAAAATGACCCTTCTTGAACGAAAGATAGACCATAGACTGTCTGTATTTCTTCTCTTGTGGTACAAAGACGAGAGTTTCTAGGAATCTTAAATGGACCTCACCCCATTCTGTACAAACGTCCTGTAAAAAGGTTTCTTCTGTATGTATACTTACGGGACGTCTGTGCACTTTTCTGCGAACTGTAGTGATTTGTAGTCCCGTCACGTTCAATCTTGGTGTAGACAGTCTTATCGATAGTAGTTTTACTGTTGTTTATTGTACGAGGACTCCTATACCTCTTTTTCCTTTGGGTCACGTGACAACAATCTTACATTTAACCATGTCGATGATACCTTTTGTCATACCTTTAAAGAGTCTTTTAATTTAAAAATGGTATGATAGGTCGTGAAGACTAAGGATTATAAAAGGGTGTCTTTTGTATTTGTGATTGAGTCTTAATCTATATACATACGGATACAAGTAACGGTGCAATAAATGATGTCGGTTCTATACCTTCGTTGAATTTACAGGTAGTCATTTACTTACTTGTTTCTACACTATGTGTGTGTGTGTGTGTGTGTGTGTGTGTGTCACCTCATAATGAGCCGATATTTTTTCTTAATTTAGAACGGTAAACGTCGTACCTACTTGGATCTTCCATATAACCCACCCAAAAAGCCAATGTAAAATACCTTTTTGGACTTGTTTGAATGACCGGTTGGGTCATAATAAGGTCCATTTTATTCAGTCTGTCTCTCTCTTTATGTCATACTAAAGTGAATCTACACCTCAGATTTTTTGTCTACTCGTGTGTTTCGTCTTTGTCTGAGTATCTGTGTCTCTCGTGTGACCCCAACGTTCTCCCTTCATCTTATTCTCCTACTCACATTGTCCACTCTGACTGGTCTCCATCTCTGAAAATCAATTTTATTCAGTGTCCCTATTTGTGAAGAATGTAACGCTTATATCGGTCAGACAGTCAAATCAGTGAGTCAACACAGACTGAGAAACGTTGGGGTGCCTGACGTCGTGTGGTCCAAAGGGACAGGTAGTGGTTGAGGACCTCGAACAAGTCTGAGTACAGGTAACTCAACCACAACGGTAGGTTGGTAGAACAGGAGACAGTAGGGGAAAAGGAGGACGGAAGTCAGAAAGGGTTGTAGTCCTAGAAAAGGTCACTCAGTCAAGGAACGTAGTCCACCGGTTTCATAACCTCGACGTCGAAGTCGTAGTCAAGAAGGTTACTTATAAGTCCTAACTAAAGGAAATCCTAACTGGTGAACCTAAAGGAACGTCAGGTTCCCTGAGAGTTCTCAGAAGAGGTTGTTTGTCAAGTTTTGGTAGTTAAGAAGTCACGAGTCGAAAGAAATACCAGGTGGGGAGTGTAGGTATGTACTGATGATCTTATATCAGTTAGTATAACATTATTGAAACATACCACTGTCTACCATTGATCTAAATAATACAACCACTAAAACATTACAAGTCTTTATCACTTAGTGAAGTAATATGTGGACCTTGATTACTTTACAACATCTAGTCAAGATGAAGTTAATTTTTTTCTATACGCAAGTCCAGATACACTAATTACGGCACTCTAAACACTCTCCTTTCTTGAGACAGACGGAACTCTTGAACATTTTATTAGGGGAGGGAGACCAGGTTACTTCAGAAGGACAATTCAACCATATGAGGTTAAGTCCAATACAATTTAGGAATATTTCGACTACAAAGTAATGGTTTCCTTACAAAAATTACAAAAAGAGGAAACGGTCAGTGATCAAAAAAATTACAGTTGAGCTCCCAAAGGGACCACCGAGTCTGTCATTTCTCAGAACGACGTTACGTCCTCTGGACTCTAGCTAGGGACTCACCCCCGCTAGGGGATCTCTTCCTTGACCGTGACATCATAAGAACGGATCTCTTAAGGTACCTGGCTCCACGGACTACCCGATGTCAAGTAACCTAGAGTTTCTCAATCTGTGTCGACCCACTGACTGTGAAGTGAAAAAGGTATTTATCGGTTATAAAACTTAATGGTATACCTTCCACCCAAAACAAACTGACACCACGTAAGGAGATCTCGGGTGAAAACTATCTATTGGGCAACAGTCTTCAAGTAGTTAACCATCTGGAGCCTTCATGGATTCTCTGGTCGACAAGATTTGTCGAGAAACGGTCATTCTTTTGTCCGAATCCAATTTACTGAGTGTATTGACCTCTCACGAAAACCGTCCCGGTCCTGACAGATAGGACGGTCACAACGGCACTTGTAGATACTTACCCTCCGTAAACAAACCATCTTATTACCTTGACTAGTGACGAAGAAAAACGACGAAACGGACAGGAACAGAATCTCCGTGTCGACTCACGACAACTACGAAACTAACTGAGGTACTCGAACCACGTCTTTCTACTTCTCCTCCCGTGGTAACTTCTGAATAAAGGTTGGTCGTTTTAGGGTTTAGGAGTTAAGGTCTCTGACAAAGTCCACTCTCTCCTTTCTACTTGGTTAGTATCTGAAAAAAAAAAATCTACTTTCTCTCGTCTCACTTTTCAATCGTGTCAACCGACCAAGTTCAGTTTAGTTCTCGAGTCAACGAGACAAATTACTTTCAAATTGTGGAAAGAGAAGGATGACTTTTCACTAATTTTTTTATAAGACTTGAAAATCTTTCTTTCTTCATTTCAAGTCTACAAGAATTTATAAAAAAAGACTCTCTTCCGATCTAAAAACCAAAATACAGAATTTATCCTCCCGTTTTATTTTTCGTCTAAGAAAATATATATGTATATTTACATATATACATATATATAAAATTGTCAAAGGAGGATACAAAATACACTTACTCTGAAAAGGAACAAAAAATTATAAGTTTATCATCCCCTCAAAAATCCCTGACACATTACATATTGGAACTGAAGGGACTATCGAGTCTACCATTTCGTAGACGGATGTTACGCCCTCTGGTCCCAAGTCAGGGACCCAGCCCTTCTAGAGGACCTCTTCCTTTACCGTTGGGTGAGGTCATAAGAACGGACCTTTTAGGGTACCTACCTCCTTGGACCATCCGATGTCAGTGCCCCAGTGTTTCTGAGTCTGTACTGACTCGTCTTCTTCACAATCTTCAGTCTATCTCTCCAATATCATACTTGAATAATTTGTCATTGATTTCTTTTTAAAATTAAAGACTTAGAACCAGGTTTCCTTAATCTTCTACCTCTAACCTAATTTCCTTTGACCCACGAGCTATTCCCTCGACTCAATATGCTACCTTCCCCTCCTTACCTGGTCACTACTTCCAACCAGGGTCAGGACCTTATTGGACCACTGTCGTCCTGTATCCGTAGAGACTTGGGGTGTTTCCACATCTTTCAGTGGTCGTCGAAGAGGGGCTTCCCTCACCTCCCGGATGAGAATGCTGTCCACCCCTCTCCGTCCCTCCACCCTCACCTCAGAAACATAACCCCGAGGTAACTAACGGGGAAACTGAGTGAAGAGTTTCGTAGGAATTGACTAAGTTCAGGTACAATCCCGGACAATACTAAAATACCCCAGAAGATGAGTTTTCTTCGACGGATCACAAAACTATGATCCGCTAAAGGAAATTTTTTTGAGAAAACAAGATTTTAGTCATGATACTTCGAATTGTCCAGTCCGAGACTGAGTCATTCATGAAAACAGAAGATTCATATTAGTTCATATCTAATGAACATATTTAAGGAAACGACAGAAACTGTCCACCTGAAGTTCTGGACGACGAAAACTGTTTACCGACAACGGTGAACTGTCTCTTCCCTCTTTATCTAATCAACCATACCTTTCGAACGTTTTTGTCCAGTGACACCACTTTTTATCTTTGAAGATTATGAACCATCTAAATAGTTCCCACCCATGATAATAGAAGTTGTTTATAAACAACCTAGTCAACTTGTCTACGTGCGGTATTTACGTCCGTAACAATAGAAAATTTCGAAATTCTTGACCGTGGAAACTAAAAATGTTGGACGATTGAAACAAAAGAAAACACCCCCACTCAAAAATTATACCGAATAGACATATTTCTTCATAGTAATGACCCCATAAATATTTAACTTAAGTGAAAAAGATTTTGTTTATAACCCATGAGGATCACATAGTACACGACCTCTATGACCTTTGAGTGATGAACTTTCCTGAGGAGGTCTCCTCACTTTCTCTGATCTCTCTTCTCTCTTTATCTCTCATCTCCTCATTTTAAGTATCCGAGTTGTCACCACCCCATGTTTTACGATGCCCTTATTCTCCTTCCTCTCTAAGAACGTTCACTCACTCAATCCTTCTAAAGTACCCCCTTATTTCGACTACCTACTACACTGCTCTCGTACGGTCCGTTTTCTTCATCGTGTACCTTTTTGCTCTTGTGTTCTTCACACTACATAAATTCCTAGGTGTTTCTCAAGGTAAACCGACCCTTTATCCGAGATGCCCTCTTGCTACCCTTTCCACCGTCCATCGTCCGTCCAGTACTTCTTGGTCATCAAACCCAAAGACAGGGTATCTGTCACCCATTAGTCATTTCCGACAACAGTCATCCGTCCACTACACGTAAAATCTTTTATCCAGACTACCACCGTGCCCTCTACCCGATCTCTGGTCAATCCTCTGGACGTCACCGGGGGTCCTTCTGAACTCAATGTCGTCACTGTCTCTCCTCTTTTCTCTTTTAAATCTTCGATCTCACCTATCTAAAATTCCCCAACCCACCACCGACTACTCTTTATCTTTAACTTCTTCTGTCTTAGGACTGAACCCCACTACAGTGGTACTTAATTCTATTCCTTATATCTTGCTTGTCTATCGTTTCCATCATGTATATAAGAACGTCCACAAGTCAAACTCAATAGACAGTCGATAGGTGATGTCTGTGAGTTCCCCTTCAACCTCTATCCCCACGCTTCGGGTCCTCTCGGAAGTCCTGACTTACAGATATGTAAACTCTCGGGAGGAGTAACTCTGTCTTCGTCTTCACTTACTCCAGTGGACCCTCTTACGACTCACTGCTCCCGTCTCTTGCTTCAGGACTTGTGGTCATACTGACCGGGTGACCCCTCTCTGCCCTTCCGACGATTAGTCACTAGGATGAGGGGGGCGGACGGCGGGGGGTGTTCGAGTCTCTCCGTCTTTCTTGATCTTCCCACAACCTCTGTCTACAACGCGTCACCACTTCTCCCGACTCGGTCCGTTTCCCGGAGACCCAAAACATCACTACAGACTACTGCTCACTACCCCGTCCTCGGTCCAATGTCTCGGACCTCCTCTTTCGGCGTGACTACTTCCCCTTCTCTCTCTCCTTGGTCCTTCAATGTCCTCCTCCATCCCGGGTCCTCCTGAAAAGAAAAGAAAAGAAAAGAAGAAAATTTTACAGAATATTGATTCCCACTTACTCGACCCTCATCTCCCGTCTTCCCTCCTCTCCGATCATTAGTTGACGAACAGTCCTCCTCAATTAAATTAAGATTGAAATCTTTCTTTACGTCTTTTTATGGGAAACAGTTCACATGTCAATGATGACGGAAAATTTATTAACTATGAACCAACGATTTTAGTTGTATAATCATTGAATGCTAGATCGGTACACCGGACTTCAACAAAAACAAAAAAAAAACGACGACGACGACGATTCAGCGAAGTTAGCACAGGCTGAGACACGCTGGGGTCTCTGCCGTCGGGTGGTCCGAGGCGGCAGGGACCCTAAGAGGTCCGTTCTTGTGACCTCACCCAACGGTAAAGGAAGAGGTTGCGTACTTTCACTTTTCACTTTCGCTTCAACGAGTCAGCACAGACTGAGAGACGCTGGGGTACCTGACGTCGGATGGTCCGAGGAGGTAGGTACCCTAAAAGGTCCGTTCTCATGACCTCACCCGACGGTAACGGATCAGAAAAAGTTTAACATTTTTAGTGTATTTCCTTTTATCAACGAATTTCCTCTTTAATTCATCTGACTCCTGACTCTAGAGTCGCAGAACCGATGACTTTTCACAGTGAAAGAGTATTGGACAAAACAAAACAAAACAAAAAAATTATTTAACTCTAAAAAAAATTAACTTAAAAATGGGATGACTCGGAATAAATTTTACACTGGATACTCTTTTGTACTCAAACTACCAAAACTTGTAGTGAACATCCAAGGAATAATGACCGAATTCCTATTACTATGATAAACTTTCTTAACGGATCTTAAGTGTCAAGAAAGGGGTTTTTACAGTATCGATCTTACAGGGTCTCATAAACTCTCCATCACACGACACAAGTGTCAAGAAAGGGTTTTTTATAGTGTCGATCTTAGAGGGTCTCATAAACTCTCCATCACACGACACAACCCACAACCTAAAGACGAATGAAGAAATCCCGAAAGATTTAACAAAATCCATAAAATTACTGACTGGACTCCCTCTCGCACCATTTAACATTTAATAAGTACTCTTCCAGTCCCATCTAAGTGTCTCAAACTCTAGAAAAAACCAAACGGGAAAACGACACGTAATTTGTCCGGGTTACAGTAACTACGTGGTCCCTTTCATTAATCCTTTTTCCTTAGTCCTGAGACTTTGTTACTTGAATTATCCTCTTCCTTCCGAACCCCAACCAGATAACTTTAGTCCCTCGTCATGTACTTTAAAGGTCTCCTTTAACCATAAATTAAGGATGGAACCCCAAAGGAATTAAACATCTTATAACTGAGACTACTATAAATGATGAATTTGGGTTCATAGATAAAAAAATCTTGATTCTTCAGATCGAAGGTAAAAGTTGTCCCATCCTTTTTGTTATGTATATATGAAACACTATACTTTGTCATTAAAATTTTAACATCCTCGATAAGTCAAGGGACCAAAAAAGGAAGTGTCAATGATTGGATATTTAACAAAAATTTTTTCACCCCTATCCTCAAAACAAGAGGTCGGATTAACACATTAATAGGAGATCGTTCCCCTATTTTGTAGTGATATAAGTATTCAAAGTGAAAAAGAGAAAAAAAAAGATTTACCAATGAAGTAAGAAACTACTGTAAGGACACAAGGAAAATCTCATAAATGAAAAGACCCGTCTATTGTCATGAAACGGTTCCGGACCGAAGGATCAGACTCTCGTCAATAGTCACTAACTTATCTTCACCGGACGACAGACCCAAAGGTGAACACACTCGTCACCTCTTGGACAGGACCGGAACTGGAACTGGAACCGGGGTGAGGACCACGTCGAAGGACTTTGGAGACAGTTGTTGACCTCAAGACTTCTTCTCGTGGCATAAGTGAGTCGGTCATAGACAATCCACGAATAGTACAACCCCACGGTAAAAGTCGTGAACCCTAAGTCGTCATTTATTCCGGTCGTCACAAAGATGAAAGTCCCTCTTTCACCTCCATTATTCATTTGACTTTCCAACTATTCCATTAAAATCTATTACTATTTATGACATGTTTTATATTCTAGTCCAAGTGTTATCTCTTACTGACCCACCATTTTACTCCCATTTCAAGAAGAAGTATATCACAGTCCCCTTCGGACAGTCTTCTCCACTATTCACTCGTTTCTTGTCTTACTAAAATTTTCCCGGTCGAGGTAACTCTAGATTCCCTTCCGTCTTCTCCGGCTCCCTCGGAATGCGTACCCTGGATTTCAGACCTCTCTCGATCAGAAACGCACCTCCTCCTCCTCGGGTCCGATCAACCCAACACCACTCATTCCTCCTCTCTCCGTCAGTCGCCGAGACAATTACCAACCGAGGTCGTCCTCTCGGTACTCCCACCTGGACCCTTCTGGTCAATCTTTCCCCGACACCATCGGGTACCCTCCCCACGTCCACGGGCCTGTTCTCACGACACCATCTCTACCTACCTTCACTCTCCTACTGAACCCCTCCAAACTCTCTCTGGAGACCACAGTAGAGAACGTGTCATAAGGACCCTGAGTGACTCGTGGATGGGAAAATCGTGGACTAAGTAGGTCGAACACAACAAAAGATTCTACCATGTTCCCTCTTTCGTGTCGTACGACTTCCCTCCATTTTCCTAATATCGACTTTCCAATATGAGGGTTTAATAGTCTCCGACTCCTTTGGGGTATATAGGAGGTCCTTCGGTCTCGTCACCTGAGAAAAACACCCTACTCCGAGAAAAGGTCCTCCCACAGTCGACTACCACGACGATCCGACCCTAGACAAAATACCAACGAAAATCTGTAATGGTCGCAGGACGATTGGTCCCGCCAAGACTTAGGCGGACGAAACGACAGAAAGTGATCACCATCCTTAGAACATCGGGAGGGTTCGATGTCTACCTCCTAGTGACCAGTCGACACACACCACTGGTGCAGAGGCAAAGTGTCAGGAATGAGAAGAAGGTGTCACAGACGACGTGTCTCGAGAGGTAGGGGTCCTCGGAGACGGGGGGTAAGTCGTTGTGTAAAACTCATACGACCTAGGGGGGTGGCTCCACTGTCGATTCCCAGTCCAAGGACAGAGGTTTTATTTCTGGGAGAAGGGAGACTGCCTTCAGTAGTTCTTTTTCTTGGTTCACTGACCAGTCCTGGAAAAGGTTCTATTCATTCATGAGTTACCTCAACACACACTCCAACCTCGGGTCTTCCACCAGAATCTCCCCGAGACAGTAATTCCTAACGTTGGACCCAAACATCTTAGTGTTTTCACTCTCTTTCTTTTGAGAACGAAAAACTCGGAACGTAACCTTTAGGTCGCACCTATACAAAATAGGACGAACACGTAGATCTTTAATCTCGATGGAAACCCCAACAACTGAAAAACTAGACACAGTCTAAGAATCACTTAATACACATACACATATATATATATATATCCTTCTATTTGCTAGAAACTTATAGACGTTGATTTAAAATGGTAAAAATTTCATTCCATGACCCCTACTCTCCTCTCCCCATTTTTAGTAGTTCGAAAAATAAAACCTCCATCCGAGAGTCCTCTTATAGTCACTCTAAAAACCTTCCTTTTAACCCTCCTCTTACTCTTTGGACCGGCAGACGTCGACACGACAATGACACAACTACACGAACCAATATGGTAATCACTCCATCAATGTCAAATTCCTAACATTTTACCAAAAGTACGGGAAGGTAGTTCGAAAGCCCATCGATAACAAAAAAGGGTGTGTAGTCTCAGACAAATCTTAATATAGTCAAAGGTAAGTTTCGTCTTGTGTTTGTTTGGAATCCGACAAGAATAGGTCTCAATAAACCCACATACTGTAACTCTCAGGGAACCTGACGTTCCTCTAGTCGGGACCCACAACAAACCTTCTTTACTACGATTTCGACTTTGAGGTTATGAAACCAGTGGAGTACGCTTATCAACTGAGTAACCTTTTTTGAGACTACGACCCTAACCCCCGTCCTCCTCTTCCCCCGCTGTCTCCTACCGTAGTAACTGAGCTACCTGCACTCAGTCACTTGAAGCCCTCAACCACTACCTGTCCCTCCAGACCGCACGACGCTAAGTACCCCAACGTTTCTCAGTCTGTGCTGACTTGTTGACTTGACTTGACTACTGTGACTAAAGTGGTCCAAAACCAGACTAATAACCATTGAAAAGGGGGGTCTAGTTTTACTAGATGAGTAAAAACATCCAACATACGACTCTAGTGTCAATAAAAAATCTAGTGTTAAAAAAAAAGGAAAAAGAAACTAGAGGAAGGGTGTCGACACAGTAATAACTGTTTTATTTCAAAGTAAACAGTCATGGACTAACCTCGTCATAACTCATTAAAGGTCTTTAGAAGTGTCCCAAGACATTTCACAATTAAGTCACTTAATAGAAGGTTCAATTTTTCTGTAGAAACGTAAAAGACACCGAAAAATCTCCGATGATGGAGTTCGAAACAGTCTTAAACCCCTTTTTTTTTAGGATCCCAAATTTCTAAGATAGCACACGTAAAGATTGTGTAGACCTCTTAAAACAGAAAGAGAAATCAGACGACACGCAAAAAGATGTAGTCTTCTGACAGCGATTTTTGGGAGAAAGGGAGACGATGGAAGTCGATGGAGACCTAAGGAGTGCAGAGTCTTGTCAGTTATTTTGAGACTCAGGAAAAGAAGGGTGCTGTCGCGACGACAGCGGAGGGTTGTCAGTATACCGATAAGAGAGAGACAACATTTCGAGAGAAAGTCCTAGAACTAATGGAAGCACACAACACCCTTTCTTTACCCGGTAAAGGGTGAGGAGGACAACTAATTTTACATTTAATCGACCAATTTTTTTTTTTTTTTTCTTGTGTGGTGACTCTGGGTCTCGGACTTCTGACAACAAGACACTAAACTAGGAACGAACAAGAAACGAGGGTATTTCGAAGCCACACGGTGGGTCGGTTCACTCGACGGACCCTAGTCTCTTATTAGAACGAGTGTGTGTGGATGAGTGTGAGGTGCCGAGATCAGAAGGAAGAGTCTTTAGAATCAAAAATTCTTGACGTCTTTGCTGTGTACATTGTTCATAAATAGCTCGTGGAGCATATAAGTCCTTACTGAGTCAGGGAAGACGTTCCAAGATCTCTGAGAGTCAAAAATAGTAATTTGGAGTTAGTCGAAATCTCCACCAGAGGGATTCCCTTTCTCTCTAACGAATGTTTTTCGATATTAAAAAACATATAAGTTGCAGGGACATAGGTCCCATGTATAAAGGTACTACTACTACCACTAAAGTTTCTCTTTTATCTTCGGGTATTATCCAGTCTTGCGGAGCCAAAAGGTCGGGTAGAATGGCTTTTTGTATAGATAGACGGAAGTGAAGGAAAGAAGGACAGAGTCACCTCCTCCCATGGTGTAGGAAAGGGTTCAATTAGGAAAGTGAACACAGGATCCTACGGTAGAAGGTAGGATAGACCATGGAAAGTCAGGTGATTATTAACGAAGGAAGGAAGGAAGACATTAGAAGTCGAAGAGGGAGACATGGTTGGGGGAAGGGAGGTGTGTAATTGTAAAATAAAGAAAGGAGATTTTCTTTTACTTTATTAGGAGAGTCAAAGGAGGGAGATTAATGATGGACAATAGTAGAAGAAAGGAAGGTGTCGGTCTGAATAATCTTGTCGGGTGTGACGACGACAAGGGTCGTGAACAACCGGGTCCGATACGGAGGTGGTGTAGGGACGTGGACCGGAGGACTTTCTGTGAGCGACGGTCCAAATGAATTCGAACCGTCAGGAAAAGAATGAACTGGAGAAACATTGTGAACTGTAACAGTCAATAAGAAAGGGAGAACTTTAAGTATATAGAAGGAATTGAAGTCGAAGAGGTCTGAAAAGAAGATTTGGAAACTGTCGAGGGAGAGTCTAAGGAGACCCCGCCGAAAAGAAAGGGGTACTCAGAAAGTCCAACTATAAAGCATCCAGAGAAAGAGACTTTCCCGACTGTAAATAACCTATGTCCATAAAATACCCTCGAAATGCACATAATAGACAAACCTAGGAGGACCGACGGGATACTTCATCCAAGAAAATAAATGAGGTAGAATTTCGACTCCTGGGACTTCGAATCTCTTCTATTCTTTGAACGAAGCCTAGTGTCGACCAATTCACAATCTCACTCCTAAATTTGCGCCATCAAGCTGGGGTCTCGAATGTGAGAGTTCCTAATATGACACAACGTGTAGGATTCTGGAATTAATAAAGTGTATACCCAGAAGTTTTTATTGACTTGTGGACAGATAGGATTTTATAAAGGTAGAATGGATGACCTAGAATTGACAGACGTTTATTGAGTTCCAGTTATACAGGTCTTTAATGAAATAGTGGAAGAAAGAGAAAGGTGTGAGGAAAGTCGGGGGGAGAAGTACAATAATAAAAGTCAAAAAATCACTTACTGTGGATTAAAGAAGATCCCTCAGTAGGGAAAAGAAGTGAAAGGTGTAGATTAACCAAATGGTCCAACATAATCTAAATGGAGTTCAAGTGAGGAAAGTGAAGTCCAATCATATCACCGATTATCGTAACTAAAATCTCAGTCTATCTAGACCTAGTTTTGAGTTCGTAAAGAAAAATTATCACCAGTTTTAGCCGTTCAACGAGATACGGTTCGACACTATTGTTTATGGACGGAAAATCCTCTCATCAATTTTCAATCGACACCTGGGGAATGACACACGAATTCTGTTCCAGTCCGGGAAAACTGAGAACTAAAACGAGTAAACATTCTCCTGTCAAATATTATCGATCGAGTTTGCGAACCGTAGTACTAACTACCACTCGCAAATAAAATTTTTTTCCAATCAAGAAGGATCGTAACGGGTGACGGTAACGAAAATACATCCGAAGTGAAATCCGACGAAATGACTATATTGGGGGAACCGGTTAAAGGGGGTAAGGTCCGAAGGGGAAGGTCAAGTAAGACGTTAGACGATAGACTCACTAAAAAAATCTTTTGTTTAGACTAGTATAGTGAGGGAACGAATTTTAAGAGATTACGTCACTAAGAAGTAGTCACACACAAACACACACTACCTGGGAAAATAGAAGATTATTTTTGATACTTGGTAGAGGGGTCCTTTTACGGGGTTGTATTATTTAAAACGTATATTAAAACCCACCAGTGTTTAAGAAACTACAGGAAGAACCTATGAACTAATTTTTGGAAACGAGAGGACCGAAAGGTAATGGAAGTCGAAGTCTAGTTTAAGACAATGTGTTTACTCTTTTGGGTCTATGTGTCTTCCTTTTCTTCATAGAGAGAATGATTGACCTCTTGGTGAAAGACAGGAGTTTCAAAAATACGGATGTCAAATCTATAAAAGACAGAAATAGAGAGTGACAAAGGGTCGAACACGGAGTACGGGGTCGGGTTATGTCGGAGAGCGACAAGAGAGTTTCTCTACGTGACGAATCGTGTTATAAAACAATTAACGGATAAATATATAATAGAAAGAATAAACTGACTTGAAGAACTTCCACCACTAATACACAAGAGCACGACTATGAGTCCGCACAGACTGGGAGATACTACAGTTCCTGACATCGGGTGGTCCGAGGAGACAGATACTCTGAAAAGTCCGTTCTTATCTCACCCAACGGTAAAGGAAGAGGTTGGAATGTCTAATATTCTCAGATATATGTATTTTAAACGATTAGACGACGTCTTATGACCCTATCCTGTCTATTAAACGTCGACAGATGAAGGATCAAAAGACATATTTTATTTCTAACGATTACCAATGTTTAAAATCTTGGATCTCGGATTCTCATTTACTTGATTCCATATACATGAACATTTACTTGATGTTCCATATATGACTATATACTTTCTTTTACTCTTTTCCTCTCTTTCGTTGTTTGACAGATCCCGGGGTCGTAGGTCTGTGTCGTCGACAATTGCGAACACACAGACGGCACTGGAACGGACCTACTACACATGAAAGGTCCCGAGTCGAGCAAGAATCTATTGAACCCCTACTCTCAGTAACGTGAAAGGGTGAAGTCTATCTGCAATGCCCAAATCATAAACATTTAAAGAGTAATTAGGACAATTCACTAAGTTAGAACTCTAATAATTTACACAAAAATGACGAAGGACGAGAGAAGGCCTGACCGGAAATAGACGGGTCAAGACCTCTTAGCCATACATACAAAAGATAAAGAAGGAAGGGATCTTAGAATAAACCCTCCCAACCTCTTTAAGAAGGTACACTACACTGGAACACAAGAGTGTCTTGAATCGAGACATACAAATTGCGAGAAATTACGATGACATATTTAATTAAACATGAAACCTTCTCTTTTACGCTTATCAGCTACATACGTACCATAAAAAGTAGAACCACAAAAGGATTCCTTGTTTGACTTCCAGTCTCTCCTGTCAGTGAATGATCTGAGATTTGTATGTTTTTAATTATGTCTCAGTCATGGAAGTTCTTCCATATTTTGAGGTCCCGATCGGTCATCGTTTTTGACTCTGATACTCAGACCTACAAAAATTAGACATCTAAAAGGGACTTGGGACAATAGAAAGAGAACCCTTCTCGACCGTTTCTAATTGATTTCACCGACACTGAAAAAAAAAAAAAAAATTTCTTGAGTTTAAGACTATCGTAAAGTACGAAGGAGTCCAAACACGTAAAAGGGAACAAAAGCAGTCGTCCCAAAACACACAAACAAATAAGACGAACTTCCTTTCTCGAGACTTACTGAGTGGGGAATAGAAAAGACGTGAAGAGTTTCCCTTCTTCCGTTCACCATTTACCCTTTCTACAGTTGATCATTTTGAAAATTAAGCACAAATATTCTGACATTACTACTGAAATCAAGAAAGTAGCCCGACTTTCTCCTCTAAGTAATAACTTTATAATAACTTATTCGATTGAAGACAGTATAAAAAGAAACGAAATGAAAATTCTATTGGAGAAGTTCGGAATGACAGACCTTCAACCCGAAAACTTATTTTTGTAGGGTAAATCTTAGCATCAAGAACCAATGATAAAAGGGAAGAGTAAGTCGGTAAAGAACCGTCGAAGAGAAGGGGGTCTAACTGACAAACAGACCCTCTTTTTAGAAGTACAGACTAGACATCGAATTCATTCTAATGGTCGTCTCAGAAACCTAGAAAGAAGAGGAAACGTTAATTGAACTGGAGGAGAGCTGAAATTCCGTCGGACAATTTCGGTCGGACAATGAACTCCGTTCTACAAACTATGTGAAGAAACCTCAGTAGCAAGGGAATAGTGTGTCTACGAAAACGTGAGAGAATCGTATAATGTGTTTTGTGCTAATCCAAATATTTCCTTGTGTAATTTTCAAATGAAAACTTTCACCAAAAAATATCAAATTCTGAAGAAATTCTGGTACGAGAACGTATAAATTAATTCCTAACAGATCATTCGAAACTGTCGACATTCATCCTCGAATATTTTGAGAGTGTATGTACTACTTCTTCTATCTAATAATCTGTGTTTCCAGAAGACACATAGACCTTTCGATTATAATGATCGATAGTTAAGAGTCCATCTTTGGTCGTTTATTGTCGGTTTCCCATTTACCCAAAGCACGACTTTGCACTCCAAAGGTAATGGCCACGAACGTCAAAGTAGAAAACTTTCCCGAAACACTACGCTGACGATTAATTTCGGGGCCGGGGCGACATCAACCAACCAGACAGTCCTCGAACCTCCGACCCTTCCCCTCCGTCGACGAACATTTCCTTCTGATTCACACCGATGAACAAAAACTAAGAGATTTTTATTTAACTATGAAAAGTGTAGTCGTCAAGATCCAAAACATAACCAAGATAAAATTCCCCTCCTTTTTCGGTAAATGAAGAAAAGGTCAGTACTTCTCCCTGGGTGGACATTTTCTGACTTCTGGCTCCTCCTCCTTCGGACGAAGTCACAGAGGTCAGACCGGCTTCCGTGACAGTGGACACACTCGTCTTGAAGGGACGACACAAGGGGAGAAAACCCTTTCAACCCTGAACCCCTCAACCGTAGTTAAAGACGATCAGGAAATTACATCGTGAAAGAGACCAGGAAAGTCACATATTCGGCACAAACAGGTAGGGTGTGAAGAAGGAAAGAACAAAATTAATAACAGTCACTTAGTGGATATCCTATTAAATATACTATACATCATAGTTACGTATCTCGTGACATATCTCGTACTGTGTAGTGAATCCATTTCAAAAAGACCACTGAAGTAAAACGTCGAAAGACAACTCAGTGTTACCATCCTATTCACCCCCGAATCACTATCCTCAGAATAGAGGTTCATATAATCGAAATTCTCATATTCAGAGCAAAGGAAAGACTACATGTTGAGTGATCAAATCCCAAAGAGGTTTGGTACATAGGAAACTGTGAACTCTAGAAATTGCCTTACCAAAAACCTTGAACTTGTATAACGGAGTAAAATTCACTGTAAAAAAACTTAGTCACTTAGAATACAAGAAATGATGATCGGTTTTCTGATCTTTCCCATCGATCATAATCCCGTACGGAAAAGGGGAGGACTTTTTCGTTACGAGGTCTTTTTGACTTACAGATTTTTTAATAAACCTGAAATCATGTTATAGAAATATCATTTCCCCTTTTTTTTAGTACTGGAAAAAATAAGAGCCTCGAAAAGCCTACGATATGATCTCGTCTGACCTTTAGGCTCATGAAAACATGGTCGTAAATGGTCGGAAATATCTTGGGGTAACAGAAGAGGGGGAACTCGAGTTTGAATCGGGGATAATTAATTCCAACTCTAGTCTTCAACTCTCTGTGTCCGTACTAGTCTTTCACGGTATATCGCACCGTCTCTGAAGACAGAAACTTTGAGAGGGTGGATCGTGACTAAACAAAAATAAACCCCCGGTACAAATAAAACCCGTACAAACTTATCAGATGGTTCTAAAGTCACGGCGTCCAAACTAGTCGTCGTCAGGGGTCTTTCCTGTCAAGTCACTTAGTCCCGTAGTCCCATAGTCAAGGACACAATAGAATCACCCTGTTTCTAGAGACTTGACTGGGACGTGGTGTCGTAGGAGGGGAAGGATTAACCAACCCACAGTCCTACCTGTCCATCAGACGGATCATTCGATCCGACGGACCACGGAGACCGCAGTCTGAAGAGTGGGGAGACCTTACTTCAGTCAAACGTACTCCTCTCCACTCACCTTCATGTCTGTCTGCCGTCGGGAAACTTGTGTCTTTAGACGATCAAAAATTGTTTGGTACCTTTACTTTTACTTGTCCTTCCCGGAGTGAAACAGAAACGGACAAAATATTCTCGTGTGATGTAATTCAACAGAACAGAACGGACCCCATGAAGGTTTTTCTCTTCACTAGACGTCCAAATGACAGACACCTACACAAGATCCAACCTTCGCACTTAGGACGACTATTGAAGGCACAAGATCACTCCGTTTTCTTCCGGTCGAAACTCCTTCCATTCTCTATATTGCACCCGAAACGTGAATTCCTTTCCACAAATCAATCCAATTACACTAAATTCAGATCTGATTATTAACAGTGGAAAACAATGTGACAAAATATCTTGTTAAAAGAAAGGACCATCTAGAAACACTGACAGGGAACAACCACTCGAGTGGCTCCGGTGTTATACTCGTGCCCTTCCATCTAAATCGTGACCAGAAAATTTGTCTCTCCTCGGTTAAGAATCCAGAGGGACAATTCTTTTGTCACCCGACCTTAGGACCTCGAAAATCAAGGTGAAGTGACTTCAAGAGACCCTTATTTTGTAGAAACACAGTATAGGAGGGTAAAAGACTCTGTATTAAGAACAAACGAGGATTCTCAAACTCGGGAACTGTTATTAGAGTCTTTCTGGAATGAGGACGGAAATCTAAACTAGGAAGACTTTAACTAATGTAGGAGTGTAAAAAGAATAGTCTACTTTGGATCTTAGGGTAAATCAGAACTCGACTATGGTTTCGTTGAACTTCCCTACCTATCTCCCAGAGCCTGACTGTAAGTAAGTGAACTAAAGCAAGGCCAAGGACAAGTAAACGGAAATTGTTCACCGGTGACCGTCAACATTAGGATGTCGGAACAAATATACTGTTACAACACAAGTAATAACGATGGGTCCCAGTCCCGGACACTCGACTTATCTCCGAACTCCATCTCTGACTTAGACACAAGGAGGCCCCCTGTTCATGAATGGTTTCCTAAAAGGGTTATTTTCAGTAAAAAAAGTCTTTTAGGACCATGGTCAAAACTTCGAGACTATAAAAGACACGAGCGAGTGTACTGACGTCATAACGAGACATCCTATTAACTCTGTTTTTCACTCCAATCCCCGGTCACCACCCCAAGTCTCTTCTCCCCTCGACGACCGTGGTATCTTCGTCTTTTTAACTTCGATACCGTCCTCTCCTCCCTCACTCCTCTTTGTCCATTCTCCTCTCCTTCACTTATTTAAACGTATTCCCACGGCACAAGATGTCATATAAGAGTCGAGTACTGAATCCTATAAGAAGTGACAACCATTTTGAGACCCTACGAACCGAACTCACGAGACGGACCCCTCCAACCATTCCTCCGTCTCAAAACCCAGACCTCAATTCAAGTCCGTCTCGTCTCTTTCGAGGACTCTTGTGGTCTACGGTCTCAGATTCCTCCAGAACGACACTAAGTACCCCAGAGTCTCTCAACCTATGCTGACTCGCTGACTTGACTTAACTTTCTCCAGAACTCTGTCATTTAAGAACTCTTAAACGAATATAGAATCCTTTTGTGACAAAAAGGATTCGATTAACCCCTAATTCCGTCAGAACACTTTTATTGTCCCCGTTCACTGGGGAGTCACCGTACATCTACCGTTACACACGGACGAGTCAGTACAGACTGAGAAACACTGGGGTACCTGACATCGGGCGGTCCGAGGAGAGAGGTACCCTAAAGGGTCCGTTCTGACGATCTCACCCGACAGTACAGGGGGAGATCCCCTAGAAGGACTAGGTCCCTAGTTTTGGACACAGAGGACGTAACCGTCTGTCTAAAAAATGGTGACTCGGTGGACCCTTCGGGTATCTAATGTTACCCATAATAGTAATAAGGGTAAAATGTCCTCCTTTTAGACATTTTGACCTTCTTTACTTGAAGGGAGGTTTTAGTGTGTCCCTAAGTTTAGGTACAGAGGAAGTTTATGACCTAAAAAGATGAATCGTCATGATAAAGAGGACTAACGATTACGAAAGGAAAGGATACGACAAACAAACAAGTTTGCAATGTTCCAGTTCGTAGAGTTTGGACACGGGCATCGATCCTGAAACCGGTCATCCGACAAGAAAGGACAACTTCCACTAACTCAGGACCGTGTGACGTCGCAACACTACCACCTACAGGGAGACCTGGAGTAAGGCCTTGAACCGGCCAGTCTCTAGAGGTCACTGGAGTGTTTTCGTCCGAAAGACGGTTCGACGTTTTTTTACCCTGGCGGGTGAACAATCGTCAATCCAGACAGAGTACCAGGAGTAAACCGAAGGGAAAGACCGAAGTTCGAAGTCTTTAAAACACAGGAGCAAGGAAAAGATGGAAGGCACAAGAAGATGAACTTGTAGAGAACCACTCGGCTCTGAGTGGAACATTCGGACTTCTTGAGAGGGTGTGAATTTCGATGGAGGGACGAAAACTAGAAGATCTCTAGAGACGGAGCCGGTCCCCTACGTCTTCAGGAAGAGAGGAGAGGACACATAGATAAAAAAATTACCTCACCGGTTTTTACACTAATTATTACCCATCAAAATGGGAAACAATCTTGAACCGGGAAAGTGAAGACAATATTTGATTTCGTGCCCACGTTAAGGAAACAGGACTTGGTTATCGTCTCAGTAGGTTTTGAGAGTCGAGTATATCGCAAAACACTAGGACGGGGGAACTGCACTCGGTAGTCGTCGTGCGTAAAAGAAAAGACCAAAAATCACATTCACTACAAGGAACAGGATTCGAATGACCGCCTCTCGTTCAATTGTGACTTGGGGTCCTTGCACAAGTAAGACCGACAACCACGAAGACATTCTACAGAAACTAAGAATACACGGGAAGAGCAAGACCGGGTTGAGAGGAAGAAGGAACGATCGGTGAACGGTAAGACAACGATGTCAAAGTGTTATCTTTTAAGAACTGGTGTCGAGACATATTTTATCAGTAGAGAGTCAACACTTCTACCCACAAAGGGAGCGTGTCACAAGTATTCGGGCAGTCAAGGTAGTAGACACTACAGACAATACACGTCAACACTCAATAACTCTCTTGGACTCAGGTGTCAAGAGCCTCTCGGGACTCAGCACTGTTCCATCACCTCGAGACAAGGTGGTTTAACTTAAGTGTCCTCGTACTGACCAATTTTTTGTTTGGACAGTTCTTTTCCGTAGGATTCAACCTCACCATTCCTGAGGATAAACCCCAGACTATAGATTGTAATCCAAATAAACGGCACTCACATTGCATGCGTCGGTAAACCTTCTACTACTAGTGAGTCAAGACACCGGTAACTCCAGAAAGTACGAAGAGCGTAGAAAAAGAGAGTGAAACAAACCGAGGACAGAGTAGGAGATGAGACGGTAGAAGTAAGAGGTTAGAGAATCAGAGTATATAGTTTGTTGTAGGAAGGTCAAAATTTCCTGTAAAGAATTTTAAATGAAGACATCCTAACGGGTTTTGATCCGTCTTACAATAATTGCGTTGATCATTACCTTAATATAATAAGTCGTTTCAGTTTATTTATTAAAGAAAGATGAGACTCATCTCGTGACTGAGTATACTAAAACATGGTACTTAGTTCAGATTGGAGACCCAAGAGTTAGGTTCAAAGAATTCCCTAGACCCTTTTTTTAAGGGTATACACATACAAAATACATAAAAGAAAACAATTACCAAATAATTAGAAACGACACTTAATATATTGGATGGTATGGGGAAAGATCTGTTTGTATTCTTTTATTTTTTATACCGGAAATAGACAAAACGTGTCTCGTTTATTGTCTCTTTTAATCGAAGACAATTTATGGAATTTGTAGAACTTTTTTCCTATGATTTATGTTTGTCTTGATTTTAAAAATCATAACAATCGGGATATTTTCTAAAAAAAATTGTTAAACTGTATGAAATAATCAAAAAGGGTTTTGTTGTCACTACGTTAGACTTGTACTCTCTCTTTTATGTACTAATGTCTAAGGTCTCTAAATCAGATATGAAAATATAAAAAATAATTTATAAAATGACAGGAAGTAACTGAAAGAAAAATTGATCAAAATTTAACAATTTGAGATTTTGAACTACTAGGTACGAATAAAATATGGAGTGAATAGTTACACTTAAAACTTTCAAACAAACCTTAACATTTCCTGGGGATGATCTTCCTATACGATAATAAACTACACTATTAACACATAGTCACTGGTACGCTTCTCGACTGGGTAACCTTTCCTGGGACTACGACCCTCCCCACCTCCGTCCTCCTCCTCCCCTGCTGCTCCTACCCTACCGACCTACGTAGTGGCTGAGCTACCTGCACTCTAGTCACTTGAGGCCAGACTACGACCCTCCCTAACCCCTGTCCTCCTCCTTCCCTGCTACTCCTACTCTGCCGACCTACCGTAGTGGCTGAGCTACCTGCACTCTAGTCACTTGAGGCCAGACTACGACCCTCCCTAACCCTCGTCCTCCTCCTCCCCTGCTGCTCCTACTCTACCGACCCACCGTAGGGGCTGAGCTACCTGCGCTCTACTCACTTGAGGCCCTCGACCACTACCTGTCCCTCCGGACCGCACGACACCAGGGACCCCAGCGTTTCTCAACCTGTGCTGACTCGCTGACTTGACTTGACTTGACTGGGAATCCTAGAACAAGTAGAAGGTACACCGGATACCCAAATCCGGGTCTTACCAACTCTACTGAAAGGTGTCTAATAACGTTTACACACCTAGTCTAAGTTCTCGGTCAACAACGAAAAACACCGGATTCGTAGAGGTAACCAACGAATGTAAAGTAATCTACCATGTGTGGACGAGACCTCAAATGTAAAATTATATTATTTTGAGTAATTGGTTTATTAAGGTTACTTTAGTAACTTCTCTTTTTCTTTTTTATCTCTTCTGCACTGTATCTTTAGTTTCTGATCGTATATGTGTGTTGGTGAAATATTCCTTCACAAAAGTCAAGAGTTTAAACAGGGATTTTCCGAGGACAGGTAAGAATGAGTCGAAGATTGTAGAAAAGTCTAACGACAGTTAGACACCTAGTCTCATAGAGATTGACGCCTCATACCGAGAACATTTAACATCGGATCGACATACAATTTTTACTCTCGTACGTTTAGTTTTGGACAAATGATTAGCCCTGCGAGAGAGTCGTTCGTGGTTCTAAAGAAGGACTCTCGTAATTTTGTGGATACACACTATGTGCGTCGTAAAAGTCAGAGGGTTTCAAAACAAAAGAGCACGGTCTACCATTTCAACCAACAGAATTTGAACGACTCAAAAAAAAAAAAAAGGAAAAAAAACAATTTTTATCTTTCCTACAAAAAAGGAGACCGACTTTTACACCTTGAGTGTACTCACCAAAGGGACACAGTCTTGTCGATCTTGTGTCTCAAGTAAGTTCGGACGTACATTACACCACCGGGTGACCGAACGTAACTACTGGGCACGGTCGTCACATTGATCCGTCCACGAGTGTCAACGGAGACGACCTTTGTCTTAATTAGTACCCAAGAGACCTTTTTCCCACACCATAGGTCGAACGACAACCACAAGTGGGAACACTCTTCACGATTACTCGCACTAAACACTTCGTCTCTCGACAACTTCATGAACACCGTCAAACCAAGAAAAAGAAGTAACGGACATTAAGTGCCACGTATTATCTAGTGACAGTACGTCCCGTAACATGAACCAAGAGGATCAACAGGAACTTAACTCGACAGAAAGTGCTGACGAAGTATTCGGGTCGACCAACTCTTTCCTTTGACTAAAGACTAAAACGACTAGACGTTTGACGACAGTAGTTACTGACTTTTACTGACGAACATCCTTTGTAGTCTTCGGGAATTGGTTAATTTTACAAATCCTTTCCTACAATCAGAAAACAATTTTATCAGTGATTATCCAACTTTACACAATTCTCCTTGGGTCTTTGTCGAATTTACGTCATTTTCACAAAACCAAGGGGGGTGGGGTGGGGTGGAAGTCTAACGTTCGGGTCCCATTTTTTATACGACTGTGCCTTTCTTTACGATTCATATTAAACCATGACAATCAGGACAGACAAAGGTACAGATGTATTTTGAAAATTTTTACCGTACGAACAAAGAACCCGGTCTTTTCCCTTCCCTTAAACCAAGTCCATATCTTGTGTCAAGGTCGTCCCGAACTCTTATAATGGTCGTATCTACAGGAGCCTATATCTCCCCCTTTTTAGTTGAAAAAAAAAAAGAAACGTTAAGGAGGACCTGTAAACCCCCCCTTTTTTTTGGAAAATCAATTGTCAATACTAATTTCCGGAACGATATCTGACTTAACACAGGAGGGGTTTAAACATATAATTTCGGGACTGGGGAGTCCACTATCATAAACCTCTACCTTGGAAACCCTCCAGTAATCTAAATCTACTCCAGTACTATAACCTCGGGAGTATTACTCTAATCACTGGGAATATTTTTCTCTGTGATCAAACGTAAGAGAAGAGAGAAGAGAAAGAAAAGACAGACTACACTTCCACTGACAAACGTTCGGTCTTTCTCTCAGGGGTGGGTTTGGACTGTGGTCGAAGGTTGACACTCCTTTATTTAAAGACAACAACTTCGGTCGACCAGGTACTATAAAACAATACAGTCTGACTCGACCGATTATTCCGAGTAAAAGAAAAGGAAACAGTCTAATTTGATGACTTTAGGATATAAAATAGAGACACAGAAAATCGTCATTACTCTACGTCGGTACTGTGAGTCCTGCCAGTGATATGCCACAAGGTGACCATCCGGTAACCTCAGTCCTCGGTAAAGAATACCCCCTTACTAGTTTGATATTAAGAGAACGGGAACCTTAGATCGTCGCAAGGGAACCCTGTAATTCCTGTTCTAAATAACAAACTCAAAAAATCACCAATAAGACATCTTGTGGATCACAGACGGAAGATAGACACCATTTGGAGGTGTTTAGAAATCAATTTAACGTGAATAAATAACGGTCAAAAATTTGTCAAATAACTTCATAGTAAAAGACGATATTTTACATGAGTAAGATTCATATTAAAACACTAAGAAATATTTACTTTTTCCAATACGTCAGTACTGGTGTTGGGTCAACTTTTTGAAAAGGGAGTTACGGTGTTTCAAAGGGAACTGTCAAATGTCAGTCAAGAAAGTGGTGGTGGAGTCGGTTGGTGAAAGACAGAGACATCTAAACAGAAAAGACCTTTAAGGTACGTTTACCTTAGTGAGTTATACGTCCGAAAACACAGACCGAAGAAAATAAATCGTATTCCAAAAACTTCAAACAGACACAACATCTTACATAGCTATGAACTGAAGAACAAACACGACTTATTATAAGGTCAAATTACTTATACGGTGTAAAACAAATAGGTAAGTGGTCAACTACCTATAAACCTAACAAAGGTCAAAAATCGACAATTCTTATTACGACGATACCTATAAACATACAAATATATGAGGAATCCTAAAAGACGATTGTCCTAGTATGACACGTTTATTTCCGTCAAAATGAAGAAGGAAACCCTGAACGTAACGAAAGTCAAAGAAAAAAAAAAATTAAAATGACCGACCTTGTAGGTCATGTTACAACGGAAAAATCAGAAAGTGGTAATCACATTGCAATCGAGATTCAAAAGAGTCTAAAGGAATTAGTTGAACCTTTTCAAAGGAAGGTAAGGATCCCCTGTCTCTCAAAACGACACTTACTCACGACTCAAAATAGTCCACGTACAAGATGTAGACACTCTACTAATGGACCCAAAATAAACAGGTAAATACACCATATGATATAAGTAACTAAAAGTCAACAATTTGGTCAGAACGCGATGCCCTTATTTAACGTCAGTCAGTACCATTTATTAGAAAAAACTTACAAAGATCTAAATAAAACGTATATAAAACCATCCTAATGACACACATATAAGTATTTACTATGAAAGGACATCAAAAGAACGTCATAGAAACAGACCGAAACCATAGACCCTTTACGTCCGGAACATCTTACTCAACCCTTCATCAGAAAGGAGGAAAAGTCTTAACCATACCAAAGAAGTAATTTATATACTATTTTAAACGGTCACTTCGGAAGACCCGGACCAAAGAAACACCCTTTCAAAAATTATGATTAAGTCAATAAAATGAATACTATTTAAATCAGTCTAAATAATAAAGAAGAACTTAGTGACTACCATTAAACATGGAAATATGTTTAGACAGATAAGTAGATGTAACAGATTAATAACCGTATCGTAACAAGTATAATAAAAAGGGAATATTTAAAATTCAAGACACCAACAATCCATATGCTGACGAAAATAAGGACTAAAAATCATTAAACATAGAAGAGAACCAATCAGATTTATTTCAAAGAGAAAATATCTTCTAGATTGAAAATCAAAATGACTAAAAGAAGTAATAAAACAACATTTAAAGTAACTAAAGACGAGACTAGAACTAAAAAGGGAAGTAAAGCGAACGCAACCTAAATTAAACGAGGAAAAAATTAAAGAACACCATCTTCATATCTAATAACTAAACTTTGAAAAAAAGATTGTACCCATAAATTTAGACATGTAAAGGGAGATCGGTTAAGAAATTGACACATGGTATTTAACAAAAGTAAGAATGAGTTAATTTTGTGACAAATTAAGGAAAACACTAATGAAACTAGAAACCTAATAAATTTTGACACAAATTAAAGGTTTATGATCCTTTAAGGATTAAAATAAAGACAACAACTCAAAATTAAATTAAGATAAAACTGGTCTCTTGTAAAGTTCACCGAAGTTGAGAATGTAAATAACTCTGAATAAAATTCCGATTCGTAAATCTGAGAAAACTGTTTATAAAGTATACAGTAAATTTTCTTATAGATAAGACAACAACGATCCAACTCCGAAGACATTTACAGTTCAACTAGTGAAACCTACCATCAAACAAGTTTGGACATGGAAACAACTAAAAGATAGATCAACAAAAGGTACTCCAAAACTCATACCTTCCAATAAATGGAGGTCTGGAACACTCGATCACTCTGGAAATATTAAAAACGGAGTAGATCGATTTGTTGACAGATCTTTGGGTTCACTTACAGATGTCTCATAGTTATTTCTTTGTAACAGTTAAGTCCATTATCCCACATAAAATTTATTTCCAGAAGTCCATAACCTCAAAATTTTTTTATTTGTATACATATATATATAGTGTCCTAATACAAACATAAAGTCTTAAGACACGAAACACCCTCCTTAAGTAAATGTAATCATTTCATAACCAGTGACTCAACACAGGTTGAGAAACACTGGGGTACTTGACATCAAGTGGTCAGGGTAGACAGGTACCTTAAGAGGTCCGTTCTTATGACCTCACCCATTGGTAAGGGAAGAGGTCCCCCAGAAGGGTTGGATCCCTGACTTGGACCCAGAGGACGTAACGTATAAGAAATGACCGACTCAGTGGTCCCTTCAGGGAATGTAATCATTCACTGTTTGAATATGTCATGTCCCTTTTGGCACCGTTAAAATCCTTGAACACTCGTTCAGAGTGAAATCACAAATATCTAAGCCTTTTAAGTTTCCAAAGTAACGAAGGCGGAAAGTAAACTAAGAAGAAACACGGTAAAAAGAGTCCGTACCCACATAAAACAAACTAACCAACCTAATAGGGCGGTAACAGGGTAAATACTAATGAGAATCTATATGATATTACTTCGTTGAATGTGTAACCTTAAAATTTACATTCCTTAATATCTCCTCTAACTTAGATATTTGGTTTCTATTTTAAACGGAAGATGTTTAGACTAAGTTTAACCATCTGATTTGGACTTCCGGTCACCTACTTTAATTTATAAAAGATTCCAGGAAAAAGTATGACGGTAGATTCATTTACTCATCATTTGTCTCTCTTCATCCACCATCTCTTTCTTTTGATTTCCTTAATTTCCCAGGCACTTTATGTTCACAGGGTTCATTGACGGTGGGTATTTACGGTTAGGTACTTTTTACACAAAGGTAAATCTTGAGTGACCTCTATCTTTATTGACAAATAACAAATCAATAGATTATCAGAGAATGTCAAAGTTCTACTAAATTAACGAAGAATCTGGAGAGCAATTTTTTATTCATATATGAGTAACTTTTTATTATTATGTCATTCATCGTGTATTTTTCTTCTTTAGAGAAGTAAGTAACAGGGAGAGAGAAGGTTTGGGAGGAATATTGGTCGTAAGAGACAGAACGAAAGAGTGAGAGAGAAGTATCCTTATTGGGACAATTAGGGACAATTACAAGATATAATATCAGTCCTACTAATTAACAAAATCCCATACCATTTAACTCCGATATCGGTATCCGTCACCCCACTTCGTAGAACTGGATTCTCCCATTTTCCTCGAACGTTGTTCTACCCCACTCCGATTAAGTAAGAATCATTTACTGTCGTTGTTTCTACGGACGTATATATCAATATCATTACACCTTTACTATATAGACTGAGGACATATGTAGAAGGCATCCGACAATGAGAAACAGAGACGTAAAAGAGAAAATTCCCTAGAAACAAAATTAATAAAGAAAGAGATATTTTTAATTTCTCACCACTATTCTTAAGATCCGACGGTTAAGGGGAGTCACTATCGGTTATCACTTATACGTTACATACCTAAATTCAACTTCCTTGTGTTTTTCTGTAGAAGTACAGAAAATCTGTACTTCGAAAACCTCCTCAATGAGTCCTCCGGAGCTAGTAAATAAGTAGGTAAGTCGTTTACCAACAACTTACGGATAATACACGATGAGTAAAACCGTTCTATGTCTGTCATTTACTTATTTTAGATACAGTTCACTACCATTCGTGAACCCAAACAAAGGATCCCGACGACATTACTTCATGGTTGACCGACCAAACTCTTATTGTTCAAATAAAAGAGAGTCAAGACCTTCAAATCTACAGGTTTTAGTTCCACGTATTTCAACCAAGAGAGATTCCTGAGAACCCTCTTAGGTAAGACACGGACAGAGGATCGAAAATCACTGTCGACCGTTAGGAACCACAAGGAATCGAAGACCTACGTAGGGAGGTCAGACGGAGTAGAAGTCGACCTTAAGACACACAGACGTAGGTCTAAAGGGAGAATATACTTGTGGTAGAATGACCTAGTCGTGGGGGAGGGGGAATACTTGAGTAGACTTGAACTAATGAGACGTTCTTGGGATAAAGGTTTATTCCAGTGTAAGACTTCAAGACCCTTCTTGCACTTAAACCTCCCTTGGGACAAGTTGAGTATCATCATGGTAGTGATATCTCTTTTTAACTTTGTCCTATCACCACCCTTTCACTTACGACCCCAACAATGTCCGAACACTAAAATACATTTCCTACTTCCTTCGGAACGATGAACCAACAGTAAACTTGTCTCTTAACTCCTTACACCTTCCATCTCACACCATCGATAGAGATCCCTTGTGAAACGTCGGTTCTCCCTCGTAACGAGTCCTCATAGCCCCTTCGGTCACACCGACCTCCTTTCTTCGTCTCTACTCTAGTCTCGCCATAGACCCCGTGTACAGTACATCCCGGAGGATTGGAAAACGAAAATGAGACTCACTTTACCCTTTAACGACTTCTCAAGACTCATCTCCTACTCGACTGACTAATACAAAATTTTCCGTGAGACCGACGGGACAACTCTGACCCGTTCCAACTTCATCCGTCTACTCAATCTTCCGGTGACGTCATGAGGTTCACTCTCCGTCACTTTTCTCCAGTATGAGAAAGAACCGTCCAAAACGACTATCAGACTTTTATCCTACACTCTCTTCCTTTGTTCAGTTCCCACTGGGAATTCATAAACCCGGACTTGTTGACCTTCCACCCTCTTCCGTTACCGAAGAAAGGTCATGAGAACGGACCTTTTAGGGTACCTACCTCCTAGGACCACACGACGTCAGGTGCTCCAGCGATTCTCAGCCTGTACTGACTCGTCGAAGTGGAAGTGAAAAGTGAAAGTACGTAACCTCTTCCTTTACCGTTGGGTGAGGTCACAAGAACGGACCTCTTGGGGTCCCTGACCCTTCGGACCATCCTCCGGCAGATACCCCAACGTGTCTCAGTCTGTGCTGACTTCGCTGAATCGTCGTCGTCATCGTCGTCGTTGACCTTCCACAACTGTAAATCTCTTGTATTTCTGTATAATTCAACCAATATATCCAGGACTGAAATCCTTTTTCCGGACCCGACATTTATATTTAGACCCTCTTCAGTGGTATCTTTACCAGACATTTCTGTACTCTTATTACTCTAAGAACTCATCCCCTTCCACACTCAAGATCCCGTGTCCACCTTCCTCATTGAATCTATCGACGTATGTGTCTACCAAATAGGTCTTGTCATCCTTCCTACGTCTCATACCAACATCCACGTCCACCCAACTGGTCACACTCCTCCTTAGTACCTTCTCCGACCGTCTGGATTCGTTACTTTCCGACCTACCCTCTCCCGGGGTCCTTTCCGTAGGGTTCACTCCGTCGTCGGTTTCACTACCCCGCAGGGTCACGGAACTCGCAATTATCCTGAAAGATGTCTTTATTCCCTAAAAACAATGACGACAATAAAACGGAGAACTCAAATGACAACTACTCACAAAGAGTGGTGAAACATGGATCAAGATTCAAAGAAGATTAAAAATTAGTGAAAGATTAGGTCAACAAAGTATAGACAGAAAAGGAAAGGTAGGATTTATGGTGATGATGTTGAACCCGAAGGTAGTAAAGTGGCAACCCGTCAATGTCGTAGGATATAATTAGTGGGAGTTTTAAGAAGAACAAGTAGAGTAGGATACACAACCATGGGCTATATCGAAGAATATCGTGTCTAAACTAATACCCAGTCGGGAAGAATTAGTGACAGGTACAGAAACTTTAATCAGGAGGTCAGTTCTGAAGTATGTTGGGCCAGCGTAGGACGGTAAGATCTGGTCAGAAGATGTCCAGGGGAGACACATGGGACACGAGTTTGGTGTGACCTGTGGACGATTATGAGAACACTGTAAGTGAAGTGACGGGAAGACATACTTACAGGGAACAAACAAGAGTGGGGTGGTCTAGGGCCGGGGTTGGGACGTTTCTCTAAGAACTCTAAATCCTCGGGCACATAGGACCCTATAATTACGGGTCATCATCAAAATAACATTATACTAAGTAATAGTTTCTACGACGACGACCAGACACGTTTATTCTGGAGGTAAACAAAAATACGAGAGACTCACGACGGTCGATCATCATCAAAAAAACAGAGGTAGTAACAAGAATTATTTTGTCACGAACCCTTAGTAGTACTAAACTTAAAAACTTAATGTCGGTCTAATTGGGAGTCCAAAAGACCTAACTAAATATTTAGAATCGGAGTAGTCTCTTCTTTGTAGAGACATAAAACTCAAGATCTTATAACATGTTGAAAGAAGTTTTTTTAGTTTTTGTCTCCCCCTTTTTTTACCTTTTTTTTTTTTTTCCCTAGACTTCCCAGGAATTCCTTTCTATGGTTTATTCGTGTCCTGTAGTAATAAATGGTTAAAAATTCTTCTAACTATGTACCTCATACCAAAAATTTAAAGACCAAGAACTATCAGGTAAATTCTTAATCAGTCAAAGAACTCCGTAACATTTCGAGGCACAGGACGGAGGGGGAGGAGACAGTAGGGGTTTTCGTGTAAGTCGATCGTCGGTAGACGAGGAGAGGAACGTCTCCTCAGACTGAGTAGTGAGGAGTGACACAGAGAAGGTGACTATGTACGTAGAGTCAAGGTAAACTAATGGTTGAAAGTCGACCTGGGGTGACGGTCTGACCAGGGGACAGGTCGTAAAAGAGAACCGACGTGACAAAGACGCAGACGAACCAGGGGAGACGGATGAAGGACATATTCAAACTACTGTGGGTGAGTCCATACGTCGACCTGTTTATGATATTTTAAGGATGTCATGGTTTGTGACAGTAGAACGTAAGACGGAGAGAGGTGATGAGTAGGTCTTACCTTAGATCTACGAAATCAAGACTTAAGAAGACATAGTGACACCATAAATCATTTTATTGAATAAAATCATACAAAGCGGTAGCATCTTAAATTTTAAACAAAATCCTGGAGTCTTTTAATACTTCTACGAGAAGGAGACGGGAGAGATGAGGGATGAGGGCAGAAGTCACGTATGAAGGTTCGTATATCGTACATGTAATGTATTCACTCGACTTCCATGGTGAAGGAGTAAACTACTTTTCCTGAAGGAAAGCAAAGAAGGAATACAATCACAGTGCGGGGTCAAAACGCGATGAATTTCATGTGAGGACAGACCTTTGCTTCATTAATCAATCTGATTTCTCACCTACAAGAAACCAGAAATCAATTAATGATATTCGGAACATTTATACTTGACTATTAGAAGTCCAAAGTACCCTATATAAGCCAGCCAGAAATTATCAATTTTTCTTATTTATTTATCTTAAAAATTATTTTTTAACTTTATGGTATCTTAAGGTATTTTGGAGGTGGGTGACTGGTCGTTCGGATTTTTAAAGGTTGACTGAACCTCTGTCTAGATCAGAATGTGGGTTCAATAAATTCTACTCTTTGTAATAAGTAGGTCTTACTTTTTCAGAACAGTAGTACAAGGGAAAGTATTTGACTAGAACTTCCGTTACCCGATTTGGTTTACGGTAAAAAGATCAAAGAGTAATGGAATGTGATAGTGAACAAAAGATCTCACTCGATTTTGGTTCTCTAGAAGTTTTAGAAAGAAGAACACCGATATTTCATCCGGAGTGTCAATCGAGTTTATTTTTGTTTTTATTTTACTTTCTCTAGAGTGTCAGACGACCTAACCTCAGACTTGTTATTTCTGAAACGTAAATGAGACGAGAAACACGGACCCCAAAATTAAATTGTGTAGTTACTTTTCCGTCGTAAATTTTTCTCCCCCTTTTGTGCGTCGTTCTGAATGAAAATAATCACGTTAAACATTCCTCAATGACGTGAATTACTCTTTTAGCAATTCGTACTTTTTTACCCGACACTGAATTAAATGCCTCGAATTTACCACTTCAAAATTAACTCAAAAAATCAATAACCATTTTTTATAATCGTTATTATTTGTTGATGGTCCCGACATAGACATGACAACTTCACCAGTTGCGAAAATGTATGGAATCAGGTTAAAGGACACGGTGACCAGTACGCACTATAATATCGACACCATAAGAGACAGTATAGACGACTGAAAAAGACAAGAAAGTTCCCTCCGTCCGTTGAAGAAGACAGACGACGTACTCCTTTAAACCCCGTCTCTCAGATCGTCTTGTCAAAGGTCTTCCCCCTTCCCACCCTGTCTCCATTTTCCGTCCTGCCTCGACACAGGTGAGGTGTCAGGTGAACGAATGTGCTCTGTTGTTAACTTCAGTGAAAGTCCAAGTATTGCGAATATGAAAGGGGGACCAAGAGTCAAAGAGAACACCGGCGGTCACTAAATAAAAAGGGGTCATTCGTCTAAAGTAATTTCTGACGTTTTGATTTTCGTCCTTATTATGGTCTGGTTCTTCGTGTTTGTAAGTCCTGTTTAAGGACCCTAGTATCTAGGTTTAAGAAAACTTTCATCTTCAGCTTTCCCATAAATTTCTTTATTTAGCCGTGTAGAATACAGTAAGTCTCCCTTTTATAAATCCCATGGAAGAAAAACAAGAATGTAAGGGACTTCACGTAAACTGAGGAATTTCCAGTACTTGCGGTACCCTTCCCAAGTCATTACTTCTTTTCAGGATATATGAAATATAAGGAAATAATAAATTCAATTTCTGACGAAACAATTGAAGACAGAGGACGTTTATAGACTACACATTTACCTCGCAAGTCAGGACACCCAAGTACTATTGTGTGACGGTCACCGGGGATCTAGGAGACGAGTGGGAAAGGGACACACGGAACCCAGACACCCCTCCTCACCCTACCTCGGACAGGGACGTCCAACGTAGAAGGTCCGAGGGTGTCGATGACCGAAGGATGACCCAAGTCTAGGACCACTCTTCATTCCTTCCTCCCTCTTCGGTCCCACAAAGAGAATGAGGGGAGTGGTGGGGGTGGGGTCGTAGAGGTTCAGGAGGTACCAAAGGCGGGGATATCCTGTCCGAAATAAATAGGGGAGGAGAATAGAGGAAAGACGAGACAAGAACAAGGGAACGTCACGGTCCCCCACGATCCCCGAAGAACGATAAAGATTAGAGACCCAATGTCGTGGGTAAAAGTCAACCGAAATGTCAAGAAATAGTGGACACAATTGTCAACAGACGTAGTTTGAAGGAACCAATTTATAAGTCACTAAAGACAAGAAGAGAAACCTGGGACAGACTTACGCGTGTTTCGGAGATGGGTGTTACCGGTCAAATATGGGACAAACTCTGTGTCCCTTCGGAGAAACACTGACTAAAAACAAGGGACATAATTTTGTGTCTGAACAAAAGAACGGTCCGTTTACAAAGAACAATTGAAAAACGAAATTTTTGTCACTATCATTAAATGTACACCTAAAGTAACCGATATTTGACCTGACGAGTGAATCTAAAAATAAACAATGACTTTCTACAATGAGGAAAATTAAGAGAATTACTGACTGGACTAGTATATGAAAAAAATAAATTTACGATCTAAAAAATAACAGTGAAATAAAAGAAATTATTTCTACGGTAACAATAACTGATACATTTGACAACTTGTAAAAGTTTACTAAATTGACGCCTGTAGATATTTTACACGTGGAGAAGTTATTCATTTTAAGTGTATTCCCGTGACTCTAGTGCTCTTCTTAATTTGACTCTTTGTAGGACTTACTACGGACCCAAATCGTTTTAGTAAACGCTAACGAAAGGTCAGGGAATATGTATTGCACACTGTCCACTCACTTGATGACGAGAAAGCCGAGACATCCTATCTCCCTTTTTTGGGAGTCATGTACTGAAGGAAAATGAAACAACCTTTGTAGAAACGTCTTTTCTCTCATTCATTTACAGTTCAGTCTCTGGTCGTTCGTCTGCCAGAACTGACTCGTCGTCCTTCTCCCCACTAACTAAAACATCTTGAGATCCCCCGAAGGGACCACCGAGTTTACCCTTTCTTAGACGGACGTCACGTCCTGAGACTCTAAACTAGGGACCCAACCCTTCTGAGGGACCTCTTCCCTTACTGTTAGGTAAGGTCATTAAAACACACCTTTCAAGGTCCTGTCCTCCTCGGACCACCCGATGTCAGGTATCCCAGTGTTTCTCAGCCTGTCCTGACTCGTTGGTAGGGAAAGTGAAAACCTTCCACAAAAAGACCTCTCTCGCTTTTTCGTATGTAAAGTCTAATTTTGTTTTTTTTGTGGTGGGAAAAGGAGAACGTATTGTGAAAACTTAGAACTATTCTAAAATTATATTGAGATTTCATAATGTTCATACTTTTGAGTAAAACACATAGTTGCTAGACATGAGTACAGTCTAAGATCAATCGTATAATTACGGGGATAATTTTTGGAGTTTTAGGTCTTGTCTGTCCAAACTTTAGGTCTTATCTGTAAAACTAAAACTTCTGAAGAACTCTATTTACTGTCGGAAACGGACTGGATGACAGGATTCTACTTACCGGGAAGGTCACCGGTAAAAAATATAATCGACGATTACTCATAATAACTCGGAGACTCATTAAGACCTTTTCGTAAGACCACTTAATATCAACCCCAACACTAAATGACTCACACTTGTAGCACTAACTACACCTTCGTCTCCTTTCGTGGGGTCACAAGTCGTAAAGGATGTACTCCTCCTCCTCTCTTCCCCCTTAGTTTTCGTATCAGGTCGGTCTCAATCTAATGAAAACAGTCGGTGAAGACGTAAAAACGTAAATAATTTTTACTGTCCCTTTACGGTGGTTTCAAACCTACTCTTCAGGAAATAGGTGTAGGGTAAAACTATAAGTCATATAATCTCGTAGCAGGTAGTGTATATAAGTGACCACAATTTTCCAAGTAATATTAGTCACTTGGTGTTTTATCAGATCTATCCCCCGGTCTACGTGTCCGGTGTATTGACTAATAAGGCTCTTCCTATCTCAGACCAAGACACATAAGTAACCCGAATAGACTTCAAACCCATACACATAGATGGACGTAAGGACTTGGAAGACCCCCTTTCCTGTCTTCTCAGGTTGTACATTTATTCTTTGATCTAGGTCTACCCGGGTGTCTATGCATTCCTACAGAAAGAATTTACCCTCGACTC
Organism: Capra ibex; assembly: GCA_006410555.1. Lineage (NCBI taxonomy): Eukaryota > Metazoa > Chordata > Mammalia > Artiodactyla > Bovidae > Capra > Capra ibex. Next base: position 28,889,119 of record SJYO01016970.1, on the reverse strand, counting down.
CTAACTCTGACGACGACGAAAAGAAACGTAAGAAAGAGTGGGTATAGTAATAACGTTTACCTAATAACCGAAAGTGCAAACGAAATAAAATCAAAGAAAACTTACAAAAAAAAGATATTCTACCGTCCACACACACACACACACACACACACACACACACACGGTAGTTTTAAGTTCTATTTCTACTCACGTCTCTGACGAAAAACGTCTCGTTAAGTCGTGACACATCAACAAAGTACCCGAGGGCCCGGGTTCCTGTGGGATACAAAATCTCAGGAAATAGAAGACACGAGTAATGTGAGAAAAGGAACGTCTTAAATACATTATTATTAGACATTATAATAAATACATTGTAAAATACTGTGTCATCTGTTAAGAGGAGAAGTTTATTAAAGAAGAGAATCATAGACACCACGGTATGGGAGGACTGAGAGAGGACGGAGGGATTGGTAGGGAAGAACCGGAGGAAATAGTCGTCGGAAAGGAGACATGTCGGAGACTTAGGACTCCAAGGAATTTCCGAACCAGAACTTGGGAAAAAGAGGACACGAAAGAGACAGGACGGGGTCGAGGAGTGCGTGTGACGAGTGAGAGGAGCCCTGCGGGAAGGGAGGGGGGAGAGGAGGAGAAAGAAGTGATGAGGACCGGTACCTGAGGCGCACGACCTGGCACACGAAAAGATGTGTATGAGGGGCACGAAAGGGTGGAGAGACGAGTAAGACAAAAAACCGACAGACTATCGGTTTAAGATGAAAAGGAAGTAACGGGTCGTTTTTTTCGGTACAATTAAGTGTCTAGAAAGAATATTAGTGGTTTCTCAAAATTTTTAAGTCTAATCAACTATATAAAGACATCGTGAGTCGTGAGAAGTACAACTGGAGGACAATGATAAGAATACATATCCACAATATAAGAGACAATCGCACATTTGAGGGATTCCCGTCCTAGAATAGAAGTTGAATTAACACAGAGGATATCTTGTATTACATCGTAGAATATACAGCGTCAATGTGTCATTTACACATGATCCGACTTAATTTTATTAGTGACATAGTTCGTCTCTTTATATCGAAATGTAATATTGAACGTCTCTAAAGGAGTAAATGTAAAGTTTTCTTTACTCTTTACACTACAGAAACCCTAATAACGGGAACCGGAAATTTTTAAGAGTAAACACGGGTCTAGCCTTTGCGGCTCACTTGAACGACAGTCTGACAGACTCTTTCGTCCGACGAACTCACCTTTATAGTTTGTAAAGAGAATGAAATGGAAAGGTCCGATTTTCTCCCTCTATCGAAGACAACCAAAGTCGAGGAACAACTATCAAAAGACGAGACGAATGACTAGTCCCAACATAAGAATTTTTGAAACAAATTTTTCAGGATAGGTTTGTAAGGAAGAGACGAAACTTAGTATCAACCTACAATTAAGTGACGATACCCTATGTACCCATTTCTAAAGACTTTAAAGTCTTTTCACAAAGAAATGAGGGAGTTCAACCAATTCATCAAGCAACACTACCTCTAGTATTAGAGGATCAACCATCTTCTCTACTTTACCAATGGTCCTACAAAAGTGAACGACGTTTTAATAATATAATCCTTTATGAAGTGGGTCAAAAAGTCAGGACAGGCGTACGATGTCCTAGGAATCGTTTATGCAACTACCGTGGCGTAAAGTACGGAAAGTATTCCCCAACTCGTCACGAGGTCAGTGACACCAAGTCGACCACCGGAGATCGGAAATATCCCTTGGGAACTTTCATCAAAAGTAATCATGACGTCCGTGTGCAAGCATTGACACCCTTCCGAGTGTACTCCGGTGTCGTTACCGTTTACACGTGAGAATCTTGTAGAACTGGTAAGTCGTGTTTAACGACTTATCGGTCGATCGCTCGTCAAAGTCCCTTGTTCATTCTTACTCGGAGATCCAGTACTGAACACAAGTAGAGGAACCAGACAAGAAGGTGTGTCTAGTATTCCCAGACAAAACTGGGCGAACTTGTGAAATTCAAGGGACTACTGAAATACAAAACTAAAGGAGACGAAAAATTTTACTTCTTACAAAACGAATACTCCGTCAGAGTTTAACGTCGAGTGGAACCTTTGGCATTGCGATAATTACGTAAAGGAGAAAGAGATAGTGAATACTACAACGAACGACTGGTAATAGTAAACAATTCATAGGTACCGAAACATCTCACGACTCATGGACTCTCTAGAACTCTAAGTTGATTCCCGTCTTCTATTCATCGTTACTAAAAGGTAAGATATCCCTATAATGATTTAATTCAACTTCCGACCAGAAAAGATTACACTGGACACTAACCTTCTCCCACCTCACAGGAACCGACTAATAAAAAGAAACAGACTGTGGTAAACTGTAAATGGGACTCACCTTAATCCCCTCCTTTGCCTTCTAGATAAAATATACTACAATAGTCCTTTACGTCAAAACTTTATGGGTTTAGCAGGGATTTAAACCCCCCCCCCATCATTTATTTTTCGTTATTGTCGAATTATAAACTTTAAGGTTTTCCTTGTAAATCGATATTAAGATTCGTGAATTCTTTAAAATAAAGAACTGTTTACAGTCATTCATAATGGGTGTGGAAAATTTACCTGAAAACTTTAGTCGTAAGACGTAAAGTAGAAAGGAAGGGTAGGTGGGGACATTTTCTTCTTACCGAAAACACGTTTGTCTGGTGTTCCCTCCGAGAACTAGGTATTTTTGCGTGATGAATGTCCGTGCGTCCTCGTAGGTAAGAGAGATTGTTCGTAGTGAGTCTAACTCCTTTTATTTAAATAACAGAATACAAGATCGATCAGTGGTCGATTATTTGGTGTAGCTCGTCAAAAACCTATGATTGCTTTGTGACATAAAGTACTTCTCGTACCTGACGTAGTTTCGGAAGTCCCTTCTTCGGTAAGTCCATTGAGATAGGACACAGGAGAAGGATTTGTCAACCGGTGGTAGTGTCCCCTCTCTGTATGTCGTGAGGTGTCTATTCGGACCCGAAACTTTTATTAGTAGGAATGACACTTCTCGTTGTATACGGTTCTCCTCATCTTTACTGATCGAGTACAATGATAACGACAGTAAAGACTCCTTCTTATTTCGACCCACCCACTGACCCTACAACATAGGGAACTTCAATCGAAAAGTAATGTGATATCGGGACCGAAATACTAAAGATGCATCCCTCGGTTGGTTTAAAGAGAAGATAGCCTAAGATAAACCGACTGATAAAGTCCCTTTACCTACCTCTTTTATGTCAATCTATTAATAACTCTCCTAACTCACTTACTGGCTTAATGAAGAACCTAACAAATCCAATAATCTTTCTCACTATCTTTCATTTTTATGACAATTTTACCCTACTTTCTAAGTCTTCATCTATTTAGTTTACGGGATGTCTATTTATAGTCAAAATAGTTTATAGTTTAAAACCGGTTCATCTCAGTTACATTCTGATTCCCACGGAGTCAGTCCACCTCTTTCTAAACGAATCGGCTTTTCCATCGCCGTTATCAAAAAATCACGTGTGTAGGGGGTGACGGACCTACCTCACAGACTATTGTGAAGACACGTGACACCGGTGGTACACAGGAAATTTGACGGTCCAGTAACCTAAGGTTTTTTCTTTCTCTCTTTTTCCACCTTCTCCTCGGTCTCTCCGAAATCTCTGTATAATCAGTTAGAATTACTGGAAAAAATTTGATTTTTATATTTTTCTTTCAACCCTTATACACTTATGACTGACCAGTAATGAGAATAATAATTAAAAAACACTTTAAAAATTCAGATATAAAATCTATAATGTATAAATATCTACTCGATTATACCAACTTTAAACGAAGTTTTGTTAGGTTCTCAGCACCCTCTTTCACTCCCATATCTACAATGTTCCCACTACCCATGTATCGTAGGTGATTTAACGAGACAAAAACAAACTTAAACAGATATAATTTTGGATTTTCTTGCTTCATGGTCCGGTGCTTTTTTTGGACCCATCGATACCTTTAAAGACACGGAAGTTGTCTACCTTTCTAAATGTTGAGGGTTGTTTTCTTCGACTTTAAATCGTTTCTTCTTGTAAAGTACATAAAAATTATTTATACCACCTAAACACACACACACATATATATATATGTGTGTGTATATATGTATTTTGCGAAACCCCCCCTTAATACAAAGACATACTCGAGACTGGACGGTGGAAGGGATGGGGGTGTGCGAGAGTGTCAAAAGTCTTCTCGTCGCGAAATTGTTAAAGGACTTTCGGGAAGCTCTCTTTCACCTTTAATTTGTTAATTTAGTAAAGACCCTTTAACAGCAAGTACCATTCCACAGTAAACAGAAAAAGAAGTTTATCAATACGATTTAAAAGGTTCATATTCAAGATTTATGTTTAATATAACACATTACACAATACACTCCTGGACTATTACAGGACACACCTAAAAAGGTACACTTAAACCCTTTACGAGTCATAAACCACTTGACTTTTAGAACTAATTATTCGTCTTTACGTTTCACTAGTTATTATTCATTTGTATATTCAGGGTAGAATTTGAGAGACACATCACACCGGGAAAGTACTGACACGGAAAGACAAACTACTGGCTTCTTCGACACATCCGTCAGTAACGAGAGACAGAGTCTAAGAATCTGGACATTCAGGACGACCTACGTATCGTAAAAGTAATTAGAGGGGGTGTAAAACGGGAGGAGGTAACGGGAGGAAAGTAACGGTACAAGAACCCGTAAAATATAATCGGTTGGTTGCAGAAGTACGTGGTTTCGGTGAGTGAGTAAGTGTCACTGGTTACGTTTAATTTGTTTCTTTGTCCCGTTGTTTGTAAGAAAGTGAAAATCCGAACAACAAACTAAAGGTAGTACGGGAAACGGGTAAAGGAAATTGGACCGAACTAAAAGAAAATCTTGACTTTGTGTTCTATAATGGACAATTTTCATGTACAATACTTTTGTTACTACAACGTTTCATGTTTTGAAGAATGAACTTTATCTCGGGGGTTTAATCAAAGTTGGACAGGAAGACACGTTTGAGACTTTTTTCCTCAGTGCAAGGATAGAGAGGTCGAAGGTTCTCCGTCAAAAAACAGTGTGTCTGTTGGTAAAGGGACTGTCAATTAAAAAGTCGGGAAATTGAAGATGTGACCCCTCGTTTTCGTTAATCTTATCCACCACTTAACCCGAATGAGTTTAGTGAAAACACAAAGACGACAGCTGGGTCATCTACTTTCTCTAACCAAAACCATGGATAACTTACGGAGGTCATATAACGAACGACTTTTCTTTAAACGTCCTGTATGTGTTCTATGTATATATACATATATATATATATATAGGACAACTCTCTTATGTGTACTGGAACACGGTAAAGATCCATGTTTACCTACAATTTACGTACACGAAAAGACTCTCGCAAAGCACGTAGTTAGTAAACTCTGTCTTCTTTTAGAATTCTTCTTCTCTTTTGATGTCCCATCTAAAAGGTAGGAACTAAACGAGAGTGACTCGAGTTGAGTTGTGAGACCCGATTTACAATCCGTTTTAGAAACATTCTCGTACAGAGGAAGACTGGAATCGAAAGACGGTAAGGTAGTTATCGACCAGTGTGACGATCTTCAGTCTTTCAGACGTCTAAGGGCATAGACCATGGATTACCCAAACCTGGTTTCGTATCAATGAGTTAAAAGTAAAGAAATGACTCGAGGACGATACTTTATGTGACTCCCTTTATATTCCTACTTATTTTACATTAGGGACGGGATCTCTTTCATATTAGACAATCCTCCCTATTTTATAAATGTCAGTATGTCCTATGTCATACCACTCTCGATAAAGTTTCCCTATTTGTTTCACTAGACTCTCAAGATTCCCTCTCTAACTTAGTTCTTTCTGAAGTGTGTCGTCCATCGTGAACAATACACCGAAAGTAAAAGATATTCGTTTGTATCCTCTTTCCCGCTACCTTCTACCTTTTTTACTACACTCAAGTCGTGAAAAGTATTTCGAAATATAAAGGATATTCCTTCTCGTGCAAATATAATTATTAAGGTTTTTAGAGGGTACGTTTCGACCCTCCTCCACACCACCTTTCCTTCCACCCTAACCCGAACTCAGAGACATGAACTTAAAAGGAGACACTTAATGAAATATCTACCTCAATGAGACTAGTGGTTTCTACTTCGGGGACCTTCGAGACAGTGGTGACTCCTTCGGTTTTTCCATAACACCCCATCGAGAGACAGAAATCTACTTAATAACGTCACCTCTAATAAAAGAACCACGAGTAAGAAGGAACTTCATTTTAAGATCCCCATTGATCTAATGACATGGTAAGAAATGAGTTGGTTGTCCGTTCAACGAAGTCGACGTCGTAGGAGTATCCTCTTTAACATTAGAGTGAGTCAAACGGTATTCGATGCTATTACAAAGATCTTGAGTGGATGTTAACGTGAAGTCATGGAGATCTCAAACACTAGGTGTCATCTGGGACCGATACCGATCCTTTAGGTAGATCGGGTCACTAGAGGTGAGTCCGGTGTGTAATCAGTGGTCCCTCAACAAAAGTTGTTGTTTTTTTCTTTATATATATATGTGTGTGTGTGTGTGGGTCTGTGTGTATATATATGTGTGTGTGTGTATGTAACTACTGGGGAATGAAAGGGGACTTTACCCAGACTTTACGTAAACCTTACACCAAAACTCAAAAATTTCGGGGAGTCCATTAACATACCACGTTGTTCCATAATACAATCTTATGATCGTTGTGATCATAAGATTGCATTCCGTGTAGGTCCAGAAATATCATTGTGTGGGACCTATACGTCCGGGGTACCTGAAGTAAAACTACGTTTACCAGTTGTATGAACCACAGAAGGACACACCTCCTACTCGTAATGTAGACTAAGTCAACACTCAGTTTTTGTATGTCGACAAATCGAGTCAAGAAGAAGTAATATGACGTCTAAGCACTACTTTAAAGTCACTTTAATTTAACTCACCGAGTCTTCATATATAAAGTATTGTAGGTCACAATAAATGTCAGTCACCAACTGGGTCGGAACGATCATGTTGTGTACAGTCGACAGTCAATACATGATTCGGAGACGACAAACGACCCGTGACATGACTTGCTATTTTATCGTGGGGGTGGGAGGTCTCTGAGTCAACGAATGTCCCATCGTCTTCCTTCGTTATCTCTGAGTTTTTAATTGACGGGTCGATTCCCTCTCGAACCAGTCCCTGATACTTGTCCTTAGATTCCCTTGTCGTCTTTGTTCCGGTCTCTACAAGTAGATACCCGATGTGAGTCCGGTTTTAAATTGTTAGAACTTAAAAGTCAAGTCTTTTGAGTAAACCGTTTTTGGTACGATAACAAACCGTTTCTTTAATCTTATATGTTCTGAAAAATAATTCGTGAGACGGACCGTTTTCGTAAAACAATTTCTTGTCTATACCGGGGACGAGAGTCCTTCATTCTAGAGTCTTAAATTTTTCGTAAGAAGTTCTACGATTGACAACAGAGTCTCTTCCAAGAGACTACAGATATGGGTGACGACGGTGTCAATTCTGACTCATGACACCCGAAGTCTCACGGGAAATTGACCAAGATAAAGATAAACAATAAAATATGTTACCGTACCATTATGAAGGGAGAACTTGATCCCACACAGTAAGTCCCGAGACGTCTCTCTTGGTTATGACACACACACCCCTCCCACACCTCCCCCTTAACTAAGTAAAATTCCTTGGCCGAGTGTGTTAACATCCCCGACCGTTTACACCTTAAATACCTCGTCCGGTCGTCCGACCTTTAATTCCGTCCTAAAGACATAATGTAAGGTCCCCGTATTAAGGAAGTCGACTAACTTACTCCGAATGGTTGTAAAAACTCCCATTGGAAGAAATGAATTCAGTCGACTAACATTTACAATCAGTAAGTATTTTATGGAAGTGTCGTTGTAGATCACAAACGGCATTGTCGACCCGTGGTATCGTATCACTTCAACTGTGTATTTTAGTACATCTCACTTCCGAATAGTTAGTCAAAAACCATTTGCCCATTTTATTCCGTCTATCAAAGTAAAATTAGTAATAACGTAAGTTTTTTTTTTAGACAGTAGGTCAACTCTCAACTCATGCAATGTCAAAACCCTCCTTCGCCTTTCGGGACTGGACTTTTCCGTCAGAAAATGGGGTTCGTCATGGAGAATTGGTTACGACAGTCTCAACTCACTCCGGTCTTATGCTCTTTTCTTTCGTTCGATTCTTCCCTAGTACACGAAGGACGTTCACAGACCCGGAATCAGAAACAACCTTTACGTTATAGTGGAAACCCTAAATTCTCGTGTCTCGTATTGGTAGTCCTTAAAATTACAGACCATTACTTCGACGTCTCTCCTTAAAGTCACTTCTGATCTATGCCCACCCACAGGAATGTACTAAGATTATAGTTATCTTGACTAAAGTCAACCAACGTTAAATTCTGTTGAGGTTTTTGTAGTGGTACAAACTTCTCTCTCTTTTGTGCCAGTTGTATCGTCTCACTTCAAACGACAACACCGACTGAGAGCCGCGTGTGAGACAGCACAGATTGGACATTCTAATACGAAAACACAGACGAAGCCATAGTGTCCTCGGGAAAAAAAAAAAGGTCTTACTTTTGAATCAGGAGATAGAATTTTTTTTTAAAATTACCGTGGACAACTAAAAACCTCTCTTAACACCTTCCCTCTTCCATGTATGCTTACTATTACCCATCTTAATCATGTGAAGACCGAGTTCCTTCAACTAAGGAACACCAAAATTATCCTCTCTATACGAAGTCGAAAAAGAGAATCGGTTCAATACTTTCATATTAGTCAAAACTGGTGTGTTATTTTATGAGTAAATGTAAAAGAAGTTTCGTTGATAATACAAACCAGTGAAGGGTTTCTTAGTTAATGTCTTTGAACCGACGTAAGTCTGTAACTTCTTGTTAGAAGTATCAGGTAATTTTAAGAAAGTTCTATGACTGGTATTCAATAAATTTCAACCATATGACAGTGTAATAACGACAATTTACAACTACTAAACTTTCCTTTATAATAAGTCCCTACGGGTAAAATTTACTTTTAGTACTGATGTGAAGGGGTAGAATTCCTGTTAACAAAGAGAGACTATATAAGATCTTTACACACCTAAAATACTAAGAAACTCTTATATCCATTCAATAAGAAAGACATCTTTATCTTTCAAGAGAGTACTATATTCGAATCTGTCAGTGAAAAAGAAAGTTATTGACTATGGAGACAAAGTAAAACTTCGGATCTATATTTATATTGGGGACAAAAGGTCAGTACTTAAGAAAGTGAAAAAGACAAAAGACCATCAATCAATCTGTACGGTAATTACAAACTACAAACATATATAAAAAAAGGAGGTCAAAATAAAACAAAGAAAAATAACTCAAGTGTAACGAAATATGGTAATCATTTAAAGACACATGTTGTAATATAAAGTTGAAGACATATGTGACGTATGAGTGGTGGTTTTCAACTCAAAGGTAAGTAGGGGTATGTCAACTGGGAGAAATGGGTAAAGTGGGAGGTGAGTACGGAAAGGAAGACCATTGATGATCAGAAAAGAGACATAGATACCCAAACAAAAACAAAGTAAACTAAACAAGTAAACAAGACCAAAACAAAATATAAGGTGTATACTCCGTTTAGTATGTCACAAATAGAAAGAAGTAGACTGAATAAAGTGAATCGTATTAGGAGGGTTCCTGGTATAAAGTTTTTCTATGTATGTGGAACCACAAGTGGTGTCGTAATAAATACTATTGTTTCTAGCCTTCTTCTTTTGGGATGTACAGGCAACTACTACTTACTCATTTCCACACCATATGTATACGTTACCTTATGATGAGTCGGTATCTTTCTACTTCAGAACGGTAAACGCTGCTGTACCTCTCCGGAGACATCGAGGACACGGGGGAAATAGACAGTAGAGTAAGTGTCCCGAACCGAGACACCACCCATCCTCAACACGGACAAATAGGACGGTGCAAGGTCCTCGTAGTGTTAGGTCCTGGTCCCTTGGTACCCGGCACTCTCTGGACGTGAACAGTTTCCAGTTCTTTCCGACTACGAAGTAAGTTTCAAACAGTAGAAATATTTTTTTAAAAAAAATTAAAAAAGGATGATTGGACACAATCCCAATTTTGTCACCAAGAGTCGGTCCTCACTAAAATAAGGGGTCCTCTATAACCGTAACAGGTCTCTGTAAGGTCCACCAATGTCGTCCCCCGTACGCTGACTGAGGATCATCCATCTCGGGGAGGGTTGTTTCTTACTACTCTTCGGGACCCGATTTTCCTAAATTTGTTCAGTCTAAGAATTGATTCCGTCTCCTATAACCGAATTCAACATATCTTAAAATAAGTCGACCTTCCTTAGGATTACTACTAGATCGACTCAAAAATAAAAATTTTGACTTTCGAATGTTCCTTCGGACTACGTATTTTGTATCTTCCCACTGTGAAGAGGGAACTACCTGTCACCCTCACCTTTAAACCCCAATGGGTACGGGACTCCTGAACCTTCTCGGGAGTCCCTTGTCTTGGACTTTTTGACTAGACCAGGTTTGAGGAATAAAATATATGTGTACTTCTTTGAATCCCGACTCTGTATTTTACTACACGAATGTTAGAGCATCACAGTGACCGGTCTTTAGGTCACCATCCTGACTCGGGGTCGGGAGGGAAGAAAAATAAGGTATAATTCTCGAGTCTCTCCTTCCTCTTAAATAAGGGCACCGAAACCTTATAACAAAGAGTGTCCTAAGGTTCCAACTCTAACCGGATTTATTAGTAAACTATGTTTGAGAATTCCCCCTTTTCCGTAGTAAAATCGTGAACAAAAGGAATATCGACGGATTAGATCGGAAGAAATAACCACAACTGTAAATAACTAAAAAGGTAGAATCGTAGTATCTACGAGTTTCGAATCACTAGACCAGTAAAAGGTCTCCGTCAGATCTCTCCACTTCAACTGAAAGAGTCACAGCGTTCAAGTACCGGTCGTCTTGACCAATCTCAGGTCTGAGACCTGAGAATTATCAGTGGAGGTACGCAAAAGTACGGTGGTGGTATCTTACGGTCGTCGGTGCACATGTATTTTCTGAGAGTGTGAGGGAGAAGGTTTTTTCTAGGGGTTTCGTAACACTTTCTAATATTCTAATCTTAATCCTCAGTAAAGAACTCTTGTCAACAGAGACTGACGACCGGCGACAACCTGGGGTACTGTAAAAGGAAACAAGAAAAGAAGGAAAAGACGGAATTTAGGAATCACTTCAAGATATACAATAATGTTCTTTTCGTCATTAATTTTCCAGTGTAACAATGAAATATAAACAAATCTCGAACTATAAAAATTCCATACTAAAATTTAAAAAATAACGCGATCTTGTATCTCATTTTCGTGTTTAGAATTTATACTTGTGACGATTTAAGAATGTATCAGCATATAGACCCACGGGTGGCGGGTCTAGTTTCATGTCTCGCAAAGGTTTTGGAGGCTTCCGAGGGACTATGGGACGGGTCATCAGACTGTAGACAGTGAACTCTCATCAAAACGGATCGAGTCGGAAGTATATTAACCTTAGTACGGAAAATACTGAGTAGGTACTACAATTTTAACAAGCAAGAAATAATGTCGATACATCATAAGAGAAAACACCAATATGGTGTTAAAAAAGTAGGTAAGAGGATTACTGTCTGTAATCAACAAAGATTTGTGACCGTTGACCCTTATTTTTACGATACCCATAAGAACACTGACAGTAAACCATTTGTATATAACCCACATAAGGCTCCTTAACCTTGTATTTTAGATGTTAAGATGTTCCGTAAAAAACATATAAAATAAAGTAGACTCCTCGTCACGTTGGGGTTCTCTATTTACCCCAGTCATGGGTAAAATAAAAACTCCTCTCGATCAATATCTTTCCAGTTCACCGAATGGGTCCCAATGACCCTTGCCTGTCACGGAGTTAATATGCCAAGAAAAGGGGGTGTGACCAAACGTCTAAAGAGAGGACTTGACATAAGGGATATTTCGTACTTTTATCGTAATTACATTGGATTCACACACAGTAAAATTTGTTTTATGTACGGTTGTCCAAAAGTAAGAAGTACTACAATAACATATAGATCTGGAACCACAACCTTAGTTGGGTCACCTTCGGTACACAAAAGTTAAACCCCTAACGATTCCCGGAATCCTGTTCGACTAAAAATCAAAAATCAGAATGCCTCCTTGTCCTGACCTTCGAAGATATATCTTCACTAACTACGTCAAAGAGACGAACACCGGTCCTAACATAAAGTCACATGGACTCTTCATCACCAAATAGGTAGAGTATTTCTAGACGTTCATTCTTCCAAGAAAGAACCATTGGAGTTTATGTACTACCACCGAACTCTTACCTCCTGACACAGTGTGTTGACAAAAAAAAGATAAACAGGAGTAAAAAGTCGTATAACGTCTCTCTTTCTTGTATTCTTTTCAGTCGACAACTGAGCACGGGGAAAACCGACGTAAGTCTCTTAGACAACAACGAAAATAACTCTTTTGTCCGGTCAGTAACTTAAGAGACGAAATAGAGATCGAAGGGACAGTACGTGTCGGACCTTTAATGAACATCAATTTTTGAGACTGCCACTCCTCACTATTCACATTCTCTAGTCGAAGCGGACCCCGACACCCTTCCTATTACCTACCGTCGGACGAGAATCGACATTTAACGAATCCGTCTTTACATTTCGTCTAGACAGTCCTTTAGTCGAGGTCTACAAATCGTGAACTGCCTTTCCTCTCAAATAAACGGCGGCAAAGAAAGAAGGACCTTAAACCGGAGTAGAGTCTCTGCACGGCAAATACAAATTACCATACATGACACCAGTATACCACGTCTGAGAGGACAGACTTAAATACGACATTAACGTCACACTTTCCCCGAAACGTCCACCCTACCCTTACCCTTAACCTCGAAATTCTCTGACACACGGTTTTTCGTAATCCCTAAAAGATCTAAGTAGTTACCAAATCAGTGATTCAGTACAGGCTGAGGACGCTGAGGTACTTGACATCGGACGGTCCGAGGAGACGGGTACCCTAAGAGGTCCGTTCTGATGATCTCACCCAACGGTAAAGGAAGAGGTTCTAAGTAGTCACGCATGGATGACACCCAGTCCAAAGATTCCCCCATATCACCTGATGTTTTGCTAATTCTGGTGTCTCAAAACAAACTTCCATGGTCAGTGAACATCGGGGGTCTCCGAAGGCCATTCTGTGTCGAGATGAAAAAATAAGAAAAGAGTGGGTTTCCTATGCAGAAATAGAAAATCCGACTACAAGAACTACATCCCTCTTAGTGGACCCCCAATTACTATCGTCCTCTCCTTGTTTTATTTTTAGCAAAAATTATAACTACTATTAATCTTAGTATTTATTTCTAATTAAACCCTTAGGTCCTCGTCTCAGACTGGAAGTCTACATTTGGTGTACGTCCACGTGCACACCTAACGACCGAGTAAATAGAGATACACCGAGAGTCCACAGAAATAATTATTAGTTGGGCTTACTTATTCATCTGAACTACTATACTTAGTCAAGACAAGACAAGGTCCGACACGCAGTTGACGATCGTAGAGGACAGAGGATTTGGTGTCTTTCTAAAGGTCGTGACTGGTGTCAGGTCAAGTCTCAGTCGTTTCCCGACATCTTTCTACATATGTGTAAGAATCTCTTTCCACTTGAGGAATTAGAGAGTTAGTCTTAACTTCAGTCACTACCTACTCGACCAAAACTGACTCCCCCTTTTGCAGACCCTCCTTCCTACTCAGTTTTTGTCTGACAGTATCCGTGTAGGTCCACGATTGCGCCGGAGCGGGTCGAGACGTGTACGTCGGAAGGAGAACGGGAAGAATGGGTGCATTCAAAGTCGTGTATTCCTTAATTTCCTGTGTGTCACGAACGAAGGACTCTGAACAACATGTGTCGGAACATAAACTTGACATTGAAACCAGACACCACATTCCTCTGTAGTCAAGTCAAGTCAGCGAGTCAGCACAGACTGAGACGCTGGGGTACTTAGCGTCGTACGGTCCGGAGGGACAGGTAGTGGTTGAGGGTATCAAATGGGTTTGAGTGCAGGTAGCTCAACCACTACTGTAGGCCGGTAGAATAGGAGACAGTATGGGAAAAGGAAGATGGGGGTTGGGGAGGGTCGTAGTCCCAGAAAAGGTTACTCAGTTGAGAAACGTATCCACCGGTTTCATGACCTCAAAGTCGAAATCGTAGTAAGGAAGGTATATGACCGGTATATGACCTCAAAGTCGAAATCGTAGTAAGGAAGGTTTCATTAGGGTCCCGACTAGAGGAAGTCTTACCTCACCAACCTAGAGAACGTCAGGTTCCCTGAGATTTCTCAGAAGAGGTTGTGGTGTCAAGTTTTCGTAGTTAAGAAGCCACGAGTCGAAAGAAGTGTCAGGTCAAAAGTGTAGGTATGTACTGGTGACCTCTTTGGTATCGGAACTGATCTACCTGGAAACAACCGTTTCATTACAGAAACGAAAACTTATACGATGGATCCAACCAGTATTGAAAGGAAGGTTCCTCATTCGCATAAAATTAAAGTACCGACGTTAGTGGTAGACGTCACTAAAACCTCGGGTCTTTTTATTTCAGTCGGTGACAAAGGTGACAAAGGGGTAGATAAACAACACTTCACTACCCTGATCTACGGTACTAGAAACAAAAGACTTACAACTCGAAATTCGGTTGAAAAAGTGAGAGGAGAAAGTGAAAGTAGTTCTCCGAAAAATCAAGGAGAAGTGAAAGACGGTATTCCCACCATAGTAGACGTATACACTCCAATAACTATAAAGAGGACCGTTAGAACTAAGGTCGAACACGAAGAAGGTCGGGTCGCAAAGAGTACTACATGAGACGTAGTTCAATTTATTCGTCCCACTGTTATATGTCGGAACTGTATGAGGAAAAGGATAAACCTTGGTCAGACAACAAGGTACAGGTCAAGATTGACAACGAAGGACTGGAAAATTAGATATATATTAAGAATCCAAAGTCTCCGGAACTAACACAGGTATCATGGTATTTTTAATGTCTTTTATGTCCCTTTCGTCAAGAACAGGACGAAAGTACAGCTCTTTCACATGTGTACTTGTGTGGAAAGGGAGAACCCATCTCGATGGTGTCTTAGCTTCACCCGACCTTCCCGAACAAATGACGGGCGGTCGAGGTACGTGTGGTTGGGACTCCCTATGATTGACCCTCTCCGGACGGTGTGAAGGTAGAGGGGAAAATTTTTGGGAGGGAGGACGTCCGACTAGAGACGGTGGTACGATTCATGAATAGGATACTCTTCTAGGCGAGACCACAATCCTACCTGTTCTCTAACTATTTTGGATCCAGAAACTATGTCAATAGTGTGTGGAACTTCCTGTTCTCAGGGGTGACGACAGAAACCTCCCGTCCTTACACGTCTATCAGAAGTACCCGTGAGTGAGGGGAAACTTTTAGACTCAACACAAGGAGCTAGGAACGTCTGAAGTCAAGTCCCGGGAAACGAAAAGACGTATAGACGGAACATCTTGTCTCTTCCGCTACCGTGGGGTGAGGTCATGAGAACGGACCTTTTAGGGTACCTGTCTCCTCGGACCATCCGACGTCAGGTACCCCAACGATTCTCAACCTGTGCTGACTCGTTGTAGGGAAAGTGAAAAGTGAAAGTACATAACCTCTTCCTTTACCGTTGGGTGAGGTCGCAAGAACGGACCTCTTAGGGTCCCTGTCCCCTCGGACCACCCGACGGCAGATACCCCAGCGTGTCTCAACCTGTGCTGACTTCACTGAATCGTCGTCGTCGTCGGAACATCTTCAAGGTCCGGATCTTATGACTACGATTCGTCTTCGCATGTGACCTTCAAAAGAGTAGGTGGAAGGACAAAAGTTTGTTAAAGATTGTGTGTAAATTTCTGACGGTCCTTTTCTTAACTTGGGTGGGTGGGTAAAAACACAAAGTGTAGAGGACCTTCAGGAAGGAAAATGGAGAAAAAACAGGAGTCACCTCAACTCATCTACGAATATTAGAAATTCAGGTCTGGGAACTGGGAGTCACGAGGGAAGTTTTCTCTGACTCTAAATAACATACGGTTAATGTGGAGTCATTTCAAATGAAAACAATTTTTTTTTTTTTCTCTCTGATTCAGTATGACCAAACTCCACAAACCAAGAAAAGAATTGGGATTACTCGGGTGTATGGACGACACTTTCGTTTTTACCCTTATGGACCACAGGGAGGTGTACGAGTGACGGAACCGCTCGGTGTAGTAGAGGAGGGAGAAGGGTCCTTGAAAGAGGCACTGATCAATCACCTGACAAGTTGGAGTGTACCCAGGAGTAGGTCTTCGTTTCCTTCCCCGTATGTAGTTCTACCACGAAGAAAACCCGGTAAACGCACACAAGGAGGTAGTTTCCTCCGTTTTGACAGGAACACTATAATAGGGACTGAAAGACAAGTGTCAAAGACCGGGGGTTTCTTTTACGTTTATGTCTGTGTCGCCGGCGGAAACTCCTCCCACCTCTGCACCTACTGAACCATTCATGAAGATTATGTATGGTCCACAAGAGTGCGAATTTGAACCGACTCGATATTTATGTCGGTGGTGCGGACGAATAGTACCTGAATAAACACAAAATCAAAGATTGTGTGGTCGTCGAGAGTTGTGATAATAATAAACAGTAGCAATATTAACATTAGTCTATTCATTAAAGTATTATCTGTCAGGACACGAGAAACCAAGAAATTTAAATAACAAGTACGTCAAATTAGGAGAGTAACTTCCTGACTTTTTCTCGACCCTTCCGATAAGGAAATCGTCGTTTTACAGTATTAAATGACTTTAACGAGAGGTGGTTTTATTCGTCATGTCACACGTTAGACACCCGACTGTTTATTTTCGTCGTAAATTTTGCGGAACAAGAATTTACAAGAGTTACTTGAATTACATTTGTTTTATCTGACTAGCCGCAAACCCCTAAAGACCTGGAATGGTGTGGTACAGACCTACGGACCTTCCGACCCATCTCACAACCGAAAACATAGGTAGAAAGCACACACCCCTGAAGGACGGAAATTCGGAGTGCACTGTCGTCAGGTCATTCGTGAACGTCGGAGAAACACCTCTTCAAGAATCATAACCTTATTTTTCTGTACGAAGCTTAAATCGAGGACTTTAGTAAACAACAAACGAACGACATATCAAGGCGTCAGCACACGCTGACAAACGATGGAGTACTTGAGATCGGGAGGTCCGAGGAGACAGGTACCTCAAAGAGTCCGTTCTTAAGACCTCACCTAACGGTAAAGGAAGAGGTTCCCTAGAAGGGTTGGGTCCCTAGTTTATGTACAGAGGACGTAACCGTCCGTCCAAGAAATGGTGACTCGGTTGTCCCTTTGGGGGATTTTATCAATCACCACTCATTCACACGTTCAGGCACGTACAGTGGTCACTCCCCTTGGTGACAGCGAATACCAGGGGAGGGGGCTCTTCGTCACGAGACTTCAACCAGACGAGGGACGGATTTACACAACAAGGACAAATGTCGACCTCAACTAAATCGAGTACCTACACACCTCTTAGACTCTCGCTGATAGTGACACTACGACTCTCAAGATCTGTCTCGTCGGACCTCCTCCAGAGAGTTCGTCTGGGTCTTCAAGACCGCCACCAGGGACGTTCGATGTGTCTTCACTTAGTGGACTAAAGAACGTCTTACTCATGTCTGTAAATATTCCCTATTACATCTGGGGTATGCACAAATACTTCTCAGAAATAAAAGATTAACCACATAATAAAGAAAAAACCAGAATGACCAGAGTCACATAATGCGTACACGGAAGGACTGGACCATGTGACCACGCCTACGCCGGGAGCACTTCCATAGAGTAGGTCTTGCTGACCACCCGAAGAGTCAGAAGGGGTCCTTCAGAGCAGGTAACAGACTAGGAGATTGTCGTAGTGTTGAATGGGACTAGTTTACCACCGTGATCAAAGAATGGTCGTCTTTCGACAGAAACCCGTCAGTGCCGATTCCCGACCGGGTAAGGAGAAAAATAAATTCGGAAACTCAGTAGTGCAATGAAACCGGACGTCGTCCCTTCCTTCCCCTCATGGGTAAAATTCGTCAATACCACTACAAGAGTACTTCCTTTCTCCGATAAAACCGGGTCGGAGACTGTATAGTCACTTGGATTTTTGTTTTCCTTTGTTTTTGTGTCATTGAGTCTCTAAGTGGTGGTCATCAATCCTAAGACAGTAAAGTAAAGTGAGATGGACGTCCAGAGTATCTTCGAAACCAACACAATTTTGTAAAGAAGGAATTAAAGGGTCAGAAGGGGTCGAGATGGGTTCAGAGGAAAAGGATAGAAAGACCTACTACAAAGGAAAGGATTTTATTCTTTTGTCGTTTCAGAAAAAAAAGACAGGTGTAAGAAGGGACTTAAGACTGAGGAGGAACGACCCACAGTGTCTGAGTCACCACGGGACAGAGGGTATAGCGTCGTCAGGGTGTGTACCAGTAACTACGCGAAGTGAGGTACTTGTAATTATAACTTCCACAGTCACTAAGCAAGGAAGACACCTGACGACGAGTAATGATTAACGTTTTCTTAAGAAGTCACAACACGACTCTTAATTTCTGGGAGACACGAAACTTTTACGTAGAGGTGTTCCTCTCTCCCCGCACGAAATGAGACCCGGAGATCCTGCAGGATAAGGCGATGTGTGTGAACTGTATGTTCACGGGTAAATTTCGGTGGGGTCACTTCCTCCAGTATAGAATGTCAGGTCAGTCCATCAACTCCGGGTCCCCTCCAAACACTGAACCTATTTTGACCCTGTACAGTGTCTTAGTTCTGCCTTTTGAAACAAGATACAATAAGAGTAGTCTAGGAGGCCGTCTTACTTAGTCAAGTTACTCATGCCGGAGTGTTTGTGGGAGTAGAAAGTGTCAAACCCCTCGAAAAAGAGTCTTTGTAGTCAAGAAGACAGTTTGGTCCTTCTCAAACTTAACTCAATCAGGAAACACTATGCAAAACTAAATAAAATATGTGTCACCCTAATAGACACGAAGGGGATTAAGGTGAAGCTGGATTTAATAGACGTATTGGCTTTCGCCGTCGTTCAAATTGTCTGACCCCTCTCTGTTCCGATTCAGTCGGAACTTTCGAGACAGAGACAGAGTACATCCGTCGGACACGCACGACTCACCAGAACGAGTCCTGTGCGACGACACTCATCTCTGCAGGACAGAATCTACCTGTGTGGGTCCAATACAAAGGGACTTTACTCTACACGTCTCGGCACCTCGAGGAACCACGACACGGTCGGCACCGGGGTCTCTCGTCGAGCGTCCTGCAGTAGGAGTCCTCTGGTGTCCGACCAGGAGCCTCCTGGTGGTCAGGGTGTCTACCATCCGAACACACCCCTGACCTTCAGTGGGAGCCCGGACCGAGGAAACCAGGAGAACAGTGACTGTAAGTGACTGAATGTCCCCTCCGTCTCTCTCTCCTCCCTTGAGCTGGGGCCACGGATTAGTTTACCGAGGAACTCCAATACATTATCGTGGGGTGGGGTGGTTCTTGGCGACAGAGTTTACAACCCCCAACCAGAAAACGGTCAATTAAAATACATATTTCAAATCCCGGAATCTTTTAAGGAGTCTTTCGGTACAACCCTTACCCGTCACAAAGTGACTTCAACCAAAAACTTTCATTCACTGGTGTGCACATAAAGACAAAGGTCGCACGTGTCATAATTACGGACCGAAACGTCAAGTAAAACTAAGTCTGTTGTGATATTACGCCAGGTGGTAGAGGGTTTTCGGAGCGAAACCTAGCAAGAGGGTCCACCAGATCCGAGTCTCTTGTTCGACCACCGAGTCACTCTCACCTCCGTCAGTCCTGTGACCCCCACTCCTGTCCGAGTGGGTCTAGGACCTAGACACGAGAGAGAGACGAGGAGCGAGATATTGGAGTTCTACGACCAGTATAATGGACGGAGGGTCCGAATAATGTCGTTTCACACGAGTACTTTCATGAAACATTTGATATTTTACGAAATGTACTTATTTTGCAACACCATGATACTTTTGAGGTTCATCTTCCGTATCCGTCTTGAAAAATTATCCAGACAGAAATAAAGGTAGAACGTCTGGGAATCAGATCAGATCAGAGACACACTAGCTCCATCCCACAATCCTGGGTCCCTTCCAAACATTCCACTAGTACGCGAGGTCAAAGGAATCCTCAACAGGAGGGCCGTATTAACAGAGGAGAGTGAGAGTCTTCACGGGAGGACTACACCGAATATCTATACACCAAGGTGACCCAAAACCAGTACGATCATAGTTTTGGACCCGGGTTCCTTACCTGTATGGAATGGAACGGTGGAGGGTGGGGTGACATCGATTTATGTGTCGTTTTACCTTCAGTCCTTGTCGACCCAACATCAAGTACCGAATCCACACATCAGACGGAGGACACAGGTCTAGACCGGTGGCCTCCTCTCTCTTTACGTGCAGTTCAAATTGTATGAATGTTGGACAGTCCAAAATCACTGGGGATCATTTATTCCAGCTCACTGGAAGCAGGGACGTCGACCGTCCTACCGGACCCTCTTCCGTCCTGGAAGAGTTTCTCCCATGTGTCGGCCGAAACATCCTCGGCGAACTTACTCCCTCGTTCACGACGGGTCCCGCCCCTCCTTCGTGGGGTCCGTGTGGGGTAGGGGTCGGAGTGTAAACACAAAGGGGTCCCGGTGATGGAAACGTGACGGTGCACCCCCCACCCCCACCCCCGTGACTGCCCCCAGACCGTCTGGATCCTCCCCAGGACTTGATAACACGGAATCGAACCCACTCGGAGACTTACAGAGATTCGGGGAGAAGGGTAAATCGTACGACCCTTAACACTAGTGGGAGTACCTCGTTAACAATCCCAATCACTCGTGTGTCACACTGTCGTCCCACCCCTCCCCCGACATCTCCCTTCTACCACAATACCCCCCCTCGACCTCCTTGCCGTCACCACCGCATCCAACAAGACCGACTAATGGTCGGAGAACCTACTCGCAAGACAACAGTCACCCTTTTCTCAAAAGCTCTACCTCCGTCCACTTCTCTTTCTTCGTACCAACCCGTCGTCCGTCCCTCCCTTCAGAACCCTCGTCCCCACGTCCGCAGAGCCCCCGTACAGTAAACTTCAGGACAGGACACGCCCCACACTCAACTCAGAAGTAGAGGGATGAGTCACAGGTCACTGAAAAGACGAAGGGTGATTACACAAAGTTCAACCAATAAAATCCGCTACATATATTGACACCACTTGAGACTGGACGAAGTTCCTCCCGTACCCACTCTGTCCGACGGACGCCTCTCAGGTCAGTAGAGATCTAATGTACCCACGGAATGACGACTTTGGACTTTAGTTAGTGCACCCACTCTCGTTTGTGATGAGGAGTCCAGTGTCCGGGGGTACGGAGGTGCGAAACTAAAATACCGGTTTTGGTTTGTAGACACATTGTAGAGAAAGATCTTCATTTACTTTTGTCTGATAGGAACTTTCATCGTCGTCTATTGTCAGACTGGTCCTTTTGTATCTTCATCGTGCACACTATGGAAGACAGTAATGAGTACTAAAATTTTAACGTAAGGTTCGATATCCCGTACTTAAACTATTTTACTCCCTTGAACTCCGTACTAGGTCGTGTGGTAGCTTCTACGTCTGTGTATGGTGCACCGGTGTACCGAAGCAACAAATAAAGTGTCCTACGACACAGACAGTGATCCCAATTCTGGTACGGGACGACTCTCCAGAGGTCACTAAGACTTTTGTTCTAAGGTAAGGGATAACACCACCAGGCGGGTGGACCTAATCCTTGCCAGGACGGGTCCCTCCGATTTCTTTCCCGTACCACTCGGCAACCGTTTAGGTCGGAATGCATTCCACAGGTACCTAAAAGAGATAGAAACAGGATCGCTCTTATTTTACACAAGTAAAGAATGGTCAAACGGAACTGTGTTCAACCGTCTCCTATCCCCATTTTCCTTCAACGTTCGCAAAGGTTTCGGTCCACCATACTGTGGGACCAGAGTGGACCGTTACATGCCGTCCTCAACCGTCTTAGGCGTTCTTCGACACGTTCAGACTGGACAGTAAAGACGTCGAAGTCGTCGTGGGTTCTCTGGAGAAACAGTTGTGACTCAAGGACACCTGACACAGGCACAAACGATCTCTTCCACTTGTGGTATCTTACCTGAGTGGTGATTCTTTTACTCTCAGACAGAACCTGGTCCGAAGGGAATACCGAGTCGACCATTTCTTAGGTGGACGTTACGTCCTCTGGACCGAAACTAGGGACCCAACCCTTCCAGGGGACCTCTTCCCTTTCCGATAGGTGAGGTCATAAGACCGGACCTCTTAAGGTACCTGACATATCAGGTACCCCAACGTTTCTCAGTCTGTACTGACTCACTGAAAGTAACGTGACCTGGTCGTAAATTGTCTCCGTGTTCAGAAAGTGTTTCATTATGTCTTTAGGGTCAGGGGAGGACTGAAAAGAATCATTTTCCTCTTTATAGTGGCGTTTGCACATAGACACCGTACTCGTAAAGTGTTCACCTGTCTTGACTCTGTGAATCTACACTCGAGACGGTCGGAGTCGGACTCCCGACGTCCCGTTCCCGTCAACCTCTTCCGGTCGGTAAGGTCTGCGGTACGGACGACCAGACGTTTCCGTTCCCATCTCTATCCCCTGAATTTTTTTTCATTTTCCTCGATCTCAAGGACTACATGAGATAGAACCCTTCATCGTACGAACAAAGTCAGTAAGTAAATTTCGTTTGACCGACGTGACAAAACTAGTAATAAGGGTTTCACACTGGTCTCCACTGAAAGTGACAAAGGTTTGTAGTTTATGTGAGTGTTACAACTCTGACGATGGCTTTGGGATTTCCTACTTGATCTCTGAAGTTTCTGTTAAACTCTCTGTCAAAATGAATTGTCGTCGTATGTGCACAAAACTGGAGTTGTCGAATT
This sequence comes from Capra ibex, assembly GCA_006410555.1. Taxonomy (NCBI): domain Eukaryota; kingdom Metazoa; phylum Chordata; class Mammalia; order Artiodactyla; family Bovidae; genus Capra; species Capra ibex. The sequence goes on along the minus strand of SJYO01016970.1, from coordinate 28,865,920 downwards.
CATAAGTAAAGTTTCCTTGGAACAAGAGAATTCGTCGTTCTGAATACCAATAATTTTACCTAGACACCTGAGAACAGGGACCTCTACTTCTGAGTCGGAGGGTAGGAAGAGAGGAACAGGCTCGTCTCCTCTCCGTCACTCTTCCCGTTGCACTCGAACCCTCTTGGATCATTGGTCTGACCACGTCGTCAGACAAAGTACCCTGGAAAAGTTTACATCGTCGAGAAGTGTAGATTTACGGCAATTAATACAATCAAGTCAGAGAGTCAACAAAGACTGGAACGCTGGGGTACCTGACGTCGTGTGGTCCGAAGGGACAGATAGTGGTTGAGGGTCTTTAACGAGTTTGAGTACAGGTAGTGCAGTCACTACGGTAGGTTGGTAGAGTAGGAGGCAGTAGGGGAAGAGGAGGACGGAAGTTAGTAAGGGTCGTAGTCCCAGAAAAATCTTTTCAGTCAAAAAGAGTAGTCCACCGGCTTCACAACCTCGAAGTCGAAGTCGTAGTCAGAAAGGTTACTTATAAGTCCTGACTAAAGGAAATCCTAACTAACCAAACTAGAGAGACGACAGGTTTCCTGAGAGTTCTCAGAAGAGGAAATACCAGAATGTAGGTTTTACTGATGGCCTTTTTGGTATCGAAACTGATCTGTATGGAAACAACCGTTTCATCACAGAGACGAAAAATTATACGACAGAGCCAATCAGTATCGAAAAGAAGATTCCTCGTTCGTAGAATTAAAGCACCGACGTCAGTAGTAGACGTCACGAAAACCTCGGGCTCTTTTAGTTCAGACAGTGAGAAGGGTAACAAAGGGGTAGAGAACCGACACTTCACCATCCTGGTCTAAGGTACTAGAATCAAAACCCTCTTTTCGTTCACCGGTAAAATCAAACGTAGGATCAGAAATAGTGCAATTTCACGATGTTTCATACCTCCCTACTTTGGTCTGACGGACAGAAAACGAGAGGAACGACAGCACCGTTCCTACACTCGAGGGGTGAGTCTCCTGTCAGTTCTCTTGAACTCCGACACCTGTCACCCTTGTCGTCGATTGTGACCGACTTTGTGTTGCTCCGAGACAAGAGAGGTGTATGTTCTTCACGCTGTGTCCGTCGACTACGACGCCAAGTCACTACAATGACCCTTCTGGTGAAGAAAACCGGAAAAGAAGTAGGCAGCGGTAAGTTTCGTCCTTCTTTCTACCTGTCCCGTCGTGGTCGACACCGACGGAGAAGTAATCCTTTCCGTCCCCACTAGGATTTCGGTGTCTGAAGAAACCCGTTTTTAAGTTCCCGTGAGTCCCTTCATTCTCCTGGACATAACAAAGTACCCGAAGGGACCCCCGAGTCTACCATTCCTTAGAGGGACGTTACGCCTTCTGAGCCCAAGTTAGGGACCCAATCCTTCTAGGGGACCTCTTACCGTACCGTTGGGTGAGGTCATAGGAACGGACCTCTTAAGGGTACCTGTCTCCCCGGACCATCCGATGTCAGGTATCCCAGCGTCTCTCAGTCTGTGCTGACTCGTTGATTGTGAAAAGTGAAAAAGTTGAACTCTGTCCGGTCCCTCTTCGTCCGTCTTTTACCTACAACCCGATCGGTTGACCGTCAGACAGTGGGTCAAGGAAGTACATGTTCGACATTTGAGTTCTCTTCAACGGAGGGGAAAGTTTTAAAGGTAAAGCTAGGTGTATACCATGAACCACCCGAACAGACTCTAAATTTAGTCAATTAATTTTATTGTGAAACTATTTCACTCGGTCATTCACAACCATTTGCGGTCGGGAGGTCCTGAGGACGAGTGCGAGGAGGTAGAAGACAGGATCGGTCTCTAAGACGTCTTTAGGGACCTACCCCGACCCCGGCAAGACGGCAGACGGGATTACGAGTCCCGGGTGACAGACCCCACACGACCCAGGGGAGGAGCCGGACAGACGACAGAGACGGGGCCTCGAGTCCCTTCGTGACTTCTCCACGTCGAGAGGAGCGTGACTCTGGTGACCGGGTTCGAACCGCTTACATCGTCGACCCTCTGTCCCCTCCTTCCTCATGTCTGTCCTTAGGTCCCGACACGGTGACCACTAGGGTGTGGAGACAAAAGTAAGGAGGAGAGAGGTGTCTTCGGACGAAACATTAAAGGTGGTTCGTAGTATTCTCGGGTCGGATCCTAGTGTGACGAAGGGAAAGGTTAGGTCGGCAACGGATCGAAACACTGGTCCCGGGTCAACGAGTCGGTAACAGTCGGTCAACTACGTCGACAGTCTGTTCCGGACAATACACGGAGCGAGGTCTCAACAGTTCTATCTACTTCTGTTGGGTGTACTATACGAATCGTGTATTAGTCACGTGCCATTGTGAAGGGTAATGGTAGCCGGGGAGGTGAAGACAAAGAAGGAAGAGATGTGTCGTAGACAGACCGAAATTTTACGGGGGAAACGGCCGACGTTTGCCTGGGGTATCGGGAGGTACGTAATCGACTATCCGTTGAGGTGGAGACGGGAATTGAACGAGACCCAGAGTTCTCAAACAGTGAGGGTTGTCCGGTAGACAAAAGAGGATACTTTACCTGTGGACGGAGATTCCCTACCCCCTTGTCTTCTACTTACCTTTTCACGAGATTCTCTTTTATTGGACTTCCGTAAAACTCAGGACCGACCCGTCTCTCTACACACGTGTACGTACCCGTATACAAGGCTCGGTACCTTGGAGTCCTCCATCCAGTGTAACGTTCTGTAGTGAAGTGGTCCGAGGAAGCAAATTTCGGAAGGGAGGGGAAGGAAGAAGGTTGAGGGACTCGGAACTTTCCAACAACGACTTGGTGTTTTCTGTGGCCCTAAGAACCGGAGGTTCCCTCTTCTTAAGTTAGACCCCGGTCTCGAAAACACATTATTTCAAAATAATTTCTTATTTCCTCTATCTCTTTCGAAGACTGTATCTGTAGTCTTTCCCCGTCTTTCTCATGGAGGACGATCAGAAATCGACCTACAATACATCGATGATCGTCAGACGATTACTTTCTTTCCTTTACAGAGTTTTGAGTCTTTTACCGTGGTCCGGGGAGTGGGTGTTCTACGTAAAACTCTAGTAGAACCGTGGTCCACTCCGTAGGGTCCGGTGTTTTGTTAACTAAACTTAGAACTTCTTTCCGTCTAAGGTATGTTTAGTATCAAAGTAATTGTATCTATTTCTCTTGTCACATACTCACATTGTGTGACCAAACAGTTCAGTCAAGACTCGGAAATCCGTCTTGGCTGAACTTCTGTCTCAGACCCCATTTACGTATCATGTATTTGTATCGAATTCTGTTTGTAAAGGTATTCTTTTTACGTAACCAATCGAGTCCCAAACTCTTTTCAATTCAAGTCCACCTCGGTCCACAGTAATACCGTTGTGTCTCAAAAGTCTCTTTGGAGAAAAATTTAAACATATCTCCACCCCTTTTACATTGTGGTCAAACAAAGAAGGGCGACCAATCTAAAATTTTACAGACTGTGAACGTCGGATAAAGGAGGAAAACCTCTGGAGACCGGAAGGACGGACAATGGGAGAGCAAGGGGGGAAAAGAAAATCCTCATAATACAACGGATCCCTGTCCCCACAGCAAGAGTAAGGTATTGACGAAGACTCGACTATTCCCCATAACAGGGATTTAACCACTCCGTCGTATAAGAGGATTGGGAGTATAACTCCCAGAGACTAGGTCCTTGGGGTTCATCATCTACCTTCTTCGACCGCCGTCAACGTACCCAAACTCGTTGGTAAACATTGAATTTTCGGAAGTACGTTGATCTTTGTTTAGGTCGATGTGTCAATGTCTACGTCCCTCGTTTGACCTTTTTGTCTTGTTAGCCTTAATCACAATAATTCTATCAAAAGATGGTACCCCTTGATTAATTGCAGAGGGTTTCACTCCGTTAACGACGAAGTCTTCATCGGTATCGGAGTTAGTAGAACAAGCACACAAATCATTTTACTCATTGTAATCACGAGTATAGTCCACATATACGTGTCGTGACCCATACTTATTACCGTGTCCAAAGAGGAACACGTCGACAGTCTTATAGATTTCGGTTAGACAAAACATTTTGGTGGAAAGATTAAACATGAACAAGTCGTCATTTTCGACTTTATCGAAAAACTCTTACACCCCTGGTTTGGTCAAACAACCAAACCCGGACGACTCAGAGTCAATATTCAAATATATTTTCGGCCCGTTCAAGGGGTATTGGGTCTTAGGTTTACGTCGTCATTGGACACTAAGGGGTTTTAGGAGAGTTAACAGAATTTCAGTATCCATCCCCTACTAAATCATATCCAAATTAAGAGAGTCCCGGATACCGGGAGTCAAGTCAGCGAGTCAGTACAGGCTGAGAAACGCTGGGGTACTTGACGTCGTGAGGTCCGGAGAGACAGGTAGTGGTTGAGGTCCTCAAGTGAGTCTGAGTGCAGGTATCTCAGCCACTACGGTAGGTCGGTAGAGTAGGAGACAGCAGGGGAAGAGGAGGACGGGGGTTAGGGATCAGGGAAGACTATACTAATCCGGGTCTATAGATTGTCTAACAACTGTTTCAACTCGGAAAAGAGAACTACGGAACATTGGTGTCGGACGGTCTTTCAAATTCTTTAGAAGACTCCGAACACTTGTTTCGAAGGAGACAGAGTCGTGTCTCGTCTTATAGTAGATGTATAGCATCTATAAGCCTCGATAATTTCAAAACATCTAGGGCACTGATTGAAACAGGTTTATTCACTCCCGACAGTACTTTAGGGACCCCGTTTTGACAGATACAATTGACTCTTCGACCGACGTATCCCAGAAGTTTCCGTTTATCTTTAACTGAAAGGAGACGGTTTCCGTGACTTATCTTCTGTAGAAAATTTAGTTAATGACTCTTTATAAACCGAGAAAGTCCTTAAAGTCTGTTATCTCATATTCCTAATTCGTGGTACCCCACATTTCCTGGATGTCGGAGTAAATAATAAATATTTAGAACTTGATCAGAGGTAAATGGTAGACTAAAGAAATATGGGGTTTATCCTCACAACGTACCTGACAATGTCCCTTAATTATCGGAGACGAGGAAATTTAAGAGTTACTACCCAAAATTAGGAAGGAATTGGAGTCCAAAGTCACCTATGACGAAGAATACACCTTTATTCACACCCAGAAACTCGAACTGTTGATGTCCTTATCGTAAAACACGGACTGGGTGTCTAAAAGGTAGTCGGGTGTGAGATACTAAATGTAAAACAAGTTAATTGCCCTCTCTTTTCCTCCCGAGGTATAAGTATTTTTGTCTCCGTACCTGGAACGAGCCATATAGGGTGGGGTTTTCCCCACTCCCTCTGAGACCGTGCTAGTCTTTGAATACACTTTTATCGTGTCTCAGGATCAATGTCGAATTTCTTGTTGACTTTATTATGGAAAACCGAGCAGGTCTGTCAGGGTGACGCCTTCACTTAGTCCTTCTTTCACCCGGTCCCCGAAGTCATTCGTGTCTCTTTAAACAGGGTCACAGGTTTTCCTTTAGCTGCCTAACCGGGGGGTGTCAGTAATTATGGACCCCAAAGAGTCCACGTAAATCCTGCCCTCGAACACACCCCTGGGGGTCCGTGGAAGTTAGGACTAACAGAACTCTCAGACTGGGGACTTTGGATACGGAGACCCCCGTCAGAGAGGAGGTCACACCAGGGAACGTCTGGCTTGTACCTCGGACCCCGCCGGATCTACGGACTCCCGTTAGGGCGAACTCCACGGGAGGAAAGGTGTCATTATCGTTCGGGTGGGGAAAAGGGGACCCAGGGAGACCCGTAACAAGAGTCCGACGAATTCTCGCCAAGGCTGTCGGTAGCTTTCCCGAAGACGGACAAGGAAACAGAAAGAGACGGAAAGAAAGAAAAGGAGTATAAGGGATGGTTTTATCTGACAAACCCGGTCAACGTTGTCTAATAGATTTCTGACTAAACCAGGGATGTGGACAAAATTATCGAATGTCGTCTATGGACCTCGGTTAACTCACTCTTTAAATAGAAAATTCTAGTGAGAAGGGAGAAGTGAAAGCCCTAGTTAGAGTTACTTAGACGCTTCCCGAAGAGAGTCAGATAGATCCTTAAATGGTCCTCGAAGGAAGGGGAGGACAAGATACAAACGGTTAAACCGTATCAAATTTCAGAATCGCACACGAATGGACTCAGGAAGTTCCTTTGTAGACTGTTTTACTGAGACTAGGGTAGAAGGAAATCGGCACAATATCAGGGTCAGACCAGGATATCAGCCCTGGTGGACTAAGGGTCTCCCTTCCCACCGATAGAGCGGGAGGGTGAAGGGATGACTATGTAATGGTTCGGTGAGTAGAGGTATTCGTTATCGAAAGGGGTTTTGAGCTCAAAAACTCAGTCCACAGTCGCAAACAGGGTTCTATATGTAGTGTAGGAACGTTCATCCAGTATCTCGTTTCATTGTGGAAATTTTCGGGATTATATAAAAAGACCCAGGAGATTTATCAGAGGGTCTAGGAGGAACTAAGAAACATAAAGAAGTATTCTTTTCCCGAATAATTGAGAGTATCTGACTAATAAAGAGGGTCACCCACGAAGTACTTCTCGGTTGTCGAACACACCGACAAGGAGTCGGAGAGACCGACGAGACCCGTATACTAGGGTCCCTATCTGACCTTTTTGGAAGAAAAGAAATAGAGAAACAGAGGACAGGAGGTAGAGTAGGATATAAAGTGGGAATCAAAAACGACAGACTCGAAGAGAATGAAACTAACAGACTCAAAGATAACTTTGGTCTCATCACACTCCAGCATGATTCTGTCCCCAACAAACCTGGAGGTGAACCCGTCAAACTTAGAGTCAAACCCAAAAATGACTCTGGTTCCGTTTGAAAGGAGTCGTCCACCACCCCACCGCCCCACCTCTCGTCCCAGAGACTGAAAGGCAAACGAGTCAAACCTCGGACCCACACCCCCGTTTCATCCTCCTGTCCTCCCTCGACTTCCAAAGTGCGGGTTTAGATATGGGTATCCTGTGTTCAGACCGTATAGAGTGTCTCTTCTTCCCGTCGCGTATACGATGAAGATGGGTAAAGGGAACAAAGGATGTCTTGGCCAGATTAACATTTGGTCACAATATTAGTTCTCTGGGAGGTTGGCCGGTGACGACCCGTAGGAGGTCACCTGCGACACCGGTGTGTCCCTCACAGGGTGTCCCTCTGGTCCGCACGGAAGAAATTCGGGACCCCCAGTTTAGATAGGGTCCAAAAGTCCTATGTCAAGTTTCCTCACTCCGACCTTAACAATCGAGGGTAGACATTCACTCTTTTTTTCGCTGGTCACGGGAGAAAGATGGCCTCCGCAGGGAGGGACGAGATCTGCCCCCACATCTGTCTGACATGTGGTTCCGAAAGGGAAGGACCAGCCTGAATCAGACGGGGAGTGACTGCGTCCGCGGTACGAGTAGGGAGGACCAAGAGGGTGACTCCACCCCACCCCTACGGGGTCCCCATCTGCACTACCGTAGGGACTGACTACAGGTTGAGGAGTGGCAATTTTGTAACGAACGGAGACTACGGTGGGTCCCACGTCTCATTGGAAGGTCTTACGGAGGGTTCGATTCTGGGGAACCCTTTGTAAACAGTGGACTCACGGACACGCACTGGGACTCATATAAGGACTGGTGTCATTCTGAACATGCTTGTATTTTGACTCTACAAGGAAGGTTCGTAACGGTGTGGTCAGATTCCTTATCGTCTTCTCTACCACTTCCCGACCGGTTACTCCTTTTTCACTAAAAACAGAATTTCAATAATCCCGGCCAGGAAGGTCAAGTAAGGGTGTCTAAGGTGTCTTTCTTATAGATTCCTCAACCCTGTTTTCGGTAACTTTTCGGAGGAGACCAGGTGATTCTCGATCGCAATGGTTTTCTTCTTTGGGTAACATGAAGGTCAGATTCATTGGAAATTGTAGTCTCTACGAGAACCTCGATCTCGAGGTAGATCGAAGGCTTGAAAACTGAGGATCGTTCTGATCCGAGAAGGACTAGTGGTTAGGTTCAGACCCTAGATTCGTTGTCATGTGTCATTGTCGTGTCTAATGTTCAGGGAACTTTCAGATACTAGACTGTCAATCCAATCATCAAGATTAAGGGTTCTTTAATACTTTACCAGTTCCTCTAGCCTTTCAAACTGGCTCTTTCCTCTCAAGTCAGGTGTGCGAAACGGGTAAAGACCAACCAGGGATTTCCTCTGTAACCCACTGAGAACCGTAACCGTCCAGTCATATTAGGGGACTGTCTAAAAACGGTATTCGGCATACTCCGAGGCGCTTTGGCGTCTCGTCCCGAGGAGTGAACGAAACACGTCGCACACAGTAAGTAAGTGTGTTCGTGCGACATCTCAATCATTTTATGTCGTCTTTCGCACAAACGATCCTCTTGTTTCTTGATCTCGAGGTTCGTAGGAATGGAACAGGACTTCTTAGGGCCTGCTCGGGGGTGTTACTTTCCAACAACGACTTGGTGCTTTCTGCGACCCTAAGAACCGGAGGCTTCCTCTTCTTAAGTTAGACCCCGGTCTGTACTCCGAACGAGTGAGGCTCGAAAACACATTTTCAAAATAATTTCGTATTTCCTCTATCTCTTTCGAAGACTGTATCTGTAGTCTTTCCCCGTCTTTCTTATAGGGGGACGATCAGAAATCGACCTACAATACATCGATGATCGTCAGACGATTACTTTCTTTCCTTTACAGAGTTTTGTGTCTCTTACCGTGGTCGGGAAGTGGGTGTTCTACGTAAAACTCTGTTAGAACCGTGGTCCACTCAGTAGGGCTCGGTATTTTGTTAACTATGCTTAGAACTTCTTTCCGTCTAAGGGTATGTTTTTATACCAAAGTAATTGTATCTAATTCTCTTGTCACATATTGTATGACCAAACAGATCTGAAATCCACCTTAACTGAACTTCTGTCTCAGACCCCACTTACATATCTTGTAATTGTATCGAATTCTGTTTGTAAAGGAATTCTTTTTACGTAACCAATCGAGTCCCAAACTCTTTTCAATTCAAGTCCACCTCGGTCTACAGTAATACCGTTGTGTCTCAAAAGTCTCTTTGGAGAAAAGTTTAAACATATCTCCTCCCCTTTTTACATTGTTGTCAAACAAAGAAGGACGGCGAATTCTCTCTAATTTTTTTACAAACTGTGAACGTCGGAAAAACGAGCCAAACCTCTGGGGACCGGAAGGACGGACACTGGGAGAGTCGGGACTAGGAGGTTATGGTAGTCCGGATCTACGGAAAATACCCGATACTACTAGTCATCTCTACTTTGGATTATCTCCAAATTAGTGGTGAGTATATAACGTCATGTGGGTGGCCGTGTCCCGGCGTCCCGGCGCGTGCCGGTTGTCCTGAGTCCTTCCCAGTCCCGATTTCCGATGACACACACACACATACACTATCTTCTTCCCGTTTCCAGTAGGGAACTGAAATGTACGTGTTATATGTCCACGTGTGTCTGAATTTCGGAGGCCGTGCATGTATGTACCTGTGAGTGAGTAATGCGTAAGTTCCGATCAGGACACGGGTCATACGTGCGTCTGTGCATGTGTAAAGGAAAGACCCAGTGACACAAGTAAAGGCACCCGTCGTAAAGGATTTCTTGTTCAGTATTACCCAGTCCTCGGATGAAAAGTAACCTCCGATCAATGAAATGTTATAACATCACCAAAAACGGTATGTAACTGTACTTAGTAGGTAAACACATGTACACAGGGGGTGAGGAGAGTGGAAGGAGGGGTAAGGTAGGGACTCCCGTGGCCGGGACTCGTCGGACAGAGTACGTAGTTCGTACCTGACCGCTAGATAAAGTGTATACCATTATATGTACAAAGTCACGGTCAGAGAGTTTAGTAGGGTGGGAGCGGAAGAGGGTGTCTCAGGTTTCCTGAAGTAGAATTATTAGTGTAGTCACTAGGACAAAGGTTTACTCCAGTGTAAGACCTCCACTCCCGAGTTATGCCGAAGGCATCCCTGTACCAAGTCGGGCAGTGTCGGTGACACTGACAACTGACGTAGACGTCCCTTATTTACACACCGCAATCCTCTCTCTCTCACCACACCATGTGTCTCCTCCCTGTAACTCAACCTGCGTGTGTGTCTGCACACTCGTCCGAAGACCTCTTGCACAAAACATAGACAACCGATGGATCTTGTCACGGACTTTATGTCTTCCCTCCGTTACTAAAATCAGGGGAAGAAAGATATTTATATTTCTTCACACACACACCACACAGGTTAACTACTCCTATTGTAAACAGGTGGAACACACTCACCCTTCCTAGTCTAACGGTTGGACATTTCTTTCTCAGGCACACAGACATAAATAACTCTTATACTTACACTTTGTCTGGCGTTTCACAAGAGACTCACAATCGACAACAATAACTATTCATACACAGAAACATAGGAAAATAAGTACTTTAAAGTATACAAGGTTCCTGCCTCTGGTCCACCAGTCACAGGGTGTACCGGTTCGTATACCGGGATGGTGGACGGGAATACCTGTATCCACCTTGTGCGTCGAGAATACGGTTGAGGTTCCGACCGTTCTTCTCCGCAAAGAGAGAAAATTTTTGAAAAAAAGTAACTTCCTATTAACAAAATGTCAAAACACAACCAAAGACGGTATGTAGTTGTACTTAGTAGGTATCCATATATATATACAGGGGAGGGAGAACTTGGAAGAAGGGGTGAGGGTTGGGTAGGGTGGGGAGATCCAACAGTGTCTTGTAGTTAAACTTGAGACACTCAGTATGTCGTTCAAGGGTGACCGATAGATAAATTGTGTACTATCACATATACAAAGATACCCCCACGGAGAGAACTATAAGGTCGATAGGGTCTTCGTCCAGGGTGAGAGGTGGGTAAGGGACTGGACACAGAACCCAAGGAACAGATGTTTTAAGTTAAATCATTCGCATGTAACTCGTAGACGACAAAGGTTTTGTGTCGACCCGCGAGGTCTTCCAATCTTATCCTCTTGTGTAACGACCAGGAGGTCTACCAGTGTCTATGGGTTTGGGTGTCCCACTCTTTCCGATATTTCCTGTTTTTACTCGGAGTCTGTGACTTCCTCGTTACCTCAAGTCCGAACCATCGACCCCCGTAAAAGATCTCAACCACCGTAACTTCTGTCTGGTACTTACCTTGTTCTTAGATTACTCTCTTTCCGTCCGACGAGTTTATCTCTTGTGTCGGTTCAAGTCTGGTCTGGATCCTTTCCCATTCACCAACCAAACCGACCTCCTACTCCACGTACTACCTTTTGCCGCTCGTCAGTCTGACGTTTCTATCCAGTCCGTCGACAGTACTCTTCTTTGTACAAAAACTTTTCTTTTTACGTTAGTCTACCCGGGAAGTTCCAATAAGACCGTCTCTCCTGCCTCTTCTACGTCGCAGTCGTCAGACGTCCGACGACCTCACCGGAGCCTCGCTCCTACTCTCAGGTTTGGTCCCGTCGGGGGCCCCTTCACCTCTCCTCCTACCGACTCTCGTACTGGGCCGACTGTCGGTAAGTCGTCGCCCTTAGGTCGAGGGGCGGGGGTCCCTCGGACTTTAAGGACCTTTTGGCCTCGGGCGACAGTTCCCGTACACAGACAGACGGGAGAAGTCGGGTGAACAGTCCGACTCAATCGAACAAGAGGGGAGAGGAGGAGAAGTCTCGTGCGGTGGGTCGACGAGTGAGAGGGTGGAACTGTGTCGACCTGTGTTGACAGGTAGAGGGAGACCGGAATCGGTGTAGGGAGAGACTGGAAGGGAAGAAACGTCCTTTCACGAAGGCTGGACCATGGAGAACAAATACGTCGGAGGACGTTTCGAGAAAAGACACACCAAACGGACACAGGGGTTCCTCGTCCTTTGGGACCCCTCGTCTTATTGGTGTCCGACGTCCACACGGCCGGGGAGAACCACGGGGACGTGGAGACAGGACAGCCCGAGCCCCGAGGACAGGGACCTCTGGGTGGGACACTCTCTTCACCCAATTCTTAGTGTCCGCGACGAAGAACCCTCCGAAGTCCTTCCTGACGGATGGGGCCGAGGACTACGTCCCGAAGGACTTGAACCGAGATGCAATCTTAGGTGGGCAGTAACGACAAGTCAGTGAGTCAGTACAGACTGAGACGTTGGGGTACTTGATATCGTGAAGTTCGAAAGGACAGGAAGTGGTAGAGGGACTCAAACGAGTTTGAGTACAGGTAACTCAGCCACTACGGTAGGTTGGCAGAGTAGGAGACAACGGGGGAGGAGGGGGACGGGAGTTATAAAGGGTCGTAGTCGAAGAAAAGGTTACTCAGTCGAGAAGCGTAGTCCACCGGTTTCATAACCTTGAAGTCGAAGTCGTAGTCAGGAGGGTTCCTTATAAGACCCAACTAAAGGAAATCCTAACTGACCGAACTAGAGGAACTACAGGTTCCCTCAGAGTTCTCAGAAGAGGTCGGGATGTTCAGTTTTCGTAGTCAAGAGAAACCACGAGTAGAAAGAAATGCCAGGTTGAGAGTTAGGTATGTACTGATGACCTTTTTGATATTGAAACTGATCTGTCTGGAAAAGACCGTGGACTTATCGAAATTTTTGAGGACGACGGGTAGGACCCAGGGTCCGGGACGGGTACCTTAGTTGCGTCCACGATCCGTAGCGATCACTAATTTCTAGGGAGCTACTAAAGCACACACCGGTTCAAACTCGTGGTAGAGGACCACAGAAAGAGGGACAGAAATCGAGAGTCGCACTCGGTCCCTGTGGTCGTCTTTCCGAGAGATCAGTGAGGAAGGGTACACTGAACTCGTAGAGTCCTGAAGGTCCTTGGTTCGCCCTTAAGAAACGGAGGAAGGGAAGATTAGCAAAGGGAAAGAGAAAGGAGGATGGTTCAGTCTAGGATCAGTCACTCGTTCTCAAAGGAGGGTGACGTGTCTTACTTTGTTATTTAGGGGGGTTTCTTCGTGTCCGTTCTTCCAAGTCCAGAGCAGGGGTGGAGCAGGTAAAAGACTGAAGAAATCCCAGTACACTATTTTCCTTCGTCTTAGAGGGGGTCTTGGTTGGAGACGGAATTAGATATGAGGGAAGAAGGTAAGGGGATTGTCACCTAAAACAAACAAACGACAAATTTGTACTCTTGTGAAAGGAGTTTACTTTCGGAGATGTCTTCGAATTATATGTACCGTCTGTTTCCGTTGCGGTAAGACCATCTCTTCTGAACCCCACCGCCGGACCGTCCCGGGGAGTCCAGCGGGGTCTCGTCACCCCTCTCGGTACCCGACCCGCCCCGGGACCTGACCCCAACCGAGGGGTACAGAGATCAGAGAAAGGAGGACAAAGAAAGAGACATTTAAGTCTCACCCCCGTCCACTCTCGAAGGAATGGGACAAGTACGTGTGAATTTGGTCTTGTCGTGGAAGAGACAAAAGGAGTAACCCTCAGGGACATTCTATAACATAGTAGTCTCCCGCGGTACTCGAATTTTTGAAGTTTCTGTGACGTATTGCGAATAAAGAATCAGAAAAAAGTGAGCCAAAGTGCACTCGTAAAATGAATGACACACAGTCCGTGACAAGATCTGTGTAGTTATTTGTGTGCAGCACCCAGTCGTCGTTGGAAAGCGACAGGTCTCCTCCTTCGCGAGACGAACCCGGGCTCCGGAAAGGATCGTCGGAACGAGGTATGTGTCGACCCTCTTGTCTCTCTCTGTCCTACTACCGTACCAGAGGTGTACCTCTCCGTTCACCCTCCTTAAGTGACGCGGACTCGTGTCCCGAGTTCTCTTCTCTCCCCCTTTGGGAGAAAGTTTGGGGTTGTGAAGGACGAGGACCCTCCTCATCTTTTTGGGAAGGAATTGACTTGATTTCCTTTAGAATGAGTCCCCTGTTGACGTGCACTACCTTAAACTCCTAGACCGAGTGGTAAGACGGAGGTGAATTAATCTCACCCAAAGTGTCCCTTCCTCGGAGACGTCCCTCGTGTCCTCTCCTTCCGTTCCCCTCGTCGGGTGCTTCTGGGACGAGAGTCAGAGACCGCGGTCAGAGAGATCCTAGGCAGTCTTTACTACCAGACCTTCTAGGAGGCTAATTAACGAAAGGCCGGGACTCTACCGTGGAGGTAACGGTCAGTTTCAAAATTAATTAGTACGGTCGTCTACCCGACAGTACCCGGAGTCGTCGTGCCCATTACTTGAGTAAATAATAGTCCGAGGTAGTCACCCTCCGGCAGGTCCGAAGACCCCTTTCTCCTCTCGGAGGACTGTAGTCCCGGGTCCTAGGGAAGTCAGACCCCTCACAGAGACCTTTGTGAAACCAAAGTCTGGTAGGTGACCGGGACTTCTTCTCTCCCTACCCCATTCTTCCCCTGAACTTTCGGACCGGGAAGGTCACTACGTCCTCCGACCGGACCGGGAGACCATGGGGGACGTGGACTGGGTACTCTACTCCCACTCCGGTACTGTGGGAGAATCCGTCCCCGTGTAGTCCTACGAAGTTGCGTGTTCACGAGGCTCTAGGTCCGAGGACCGGAGACCCGCTCCACGACCTAAAATACGGGGCCCGACAGAGTAAGTAAGAGGCGTCACGGGTGTGGTACAAGACGTACGGTGCACAAATTAGTCGTGACAACTTAATTACCCTCTTACCTATTCACTTTACACCCCACGGGTCGTACCTTCGATGGTGATATTTTTCTTTTTTCAAAATAACACGGGTTCACTCCAGACTCCAAGATTCGTTAGGGAGTGGATCCTCGGACCTCGAATAGTATCTGTACCCAGAACGAAACCCCAAGTGTCATATGGTGACCGTTCTGACCCTGTCTGTCTTCTGTATTGTTGACACCGGTCCTTTACCAGTGTCTCACAGTGTTGATCTTCCCTGTCATTCTTATGTGACAGAGGGAGGAGGAACCGACTCCTCTGACTCCTAGTCGTCTCTCCTGGACGGGTTCCAGTGCGTGCGTCAACCCCGTGTTGACCTGGACCTTGGGTTCAGAAGACCAAGGATTGGGACAAGAGAGACACAGAGGTGTGGGGGGCGGTTTTGGGAAGGTGCTGGACGAACGGCCCCAGTGAGTGTCACCGGACGGGACACAGGTCTCCTGGGGTCGGGGATGACACGAACAGGACGAGAAACCCGACCGTAAACAGAAAAGAAGATGTCTCAGGAAGGAAAGAGGTAGACATCAAACATACCTCCCCTTGTAGAACTGGGTCGTGGGGGTGGAGGACGACATCGATTTGAGACGTCTTCACCAATCAGACCTAGGTCCGACGGGTGGAAGTGCACGAAGGTGTGCCCCCTCGTCCGGTCCCCGGGGGGTGGACACATTTCCGAGTCCCCAGGTGACGCGAGACACCAGTGAGAGGGGTCAAACAACTCGTCACCCGTCTCATTTGTCCCCGTCAAGATAACCCAGGTAAAGGAACCTCGTACAGTAGTGTTAAGAGAGGATCACACCTTTTTGCTACTTCACGGGAAGAGACTTTAGTCTTTGGGACTTTCTTCCTTCAGAGACGCCTCAACTATGACACACCGGTACCATGATTCTGTCTTTTGTCAGTGGCAAAAGGAGACGAAAGAGACGTGGCCAGTCTAGTTTACCATGTCGCCCACTTGACGACTCTGACCCAAACATAAAACGCTCTTACTGTCTTTGGAGAAGGACCGACACGGTCCGCGACTCTGTTCGTGGGATGTGTAAAATCATGTTTAAGGGTAATCCCTTCCACTCTGTTTCCCTCTGGTTCCTTGTAAAAGTTCATGTTCACCCATCACTCACAACTTCGGTCCGAATCCAAATCCCTGACACCGAGGGTCTAGACCCGAGAGTCAGTGAAATGCTGCACCAGAGGACTCTTTCTATTTGGCCACTCCGTGCCACCCACAAAGGGGTCGAGGATCGTTTCCTCTTCATCTGTAGACCCCACAATTCCAGTCGGAGGAGTGCTCGTGCAAGTGTGTGAGGTTTGGGACAACCGTTTGCTTTCCTTACGAACCACGAAGTCTCCGAGGATTCTTGACCTCTCTTCGAGTCTCGAACGCCGTAGACGCCCCGGTCTACGGTCTGACTCGCTCGCCCATCGCGAAGGTCTCTCCTCTTACCGACACACCCACCGACTCCCTCCCCGGGACTCTCGACCTACCCACACCGTGCCACGGTCCACTCCCTTAACAACTTGATGGCGGGAATCCGGTGAGCCCCGGACACACGGCAGACAGAGCATCTCTGGACTCGGGTCTCTCTAGTGACAGAGGTGTCAAGTTTCGTTATCGTTTGTACACTACTATTTACTTTTGAGTTTAAAAAGTACGGACCCTACCATCCCTCACCACTCACGACACTAGGTATCGACGTTCACGGAGAAGATTTCCCTGTCGGTGGTGGGTGCACCCACATGTTTTACTCCCAATAGTACGAACCCCGAAAAAAAAGAACTCTCTCTTTGAGATAGACAAACACACCCACACACCCACACACACACACACACACACAAACACACACACTTTCTCTCTCTCTAGGACTAAAAAGTTACGCCCGAGTCTTCAGACTGTAAAATTCAAGTGAACGACCGGACCCCGAACTCCTTGCGTGCCACCTCCCACCACAGGACGTCCAGTGGAGACCAGTCGAAGCAGCACTTGGTTCGTGAGGTCGTCCCTCTCCGGGTCGAGAGACGTACCGGGACGCACCGTGTGCCCTGACACCGTCCACCACCGCCTCGGTCCGTTCCAGGGACTATCCTGAGATTTCAGGGTCCCCGTCCCTTCTGGGGTTTTCCCACTGTCCCTTAGGGATGACTAATCGAATACACACCGAAAGTGGATTTAACCTCCTTAGATTCCCCACACTAGAAAGAACTGCAGTACCCATTCCGTCTCGGTCGTCAAGGACACCCAATGTTGCCAAAGTAACGGGGAGAGTGGTGTCGGGACTCTTGACTTTTCGTTGGTGTAACACAATTGTCTAAGTATGCCCGGTTGACCGGGTTTCCCTGCTCCATTACCCCAACATTTATGTTCGGATTCCTGCACCGCAACCTGTCTGGCACGAGAAACCGAGTGTTGAGTCGGCGGTATACCAAATCTCGTTGAATATCAAAGACCCGGAGGTACAGGAGTAGTGACACTTTATTCACACTTCGTTATGGGTGGTCGACCCGGCGTCTTACCTGAATAAATTACGTGTCTTTACGAATCGTGCGACGGGGAGAGGATTACTCATCGGACATTTGCAGTCGATAGTGAGGACAGGGGTTGAGGTCCAGAGGTCTACAGCGTCAGAGGTATCGGCCACGACCTCTACACGACACTCATTATGTACCACAGTTTCAGAGTCCTATTTTCGTTGTTGTATGTTATAGAGTGATGACAAAAGATATGACGAATGTACAACTCTTTACCGTGACTATTATGGAACCTATATAACCCAATTGATTTTGTCTAGTATTTTTAATTAAAGTAGATACAGGAGAAGAACTGCGTCGACAATCTTTCAAATTTTAGGGTACACATGCTTGAAGAGACCACCAGGTTACCATTTCTTAGACGGACGGTCAAGTCCCGTACACCCAAGGTACGGACCAGGCCCTTCTAGGGTGTACGGTGTCCCGTCGATTCGGGCACACGGTGTTGACGACTCGGACACGAGTCGTTGCTCTCTTTGGGGTGTTACTCTTCGAGTACGTGACGTCGATCTCTTTCCGACACGTGTCGTTACTTCTGGGTCGTGTCGCTTTTTTTTTCTTTTTTAAAATTAGGGAACACACCGAATACAATTTAAAGACAACCTGTCGTAACTAGACCTTGTACCTTATTACGGACCGGGAGTTCTTTTTATACAATTTCCTCACGTACACTTACTTACCTGTCTACCTACTTACTTACTAAAGGCACCCAAAGAGTCCCGAAACAGAAGAGCAAACTCGGTGTACGGGAAAAAGACTTAGTGGAGAGGGGATGTGCCTTACGGGTGGTGTCTGAGGGTTGACAGTTAGTAGGGACCTGTTGGGAGGTCGGGGACATGGGGTAGATATTATGGACCCCTACCCCCGAGGTCCTCTCCTCTCGGAACTTTTCCTGTGTGTGGGTCCTTTGTTGTCTCGCTTCTCACCTTCGTCTTACAGACGGACCCTCACCCGTGAATTTGTGTTGGAATAAAACGTTCCCCTCGAGATCTAAAAATCTTGTACAGAAGAAGCTCCGTCCACCTTTAAGAGTCCCGTTCCGTCTCATTCGTCAGTGTACCTATTGATCGTTTTTTACTCGAGGGACCTCTGGTACGGTAAGGTTCCAGTTGGAATCGGGTCGGTGGGTGGGGAGATCCTTCGTAACTCCAACGTCGGGAAATTCTGTCTTTAGTTGTCAGGAGAGTAAACCCCGTGAGACAGTATAGAAATTCATTTTCCCGGAACCCCACAGGAACATTATCACTATTACCATAACTTTTTTCGGTTTCCTAAACCGTTAGCGAGAAACCTTCAGAGACTTTAGTAATGATAATAACTAGGTCTCTGCGACGGTCAACCGTGAACGGTCCAACAAAGAGTCAATGTGTGTGTGTGTACATTGGGGAGATGGTTGTGGTGCCGGTTTCACGTCCGGGTCCCGTAGTACACAAGAAGTCATTTCTGACACCCGTTGTGTGAACCTCAGTGAATTTAGATTTACACTCTGTCAATGTATTGCAATATTTATGAACGTCTCTCCTTCCGACTCTTTCCGTTCGTCGTTTTGACTATTCCTGGTCCCATATACTCTCACTACTTTTATATTCTGTTTGTATTTTGACCCACTAAAAAAAAAGAGGTCATAACTAGTGAAGACTATTACCGACGTTCAGAGAGACAGGATAAAGAAGGCTCCTGGAGTCTCGTTAAATGTCCAATGTGAGTAGTAAGGGTTCGGGACTATTCCGAACACCCACTCGTCTTCGATCACAAAGGTGACTCACTTACCTTTCACGACCGGGCTCCTGAGTGGTACGTCAGTCTCGTCCGGAGTGTTCAGTGGACGTGGTTGTAGCGAGTTGACGTACCACTACGATCTGATAGGAGGTCTACGAGGCTCTGGGGTTTCCTCCTTGTGTCGAAACAAGAATGAGAACTCTTAGATTCTTCCACTTCTTTTATCTTGTCCTCGTGGATTACAAGTTCCCTTGAGTCTGGTTGCTTTCAGTTGATGATCGGTGTTAACCTGTCCCAACGTTTGTATTCCTTGTCTCTAACGACCTTTGTGACGAAACTCGTCTTTTATCTCGACGTAAAATTTCCACTTTCTCCGACAAAAAATTGATCTTTCCTTCCTACCTCGGAAAACTAAACATCCATCCGGGACCTCCGAATCACACTCGTCCACCTATTTGACTAGTTGGAACGACCATTGTAATATCTCGACCTCTTCTGAGAACTCTCAGGGAACCTGTAGTTCCTCTAGTTTGGTCAGTTAGGATTTCCCTTAGTTGGGACTTATAAGTAACCTTCCTGACTACGACTTCGACTTCGAGGTTATGAAACCGGTAGACTACACTTCTCGACTGAGTAACCTTTTCTGGGACTACGACCCTTTCTAACTTTCGCCCTTCTCTTCCCCTACTGTCTTCTACTCTACCAACCTACCGTAGCAGCTGAGTTACCTGCACTCAAACTCGTTTAAGACCCTCCGTCAACCACCTGTCCCTTCGAACCACACGACATCAAGTACCCCAGTGCTTCTTATCCTGTGTTTACTTGTTGTTGTGTTTCATGATTTACCCTTGGTAGGAACTTCAACGAAAATTCTGTCAGGAATGCGTTCCACCAGTGTCCCTTGAACCCTTCTTAATTCATCTAACCCGGTCTTTAGTGGGAAAACCAGTACCGACAGTAAGTAACTACCGGAACGGTAGAACGAATTAGTCGTCCCAAAAAGTTATTTTGACTCAAATAACCAGAGTCCCGAGGGTGGCACTTCCTCGACCCAGTCCACCCCCACCCACGACTCGACGTCCTTGACCCAAACCGGCCGAGGGACCTCTGTGGGTGGACGACTCTCGAGGTCCACAGAGGAACGGCCGCACTACTTGCACTGTGTCTGTGTTTTCACCCCGTTCACCCTCTTACTTAACTTTATTTCCTTTCTTTCGTTGGACACTTTTTGGTCGTTTGTTCTACGGTAGTCGTCACTTTCAGTTACTCCGTTTGTGGTAGACCGGGACTTTTACTTACCTCGCTCTTTCCTGTCGGACCGGAGGACCCCTAAGTCGGAGGTTGACCCGAGTCTCAGTGTAGACCCGGACGGACGGATTCTGATCGGACCCGACCCCCCTGTCCGCCGTCACACAAAGACGACTCGTCCTGGAACCTCTCTCTGAGCAGAGAACTATTACATAGTCCCGTATAAAGGTGGATTACCTTTGAGAAATCGTCCTACTCAATATCATCTCGACGAAATAAAGGTGAACGTGAATTCTCGTCTTAAGTCCCGAAACTTAGGTCACTCGACAGGCACTCTGTTGTGTCGACGAAACGCAGACGGGTGGACGTAAGTGAGTAAGCAAAGATCCAAGTAGGTCGGAAGGTCAGTAAGTAGGGAGGGAAGGAGGGAAAAGACGGAGGTGACGAAATCGGGTAGGAGTTTATACAACGAGGGGTCGGGAACGACCCGGAGCAGATACCGGACAAAGGGAGACTCGGGAGAAGATACACCGGTCGTCTCGAAGGTTCGGGTTTAGACGAGATTATAGAGGGTCAGAAGTTGTCGAGACGTGTCGAGTGTACGTTATGAGGGGGTACTACCCCGGTGACGGGGGGTCGAGTGGAGTAGAGAACGACATAGTAGGGAGGAATATGGGGTTAGGTGTGAGGTAAGCACGCGTCGATAATGTCCGGTGGTCACTCACGGTAACGAAGTACGAAATCATAGAAGCGAGTATGTGTAAGGAGCAGGACCTCGTAGAAGGAAAAACAGAAGAGGGCGTAGTGGAGTGGCTATACGACGACTATGAACAAATTCGTATTTCTAGTTCACACCGTCGGTACTTTTACACGGGAGTATAGGGGACACCATCCCTTGTAGTAATTACTACGGAGGTGGACGACAGGACGACCAGGACGGTGGTACAAGAACGGTTCCGGCGCTAAGGACCCCTGAGAAGGGTCGGTGACTGACCCGTGTCACCCAGTGATTCCGTCGGGGTGGGTCGTTCTATACTCTAAGTAGGTTACCGTTGAACCCGAGTTCCTGAGGGGCAACAAGACCGGTGTCGAAAGAACCCTGACGGGACGTCAGACTCCAAGAGGGATGAGGTAGGAGGAAAGGGTATCGACAGTCCGACTGATACCAGACTCCCGAGAAGGATAGCGGAGACGAGAGCGATGGTTGCGTAGAGAACGTGCAGATTGGGGGAGAAACGTACGAACACACGACAGTAAAGTCAGCACTGTGATACCTGACGTCGGACGGTCCGAGGAGACAGGTACCCCTAAGAGATCCGTTCCCATGTCCTCACCCAACGGTACAGGAGGAGGAGGACGTCCCCTAGAAGGGTCGAGTCCCTAGCTTGGACGTAGAGAATACAGAGGACGTGACCGTCCGTCCGAGAAATGGTGATCGGGGTGGACCCTTCGTACTTGGTCTTGATTCCCTAGTTCAATGGTAGTGGAGACAGAACTTCCGAAAGGATTGGAGGGAGTGTATCTGCACTTGGAAGAGGAAGTATGGGAGGGGAGAGGGAAACTACATGACAATTACTCCCGTGACATTGAGAAGCGACATTAGTAGACAGATATACCGACGGAAGTGGACGGTCTGACGTTTGAGACACTCCTGTTCCCCAGGTGTCAGAATAGACAGAACAATTGTAGTGACGGATCTTGTCACGGACAATATAAACCTACGTGGTATCATAAATACTTTACTCAGTTACTAACTAGATCAATAGGTAAATAAATCAAGGGTAACGGACTCTGGTACACATCCACGACTCCTATCTTTCCCAGTGTTTAGGTTTAGGGTCCCCTGAAGGGATCACCGGGTACCAATTCTGAGACCCGAGGTTTACGTCCCCCCGTACCCAAGGTAGGAACCTACCCTTGATTATAAGGGTGTACGACATACCTTACCGGTTTTTCACTCCCCCGTGAGAGCCCGATGAACCACCTTAGTCGTACGTATATATATATTTTGATAGAATTTTCAGGTTTACCTTATGGACGATAGTCGTACCATGTTCTTTTCCTGTATTCTTACGTCTTTTTCCCAAGGAGGGTGACCCACCACCTCCTCCTCGGTAGTCCTTTCCGAAGACTCTCTTCCACCGTAAACCTCACCCAGGACATCCTAAACATCCTAAATACGTACCTCTCACTGTCCTCCCTGGAAGGTCCGGTCTCTCTAACGTCTTTGGTCCACTACACTACGTTCGGTAAAACAACACCGAGTCTTTTATTTGTTAGACGGACGTTACTTCCTCTGGGCCCAAGTTAGGGATCCAACCCTTCTAGGGGACCTCTCCTTTACCGTTGGGTGAGGTCATAAGAACGGACCTCTTAGGGTACCTGTCTCCTCGGACCGTCCGATGTCGGGTACCCCAGTGTTTCTCAGTCTGTGTTGACTCACTGATTGTATAAATGTAAATGTAACACTTTTATCAGTTTATGTGTGTTTTTCCTTACATCGAACGAACAAAATGAGAGAAAACAACCACAACAACGGTGACTTCTTTCGAAACAAATAAACTACAAACAAACAAATGAGACGGACTAAGGGGTCCCAGTGGTAGACGGAGCCTCGGGTCTTTCGTCGGGAGTGGAACAACACAAGTCTAAGAAGTGTAACAGTTAGAGGAACTGACTGAAAGGGGTCAATGTAGACCGTCCAAGACTCCGGTTCTGACCGCGGACCCTCCGAAGTCCGTAAACCGACCTGTTCGTCCTCGGACGTCACTGATAGGGCCGACTGTGCAGGGGTCCGTCTCTTCCCTGACCGAGGATAATAGTCCCGGGTCTCCGAGGGTTCCCGACCTTGGGTCTCACCCATACCCCTCCCTCGCACCACAGTTTGTAGGGTAGGTGGTAGTGGACGGAAATCTTCCGTGGTAGACCGACGACGAACTTTTGTGAGCGGAGCCCTCCTAATCCTTCCACCTCTGTTTCCCCGCCCTCTCTCTTCCCCCGTTTGGTCCACGGACGTCGGACCTGTTACGACCGAGACACGACCGGTCGAAACGGACGTAGAAGAAGCCCGTGTGCGTCTCGAACCGGTCGTCCTCCGGTGAGAGTTTCTGTGCGACGTCTACGCGAGCCGCGGAGGGTCGACCCGAAGTGAGTTCACACACGACCGTCGTTTTCGAGTACTAGAACCCTTTTTGAGACTAGACGTCCGGGTCCCGGTTTTACGTAAACCCCCTCCGGCGAGGGCCTTAGGTTGGACTCCAGGAGGAGGGACGGTAACTAGAGGGAATCGAGTCGTTCAGTTAAGAGTCGACGTTTAAAGGACCGAGAGTTTGAAAGGAACCCGAAGGGACTACCGTGACAACGTCCTTCCGTCTGGGGAAGGTCCCGGGCTTTGACCCGAGAACAGATTGTGAGCCTTTACTTGACAGGTTCCTCTGTGTACACGACTGTTTCGTTCTCTAAAATACCCTTTTCCGTGGCCCACCTCTCGTCATCCCATTCCCTTAGGTCCTCTTGACGAGACGGCGCACCGAGCTTCAGAGTCCAAAATACCACTACCCTAATCAAAGGCCCACCAGAAACCGGTTAGTAAGATTAAGTCTCAGAAAGGACCACCACGTGCGTAGGGAGTCAGTTCTACCTACGATCGCTCTCCCTGAGACCCTTCACCTGCCTGTGCGCCACAGAGGAAACCTGGAAAGGGTTTGAGAAGGCCAACCCCCACCGAATAATCAAGACATAAGGAATGGTCCTAGAGGACAGTATTTTGTTGAGTACGTTGACCGGTCCCACCCGCCAAAGTCAGTCACACGAAGGGGATTGTCGTGGTGCCATTTCTTAGGTGAACGGTCACGTCTCTACGCCCTCTACACCCGAGTTCGGGGCCCAGTCCTTCTAGAGGACCTCCTCCTTTACCGTTGGGTAAGGTCATAAGAACGGACTTCTTAGTTTACCTGTCTTCTCGGACCGTCCGATGTCAGGTTCCCCAACTCGCACATTGTTCGTCTTTCCGGTCCCCAAAGGTTTGTCTTCTTTATCCGACGTTCACAGTCTGAAAAAAAAAAAAAAATTAGAGATAATTCGTCGTCCTCCTTTTTTGATCATAATACAAAAAGGGGGAGAAATATGTTTAAATTTTTCTTCAAAGAGAATTTTAAGACGCAACGGTATTACTGTGGACCGAGGTGGACTTGAACTGAAAAGAGTATGGAACTCGATTGGTTACGTAAAAAGAATACCTTTATACAGAGAATTCGATACAAATACATGATACGTAAATGGGATCTGAGACAGGAGTTCAGCCAAGGTGGATTTCCGAGTCTTGACTGAACTGTTTGGTCATACAATATGTATGTATGTGACAAAAGAATTAGACACAATTACTTTGATATATAAACATACCCTTAGACGGAAAGAAGTTCTACGCACAGTTAACAAAATACCGGGCCCTACGAAGTGGACCACGGTTCTAATAGAGTTTTACGTAGAACACCCACTCCCCGGACCACGGTAAGAGACACAAAACTCTGTAAAGGAAAGAAAGTAATCGTCTGACGATCATCGAGCTATTGTAGGTCGATTTCTGATCGTCCCCCTATAAGAAAGACGGGGGAAGACTACGGATACAGTTTTGGAAAGAGATAGAGAAAATATGAAATTATTTTGAAATAATGTGTCTTCGAGACTCGCTAGTTCGGAGTAGAGACCAGGGTCCAACTTAAGAAGAGGAGGTCTCCGGTTCTTAGCACCACAGAAGACACCAAGTTGTTGTTGGAAAGTCCCAGCGTTTCTCAACCTGGGTCAACCCGTGTATACATGGGTTTGAATAGAATAGTGTCTTGGTGTCCTTGTGTCTTGAACCTTCGGGTTCCTGAGGAGACGAGATGGACCTTCCCGTCGGGGAAGAGGTTTCGTTTCAAGATTTCAAGAGTCCTTTTTACTCGAGCCCGAAGGAGGTTGATGTTCCATGGATAAGAGGTTTGTCTAAACTTAACGACAAAAGGTACGAGTGAATTATTTACCAGATATATCCATGGTATTAAAAAAATTTGATGTTTTTAAAATGTGCTCAAATAAGAAGAATAATTTTGCGTTCGTTGTCTCCCTTTCAAGGAGAAGTGTAAGGGGTTGAACTGGGAGAGGGTCTCTACTCTTCGAGATTGGTCAAACCACCATAGGTAGATATAAGAAAGTACTGATTCGATGACTTGACTTGACTTGACTAGGTATAAGAAAGTCCCGTGCCATAAAATTTCGACTTTAGACCCGCCCCAAGGAGAAACCGAGGAACTGTGTATACACTAGTAACACGTATGACGGACCGTCTACTGTCAAAAATCAATTGTTGCACTGAAACTCTAGACAGGGCCAGCCAGGGAGGTCTGGATACTGTAAGACACACGACACTCACTATAGGACACCAAAGTCAAAGAGTGTGTAGTAGTGAGGACACAACTGTCTATAACTCCAAATAAAGGTAGTAATAATGTCACGAGGGTGAGGCTAGGAGTAAAGGGTTCGAGAAACTCTTCCCTTGTAGACGGTGACAGAGAGATCCTCTCAAGGTTTCTTTATCTTGAGGACCCAACTTCCCATACACGTGAAATGTGAATTATCTTGTAATGGTTTACCGGGAGACTTTCTCGTGTCACTAAATAGTCGGATGGGTGTCCCACCCCGTCCACGGGGAACGACCAGATTGGTCGTAGGGAAGAGTAGAGGAAAAGGGAGCCACGTAAGGTGTCGTCCTCGACTCTTCTATTTATTAGTGAAAGGTTCGAGGAGGACGTCGATTCCCACCGAGACACTGTGTAAAGACCGGTTTTGTTTTTTTTTGTTTTTGTTTTTTTTGGGTGTTTTTTTGTTTGTTTTTTTTTGGTGCACCTTCGGAGATCCTCATCTTTACACCAAGATCCTTTCTAAAACGAAAAAGACTATATTTCTTTCCTACTCTGTCCCAGTAGGGAACAAGAAAAGAATGAAACTCGATAGTATCAGATGAACTCTGAGATTCCAATATCGGCACCCACTGTTCAACTGTCCGATTTCCACGGACTCGTCTTTCTGTCTTTTCCGGACCTAGCGGTCAATACAATACCAGTCGTCGGTGAACGAGACCTACAGAGTAACGTCTACTTTTTATTTTCGAGTTAACAAAGTCGAGGACGATCAGTCCATAGAAATGAACGTCGACTTACTTTTGGTTTGTTCTGTCTTGTAACCACGGTCCATGGGTAAAAACGAAAGTGAATTGGAACAAAAAATATACGACACCATTACCATATTGAAAGGATAATGAGAAAGCTCGTTATTTTACTATTATCTTCATTAAATAAGTGACGGATGAAAAATCTCTCAACACGAATAAGTAAACCGACGTGGTCCAGAATAAACACCGTACACCCTAGATCAAGAGAGTGGTCACTAGTTTGGACCTGGGGGACATAACCCTCGAGTTTCAGAATCGGGGACCTGGTAGACCCTTCAGGAGCTACGGATGAAATATACGTAATAAATACTATAATGTTTCTAGGAATCTTCGTTTAACTAATAAAATTTCTCCTTCCTTTGTCTCTGGGTTTTTGTTCACTGATCGGGTGTCTCGTCAACGCCGACGAAGTGTTCCGGGGTCTGTATTCCAGTCCTTGGGCCCCACCGAATGAATTAGGTCATCCTTGTTATCGTCATCGTCATTCGACCGTGACCACGTACCCCGGGACGGTAAATGGACCAGTTACGGTCCTTCTTACCCTTTTGGAAACCAGTGTCGACCACCAGTCCCAGAATGAGAGTCGAACCGGAGAACGGAAGACGAGACTCAGAATCACAGGACCGAAGACAGAACACCGGAGTATTGACCTAGGATGGGTAAAGATACGGAAATTTAACCCCAAGACTAATGGCAGATAGATGAACAGTGAAATCCGGGACAGTGACAGAGGGGGTTTCATTAGAATTCTTTTTTAAAAAATTTCCTTGACGAATTTTTTTGTGAAAAGTACATACGGATACGTATAAAGGGAGGATAAATTAGTAACTGTTGGAACTTGTCTAAATACTTTTATTAATCCCCTACTACTATCAACTTTTGTGTAGACGACACGGTTGAACCCGGGGTTTGGTTGTCCTTTCTCCCCGTTGGGTGGGGTCACGAAAACCGGGGGTTAGTTACATGGTACCTAGAGTGAGTTTCAAGACAGTCCCTCACATACCTCTAGAAACATAAGTACTACCTATAAAAGTCAACGTTCTTTCTATATAGGCCGAATCTGATTACGTTCATTTTTATCCTAAATGACCGTTTACAGGACCCTATAGATCGTCTCTGTGATCTAGTTAGCACCTAGACCCTCTCTTGGTCGCAGCGGAGAGAGGACGACAAAACGAAACGTAGAGAGGTGAACTGGAATAAGACTATCTATTCACGAGAGATACTTACACACCGTCTTTCACCCCAGAAAGTAAAAGGGACTGAGGGTCGTCGTCGGCACCACCTTCCTTTGGTAAAGGGTGATCGAGACCATCTTTTTAGGGTCCCCCCTGAACCTAACCAAAACCAAGGTACAGATGAAGACAGACTTGGTTAGGGACACCTGTCTCCTTATTCTATGAAACCAGTAGGTCTGGACCCACCTCACCAAAGTCCCGAATTCGGGATGATTTTGGTGTACTACACACAAGGGGTACCCTTTCTCACAAAGACACATGATCTACCTATTTTCATTGTCCGTCCGTGGTTTGACTAAATTCTTCTGGACTCTACTATGAGTCGGAACTCTGAAAACTCCCTCCTTGATGCCGAATGGTATTACAACGGTACCCCGAAAGGACCACCAGGTCACCAATTCTTAGGCGTAACGTTACATCCCATGCACCCAAGCTAGGGACCAACCCTTTGATTCTAGGGTGTACAACTCCCCGTCGATTCGACAGTGTGGTGACGATCCCTCGGATGTGAGATGACCCGGGTGGACGTCGACGTTACTACTTTCTAGGGAGTACTACGTTACTTCCAGGGAACACAGTATCAAGTCTGAGTTACATCGGTTTATTTATTGATAATTTTTTTTTGTTATTACAGTAATACTAAATGATTCGTCCTCACCTGAGTCGTACGAGTCTCAAAGATGTAGGGAAGAAACTTCTCTAAGTCACCGGATACAACCTCCCACACCTCTCAGGGGCAGAGTTGTTCTGTGAACAATCTTACCACTAACCGACCCCGTCTTTTTCCACTATAGGGTCTGGGTTGGAGATCTGTTTCTCCGACGAGTTTGGTTCACTGTTTTGTCTCGGGTCTCCTGGACTCTTTCTACTGATAAAAGGACGGAGAACGGTGGACAATGGACCCACAGAACCAGGAGGGTTCCCTTAGGTATCTCGACGGTCGTCTCTCTGGAAAACTCCACAGTGAAAACTCCTTTATGTAACTAGTAAATGAGATAATGTACGATACACAAACACCCAGTTTACGTGTGGGTGTCAACACTAGAAGAGCCAATTTTCATGAATGCTGTCGGATCGTGGACAAGCTACTACTAACTTTAAGGTGGGGAATGTCTCACTGAGGAGAACGAATTCTTACTAGAGGAGAATTTTTACGATTAAGGTGTCCTCTCCCTTCCAACAATTGAATAAATGTCAATCATTCTCCTTAGAGTAGTTCGAGAAAGTACTCTTGTCGAAAACTAGTCTTTACGACTCAGAGAAGAGTGATCTTAGATCATTGGTCTGGTACTCTAGGGACTTCCACTAATATAGGTCAAATATAGACTCTGTGGGTGGACCGTTCTTGGAAGGTGTATCGTCAAAGAGTGACGTTCAAAAAGACACTTCTTAGAAGTTTAATGAAGTTTTAAATATTATTTTAATATACTACGTGTCAACACACATTGACACCCAATCTCCCTCTACCTCCTCCTCCTTAGAGCAGGTTGTAAACCCGAATTGGATCTCAGTTTCTCTACCGTTATTCAATCTCTTCTCTTTGGTACTCGAGTCCTCTAAGACTTGTAAACTCACCCTTCGTGGATCTTTTGTACAATCACAGACTTAATAAATTTTACGACTACTCTCGTAACTGGAAAGGTATCGGACTTCTTACGTCTCCAGAGCCGTCTGGAGTCGGTTGAGACTCCCGTCTACGATGTCTACCACGGACCCAATACAAGTCGACCATATTCCGAGTAAACAAGAAGAGGTTGTGGAGAAAAAAAAATTAAAAATAAAAATGAAATAAAACGGAATGTTATGACATAACCAAAACGGTATGTGACTGTACTTAGTCGGTGCCCATATGTACTCAAGGGTTAGGACTTGGGGGGAGGGTGGAGGGTAGGGTATAGTAGAGAAACCTAGTAGGGGCACGTGGTCGGGGTTCGTAGGACATAGGACATAACTTGTATCTGACCGCTAAGTAAAGAATGGACTATCATATGTACAAAGCTACAGTAAGAGGGTTTAGTAGGGTGGAGAGGGAGAGGGTGTCTCAGATTTTCAGGTAAGATATGTAGACACAGAGAAAACGACAGAGTATATGTCCCAAGAGTAATGGTAGAAAGATTTAAGGAATATATACACAATCATATGACATAACCAAAAAAAGAAAGACCGAATGAAGTGAGACATATTATCCGAGGTCAAAGTAGGTGGAGTAATCTTGACTAAGTTTACATAAGAAAAATTACCGACTCATTATGAGGTAACACATATACATGGTGTCGAAAGAATAGGTAAGTAGACGACTACCTGTAGATCCAACAAAGGTACAGGACCGATAATATAGGTTGTGGAGAACTTAGTCCTATTTGGAAAATTTACGTAAAAGTGAAAGGACTTTCCGGTATGTTACATCACCAATTGTCGGGTTGTATATTTCTGACATCTCTATATCTAAGATCATACCGGCACGTGTCCCTATACTGGTACATACTGTCCAAATTGGAGAAATACGGAGTCACAGGAGTGGTCTCTTTGTTTTTATTATCATCAGGGGTTGAAACACCTCAACACAACCCTGTAGTTTACTCAATTATATGTGTTTTTCAAACTCTACTCGGAACCGTATACCTTTCATAATACAACAACAACTCAACGAGTCAACACAGTCTGATAAAACGTTGGGGACGGAGAACTCTTTGGACATACGTCCAGTCCTTCGTTGTCAATCTTGACCTGTACCTTGTTGTCTGACCAAGGTTTATCCTTTTCCTTATGGAGTTCCGACATATAACAGTGGAACGAATAAATTGAAGATACGTCTCATGTAGTACTCTTTACGACCCGACCTTCTTCGTGTTCGACCTTAGTTCTAACGGTCCTCTTTATAGTTATTGGAGTTTATACGTCTACTGGGGTGGAAATACCGTCTTTCACTTCTCCTTGATTTTTCGGAGAACTACTTTCACTTTCTCCTCTCACTTTTTCAACCGAATTTCGAGTTGTAAGTCTCCTGCTTCTAGTACCGTAGGCCAGGGTAGTGAAGTACCCTTTATATACCCCTTTGTCACCTTTGTAACAGTCTGAAATAAAACCCCCCGAGGTTTTAGTGACGTCTACCACTGACGTCGGTACTTTAATTTTCTACGAATGAGGAATCTTCTTTTCAATACTGGTTGGATCTATCGTATAAGTTTTCGTCTGTAATGAAACGGTTGTTTCCAGGTAGATCAGTTCCGATACCAAAAAGGTCACCAGTACATACCTACACTCTCAACCTGACACTTCTTCCGACTCGCGGTTTCTTAACTACGCAAACTTCACACCACAACCTCTTCTGAGAACTCTCAGGGAACCTGACGTTCTTCTAGGTTGGTGAGGTAAGATTTCCTCTAGTCGGGACCCTAAAGAAACCTTCCTTACTACGATTTCGACTTTGAGGTCATGAAACCGGTGGAGTACGTTTCTCAACTGAGTAACCTTTTCTGAGACTACGACCCTCCCTAACCACCGTCCTCCTCTTCCCCTGCTGTCTCCTACTCTACCGACTATAGTGGCTGAGCTACCTGCACTTAAACTCACTTGAGACCCTCAACCACTACCTGTCCCTCCGGACCGCACGACGCTAAGTGTCCCAGGTTTCTCAGTCTGTACTGACTCGCTGACTTGACTTGACTTGACCTGACATATCGGGAGGTCCGAGTAGACCGTCACCATAAAGGGTCCGTTCCTTTGATGTCACCCAACGGTAAAAGAAGAGGTCCCCTAGAAGGGTTGGGTCCCAAACTTGGGTACAGAGGAAGGAACCATCCACCTAAGAAATAGTGACTCGGTGGTCCTTTCGGACCTTTCATGATATGCGAACTGAAAATAATAAGGCGATTTCACTATCCCCTTTCCTTTCGGCATAATGTACCTCTTGAACTTATAGGGAAAAGAATAAATCGTCTTCGTCTTAGTCTGACAGGGGAGAGGTAGTCTCTCCCGGGGAGTCCAATTCCCTACGGGGCCTCCACGAGACGCGGCACGACGGCTGACCGGGTCCATGACACGGGAAGGAACGACCGTCCCGGAATCCACCTGTCGTCTCATGGTCTGAACTGGTCGTGTACCCGTGACTCCTACGAGACAAAAGTGCTGAAAAGACAGAGCTTTTAATTCTTCCGTACCTTTGTCCCATTCGGACGAAGAGAAAAGAAGGATTTGGATTTGGGAAGGATTTGGGAGGATTTGGTGTCGAAGAAAAGGGATTTATAGGTGATTCGGGAACCCAGTCTCGACTCACACTACCCCTCCACACACCGTGTACCAATACCCAGTGAGTAATGTTCTACTCTCTGAGTGGGCTTTCTGGTCACCAGTGTCCGGTCCTCCTGTCACTCCCGACCTCGAGAGTAGTCCAACCCCGAACCCGGTCTTCTTTCGGAAACGGGTCACCTAAGAATCAGGGTACTAACCGAACCACTCCTCCTCTGTCCTACGACCTCAACCCCTTCTGCGTCGTACTTCCTGGATACCGGGGACGACCACCCTGTTCCCACGAATCAGTGGTCGGGTTATGTTCGGGTCTGGGACCTGAGTCTAGACCCCACTTCAGTCAGGGTCTAGGAGTGGTGAATCTCAGGGGAACCTCACAGTGAATTAGTAGATACCGTGGGGTTCGTGAAGAGTCAAGGGTGAACGGGTAGACGGTTATTCCCTCCCCGTACCTCGACACCCCCGTCCCCTTCAAAATCCTGGTGACGCAGAGACGATATCTGAGTCTGAGAATGTCTACTTTCAGCAGGAACTAACGAATAATGACCACTTGTCCTACCAAACTCTTTTCCACTAATCTTATGACGTCTTACACGAAGAGGAACGGGCTCGAGAGAGTGGAGGTGTTCCATTACGTAAGACGGACGTTTCGTGTAACAAAGATATTCTTTAACCAACAACATCATAGGTTTGGTAGGGAGATGAGAGACGATAGAAACTTAGAGTACCCGTTCTGTTTGTTTTCTTACATCATATAATAGAGTATCTTTGAATTTTTAAGATAACTCAAAGTACCAAGACACGAGATTCTACCAATGTCTAAACTAAGAGGACCATCTGTCCCTGTTCCGGAGTCTTGACACCCCAGGAGGATTTAAACTTAGATAATAATCTGGGGAGGGTTGATGATGAGATGTGGTGAGTGAACCTTGGTCCCGGTTTTCAGAACAGGGGTCTATCCTATTAAAGAAAAGGGGGATCCTTTCCGAAGTCACTAGGGACTACCTTGGACCGGGAAACAGGTATCTTATACCAACTTAACACAGAAAACAGGAAAGTCTTAAGGGGAAAGTCATAAGTCAATGTCGGTTGAAAGATGATGTGGACGAAAGTAAGTCGTCCACATAATAGACGTGTTATAGTTTTTAACAATCCAGACGAGTTAAAAAAAAACCATCCCTTGTCCTTCTGGAATATTAATAATTCAGGGTTAAAAAGGTTTAAGGTTTTAAAAAGTCATCTAGAGATGGTATTACTGGAGGGACGTCACAGGACTGGGTCTAAAGGGAATTGAACCACGGTGAACAGGACGTCCTCACCTAAGAAATGTTAGTTTCGGTCTAGTAGACCCTATCTCAGGACCGACCATTACTGGTCGATTACTGAATTGGAGAAACGGAGTCACGGGTGTCTACATTTTACTTCCACTATTACCATGGACGAAGTAGCCTACAACTTTATGATTAACACAACTATGTGGCCGAAGGGACCACCGAGTCAACCATTTCTTAGACGGACGTTACGTGTTCTGGACCAAAACTAGGGACCTAACCCTTCTAGGGGATCTTTTCCTTTACCGTTAGGTGAGGTCATAAGAACGGGCCTCTTAAGGTACCTACCTCCTCGAACCACCCGACGTCAGGTACCCTAGCGTTTCGTAGTCAACTCCTGACCGTGTGTCGTTCTCAAGATCTACAATCGGCCATAGACCAGGGTATGCACTCTCCACTACACGTCCACTTAAGAGACCTGATGGAGAGTGACGAGACGTACCCTATTTAATGTCCTTCATATCCGGAAACGAACACCACACTTCTTACTAAACGTGTAAACCTTTTCCTGTCACCAGAGTCTAACCGTCCCACGTGAAGATGCAACTAGGGGCGTTACGTGCATTTTATATTTCTGGCTCAGGTACGTAAAAACAAGGGTTTTCGAGGTAAGGGGTTCCGTGTCCCTTAAATGCTCGGGGAACCCATCTCGCCAGTCCGTAATGGGGACAGATAAGACATTGACTGGAACTCTCCGTCTCGTACTTGACCTTCTTCACCTCCGTACAGAGGGTACACAACCTTCCAGGAGGGCAGACCATCAGAATCAGTGAGTTTTTGTCAGTGACTACCTGAAGACACCACCAGGTCACCGATTCTGAGCCTCCAGGGTTACGTCCCCGAGCCCAAGATCAGGTACGGATCAGAGCAGATCAGGTACAGCCCAAGATCAGGTGATTTGGGGTATACGCCATGATTCTCAAACGTACGGCATTAATTTCTTAGACGCACATTGTTTCTAGCTTCTAGGACTCACGACTTTGATTCTGGACCACGTCGGTTTATTTGTTTTGAAAAAAATTTTCGTAAATAACTCGTGGATGACATACAGTCCGTGACGGCATTCAGACATCCAAGACCTATATATCACCATTTGCTCTGTCTACACCAGAAACTAGAGGACCACGAATATAGTGGTTCTAAGTTGTTTGAATCGTAGGATAATCTTGAAGAGTAATTTGTGGAGAAGAAAGTTTGTCGCATAGGCTCTACTACTCGGATGTACTCGTGTTCTAGGACTTCACGGGGTGTTTAGTCACTTAGTGGTTTCTTTCTATTGTATTGCCGGTGATATCAAAACTGCTACACGTACGAAACAACAAAAGACTATGAAAAAACTTTAATCTAGTACGTACAGACCTGTGTAGATATAAAAAGTGTTTATAAATTAATTTGACTTACAGGGTAAGGAGCTCGTGTACTTTTTTGTCTGTGGAAGTGAAATGTATTTAATGAACCTACCGAAACAACCAAAAGTGAACGTGCAGAAGAAACATACACAGGAAACCACAGAGTAAGCAGTATACAGAAAAGATTGGGAGACCTGACACTCGAAGTAGTCTCCTCCTCTGAAGGATTTAGACACACGTAGGGTGACTACTGTAAAGGATTGACTGACGGGGTCGGGGGATCCGTCCTCCTGGTCTAGTTCAATCTCCCTTCCTTCCAAAACAGACTCCGGATCACTATACAGACTCGGAAGAGAGCCCCAGGTCGGGACCCTCGGCAAAAGACTACAAGTTTCCTTTTGACAGTCCTTTGACAAGCTAAGGTGAATATGGTCCATGACTCTTCTCAGTTCAAGTATCAGCCTTTTTACGTAACCATCTAGG
Organism: Capra ibex; assembly: GCA_006410555.1. Lineage (NCBI taxonomy): Eukaryota > Metazoa > Chordata > Mammalia > Artiodactyla > Bovidae > Capra > Capra ibex. The sequence goes on along the minus strand of SJYO01016970.1, from coordinate 28,830,870 downwards.
GTCCCCAACCCCCACCCCTCCCCACGCCTCCCTCCTACCCCACAAACTCAAATCCTTCCGCCTTCTAAACCCTCTCCCTACTGCCACTCTTAAGGTGTTGTTACACTTACATGAATGACGATCATGATTCATGAATCACGCTTCACGAATCTTGAATCATGTAAGTTATTCCAATTTTGTCGTACGAAATATAATACACTGAAAATGGTGTTATTTTCGAAATTTTTTTTTTTATTTTTCCTTTTGACAGTTCACTTCCTCCAGGATTGTGCCGGGAGTGCACACTAAGAGAGTCGAAGAGAGTTTACTGGACTACCTCACTTTTGAGGTTTAGAGGAGGGTCGTGATTGATAGGGACGAAGGTCCTCAGTATCCGTCCTGCGACCCCTCAAACAGGAGAAATACTGAACTTCCTTGAATGGACGATCCTTCGGTTCTTCTCCGGTCCTCAGGGTCCCGAAGGGCATCCAAGTGTGTGTGTGTGTGTGTGTGTGTGTGTATGTGTGTGTGCGGGGTGGGGTAGACATGGGTATTTCCTCTTTGTTAAGTAACACCCCCTCTTCTAAGATCCCCACTTCGTCTGTGTTCCCTCTCCCTTTCGTAGTATCTCCCCCTGTCCTGTCTCTTTCCTTTTTGAGTGTCTACCTCTTCCTGTGAGCACCATCCCTTTCTTTAAAATAAAAGTTCGAAATTCTCTTATTATGTTTGTTGTCTCTCAAAATTTTTTGGGATTTTTGATCAAATTTTTTCATGAACTGTCACAGGGAAATTATGGGTGCCTACTACGCCGGTAACACGTTACTGTTCCTCTTTGACGTCCACTGGTGGGACACCGGAAGGGACCGTCCCAGGGTCTTGGTCGTCCACCCGAGTTCCCTGTCACGAGGGACGCTCCCAGGGACCCGGGAGGAATAACGGACCCTCCCGGGTCCCTCGTACATCGTGACTCCCTGATCGGCTTGACGGGGACCCCTACCCGGGGTTGTCGTTCCTTATGATTCTACCCAGAGGCGAGGTGAGGAACCCCTGTGTAGACCGGTCGAAGGAAGGCAAGTGACGTCGTCGAGAGGACCCTCTGGGACCCGTCCTACGTAGGACGGCACCCCCCGGGACCCCAGAGTCATACACGGTTTGGTCCTCCTCGTCACCGTGTCTCGCACAGGGCCGGTACCCACCCCAACGCACCAGCCCTTTTAGTGAGGACCTAACTGTCGAACTTCCGACTTCGGTGTCGGGGTCCTGACACGAACTCGATGGGTACCCTTTAGACATGAAATCAACACACACACACACACACACACACACACACATAAAGGACATTTGTAGAAACTCGGTTTAGTGGTATTTTATTTCATTGTTCCCGTGTTTTTCTGTGGGTTGAGGTTTGGATTCGGGAGAAACTCGGGTAGACTTTGATCCTCAAGGTCAAACCTTCCAAACCTCCCTCGTTCTTTGGGCGGAGGGAGACCGGTAAGTCTGGTCGTAGAGGGAGGAACGTGGTAGTAGGGGGAGTCCGGGAGCTCAGTCCTTAGGACGGGTGGGTCCCCTCGGGTCCCCAAGTGTTTGTGGTACATAGAGGAGGGACGGTCGGGTGTGGGTAGGGAGAGGGTGGGGGGAGTTGTCGGGGACCTTGTATCGGGTTCTCCTTTGGTTTCGTTCGAGTCCTCATTTTGTGCCGTCCGGTGTTCACGAAAACAAGGGTGTACACACGGACACCCGTGATGGTGGTGGTCTGTGTTTCGGAGAGGGACTGGGGGGGTGGTGGGGGCGGTCGGCGGTGAAACGGGCCCACAAAACGTACCGTGCCCCCCACCCCGTGTCCACCCACGTAACACAAAACAATCTGAGTCAGACATAACGTGAAACAACAACTCAAACAGAACCAAAAGGAGGGAGAACAACCTCTTACCTTAGTTGAACGACTTTTAGTGGGCGAGTGTCGTGGTCGGAGGGAGGTCGAGGCTGGGACGGGGTCTCGGGAGTTCCACGTGGTGAGAGGCGGGCGGGAGACCGGGGACCCACGGAGACGTGTGGACGAGGGGTCTGCGTCACCGTAGTACAGCCCCGCTCGGGAAGGGCTGGGCAGGAGAAGAACGAGACAGAGGGAACGTGCACGAACCAGTGTCGAGGGAGCGTCTAGAGAGCCGAGTGTGGCATCACTGGGAGTACTGGTCGAGTGCCGACGGCGGGACACCCCAGGCGACAAGTACTCCAGCGTTCACTGAGTTCTACACGTCCTACCACATTCGTGTCACCACTAGCCTGTCCCCCGGACTCCCCACCGACCGGGGGGCCCGTCCCGGAAGGAGTCCCCGTCCCCACGGGTGTCGGAGGAGAAGACTCCACCCCCGTAACCGGACCCACCTGCTCCTCCAGGCCCCCAACCAGGACGGAGGACAGAAAACGAGGAGGTCCAGAAAACGGAACAGTATCAAGTCGTGAAAGGTGACGACCAACTGTCGGACGGTGGCAAACTTCTACGCCATGTGTCTCCCAGGGAGTACCTACTACTCCGGACCCGTCGTCCTTCTTCTTTGTTTGTCTCCACCCATTCTCTGTCGTTCAGTGACGGCCCTCCTTGGTCGGAGGGAGACAAACACTCATCTCCACAACCCCTCGAAGAGACCATCGAGTCGACCATTTCTTAGGTAGACGTTACGTCCTCTGGGACCAAGTTAAAGACCCAGTCCTTCTAGGGGACCTCTTCCCTATCCGATGGGGAAGGTCATAAGAACCCGAAGGGACCACCGAGTCTGTCATATTTCTTAGACGGTCGTTACGTCCTCTGGATCCAAGCTAGGGACCAAACCCTTTTAGGGAACCTCCTACCGTACCGTTGGGTGAAGTCATAAGAATGGACCTCTTATGGGTACCTGTCTCCTCGGACCATTCGATATCAGGTACTTCAGTGTTTCTCAACCTGTGTTGACTCGCTGATTCGTGTCTCCACAACCCACTCTACTGAAATATAACCAGACTGAACAAGAAAAGTTTGGACGGAGAGTCGACACCCGACGTGCCATTGGTAGGGATGTAAAAATCCGAGTGATCAGAAACCTTCGTCCACCTTCCACCGGTGTGGCTCACGTGCTGTGTCGACCCGTGTATGTGCATCAGGAACCGGGGTGGGGAGGATGAAGGGCCGGACTGTTTCAGGTTTAAGTAACAGGTAACTCCGTATCATAATTATGTTTATCGAAAGGGAGGACGCTAGTACACAGGCACCGTGGGTCGTGAATCGTCTATCTACAAGTTACTTAGGACACGAAAGTTTACATGGTATTTTCTTTGGGACATCATTAAGGTATGGAAGACTTACAGATTTTAAGGTGACCGAGTGAAAACCGATAAATTGTTTATCGGGTTACGATGACTTTATGTGTCCGAAGGGACCACCGAGTCGTCATTTCTTGGGTGGACGGTTACGTCCTCTGGGTCCAAGTTATGGACACGGTCCTTCTAGGGGACCTCTTCCCTTACCGTTGGGTGAGGTCATAAGAACGGACCTTTTAAGGTATCTGTCTCCTCGGAGCACTCGATATCAGGTAACCCAACGTTCTCAGAATTGTGCTGAATCACTGATTTGTTGTTGTCTTTATGTGTGCATCGACTCTCTCTCGTGAGACCGGTCCCCGTCACATTTCAGCCTTTTCTCGACGTTCTCCGTTGGCCCTTTGATTTGTCTTTAACACACGGAAGGTAGATGAGTCGCGATCCTATTCTCACTCGTCCTGTCCGTCTCAGGACGGGAGTCTCTCGACCTAAAGATCGTCTATCTTTGTGTCATTTATGCTTTTGTTTGGTCGTTCTGATAAAGTCTGAGACTGTACATACCTCTTTTTGGTGTGTCCGAAACCGTAGTCTCAGACAAAAGGGTCGTTCATCCTGTCCTTTCTTTCATCCTACATTAATACCTCAGACGTTTCCCTTACCAATGGTGTCCCTTGCCAACCGGGTCCCTCAGATCTGGGTCTTCCTGCCTTCATTCTTGTACGTTCCCTATTCCTTGTACTTTTAACTTTTCATCTTTCACTATCCCAGCTACAGTTCTCCAGAGATACTTAAACCTCTTAACACTTAGCCACTTGATATTCCTATCCCCCACTAATAGTCTCTCACCCCACAAGTCTAAAACTTCCCTCCACCAAGAACCATTACTATTCGAGATACCTCACTGGTGAACTCGTCCCGACTCCATCGGACCTCCTGTTCCAGAATACCTTATTCTATTCCTTATTACTCTTTCGGTTCCTCAACCCATCTAATTGACGTAGTCGGTACGAGTTACGAGTCCGGTTTACGGGAGAAACATATTGTTTATACGTATGTATATACACATATATCAAAGGTATCTATATTTTATACCCCACGACTCAGAAACAACGTCGTGCACCCGGGGAGTAGCGTCGCACGTCCGAAAGAGGACAACGCCGTGAGCCGCAGAAGAGGACAACACCTCGTGTCAGAAGAGGTCAACATCGAACTCCCGAACCAATGGGGAGTCGTACACCCTAGAAACAAAGGACCGGTGCCTAGTTTGGGTATAGAGGACGTGATCTTCCGTTTAAGAGTTGATGACCTGGTGGTTCCTTCAGGGATATTTTTATATAAAATTATAGGGGAAAAGACAAGACTTTACTTTGAATATATTCTATCGATTCGATGATACCAAAGAAAATTTTTAATTATATTACGGGATTGTCTACTATACTTCTTTTTGTTTGTCGTTCAGTAAATATTGTTCTATCATGTTTAAAGTTATAATTACGACCCCGTGTTGGTGAAATCTTTTTTTTTGGTTTTTGGAGTATGTAAAAGTTTTATAGGGGTCCCTAACCATTGTGGAGAAAACTCCTGGTGACTAGAGGTCTCTACAGTTCCTGTCCTGTCCACCCTCCGTCACACCCTCGGTCCACGTCCCCCTGCACTCCTCACTTACTTAGTGTCGGTGGTCGTCGTAGTTCTTCCCCTTTCCTGAGACCATAGACCACTGTAAGCGAAGTCTCCTCGACCTCGAAGACTTTCTACTTCCTTCTCCGTCAGACCTCCACCATTGTCCCTCGTTCCTCCTGTGGTGGGGTGGAGACTCGGGGGTCCTATGTCACATGCTCTCTGTGCCGTCGGTGACGAACTCTGTCGGTACGTTCTTTGTTACAGGAGTCCTCTGTCGATATAGTGTTTTAATTTCCTACTCCTTCCCTTCTGAACCTCCTCTCCAACGGTCAGCACGTGGTGTTCCAGGTCTCCCGTACACCTTCTCGATCCTTCTACCCCTACTCGTTTTGTCCTTTCCCTACCAACACGTATACCACTTCCACCAGTTCCTCCGGTCTGGGTGTGACTCACTCTACTGACCCTCCTTCCGTGTCGCCCTAAGTCAACGTCACGGTATATAACTCCCCGCGGTTATGAAACCGGTGGACTACGTTTCTCGACTGAGTAACCTTTTCTGGGACTACGACCCCTTCTAAACCCCGTCTTCTTCCTCCTCCATCATCTCCTACTCTACCAACCTACCGAAGTGACTGGGTTACCTATACTCACACTCGTTTGAGGTCCTCTATCCCTTCCTGTCCTTCAGACCGTACGAGGTTAGGTACCCCAACGTTTCTCAACCTGTGTTGACCCACTGACTTTTTGTTGTTTAGTTCTCCGTTGACCAGACCAGGGACGTCCCTTCTCGACTGAGTATCCTCATTTGTCGTCACTCAGTGAGGTCGTTGAGGTACAGTTCGTTTCACTGACCTACCGTTGTAGAATTCCGGAGAAGTTGGAGATTGTGCGACACTAAGATCCTCCGCTCTGTCGGTGGGTGACGATGAGAAAGGAGATCCTTCCCGAGGTTATCGAGGACTTTTACATGAAACACATTGTCCAGAAGTTTCCAAGTATTTTCCTCTACCAATGGGACATCTGGTCAACAAAGATTCGGAGACCTAGTACCTGGGGAAACTCCTAGACTACTTTCGATCCTGGTTTAAGGATCCCCTTTTTTGTGGTCTGTGTCCCTGACAGACATACTAAAATCCCCCGAGTATTCAAAGGAAACCTGGTGGTCCCCTGGGGAACTAGAGGACGGACCAAGATCTGTTCCTCTGAAGGAGAGACAGGACAAAGGGTGACAGAGGGTCGCACGATTGCGAGTGGCGAAGGAAGTTAGAACACTTATGTACGAACACATGGGAACCGTGACGTCACAAGTACCCAAGTCAGTGAGGTGTTCAGAACAAACTTGTGACGACACGAGAAAAGGGATCTAACATTCGGGGAGTTCCTGTCCCCGGTCTATACCAACTCCGAACCCGTCGCCTATGCCATAACTCTCGAAGTACTTCGGAACCACTACTGTCTCCTGTATCCCCGGAGACCCTCCCCTTTAACCCTAGAAAAAATTTCGGGGTTTGAGTGAGAAAGGTTGTTCTCAGTGAGAGGAACTAAGAGTTAATCGAAGAACTAGTCTGTCAAAATGGGACTAACTTCTCCCACCGAATTTAAAACCCAGACTTACGATGGAGGATTAATAGACAGATCACAAGTCCTTCATTAATTTGGTAAAATTACCTATCCACCGACTTCCCTTCCTTCCACGTGGACAAAAACATCTATTACGTATAAACCGTTATCAACCTTTTCGTGTTTGATGGAATAAGTGTAGGTGAGGGATCGCGCGAGAGAGAGAGAGACGAAGGACGAGCTGTTTAATGGATAACTAAGGGACTCGTCCTCTCAAACAAACAAACAAAAAAAATTACTCCCTTTCACCCACCCCGAATAGACTATCCCTGTCCACTTCACCCGTTTCGACTTCTATACCCTCTCTTTCTTCTCCTTGCCCCTTTGCCTACCTCCCTTTCTCTCTGATTTTAATTTTATCCTCCCTTCTTCCGATAACCACTTACCTCCGTCTCTTCATCATCTTTTTGTTTTACCTTTTAAACTTACGTACCGTTATAGTCTTTGAGTTATACAAACCAAAAAGAGAGAAATTGGTTTGTCTTTAAATAACAGAGTATCAAGACTTCCGAACTTCAGGTTTCATTTCCATGAATCGTCCGGAGACTTTAGACATCCGTACCTATGTAAATAAGAAAAAAGTGTAACAACCTCATATCGACGAGATCTCACAACACAATTAAAGACGTCATGTCGTTTCACTTAGTCCACATACAAATGTAGAGAGAGTAGAAAAAGTCTAAAGGAAAGGTAAATCCAGTGGTGTCTCGCGACTCTACTCAAGGGACCGGATATGTCCTCCATGAGTAATCAATGGATAAAATATGTATCATAGTCATCACACATATACAGTTAGAGGGTCAAGTAGGGCGGGGGAAGGGTGAAACCATAGGTCTACGAACAAGAGACAGACACACAGATAAAGACGAAACGTTTCTTCTAGGAGATAGTGTAAAAAGATCTAAGGTATATATACAATTATATGTTATAAAAAGAGAAAGACTGAATGAAGTGAGACACACTGTCCAGGTAAGTACAGAGAACGTTTACGCAAAACTGACTCAGGGAAAGACCCCAAAAAGTATATTAAACAGATCATTGGTGGATTGTTCCACGAGTTGGGACCCGACAAGAGGTATCTGTGTCGAGATCTTCTTGACGACGGAAGTAGAAAGATTGGAGAGAGGCAGAAAGTCCCTAGGAGAAGAACATCCGAGACATCCTACAGTCTTGGGAAAAAACAACGGTATCGAGAGGGGGTCGGAGGTCCACTTTACCCGGAAACGAGTCGGGTACTCCCACCCTACTTTTCACCGGTACACTCATCCACCAGGACGGACACGCCAAGGGAACGGGATTGAGTGTCGCGATAGTCCTTCAAGAGGGACTGGATCTTAGGGTTAGAAGTACACTACTTAAAACCGGGAACCAAGAGTGACACAGGTGTCGTCACTCTATGTCGAATTAAGACGAATCATAATAAAGGACTCATGACTGACACACGAAGAGACTCGTGAAGAGACTCGTTCGTGAAGAGTGAAGACACTCGTTGGGTTTTTTAACCCAAGGGTACTCCATGTCTTAATTGTCCGATTCCGGTCGACTCTTCATGTATCTCTTCTCGAGACCGGGGAAGTCACTGTGGCTAGGGTGAACGGTGGGAATGGAGAAGAGAACGAGCATAGGATCAAATTCACCGTATTTCCAACGTCTGTTGAAATGTTCCCACACCACACACGCACGACTCAGCACAGACTGAGAAAGTTTGGGGTACTTGACATCTAGTGGTCCGAGGAGATAGGTACCCTAAAGGGTCCGTTTTTACCACCTCACCCAACGGTAAAAGAAGATGTCCCCTAGAGGGACTGGGTCCCTAACTTGGACGGAGAGGATGTACCCGTCCACCTAATAAATGGTGACGTGGAGGACCCTTCGGGGGTTTAGTCCCTCGCATACCTCTGTCTAAGGACCCGTGATGGGAGTCCACTACAAAATCTACACCTGGTGGGAACTCGTCGTGACGGATCTTGTACCAGGAAAGGGACCGTCTGACGCAGTACCTTCGGAAACTTAATACTAGTTTGTTTCTTGGTTTTCATTTATTTTTTTGTGAGTTAAAGGTCTACACTGTCTGTGTCTTCGATTCCGTTGAGTTCTTTACCTATGAAGAGGCTCTGGGTTTCCACAAACCCAGGGTGTCAAATCTCAGTTGAGTACCTACTTGTACGTGACTTGTAATTCTCATGAACGGTGAATCATCGGAACAGAGAACTAGATTCAATTAGGGAGGAAGACTCGGGGACAAAAAAGTAGTCCTTCACCCCGACGATAGGGGAAGGATTATCCCAACGATACTCTGACTTACTTCGCTACTTAGGAAACGAGACTACGACGTGACACGGTCCGTGTGTAAATGTGAGCTGTGGTGTGCCAAAACTAACGAAACCCCTTTGACGTCTCGTCTTTTTCAGGTGAGAGTAGAGGAGGGAGTAGAAGGATGAGGAAATAACGGTTGGGGTAAGGGTCGGTGTTCGTGGACGAGACGACAGAGGATTGACAGGAAGGGTCGGGGACCAGACTCAGTAACAAATATCTACTTATTGTCCGATCTGGACTCTCCTCGAGACATATGGTCGACTAAGAAGTGTGCAGGGTTTATAGGAACGTGACCATATTAACTCTCCAGGTAAAGACCTTCATAAGCACTTCAATACGGGATTCTCTGATATCTGAAGAAAGTACTCAAAAACCCTCCGAATCGTGAGAAGAGAGACTTGTTTATGATTTTCCTGGTGTATAGAGGTAGTGAGACCCACCGCTACCACCTCCAGTCCACTACTACCACTACCACTACTCTCAGTTATAAATAACTTACGAATAATCCAGGATAGTAATTTTCCCGAAACGTTTATCCCAGTTGAATAGTGTGTTTGGGTCACTTCTTCCACTACAATAGAGGTGAAATGTTTTGTCCTTCGACTCGAGTCTCTCGGGAAACGTGAGCCCACCTCGGTCCACAGACCGTGACTTACACTCGTACTCAGTTGAGTTCTAAATTCTTTACCCATGTCTTCCTTTTTCACAGACACACACGCACGCACACAAACGGAATGGTACGAGAGAACATAAAAGATAGTCGGTCTCTATCTTCTAAGTTTTCGGATCTCCTGACACCTCGGTGTTCTACCTTCCCAGAACCCAGAGACTTAGTGACACACCTCCTCTTTGGGTGTGGGGTGACGGTGGGTGTTGAGTGTCCTTGATAACCCAACTTTGTGACTTAAACCTTCGAATGAAAAGATAAACAACCTCAATATTATGGGGACCCTGTACAATCCCCGGTGTCTCTTTCCGTCGACACCGAGTTACCGTGTAAAGGATACCAAGGGTTTTATCTAAGCGACCGGACTCGTAGGTGTAATAAATGGTCTAACGCTGATAAAGATCAGTTTTGGGTAGTAGTTACTTGTCTGAACGGTAAAGACTTACACAAGGTTTTTGACACGACGTCCGTGACCTCCGTCAAGGATTATCCGCAAGGATTTTATAGAACTCGGGACAGTCGTGTTGACCTTATTGACGTAACGGAGGGTTCCCCAGAGGAAACTCCCCTTGTCACGAGCGAACCACACAGACGAAGATTTAGTAGCAGAAGTAGGAGACGTGTAGGTCGTCGAGTCCACACCTCTCTCCACTGGTCCGTGTCCTTCACCCCCACCCCACTTTCCCTCCCCGATTTCCTTCTTCCGCTTCTAATGTTCAATTCTCAATTAGGTTCGGCTGTTCGTGGAGGCCATATCGCGCACCTTGAGACGAGTCACAGTACACCGTCAGACTTACCCTCCCCTCAAACCCCCTCTTACGAGTCAACGAGTAAGCACAGGCTGAGACGGGGGTACGTGACATCGGGTGGTCCGGGGAGACAGGTACCTTAAGAGGTTCTTTCTTATAACCTCACCCATCGGTAAGGGAGGAGGTCCCCTAGAAGGGCTGGGTCCATACCTTTGGCTCAGAGGACGCAACAGAGGACGTAACCGTCCGTCTAAGAAATGACGACTCGGTGGACCCTTCGAGAACTCCCTCTTACCTATGGACATATACATACCGACTCAGAGAAACGACAAGTGAACTTTGATAACGTTGTAACAAACAATTAACCGATAAGTCAAGTTAAGTCAAGTCAGCGAGTCAGCACAGGCTGAGAAACACTGGGGTACTTAACGTCGTGAGGTCCGGACGGACAGGTAGTGGTTGAGGGCCTCGAGTGAGTTTGAATACAGGTAGCTCAGTCCCTACGGTAGGTCGATAGAGTAGGAGACAGTAGGGGAAGAGGAGGACGGGGATTAGGGAGGGTCGTAGTCTCAGAAAAGGTTGCTCAGTTGAGAAGCGTATTCCACCGGTTTCATGACCTCAAAGTCGTAGTCAGGAAGGTCACTTGTGGGTCCTGACTGAAGGAAATCTTACCTGACCAACCTAGAGGAACGTCAGGTTCCCTGTGAGTTCTCAGAAGAGGTTGTGGTGTCAAGTTTTCGTAGTTAAGAAGCCGCGAGTCGAAAGAAGTGTCAGGTTGAGAGTGTAGGTATGTACTGGTGACCTTTTTGGTATCGGAACTGATCTACCTGGAATCAGCCGTTTCATTATAGAGACGAAAACTTATACGATAGATCTAACCAGTACCGAGTCTACCATTTCACAGACAGATGTCACACTCTCTGGACCCAAACTAGGGACCCAACCCTTCTAAGGGATCTCTTCCTTTACCGTTGGGTGAGGTCATGAGAACGGAACTTATAGGACACCTACTTCCTCGAAGTAAGTCCGATGATAGGTACCCCAGCATTTCTCAGTCCGTGTCGACTCGCTGAAGTGAAAGATCCAACCAGTATTGAAAGGTTCCTCATTCGCAGAAAATTAAAGTACCGACGTCAATGGTACACGTCACTAAAACCTTGGGGGGTTTTATTTCAGACTGTGACAAAGGTGACAAAGGGCTAGATAAACGGTACTTCACTACCCTGGTCTACGGTACTATAAGCAAAAGACTTACAACTCGAAATTCGGTTGAAAAAGGTGAGAGGAGAAAGTGAAAGTAGTTCCCCGAAAAATCAAGGAGAAGTGAAAGACGGTATTCCCACCACAGTAGACGTATAGACTCCAATAACTATAAAGAGGACCGTTAGAACTAAGGTCGAACACGAAGAAGGTCGGGTCGCAAAGAGTACTACATGAGACGTATATTCAATTTATTCGTCCCACTGTTATATGTCGGAACTACATGAGGAAAAGGATAAACCTTGGTCAGACAACAGGGTAGAGGTCAAGATTGACAACGAAGGACTGGACGTATATCCAAAGAGTTCTCCGTCCAGTGCACCAGACCATAAGGATAGAGAGAGTCTTAAAAGGTGTCAAAGAACACTAGGTGTGTCAGTTTCCGAAACCGTATCAGTTGTTTCGTCTTTATCTACAAAAAGATCTTGAGAGAACGAAAAAGGTACTAGGTCGCCTACAATCGTTAAACTAGAGACCAAAGAGACGGAAAAGATTTTGGTCGGACTTGTAGACTTTCAAGTGCCAAGTACATAACGACTTCGGACCGAACCTCTTAAAACTCGTACTGAAATAATCGCACACTCTACTCACGTTAACACACCATCAAACTCGTAAGAAACCGTAACGGAAAGAAACCCTAACCTTACTTTTCACTACAAAAGGGGACACCGGTGACGACTCAAAAAGTTTAAATGACCGTATAACTCACGTCGTGAAAGTGTCGTAGTAGAAAGTCCTAAACTTTATCGAGTTGACCTTAAAGTAGTGGAGGTGATCGAAAAAGGTATCACTACGAAATATGACGACGACGATTCAGTGAAGTCAGTACAGACTGAGACACGCTGGGACATCTGTCGTCGGGTGGTCCGAGGGGGTAGGGACCCTAAGAGGTCCGCTCTTGTGACCCACTACGAAATATGGGGTAATTTTTTGTTTTTCAAAAAAAAAATTCAATTAGGTCTTTCGACCTATTCGGTGTATCTCCATTGTCTAATACCAGACGCGTAGTAGACCGGGTACATACACCACCTAAGATAACCGACAAACCGAACCGGGTTGTTATACCCTTAAGTGTTCCAGTGTTGACGGTTAGAGACTCTCAGTAGTACTGGAGAGTGTCACCTTCACTAAGGTTTTAGGACCTAACGGTCTAGACTTTCTTGGAACATCTATAGTCCAAGTTGGGAGAGTAAAATATCTACTCAGTTGACTCAAAATCTCTCTCCTTTATTGAACAGGGCCCAGTGTCTCCATCGACAATCGATTAGACTAGTAGTCTAGATCCAGAAGATCAGAGAAGAGGACGTGGTCGGACGGGGAAGGTATAAAAGTCCCTTAATTCTCCAACTTACCCCGAAGGGACCATCGAATCGACCATTCCTTAGGCGGACGTTACAATCTCTGGACCCAAACTAGGGACCCAACCCTTCTAGGGAACCTCTTCCCTTGCGATGGGTGTCATAAGAACGGACTTCTTAGGGATACCTGTCTCCTCGGGCCACCCGATGTCAGGTATCCCTTCTTTTCTCAGTCTCCAGTGACTCGCTAATTCGTGTTCTCCAACCTGTCCACCCCAGTAAGGATAGGTCTTCCTTCCTCCTTTTCTTCCTTGGAAACACCGTATATGCACGAAAAATACAATTACACTTAATTTTGATTCAAACTTTTTGTTACAAAGGTGTCGGGACGAGAGGGGTGGGGGACGCACGAACGATATTTGACCCTAAACTTGAAGTAGAGGGTTCCATTCTTGGTCCATGGAGATTTAGTCTCCTTTTAATGAGTGACCTGACGTGTGTCTCTTCAAAGTTGTCGGTGTTGTTTTCTCTTTATAAAAGATATTAAGGTAGGTAATGGGATCGGGAGACAAAATTTCTAAACCTCAAAGTCTTAGAGAGAACGAAAGGAAGGGGACTGGACGAAGGTGAGTGTTCTCTTTTTGTTTGTACCCTTCCTGCGCCCGGAGTAAAAACGTCTCAACTGAAGAACCACCGGTTAGAGAACCCAGACACCTCACTTTTTTTTTTACAAAAACCACGGTCCCTGGAATTAATTAAACGAGAACAATTTAGGATTATTGAACTGGGTGACCTCGTCTCTTGCACGGTAAACAAAGGACCCTCCGAGACAGTCGAAGAGGCGGTCCCTTCTGTCGCAGTAATCTCTACTGCCTTCTCCCCCGTCCACCCTGCTCCTGCAAGTCACATTAGTCTAGAAGAGTAAATCCCTTACGCCCACTCCCTCGGTTTTGGAAGGTCTTCTCCGTGACGAGGTTTATTGCCGTCTAAGAGTTAATACCCTCCTGAGGTCCGACACCGTTTGGAAATTGGTAAAACCGTTTAGAAATAGTTCACGGATCCCTCTTAGACCACTTCCGTTACCGTGGGGTGAGGTCATGAGAACGGACCTTTTAGAGTACCTGCCTCCTCGGACCTTCCGACATCAGGTACCCCAGCGACTCCGAGTCTGTACTGAGTCACTGAAGTGAAAGTGAAAAGTGAAAGTACGTAACCTCTTCCTTTACCGTTGGGTGAGGTCACAAGAACGGACCTCTTAGGGTCCCTGCCCCCTCGGACTACCCGACGGTAGATACCCCAGTGTGTCTCAGTCTGTGCTGACTCCGCTGAATCGGATCCCTTTTAGATGGGACTGGACCAGTGACTATACATATTACGGACGAGAAGTGTACACGGTAGAATAGGTCAGGAGAGCTGTTGAGAGACTCCTGCCATAATAATAAGGAGGAGTGTTCCCTCTTTTGTTTTCGTCTCTCCAATACGTTTAGTGAATCCCAGGGTAAGTCATTCCTTCACCCGCTGCACGGCGGGGTCTCGTAATACATCGTGGTGAGGGTAGTAAGGCCTCTGGGTCTGAGACTCCAAGCACCGAGTCAGGGAGGACGATAAAAGAGTAGAGACAGAGGAAAGTAGGGAAATCCACAAATTACAAGGGATCCAGAGACAAGAATCAGTGGCTGAGGGACTTGTCAGGAGGATTCAATGGATAAGTTTTAAGTGTCGAAGTTTGTGGAGAATGATAACGGAAGGTTTAGACAGAAGTTGACGGACGAAAGGAATGGTAGAGTAGAGGGGTAGTCAATGGTCCTCAACAGTCTTTACCAAGTCACGGGAGTCATAGAAGAAGATATAGTGTCCTCCCCTGGTGGACAAGTGATTTTTTTTTTTTCGAAAAGGGAGAAAGATCGGGTCGTTTCTCTGTGGAAGGACTGGGAAGTAAGAGGAGAAACGTCGGGTATTACAGAAGGTACACAGACCGTAGAGAAGATGACGGTTGAGTACTGAATCTTTGATTGAGTACGGAGAGACGGACCTAAAATCTAAATCTTACCAGGAAAGAAAAACACGACGGAAAGAACTTCTACATGGGAAATCAAGGAGCAACAAAGTGGGTGACGGGTGGGCTAAGAGTACGAGTTTCTTACTACGGACCAGGGGTGAGTTCACTCGTAGGGCCCCAAGGGTGGTAAGACTTCCTCAAGTCTGGTGGCATAGTTCAGGTGTAGGACATATGAAGAGTTCCAGTGGGGTGTGCGAAGAAGGGGTGGTAGCGACAAACCGTAGAGAAATGAAGAAAGAGTGAGATAATATTCGTAAAAGGTCGACCGAAGAGGGTTACAGGTCAGACAGGTCGAGACACTAGGTTAGACGACTTTGGACGATCTCGAGAGAGAAATTTTGTGTGTAGACTAGTGTGAAGAGACATAACTTAGAAATTTTACGGAGGGGAGTGGTTGTCCCTACAGACTCGACGAAGCACGTACTAAGTAGTCGACACTCTAAACGAAGAACGGTTGGAGGGGTAGGGGTACTGGACGGAGGGGTAGGACCGAGAAACGCGACTCGGTCTGTTTCGACGAGTCGCGAAAGATTCGTGTGCAACAAAAGAGAACAGAGACGGAGATGGTGTGAGACGGACCTTTCAAGAAGAGGTGACAAGACCTGTTTAAACTGTATAGAAAGTTTTGATCGAGTTCCTATCCCAAGGAAGGAAATCTTTGGGAAGAAAAAATTAATTTGAAAAATAAAACATAACCCCGTATCGGTTACTTGTTGCGACACTATCAAAGTCCACCTGTCGTTTCCCTGAGTCGGTATGTATATGTACATAGGTAAGAGGGGGTTTGAGGAGAGGGTAGGTCCGATAGTGTATTGAAACTCGTCTCAAGGTATACGATGTGCCATCCCGGAACAACCAACACCCGAGTCAACGATTCAACACAGGCTGAGACGCTGGGGTACCTGACATCGGGTGGATGGACCGAGAAGACAGGTACTCTAAAGGGTCCGTTCTTATGACCTCACCCAACGGTAAAGGAAGAGGTGGAACAACCAATAGGTAAAATTTATGTCGTCAGAACTTATGGAGACTTCTTCTCAATTGACGAGAGACGAGACAAGATGGAAAGAGACACAGAACATTTTCGAGGACAAGACAACATTAAATACAAATCTGACACTCGAGGAGTTCCCGTCCCTGACCCTGAGTAAGTGTAGAGACAATTTCAAGGGATCAAAGTACTGGCTTTAATCCGTCGATTGTTTACGATCACTTACTTACCTAGACTGGCGAGCCTCGAATGAGACTAAGTCAGTAAAAGACACGAGTGGGACACAGGATCGGAGTCATTAATCGAACAGACGGAAGGGTCACTTTACATGTCAGGAACTCTCGCCTACTGAGAGTAACCCTCACGAGAGAGTTGTTAAAAAAAATCGGGACCTCGTACACCCTAGAATCAAGGGGTTGGCCCCTAGCTTGGGTACGGGAGAAGTCACCTTCGAGTCTCAGAAATGGTAGACTCGGTGGTCCCTTCGGGTCCTTCGAGTCTCAGAATTGGTGACCCGGTGGTCCCTTCAGGAGTTATTTATAAAGACTTACTTCCTTACCTAAGGGATTAAAGTACAATTGGTCACCTAAATCGAGGGGTATAAGGTTCCTGGAAAGTGCTCTCACAGTGTCCCTTTGTTTGGTGGGTTTAAAGTAGAGTTGAAGAGTTCGGAGGGAGAGTCAACTACAGTCTTATCGTGACTAGTTTTCCCTCCATGTCGTTACCAATTAAAGGTTTAGGGACTTATGTCCTGTCCTCGTCGACCGTGAGTGACTTCAAGAATAACGGTGGTCGGTAATTGAGATACTCAGTTCTATAATGACCTGGTTAAAAGGGAGTTGGACGGAGGGGTAGGTTCGAGACGTAAATGTTAAAGTGTCTCGTTAGTCTCTACTTTGTCCGCCATCTTTCGTGAGTCCTTAACTTCGGTCTCCCAGTACCAGGTTAGGGGTCGAGATGGTAAACGAATCAATACACTGGACCACGGGTGGACGAAATTCGGATGGGAGTGGACAAGTTATCCCTATTAAAAAGGGGACTAATAGAAAATCGTAACAACCGGGGAAAGAGTCAAGGAGAGACAACGTCCCCAAACCACCTAACAAGACAGATGTCGTTCAATGTAGACCGAAAATGACACCGTCTCTGACCAGAGTCCTGAATCCTGAGATTCGGTTCTCTACGAATTAGACATCTCCACCGGACACAAGGTCTTACATGTTGGAAGACTATGCTGGTTCAGGTCTCAGTGACAGGTGTCGGGACTTGGGTACAACGTAATTTATCTCTTGGTAATTTATCCGTTGGTAAGGTCCGTTTTAGGAAACCACTCTTGATCTCCAGTAACGGACTCTCGGTAACGAAAGTGACTAAGTGGCCTTCCAGTCGGTCCACCTGTGTCGGTACCTACCCCGACTACGCCGAAGTGCTCGTCGTTCGGCTGCAGAGTCTGAAACGTAGGAGAATCGAAGTACCGTCTCTTATGGGGGACTCGACCACAACTACGTGACTTAAAGAGCACGCAGGGAGCGTGAGAGTAGTTGAAAAGGAATCGTGTGGTGAGACTATCTCTTCAATAAAAATTCCTACTTAATTTGGATACGTAATACAAATGAGTTTAAAAATGATAGACTCCGGTAAATTGTCAGAGTTCCTTATCTGGTTCCACAGACTTTTCATCTCTTTCAAGTTCCTTAATAAAATTGTTCACAGAATAGCGAAAGAATCCGATTTCGAATCAGCGATTCAGCACAGACTGAGAACACTAGGGTACCTGACATCCGGTGGTCCGAGGAGACAGGTACCTTAAAAGGTCCGTTCTTATGACCTTACTTACCGGTAAAGGAAGAGGTTCCCCTCGAAGGGTTGTATCCTTAGCTTGGGCGCAGATGACGGGATGTCCGTATAAAAAATGGGAGACTCGATCGTCCCTTATGGTATAAGATTGAAGAAAGAATGAGGTGGACAATTCGATTGTGTCCCGATGTGAGTAAAAGGGAAGGGGTTCCTATTTCTCCTCACACTACCGTGTGAGAGGAAGACATTCTTGTCCGGCACAACCGTAAGACCAAACAGAGAGGACACTTAGACTACTTTCACGTCATAGTCGACCCAACATTGTACAGGACTCAACCTCCACTGGGGACTAACCACTCACGAAATGATACTTATGACGACCCTCCGACATCGTAACCCGAAGGAATCAGGCAACTGAGAACACTTATACAGACTGAAAACACCCTTAGGACTTTTGACCCGGTTCTCCCTGCACGACAACACCTAGAGTAGAGGAACAAAGACTCGATAGTGGACCCCCGACTCTCTCACCCGGACTTGATTTTGTCTACTCCTGAGTGGACGTCCTCGTTCGACGTGGGCGGACTCCTCGGACACGAAGGACAGATGCCAGGAGATTCACTTAGACCACGGTTTGTGCGAGGGACCATCAAGGTACTCAGACTTACAGATCGACTCGAATTTTTATTTCTCTACGGTGGGTTAATAGGGAAGGTCCCTCGAGAATTTTTCGATAAAAATGTAGATGAACACGTCACGACACACGAAGAGAAGTTGACCGGTCTTGTGTCGTCTTTTTACTGACAATGAATATAAAGTAGGAATTTCGGTAGTAGGAATGATAACCAGTAGTCAAGTCAAGTCAAGTCAACGAATCAGCACAGACTTAGAAACGCTGGGGTACTTAGCGTCGTGCGGTCCGGAGGGACAGGTAGTGGTTGAGGGCCTCAAGTGGATTTGAGTACACGTAACTCAGTCACTACGGTAGGACGGTAGAGTAGAAAACAACAGGGGAAGAGGAGGACGGGGGTTAGGGAGGGTCGTAGTCAGAAAAGGTTACTCAGTTGAGAAGCGTAATCCACCGGTTTCATGACCTCAAAGTCGAAGTCGTAGTAAGGAAGGTTTCTTTAGGGTCCCGACTAGAGGAAGTCTTACCTGACCAACCTAGAAGAACGTCAGGTTCCCTGAGAGTTCTCAGAAGAGGTTTTGGCGTCAAGTTTTCGTAGTTAAGAAGCCACGAGTCGGAAGAAGTGTCAGGTTGAGAGTGTAGGTATGTAGCCAGTAGTGGTAGTAGTTTTAGTAGTAGTAGAGTTGGTGGTGTTCTTAGACACGTGGGGTCAAGGACGGACAGTGGAGGGAGAGAAAATAGATCTCGTGTAAAACGTGTGTTCACACGAGTCAACGAAGTCAATACAGACTGAGAAACGTTGGGGTACCTGAGAAACGTTGGAGCCCAGAGGAGACAGGTACCCTAAGAGGTCCGTTCTTATGACCTCACCCAACGGTAAAGAAAGAGGTCCCCTAGAAGGACTGGGTCCCTAGTTTGAGTCCAGAGGATGTAATGTCCGCCTAAGAAAATGGTGACTCGGTGGTTCCTTCGGGTCTCGTGTATAGAGAAAAGGGAAAGATTTAAAAATGTCCACTCTATCAGATTGATATTTATGTACACTGGTGAAAACCTACCGTGATTTTCTCTACTCCCAGGGATACGTAAGGGGAAGGTAGATTATTGTCAAAGGTTCGTCAGTGACCGACAGTGTGGTCTACTAACCTATCGAGTACCACCCCGACACGGGGACCCTTCCTACAAAAGGACTTCCGAACCTTCCTTCCTTTTGTTACACTTTTGAGAGTCGTAAACCGAGTGAGACGAAAAGGGTATTAACCTCACTGACTCCCAGTGTACATATGTTCTACCCTCTTTTTCACCCGGTCCCCACCCCTCGTCCGTCCGTCTATCTCCTCGGTTCCTTCTCTGTCTCTTCCTCTACCAGGGTCTCGGGATGAGTCTCCTCTGTCGTACTCCTCCTCTCTAGTCTCGAGGTCCGCCCGGTCCCACGACCCACCGAGTCTCGGTCCCACGTCGGACGGTACCGCCGGGGAGGACATGTACCCGGGTACACGTGACTTCAGAGTCCACCGTAGACATCCAAAGAGTCACGACGCCGTCCTCGGGACGAGAGACTACGGTCCCCTATTATTTTTCTCGGGACCCACCGGTCGACCCTCTGGAACGAAGATCAGGGTCGACTCGTCAGCACTCAACTAGTGAGGGGAAGGTACCTGGGGGACAAGAGAGCTGAAGGTTTGTTCCCTCAACAGAGCTGACCAGGGTACTGGTTCAGAGAAGATACAGGTCAAAAGGGTCAAAAGTTTAGAGACCTCGGGACTAACCCTCTACCATAAATACGAGGGGGGAGAGAGAGTACGACCGGAGGTCCCGTCCTCGAATAACCACTGTAGTAACCGGGTGTCGGGCACCCGTCTTCCCGGTCCCATGGTCATGACTCGCCTTCGAGACTCTTCGAGACACTCAAAGTGAGTAGGAGAACACGAGGACGAGAACCACCCTTCTGATGTGGGGTCATCAAGGACGGGGAAATCGGACCCGGGGTAGTATTCCTCTGTGAGTCCGAACTCGGGTTGTGTCAGAGTCTTCGATTCAGGTCGGTTCGGACCGTCTTGGTTGAGTAGAGCACCTGGGTGCTTACCCTGTATTTACGAACGACACTCCGTCACGTTAAAACCTCGACAAACAATGACGTCGGTTTCGACTGTTTATGTGGTGTACTGTCCTTTCACACAGAGTATCTGTACGTGAGGTCCCTGGGTAGTTTCCGGGCGGACTTCCTCTTACTTCCCGTCGACCTTCCCGGGATGTCCTTCCGAAGGTGACGAAGGGAGAAGAACGGTCTCGGTGTGTGGAGGTATACCTCTGCGTGGACCAAAAACCGTAGTTGTTGAGCACGGAGTCGTCCCCATCCTTCCCTCAGACCACCCTCTCCTTTGATTTAATCTTACGGAGTTACAGTTTAACGAGGGGTAAGTGTCAGGAGAGAGAAGATATCTGGAGGTTCGGACCCGTCAGACAAAGAAAGTGACGGATCCACGACATTAATTTACCGAGAACTTGAACCCTCAACTGCATGACCAAATCGGTCGTACCTCTCCGTCGTTCTGTGAATCTATCCAAATGTTCACGGTCGCAGTGATCAGAGACCGACGACGTTAGACATACGTTCGGAGACACTAGGGATGATAATTTTCTGGGACTTCTTTTACTTGTGGGAGAGTCGGGTTAAGATCGACTATCTACAAAAGAACAGTTTGTCTCGTCACATCGGATAAACTATCTTTGTGTTTGATTACGGGTCTCTCCTGGTGACACCTCGAGGGCACGACAACCGTGATATCGGATCCCCCATTGGACTCTCCAGGTCCTATCCTCCATACTGGTCCCGAATTCGTACGAAGGAAGTGAGTCTCTTTTGGTCCCAGTAAGGGGTGGAGGAGTCAGTAAACCTACTTCTGAGGTCTCAACTGTCGGTGTCAGTAGACGACCTTTTTTGTTTTTGGGAGGTGGTCGGCGGATTATATTACCTTCTCCTCCCTTGTATGTAAACCCTTACCCCATTCCCTCGTTGGTCTTTGAATGTCACCACCCTAAGATTGGAAGAAGATTTTGTGACTTTCGAAATTTCGTTTTGGAATGGGCCCTTGTCTGTGTATACATTTAGTTACTTTCATGTCTTCGATCCCCCCTTCGTCCCTACTTCTGAGTCTCGGACAGACATGTCGTAGAGTAAGGGGTGAGGAATTTCACCGAGAACTTCAACACGTACCTTGGGGACTTGATGTAGGTGAAACTTTTGGTGATCTAATCTCTTTAGAATCCATAATTATCTGAATGTCTTTCGACTTTTTTTTTCCCCTCGTTCCATAGTAGCACTAACAAAGACCCGTAAAACGACACTTCTCTTACCTTAATTTACATATCCGGAGGAAACAGGACTAAACCGTGTTACCTATTCTCCGGAAGGTGTTGAACGGATTCCGTCCATCTGACTGGTTGACTGGAAAGAGTTTATAAGAATCTCCGATTAGAGGAGTAAAAGTAGAAGTTGACCCGTCCTGTCTCAACGGTCCTTTCTGACTCCAGAGGACAGAAACAGGAAAGAGGAGGATGAGGGATGTGTGGGGAGTTGAGATTCGGTGTCGGGGAGAACTCGAGTGTTCAGAGTTCGGACCACGGTAGAGACGAAACTGGAAAAACTGGAAGTTCTCCCTCCCTGGGACCCTCTGCACAGATTAAGTGGTCGGGTACCGAGGGGTGAAGGACATCTCTGTTCGAAGATCTGGGTGGATCCGTGTGGCACAGGTGCTTGGGTGTGTAGGGTCTCTGGGGGGATACGTGTGGTGTAGGTGCTTAGGTGTGTAGGGTCTCTGGGGGGATACGTGTGGTGTAGGTGCTTAGGTGTGTAGGGTCTCTGGGGGGATACGTGTGGTGCAGGTGCTCAGGTGTGTAGGACCTCTAGGTGGAGACGTGTGGTGTAGGTACTTAGGTGTGTAGGGCCTCTGGGGGGAGACGTGTGGTGCAGGTGCTCAGTTGTGTAGGGCCTCTGGGTGGAGACGTGTGGTACAGGTGCTCAGGTGTGTAGGGTCTCTGGGTGGAGACGTGTGGTGCAGGTGCTCAGGTGTGTTGGGCCTCTGGGGGGATACGTGTGGTGTAGGTGTTTAGGTGTATAGGACCTCTGGGTGGAGACGTGTGGTGCAGGTGCTTAGGTGTGTAGGACCTCTGGGGGGATACGTGTGGTGCAGGTGCTCAGGTGTGTAGGGCCTCTGGGTGAATCCGTGTGGTACAGGTGCTTAGGTGTGTAGGGCCTCTGGGGGGATACGTGTGGTGTAGGTGTTTAGGTGTGTAGGGCCTCTGGGGGGAGACGTGTGGTGCAGGTGCTCAGTTGTGTAGGGCCTCTGGGTGGAGACGTGTGGTACAGGTGCTCAGGTGTGTAGGGTCTCTGGGTGGAGACGTGTGGTGCAGGTGCTCAGGTGTGTAGGGCCTCTGGGTGGATACGTGTGGTGCAGGTACTCAGGTGTGTTGGACCTCTGGGGGGATACGTGTGGTGTAGGTGTTTAGGTGTATAGGACCTCTGGGTGGAGACGTGTGGTGTAGGTGCTTGGGTGTGTAGGACCTCTGGGGGGATACGTGTGGTGCAGGTGCTCAGGTGTGTAGGGTCTCTGGGTGAATCCGTGTGGTACAGGTGCTTAGGTGTGTAGGGCCTCTGGGGGGATACGTGTGGTGCAGGTGCTTAGGTGTGTAGGGCCTCTGGGGGGAGACGTGTGGTGCAGGTGCTCAGTTGTGTAGGGCCTCTGGGTGG
Source organism: Capra ibex (assembly GCA_006410555.1). Classification (NCBI taxonomy): domain Eukaryota; kingdom Metazoa; phylum Chordata; class Mammalia; order Artiodactyla; family Bovidae; genus Capra; species Capra ibex. The sequence goes on along the minus strand of SJYO01016970.1, from coordinate 28,807,845 downwards.
AGACGTGTGGTACAGGTGCTCAGGTGTGTAGGGTCTCTGGGTGGAGACGTGTGGTGCAGGTGCTCAGGTGTGTAGGGCCTCTGGGTGGATACGTGTGGTGCAGGTGCTCAGGTGTGTTGGACCTCTGGGGGGATACGTGTGGTGTAGGTGTTTAGGTGTATAGGACCTCTGGGTGGAGACGTGTGGTGTAGGTGCTTGGGTGTGTAGGACCTCTGGGGGGATACGTGTGGTGCAGGTGCTCAGGTGTGTAGGGTCTCTGGGTGAATCCGTGTGGTACAGGTGCTTAGGTGTGTAGGGCCTCTGGGGGGATACGTGTGGTGCAGGTGCTTAGGTGTGTAGGGCCTCTGGGGGGAGACGTGTGGTGCAGGTGCTTAGGTGTGTAGGGCCTCTGGGGGGATACGTGTGGTGCAGGTGCTTAGGTGTGTAGGGCCTCTGGGGGGAGACGTGTGGTGCAGGTGCTCAGGTGTGTAGGGCCTCTGGGTGGAGACGTGTGGTGCAGGTGCTCAGGTGTGTAGGGCCTCTGGGGGGATACGTGTGGTGCAGGTGCTCAGGTGTGTAGGGCCTCTGGGTGGATCCGTGTGGTGCAGGTGCTTAGGTGTGTAGGGCCTCTGGGGGGATACGTGTGGTGCAGGTGCTTAGGTGTGTAGGGCCTCTGGGTGGATCCGTGTGGTACAGGTGCTTAGGTGTGTAGGGCCTCTGGGGGGAGACGTGTGGTGTAGGTGCTTAGGTGTGTAGGGCCTCTAGGTGGATACGTGTGGTGTAGGTGCTTAGGTGTGTAGGACCTCTGGGTGGAGACGTGTGGTGCAGGCACTTGGGTGTATAGGGCCTCTGGGTGGAGACGTGTGGTGCAGGTGCTTAGGTGTGTAGGGTCTCTGAGTGGATACGTGTGGTGCAGGTACTTAGGTATGTAGGGTATCGTCTAGACCTTCTCCTCCAGAACCGCGACGGTAAAACGACTCCCCGACTTCCAGCTGGTCTACTCGGTTCTCTACGACCGCTACTCCTTCTCCCTTGGGTCCTACCGTCGACGTTAGACCTGGAAGAGCTACTGACAGTCCCTCTACCGGACGGTGACGTCCTCGCTCTTGCCGCCCAGTCGCCCCCGGACGTCCGGGAGTGGGGTAAAGGTGGGGTAGGGGTGGGGGAGGAGGACGACGGCGGGGTCCGAGAGTGGAGACCTAATTTTGGTCCCGAGTGGTTGTACGCTATGTTACCGAGAAAAACTCTCAAAGACTCATAATTGAAACACAAAAACTATACCTTCTTTGGATATAGTATGGCTTACTAGTCTTCAGTAAAGACCCACCCGGTCCGACTCTTCCTTTCAGGAACACCAACTAATACTACGTCTGTCTTTTGACCCTTCCTCTTTCACCCTTACGTTACACATCACCACAAGGTCCAGGGGTCTTATAATAAAAGACTCGTTGTGTAATAAACGAGTGATTATCCACGATTCTCCCGTGTCCGGAAAAAAAAAAAAAAAAAAAACGAACAAAAGATGTTGTTGTGGACCGTACAGTAAATTATATGTACGATCTCTAATGGTTAAGTTGTTTGTTTTTCTCCGGTGTCCTACAGTCCCTCTCTCTTCTTTTTGTCATATTAAATGACTGATATATGCTTACGGCTTTAAAGCCACACACAAAAAAAAAAAAATTGTCTTTTCGTGATACGATTATCGACACAACTACCTACCTAACTTCCGATCTCACACCCACCCAAAGGTGAGACTTTAAGATACTCAGATACTGACTAGGTCCACAGTGTCCGGATTTACTCGGTACTCAACCTAAAATGAAACCCTAAACAAGTACGAGAACGAGTCGTTTATACATGGCCCACAAGACACACACATGGGACGATCCACGACTTATATTTCGTCATTCGTTTTTGAACGTCTGAAGACGGAAGTACCCCGAAGTGTAAATCTCTTGTGTGTCTGTCTGTATACTAATAAATGTTACCGGTAGGTGGTACTGTATACTCTCGGATACTGTCCCCTAAAGTGAAGGATCTCCTTCGTTACTCAACTCACCCTCAAATGATCTGTTTCTCTCCTCCGTATACACAGGTCGTCCCTCTTTTCGTACACGTTTCCGGGACACTGTCTTCTTTCGTCCCATTCATGTTTTTGGACCTTCTTCTGGCTCTCCCACCTCGTCTCTCGTCCCTCACCCCATTCTGTTAACCCTTCCCTTCTTCCTTATGGTGTGCCCTCGGATTTCTTATACGTTTCTGAAAATTTTTGAAAAAACATTCTTATTTGTACTATGAGAACTGGTCACACGTCGTCCCTTTACTGTCCTAGTCCGAACCCTTCCACCGTACACACGTACGAGTCAACACAGACTGAGAAACGCTGGGCTACCTGACATCGGGTGGTCCGAGGAGACACGCACCCTAAAGGGTCCGTTCTTATGACCTCACCCAACGGTAAAGGAAGAGATCCCCTAGAAGTGTTGGGTCCCTAGTTTGGACGTAGAGGACGTAAACTTCCGTCTAAGAAAGGAAGACACGATGGACCCTTCGGGAAACCTTCCGCCTTCCTTCCTGATAGGGGACTGACATCGTCAAACACATTGCGGGACGTCTCTCGTGGATCATCCGTAAAGTCTTCCGTACAGTCTTGAGGGGTCTTTTCCGCCTGTTGGAAGGAAGACGGTTGTCGCTCGGGAGGGACGTGTAATATGTCGGATCTGCCTTCGTGACTACTAAAACCGAGGACGACCCTGACTGGTCACCGGGGATTCCTTGACATTGATAACCTTTCGTAAACGAGTGAGTAGATCTACACTCTGTAGTCGGAAATGTACATTGATATGTCTAGCGTAGGACAATGTCCATTAACCCGGAAATGTAAAAGGTGACGAGAAAGGTGGGGCGGATCCCAATGTGTATTGTCCTTAAAAGGTCTTCTACCGGACTTGGGTTCCTGAGGAGATTATCTCCCGTTTATGAAAAAGGTCTCGGTCGGAGGGAGAGACACTTCTCCCGAAGGCTAACTCGAAAAACAAAGATGGAGATACTGTAGTTGTGGGAGGGGAAGAAGACGAGATCTGTCTTCTTTGGGGTTTACCTCTCCGTCTCCTTCGAGGGGAATTAGGGATTTCAGGAAGGATGGTCGGGGTTCGGTGAACACCTTCGGTATGTCGTGGGGTTGATACTAAACTTCGTCCTTCTTCTTTTTCGTCCTACCCCACGATACGGGTTCCGAAGGGAGGACAGACGGGGTACCCTCCGAGGTGTTCGCTGCACCCCTCGTCTCAGTGTTCCTCTTTCCTCTCCTGTCCCCTCGAGAGACCAGAGGGTCCCTCTACCCCTTCCCGAGGGGTCCCTCGTCCGAGACGGGGATGACCTAGGGGCCTCGAAGAAGTAGGGGTCGTTCGAGGACTAGTTGCGTAGGTCTCTGAAGAGGTACGGGGAGACACGTCACTTACCTCTCTGGTTCCCCGTTCTCGTACTTCTGTCTACTCTGAAAGGAATATTGTTCTTCTCCGTCACTCGTTCCCGGACCACTGGGTCAGGATCGAGTCGAGACAAGGTTGAGTGCCTCACACTGGATCCTCTTCAGTTATTCAATAGTCCTGAAGGTTTTTCACCTCTATTAACAAAGGATCTCATAACACTCTTAATTCACTTTAATTTCCCATGGACGACGGTAGTAAAGGTAAGGACAAATATAATTACGTACCGTTCCATCCTCATAAGTATTGGTATGAATCGTTTGAGGTACGACCCACACATCCCATCTCCACTTCCCGGTCTGAGTCCTCAGTCTGGGGACCTATATTGGGACGAGGTGGTCCCACTGGAGCCCGTTTAACAACTGGGGAGACACGGAGGTAACAGAGTAGACATTTAACCCTTACTATTATCATGGGTAACGTAACCCAACAAAAATCATAATTTAATATATACACTTGTGAATCTTGTTGTTGTCCGGGGCCATTCGTGATTAATTTACAAGTACTTATATTGCCGTCAAGTCTACATCGTTTCTCCTACTCTCCGTAGGTGTCTCGGAACTCTGGTGTCCCGATGTGACTTTACGGTGGAAAGAGTTCTCGAGAAGGATCTTTGTTTCGAACGTCTCCCAGTGGCTCTATTGTACGATAGTACGGGTGACAAAGAGTCTTACAAAATACCCCAGTACTTGGTTCTCCACTCTGTAGCCTCTGAACCTTCTTTGGAGGGATGAGACTGTCGTCAATCGGGGCCGTGGGGTAGGTAACAAGACGAAAGAGAGCCATCTCGAACGGACGAGGTAGGAGGTGGTGTCTACTCCCCCTAGTCTTCAACGGGGTGGTACCGACTCGTCCGTCAGTAGAGTGTGAACCGACCCTGACTCCTCGGGTTCTGTACATTAACCCAGTTAAACCCGGTGTTTGTGTGTCATGACGACGATCAGGTCTGATGAAGGAAGAAGACCATGATAGACGTTCTCACTTTACCGTAAAAGACTCGTGTGTGGTGACTTACGTTACTCCAGGTCAGTGTTAGGTTTTCATTGTCTTAGTCTTAGCGGTACTGATCTTTGAGTGTCAATTTCTGTGTCGTCATCGAATTCTTATTTAAATAAGAATTAATCATTGAATTCTTAATAAGAATTCATCATTGAACTATTTGAATAAGGTCTCAAGGTTTCTTTGCGTTCCTCTTTATTTCTGAAGAATTCACTAGCTACGTTTCTTTATCTCCTTTAGTTATATTACTCTTTCTGATCTCTAGAGAAGTTCTTTTAGTCTCTATGGTTCCCTTGTAAAGTACGTTTCTACCCGTGTTATTTTCTGTTTCAATAAGAATTCATCATTGAATTCTTATTTCTTATTTCATCTTTCCGTTACAGTTATAACGGTAAACGAATTCCGTGAACACTCTAATCTTATTAGAAAAGAAAAGAAATGAGGGTCCTTTTCTAAGTAACCTTTTCTGGGACTACGACCCTTTCTAACTCCCGTCCTCCTTTTCTCCCGTTGTCTCCTACTCTACCAACCTACCGTAGTAGCTAAGTTACCTGTACTCAGACTCGTTTGAAGTCCTCTATCACTTCCTGTCCCTTCGGACCGCACGACGTGAGGTCCCCCAGAGTTTCTCAGTCTGTTGTGACTCTCTGACTTGTTGTTGTTGGGGGTCCTTTTTCAATAGGGATTTACAAAGAAGGGAAAAACACAGTTCCCGACTACGGACAAATACTCGGTTCCTGTCTCGGTTCCCCCGTGACTCGACCACCCAAACCTAAGACTGGGAAAAGGTTCCGAACTTAGCCGATTCTTTCTTCTCAATTACGTGGGGTCCCGGACCTTAGTCTGTGACGATAAAATTCTGTGAAGTTCTAAAACTTTACTCATCGACTCCTACCTTGGTCGCGTACCCCTCCGTGGAGAACAAGACTGAAAAACCGCGTGGTAGTCCTACTGACTCCACGGATCCCCAAGATTCCGAGGGAAGATCGTTATTACGGGGGGGGGTAGGGCCCGACCGGGGGCGACGTTCCTGTGACGTCGAGACCCACAAACGTCGACGGGAAGGTACGTCTCTAGGGTCGGGTGGTAGTAGGGGTTCGGTGAGCGAGACGACCCCGTCGTCGTGACTGAGAGAGAGTGGGGGAGTCTGTCCTCTCTCTGTTGACACGGTTCGACGACCTCAAGGGGCGTGGGAGCGGTCGTACGACCGATTAACTACTGCACCGTCGAAGTGACCGACTGGCACAGATACACTTCCATAAAAGTCTTCGTTTCGCGGGAGAGAGACACACACACGGAGCGTCCCCTCTCGACACACTACACCTCCTAAATACTCCACCGTGTGCCCGACAGTCGAGAAGACCCCTATTGTCTACAGAGTCCCGTCCCACCCTCCCCAGCCCTCCTGGCACCGCCCTCACCCCCGGAGACTACACTGTCGGGCCGGGGCACACTTAGACAAGGCGTCTGGGGTAGACTTGGGACCGGAAGGACGGGAACTGGAAGTACCTGAGAAATATAAGAGAGGGAAAAGGAAGGACGGGGCAGAAAAGGGAAGGAGACTAGGGGAGAACACAGAGCAGAGCCAGAAAGAGATCAGGGACAGCATTCTCCACTCCAGACACCTGGTCCTCGTCGTCGTAGTGACCCATCGAACAACCTTACCTCTGATAGTCCGGGGTGGGACGCAAAACAACCCTAAGGTCCGTGGCAGTTCGAACCCTGTATCGTAGGTCAGAGACGAGAGCAAAGAAGAAAAGACGGGAATTGGAGTAGTGTCAGAAAGAGGAGTGGCAGGGTGGGACGGAGAAACGGAAAAACGTGAGACAAGAGAGAAAGAATAACAAAGGAGGGAGGGAGAGGAGAAAAGAAGAACGAGGAAAAGGAATAAAGTAAATAGGTACTTGAGTGAAAAAGAGAGAAGGTACAAAGGAAGAGAATAGATAAAGACAGAGAACTAGGGTGGGGAAAGAGGAGAAGACCGACTCCGAATTCTCTTTTGTGTTTTTAAGAAAGGACGGGAGGACGGGTGAGAGGTAGGAGCTAGAGCGGGTGGACCGGGTAGAGAAACGGAAGGAGGTTTCGGGGCCTCGAGATTCCACTGAGTGCAGGCCTCTAGTGCCCCACACCCCTTCGGGCCGGGAGCGGCGTCGCGGGGTCCCCGTCGGGGCCCGGAATGGACGTCTCCCAAGAAACACGACTACCGCTAATGCACCATGAACATCATCGTGTCGAGCGTCGAGGTCGTCGGGGCGAGCGACTAGGTGAACTACTCCGTTCCGACCACGCACGTGAACTGCCTCGGTAGCGTCGCCGTGCCCGAGTCGTCGAGGGGGACGTCCCTCTCTCCGCGTCTCACCACTCGGTCACTTGGTCACTCCAACGAGTCAGCACAGGATGAGAAACGCTGGGGTACCTGACATCGGATGGTCCGAGGAGGTAGGTACCTTAAAAGGTCCGTTCTCATTACCTCACCCAACGGTAAAGGAAGAGGTCCCCTAGAAGGGTTGCGTCCCTGACTTGGGTCCAGAGGGTGTAATGTCCGTCTGCGAAATGGTAGAGTCGGTGGTCCTTCGGTCTGGAGTCGTTACTCCCCTTCCCCGCCCCTCAAACGGAAGTCTCAACGAAACGGGGGTTGGGAGGTACAGAGACCAGAGAGGTCTGGTCTGGTGTCTGAACCAACCCTCCTCCGGACCCGAGGTCCAAGGGTTAAAGTCACTTAAGTTGATTGTCAAGACTCGAGGACCGAGGATGAACCATGAAGGGTTCAGGATCCCGAAGATACTTTTGCTCACTCTCCTAGAGGTACCTTCAAGAGACGGTAGGTTTCGCCCACAGTCGGATCCATCCGAAGAGAAATTTCCATGTCGGTCCCCAGAGTTTGGGTTTACGAGAGTCCCTGTCTGTCCGGTGTGACACTGACTTCGGTCGACCTCCCTTGACCTTACCTAACCGCCCAACTTCTCTATCTGTAGTAGACGACGTCTACACCCTGAGACACAAGGTCCCTCCGTTCGCAAATACGTTTTGAAGGGGCATCAGTTTAGAGTTGTCGTTTGGGTTCGAAACTTATGTACAGTACTTCTAGTAAACCGGACCGAAACCTCAAGACCAGGACTCGGAAACGTGAGAAGACGTCGTGTTGGGTATCTCTGGGTCTAGGGGAGACACTTCGGAGAACGGGGACCAGGGTCTCGTTGTTTTTGCACCGTCCGAACCTAGGACCTCTGGATCCTCCGACTCGTCTACGGGGGGAGACTTCCGGACCCCGGGAGAGTCGTACAGGGAACCCTGACCGACCCTCACCAACCGTTCGGGTCGAACCTCGTCCGAAGTGATCTTCGTCCCTCCGTTTCTGTCACGGTCTCAACTTCGAGGAACACCTGACGTTCCGACCTGAGTCAGAGGTCTCGGAGGACACTGGTGTACAGTGTACTGGTGTACAGTGTACTGGTGTGCGGTGTACTGGTGTTGACTTCGGACGTGGGTGAGGGACGACCAGGACTACGACGCCCGGGGGTTCCCGGAGGGAGTGAGGGAAGAGAGGAGGAGGAGGGAAAGGGGAGAAAGAGGGAGGAGCGAATCTCGGACAGTAAAGATGGAGGACTGAGGACAGGTGGTCGTAGAAGTAAATGGAAGAGTCCCTGAAATCCTCACCCAGGGTGGGTTGAGGGGTTGAAGACGAGGGAAGACTGGGTAGGGTTCCGGGGGAAGGAATGAAGGGTGCACGAAGGAGGGGGTCGAGTAGATAAAACTTCCTCTACGGAAGACGTAGTGAGGACAGTTTCCTGGGTCTTCGACGGTCCGTGTCGGGTAAGGGATTCGGGGTACGACCACAAACGCTATACGGGTGACTTCGGTACAGGGAAAATTAGACCACTACCACCAAATCAGCGGTTCAACACAGGTTAAGAAAACGTTGGGATACCTGACATCGGACGGTCCGAGAAGACAGGTACCCTAAAGGATCCGTTTTTATGACCTCACCCAACGGTAAAAGAAGAGGTCTCCTAGAAGGGGTGGGTCCTTAGTTTAGACACATAGAACGAAACGTCCACCTAAGAAATAGGTGACTAGGTGGACCCTTAAACCCCTAAAGTGATAAGCTCTTTGGTGCAGAGCAAGGGTTGAATCCTATTCGTCCGTGTCCTCGAGGGCTGGATAATCAATGTCTAGAAATAAATACATAAATCAGTATGAGAAACGACATCTGATATCTTTGTCAGGAAAAGAGGGTTCTACGTACCTTAGTAGAAGGGAAAGTGAAGTTGAGGATAGTGAGTTTCTGATGGGGAGTCGGACCTACTCCAGATCTCACAGAAAGACGTGGACCACATGGACAGGTTAACGAAAAGACAGAAGTACTACCAAGGTTTCGGTGGAAGATGTCCCTCAGTAGGGACTAAAGAGATCCAACTCACGTCACGGAACTAAAGACTCGTGGAACAGTCACATTGGAAGACTCCGGGAACCGTATGCGGATAGGTGACGGGGTAGTCTCCTCGGGGTCCTCCGTCCCTACCCTACAACAAGTAGAAACGTAAGTAAGAGGGTCACGGATCTGATGTGGGTCATTCGGAAGTTGTCGGAAACACAACTCGTTCACTTTTGTATTAAGTTAACAGACGAGTCCAAAGGACGGACCGGGTCTCCTTACTTCTACTCTGTCGGATAAGGTATTCTTGTCCTCGGTACAGGTAGAACAACTGGAACCCTGGGGTCGTGAAGTGAGTCACGGGTCGTGAGGTGTGCACATACATACTACTTCCTTGGACCACTACCTTTATGAGTCCCACGGTGGTGGAGTATTTTAGGAGAGACCAAGGGGTGAGACGAGGAAAACACAACTGTCCGGAGGAGTGCCACCGACGTCCGGTCCTTGGGAGTGTATGGGTGACACTTTCGTGAAGGGGTACACAGAGACCCAGTGATATGGTACTGGGGAGTGTCGTCGTCCTACGTAGAATACAGGCAGAAACGTAGGAATCGTGGATCACGTCATGCACTTTGTCTATGAGAAAAAAAAAAAAAAAAAACGTCGGTACGGTGAACCGTACACCCTAGAATCAAGGGACTGACCCCTAGTCTACCTTGGGTCCTGGGGACGTCTCCTTCGCACCTCAGAACCGGCGACCTGACGGCCCCTTCAGGGTATGAGGTAGGGTGAATTCGTCACGTCACACGCGTCTCGACAGACTACTCACTCTCCAAAGCGAGGAGATCCTGTACCGGCCGGAGACCGAGGTCCGCCTCATCCTGTCCGTCCTCTACGGGTGTTGCGGTCCACGAGTGGTGTGGGTACCTCCGGAGGTCCAGGAGTCATTACTCATCAACGACGCACCGAGACTCTTTTTTTATCCTTGCCCTCCCCCTCCTCTCCGCGACTTCCTCCCCGTTTTCGGGAGTAATAAGTACCGTCGTAGAGGATCCGAGTAATTAAGATTGTCCTACTCGACCCAGACTAATTAGCCCAACAATCCGTCGGTACAGTCTAACGGTTAGTCCATTCTCTGTCATGAAGGCCAGGGGCCGTTGCCACGGTTCGTTGTCGTTTCCGACAAGAGAAACGAAAGATTGCGCCGTCGGTACTCTGTCCCCTCCTGCTCGGCGACCGGTCCGTATTGATTGTTCTGGGTACCGAGAGGTGGTACCGAGACCTACCCCCTGGTAGGGACCCCGGAGATCAATAGACCTCTTCCTTCCTCGTACTGGACCGGACCAGGGCCACGGACCGGTATCTGGTACTACGGTTTCCACACGGTAAAGGGGACCTCGAGGGTCAGGGGCGTGAAAGGGACCCAACCTGTTGGGTTTCCATCTTGTCTCCGAACGAAACCCACGGTGGTTGTGACCTTTTGTTCCTATGGCTTCGACGATCTTTTCAAATTGAAACTACTTCCTTCACTAGGTCCTAAAATCCCCCCTTTTTTAGACGTTTTTTTCGATAAAATTGGAACCGTAAGTGTATTCAAAAAATGAAATACTAAACCGTATAAAAATACATGTAACCCCTCCTCCCGGTATTAGAAAAACACAAATCCCGAAGATTCTCCGGAATTAGACCTGGGACCTGATAGAAACCGACCAGTTGGACATGAAAAGGACCTTGTTCTTTCTAACTTACTCGGTTTCGGTCTATCTAAGTCCAATCTGACTTCCTCTTACAAGAAAGGTCAGTTGAAATAATGTTCGATTATACCACCACCACGTCTCCAATTTCGCAGACGGACGTTACACCCTCTGGACCCAAACTAGGGAGCCAGCCCTTCTAGGGGAACTCTTCCTTTACCGTTGGGTGAGGTCATAAGAACGGACCTCTTTGGGTACCTGCCTCCTCGAACCACCCGATGTCAGGTACCCAGTGTTTCTCAGCCTGTGCTGACTCGTTGAAGTGAAGTAAAGTAACACCTTGTACCTTTATCTCCACCATTTGTAGAGAGTTATATTGTCACTGAGGATAATTTCTCTTTCCAATTTACTGGTTGGGTTCCAGTGAGTCGGTCGGTCACAGTACCGGTCTTTTTTTTTTTTCGGTCCAGAAAGACTGTAGTCTGAGTCGAAGAACGGTGTGAGACGAGTAGGGAGAGACATGAGACCAAGGACGACAGGGAACGTGTAGACACGGGTACCCAGAGAAGAACAGAGAGGGAGAGACGAGGTCGTGGCCGGGAAAGTGGTTCAGACCTTCCCCGGCGAGACCTGGATAAAAGACAGGGACGTAGTAGTGGGTGTCAAGTCGGGAATTCGTGCGAAGTCAACAAAAGAGATCCGAAGCCCCACTAGGACGTATTGGGTATCCTGGTCCGTGCAGTCTCAATGTGTCATTTCCACGTAAGTATCCGACCTACTCGTGGTCCCATTCCGTCTCCTACTTGGGGAGGTCGGGTCGAGGACTCCCAGGTCGGAAACCCGACCTCCTAATAGGAGTAGAACAGACGTCACAAGTCGTTTGAGGTGTCTAGTTTCCCCGAGTAATTTACGTTTCCCGTGGTCTGTGAAGGACCTACTAGACGAGTCTCGAAACCCCGGGTCTCTGGTGGGACCCTTACTGATTCAGTTCTTTTTAGTCTTGAAGAGATTAGGGGACCGGGGGTACCCTGGGTCACATTCCCTCCCCACTTCTCGTCTCACAAACTTTTGGTTGGGGAATCTAAATTTACGTAGGAAAAGAGGAAAAATTTACAAAAAAATAACACCATTTTCAGTGTACTATATTTTGTATATAACAGTGGTACAAATTGACATGTCAAGTCACCTTGAGTCATACAAGTGGAACGACTCGTTCAGGGTTGTAATAGTGGAAGGATTTGACTTTGAGACAGGGGTAATTTGTGATTGAGGGGTATGGGGAGTCGGAGGTCGGGGACCGTAGATGGTTTCCTGAAAGACTGACGGACTTAACCTGATGAGATCCTTGGAGCACGCACACGTACGATTCAGCAAAGTCAGCACAGACTGAGACCCTGGGATGTCTGGTATCGGGCGGTCCGAGGAGACAGATACCCTAAGAGGTCCGTTCTTATGACCTCGTCCAACGGTACGGGAGGAGATCCCCTAGTAGGACTGGGTCCCTAGTTTTGACGTGGAGAATGTCGAGGACGTGATCGTCCGTCCAAGAAATGGTGATCACGGTGGACCCTTCGGGGTTCGTGGAACACATTCACCTCAACAGTTTGTCGTAAACAGACGTGGGGTCATACAATCTTACGTAAAAATTGAAGTATATACAGGATGTTCGTCCAACATGGAAGAAAAAGGGGTGTGGGGACTCGATATATCATGCAAGAGTGGTCGGTAGATGGAGTAGATGTCGTCACGTATGTGTGGGTAGGGTCGGAGGGGTTGGGTTGGGAGAAGTTGTGAATGACCGATACGTTTGAACTCGTTCAGAGAATTGGAGAGACTCCAAGAGAAAGAAGTGAAAAGGTAACGTCTGTTGAGAATTGGAGGAGTTTCGTACCGACATTCTTACCTGACTCTAGTACGTTCGGTCCACGACCTGTGTCTCGGACCGGACTCATTCAGGAGAACACTTTTATAATGTTAAAGTTGAACGGAAAGGTATTACTGAAATTAAGGTATCCAAAAGATGATGTTGAGATAAGATACGAGGGTGTTAGTTTATTCATTTGGTACGGACTTCATGTCCCAGTCGGCTCGGATCTCCCTCTGACACTACTTTCTTTACGGATTCTCAGGTGGGGCCATTTCACCTAATCCCCAATCCTGTGTCCAGAGGGTCGAAGACCGGGTCCTGACGGGAGACACAATCGTCCCCAGTGACTCTTACAAACCTCAGGAGGAAAGGACCCCTCCGACTTGTCTTCCGACGAACCTACCCAATTCACCCCAATACGACCTCCGTCCTGTTCCACTAGGCGTCGGACACCGACACCGACTCGACCGCCCACCCCTTCTTTTGTCCTACTTAAGTGGAGCGACGGTTTACTGTGTCGTTCGACGTCCTTGTTCTGAGGTCAGCAAAGAAGTAAGTGTTTAAAGAAGGACAAATAAAGACGGAACGAAGTCGAAAAGAGGGGAGGGTTAGACTTTCCTGAACGAAGACCTCAGGAATCCAATGGACCAACGGTACCGTCAACCGTCCATTCGGTTTCTGAAGGGGACGGTGGGTGTACCCGTGGTCCGTAGGAACGGTGACTCGTCTTTCTTTTTTTACTTTTTCGTCGGGGTCAGGACGACAAGTTATCAAACGTCAAGACCCTCTGATCTTGTTCCCTTCGTTATCTGTGTTGTCGGAACCCCACGTCAAGTCCCTGTAAAGGGAAATAACTGTGATTGTACCACCAATTCTCGAACCTGAGATTAGGGTCTGTCTGAACTCATATAGGTCCGAGAATACTAGACACACTGGGGCCCGTTCAACGAATTGGAGAGACCCGGAAGTAGTTTATATGTGCATCATACAAGGTTCAAGATATACTCCGCTGTTCCTATGTCGTCACTTACAATGATTGGTTTCAAGAGACCAGTTCTTTCTGTCTGTAAAATTTTTCTATTAGTTCCCTGAAGGGACCGTCAGGTCACCAATTCTGAAACGGAAGGTTCTATCTCCCACACTCAAGCTAGGGACCAGCCCCTCGATTCTGGGATATACGAAGCGTCGGTTTTTTGTCTTTGTATTTTGTCTTCGTCACAACATTGTTTAAGTTGTTTTGGAAATTTTTACCAGGTGTAGATTTGTAGAAAAATTTTTATTTATTTTTTCTATTTGTTCATTGACATTCATGTACCGTATGACAATACACGATAATACCTCTTTTTATTCCTTCTACTCTATGGTCCCTCCCCTGTTCAACTTTAAGATGTTCACCCCTGTAAACTGTCTTCTGGACTCCTATTACTCCCTCGTTCGGTACATCCACATACTCTGGACTCGTAAGCCCGTCTCTTGTAGTTCATGTTTCCGGGACTCCGTCTTCGGACAAACCGTACAAGGTCCCATCTACTTCAGTCTCCGTGTTACCCCTAGTTCTTACCCCCGGTTCGGTCTGTTCCGACCACCCGACAAAATTCCTGAACAGTAAATAACACTTACCCTACCCTTTAGTGTCCGCACAAAACCCGTCTTCTCTCACTGTACTAGACTGACATAAATTGTCCACGGAAGGCGGAAGACATAACTTTTATCTGACCTTCCTTCATTCCTGGTTCATTCCTCGGTTCTCCGAGAACGTCATTAGGTCCACTCGTTACTACCACGAAATTTGGTCTTCCCATCGTCACTTTCAAGATTCTTCACCGAAGACCTAAATAAAAACTTCTATGTCTACAATTCTAAACGACTACCTAATCCACACTACCTACTCTCTTCAGTTCCTACTACCTCTAGACTCGTCACTCCCCACCTCTCAACGTAAGTTCAACTCTACCCTTTCTGACTCCCTCCCGTCCAAAACCTCCCATCCAACACTCGAGTAAACCCCTACACAGTTAAAACTCTACGGACAATTTATAGGTTCACCCTTACACTATATGTAATTAGATCTCAAATCCCCTTTCGAGATCGGAGTCATATATGTGAACTCTCAGTGACCGGATGTCTACCAAAAATTTCGGTGTTTGGGACCTCACTCCCGTCCATCCTTCTCCCTCCCGATGGTCTTGACGAAGGACGTCCTACAGTTCTACAACCTCGAATCTTCTATCCTTTCCTAGTCATCTTTTCGGACTCTCCCTTCCAGTCACACGACTCTCCTCTTACACTACAAAGTCTTCGGTTTCTTCTTCTGTTTCAGAGAGTTCTTTCGACGACTACCTAGGTCAACCTACTCTTGTAACCCGTTCAAAAGAGAGACGAAAAAAAAAAATCTATTTCGTTTCGACACCTGACTCTGACCTTCACCCCCTCTTCCATACCTCCAGACTCTTAACCAAATGTTTCAGTAGACCCTCTCGAATCCTCATTAATCTGATCATTGTATTTTATCTTAAGGACCGTCGTGACTAATGGTAAAGATAATTTTATTTTCCCTCGTCGGTACTTTAACCCCCTTCTCCCAGTATTCTTGTATATAAATAGTGGGACGGACCGTGTGTTCGTCCAGAGTCATTTACGATCTGGTTGTACCTTTACCAATATTATCCATAATACCGACTAGAAGAACAGAGTTTCCGGTGGAAGTGTGGATACAGTTTGTGACTAGTTAAAGGAGGGAGAGACGGAAGGAAGGAAGAAACTTATTATAAGGGAAGAAGAATTATTAGGATCACAACATTTGTAGAGTCTCAAGATTGTTCTATCTGTAATATAGTAGATGATGGAGTTATTGAATTACTTCGATTATAGTAAAGAGGACGAAATGATATACTACTATGGGTGAGTCTCTCCAACAATGAACGAGTTCTCTTTCCGTCCCATTTCGAGACAGGTAGTCCGACGGGTGTGGGTGGCGAAGAGACGGTCGAGTACGGTGGACGGAGGGTGGAGAGGGGGGTGGGGTCGTCGGAACAAGTAGTATAGGAATGGAAAGGTCGGGACTGTTTTCTCTACCGGAACGACCTAGGGATAATTACATATTTACGTTTCCACTTTTGAGAAGAGGGGAAACGGAGAGAGGAGACTTGGGGTAAGGTCCGTCACAAGTGACTCATAATTAACTACACCACCACCACCATCACCACTCACTCCTGTATTACCCTAATTGAGTGGGAGGGGGGTTGAAGGAGGAGTATGAGGGTGAGAACCGTCCCTCATCTGTAAACAACTCAGTTTTAATTCTCTGTCGTTAAAAATATTCGTATCTTTACGTAATCTTCAAAGAGACTCTACACCAGACATAAGTGTTCCTTTGTAAGTGAACGGAACATCTACGAGGCAACACTTCTGAGTCTCCTGGTTTTCGGAATTTTAGTCTTGAGGGGGAGGACTCACCTCACTTCGGAGACACATACCACGTCCCCCACTCCTTACCCGTGTCCTTATCCTTTTCAAGTGACTCCGACATCTCCTCTTAATCCTCCCTACGGTTTCTTTCCTCTGAGGAGGGACAGGTAGGATCTACCGCGGATACTACTCCCTGATAACTGTCCTTTCGTATCTTGACAAAACACAGTGATTGATCCAAGGCGTATAGACCCCGTGGTCGATTGTCCCAATGGCTGAGTTACCTGTACTTAGACTCGTTTGAGGTCCTCTATCACTTCCTGTCACTTTGGACCACACGACGTGAGGTACCCCAGTGTTTCTCGACCTGTGCTGAATCGTTGACTTGTCGTTCGATTCTCCTTCCGAATAGTTCCTGTGTAGGAGGGTTGAATACCCGTGTTGGTTTGACCAAGTATTATAGTTGGTTGATGTGTTTCCCCTTTGTGTTCACCCCTTTCACTTATCTTCCTTTTGGATGTTCAAAGGTCGTAGAAAAAGTGAGTCCTGTGGTCTGTCACTAAAGAACTAAGGCGTTTTGACGTTCTCCAGTTACATAGAACCTGAACCCTAGTTCTTTCTACTCGATAGTACTCTGGAAGAGTGGTCGGTTCCAACACCGCCTATTTAGCCTCATCCCCACCGAGGACGGTGGGTCCCCCTACTCTTTCGTTCGAAGGACAAATAGAGACCCTTCGTCCGACTAGCGTTCTACTGGAAGTTTCTAGGGGTACCGGGACCTTAGGTCCTAATATGTATCTGTTCCGTAAGACTTAAGAGACGCACAACACAACCCGTCGTATGTCCGTCTTTAAACAAAAGACCGACCTCGGGAAAGACCGATGAGTAGGTATCGTGAACTGTACGAGGGAAAGGTCGGTCTGGTCCGGGTTCGAAGAGTGAAGGAGGGAGTTACTGTGGTTTCGGCTCGGGAGGTTGGAGGAGACAGATTACGGACTACCAGACTCCGTCTCGACTACATTATTATCTTTATTTCATGTGTTATTTACACTATGTGAACTTAGTAGAACTTTGGTGGTGGGCGGTGACATGGGATGGGGGGTGGGACAGGTACCTTTTTGACAGAGGGTGTTTTGACCAGGAACCACGGATTTTCCAACCCCCGGTGACGAAATCCTCTGACTGTCTCACACCCGTGACCATTTGTCCCTTAGTAACATTCTATTAAGCTAAATTTTTTCTTTTGAGATAATGATTCATCTTTCTCTTCTGAATTCCGGAATTACTCGATAGATATGATTTAAGTTAATTGGTGTATTTATAAAGGTCAAGAGAGTATGGTCATTGAATGAAAGTGTTTGTGTTGTGATGTGTGTGTATGTCTGAGTGTGTGTTTGTATATTAGACGAAAGGAGAAGTACCTTCTAAAAAGTCGGAAGGACGAGTAGTCAAGTTTTTTTCCCGATGTTTTTCTCTGTATCCTTTGTTTGTGTGTTCGGGGTTGGTTTGGGGGGTTTGGTACAAAAAGATAAGTACTATTTAAAAAATAAGGACGTGACGAAAAGAGGGATATTAAATTGACCTTATTCTGTTTACATGGATAAGGGAGATTGACGGAAACTTAAATGAGTTGACTATGGTCCTTCTTGAATTGGAGTGTTATTAACTTAAATTTATTGTAGACTAAGGTATTTCAGTTTGTACTAGACGTATTATTTGTTTGGTTGGGGGTGTTCCCGACCGTCTTTCTTTCTTCCAGTATGAAATACACCTATAAGTATTAGCATAGACATAAAGATCATTTGATGTACACGGTATATGACAGACACACAAAAAGACATGGTGAATGGTAGTGGTAACAATTGTTCCTCGATTTCAATTTCCAACTAAGTGGGAGCCAGGAAACGGACTAAATTATCTTTTCGTATTGAAACTATTTGGAGTGACCGGTCTTAACCCAACAAACGTATATCGTCTCCCGACCCGGGCAAAGGTTCCAAGGTCCGGTCATCCGACTTTAAAGTCTCTAAGGTCCAGTGGCACAAGAGAGAGAAAGGGTGTTCAGTCCGGTTCGGTTCCCGTGTTCAGTTACCGTTCAACTTCCCGTTAATGAGTCACTGTAGGACCCCAGTCGGGAGGTGTCAGGGACATGTGTCCGTCTTCCTACGGGTCGGAGTCACCACGTTTTACGAGTACATCAACTTCCACAACACCACTTTAAGATGTCTGTAAGAAAAGGTCAGTGTCACTTACTTTTATTTTCACAAGCAGTGAGTCAGTACGGGTTGAGAAACGTTGGGGTACTTGACATCGGGAAATCCGAGGAGACAGGTACCCTAAGAGGTCCCTTCTTATTACCTCACTGAACGGTAAAGGAAGAGGTCCCCTAGAAGGGTCAGGTCCCAAGCTTGGGAATAGAGGACGTAACGTTCGTTTAAGAAATAACAGACTCGGTGGCCCCTTCGGCGTCAGTAACTATGTACTAACTACACAAATCCCTTATGTAGTCTCCAATGTTCACATTTGTTCGACACTACAACACAGTATGAAGTGTCTACGAGACTTAGTACCGGGGTCTGTGAATCTTAGAACACATACCGGCTGAGATTGTTTCGTTTTTACATCCCAGAAAGGACCCGTGAGAAAGGTCGAGACGGTGGGAGACTGTACCCAAAGTCGATTCGGAACTAGGGAACCAAGAGGCCTAAAGTGTGTGTCTTCTTAGTGGACCTTTCGAATACACAAGTCTAAGGGTTCGAAACTGACGACTCTAAGACTAAAGTACATCTGGGTAGGGGGAGAGAACTTCGTTCCAACCGATTCTGAGTAAACACTTCGAGACCTGATCTATGCGAAATCGTTTGGAAGACAGAGGATGTAGTGAGACTCTGAAAATCTACTTTTATTTCCTCCTTTTATTTATGACTAGCGATTTTGAATGACTCGTGAATGATACACGGTTCGGGACATACGTTCGACACTGACGATCCAAGTTTAGGACGAAGACGGTGAACGATCCACTACCTGCAACACGGGACTCGGTGTCGGGAAGTCGATGTAGCTCGACGAAATAAAGTCGACGACACAGACGGGAAGGATGATTGAGTGTGCTTATACGGGTCCCCGGTCCAAACAAGATTCGGGAACCGTACGTACTCCACCATCTCGGACCGACGAGCCCGGTCACCTGGTCCGACTGACCAGACGGTGACTAGTGGGCACTCTGGGACCGTTCAGACGAGTCTTCCTTTCCCTCTGGCTCCTGTGAAGGTCGAGGCGCCTCGCAGTACTCCTAGTTTACTCGATCACGTGGCACTCCTCACGTACCTCGGGACGGACCGTGTGTCGCTCTCGAGAAGTATCTAGTGATACAACAGTGAGCACACGGGCAGCTAGGAAGGATTTAGAGAAGTGTAGGATCGGCTTCCTGTCTCCGTCTTTGACGACGGGAGAACGGGACACCTACGCCCCAGAGACATAAACGCCGTGAAATGGTGGAACATTTACTTTGAGTAGGCAGACTTCGGACACTCGTGAATTTTAACGGGCCCCCGGACCTATTGCTCATGTCCATTATTCTCCCACTACTTCCGGTCCCAGAGGTCCCGACGAGTGACGGGACAATAATGTCCCTCTCCCTTCCCGTCTTATCTGCAGGGTCGACAGGTAGGCGGGCGTACAGAGTCACAAAGAATTCTGGACATGGAGGGACTCACAAGAAGGGAGTACACGTACAGAAAGATGGAGGACTATACCCCAGTTCTTTTCCAGAATTCGGTACTCACAAACGTCGATGGTGAGGACAGAGTCCATTCCGACACGTAAAGATACAAGTACCTCGGTTGACCCTCGAAACGTTACGGGAACTTTCACGTCTCTTTCCTCTCGTCTCACCGATACACATTATCTCTCGAATCGTCCCTTTCCCTTCAAACTCCGTCTTTCCTGTAAAAACGGAATACTAAAGGAAACGAACGAAAAATTTCTCCGACGTCATTTATAGCTTTGCGACAAGCTAAGAAAGAGACATACCCTGAACATGGAGAAGAAGTACTACTTGGTACAAGTCTAAGAAGAGGTAAATCTGACTTTTTGGACTTCGTAGTCTCTCCCGTCACCGAGAAGGATCCGACCACGTCACCCTGTTGTGACTTTTTCCTCTTTCCTTTATTTTCCTACCCGGGGAAGGAGAGACCCAAGTCTCGAAGGTTCTCAGACGGGATGTAAAGACGCTATAACTACGGAGAGTGGCCCACTATGGGTGAGGTCTCAGACGACTTTCAAGTCGGGTCAAGAAAAGTGTGGAGAGTTCCTTCGCACGATAAGGACTTCACAACCGAGGTCAAGGGGTAGTCCTTATTCGGACGATTCCTCTCGACCTTAATGATACCGCACACTTATCTGCGGCCAGACAACTGAGGTTCGAAGACGATTCGCCGAGGTTCACCAACATCGAAGACAGTAGAACCGTTAAACTGAAAAACAAACTTTCTTAAGACATAAGAAACGAAGACCTCGACCCTTCGTGCGTAACCAGAAGTTTCTGGTGGAGTAGGAGATCGGAGACGAGTCTTGCAGACAGTTCCCTAGGAACTGTCTACCCCACGAGGACAATCTCTGTTACGACCCTTCCCCCTGGGGTCTCAGAGGGGGGAATGGACACGAAGGTCAAAAGGGAAAGTCTAGACATGTTACTTCTGCTTACGTCCCTGTCCGGTTTCGAGTGCCTTCTCGGATCCGCAGATGTGAATTTCTAACCCCCTATAAATACCCGGTCGTCACGAAGGGAGGTCCTCTACCACTGACGTCGGGAGTCAGAGGAGAATCCCCGGTAGGTCACCGGAGCCAGTTCGGGACCGAGAGTCTGTAGAGGGGTCCCTGTGAGTGTGATCCTGAACGAAGGAGCCAGGATGGGTCTCAGAGTCGGAAGAGACACCACAAATTCGGACATAAAGTGAATTAATTAATGATTAAAACATTTTATGCTGAAGGAAAACAAACGGACCTTGGAGAAAGTCCACTGTTCCACCAATTCGTTCTTTAGGTCTGCAAACGTCAACAAAGGACCCTAAACCGTGGGGCCAGGGACAGAGCGAGGGAAATCTAAGGTGCTAACAAACTTCGAAATAAGTAGAAGGGAGGTCGACACCAGGTACGTGTGACTTTTTTTCTAGATAAAGACGGTTACGTCCGTTACGTTCTCTCCGCCCAAGTTAGGGACCCAATCCTTCTGGGAGACCATATCCTTTACCGTTGGGTGAGGTACGGACCCTTTAGGGTACCTGTTTTCTCGAACCGTCTGATGTCAAGTGTCTCAACGTTTCTCAGTTTGTGTTAACCCGCGTGTGTGTGTGTGTGTGTGTGTGTGTGTGTGTGTGTGTGTGACCCTGAAGGGACCAACAGGTCACCAATTCTGAGGTACGAAGGTAACATCTCTCGTGCCCAAACTGGGGACCAGTCCCTTGATTCTAGGGTGTACGGAGTTTCGGTTATTTATTTACTTGTTTGTTTATGTAGAAAAAATTTTGTAGATAAGAACTCAGGATAAGAGTTTAGTACGTAGTCAAGTCGGAAAACAAAAAGATCTGGAAGTGGTAGGCAATCTACAAATTCAATGCAAAGGAACGATGTAGGTTCTGTCGGTTCCTAGTTGTACAGACCTCTGACCCCCTTGTTTCCGAGAAGAATTTTAATACATCTCTAAATATTATTGCGTTTGTAAAGAAGTATTGATATCGGGAGGATGTGAACGTGTGCATTAAAAGGGGTTTAGTCCTTGTATTAAATCTCGATCAAAAATTGAACATAAAAGAGTAAATGTGGTACAGTACTTTTAAAGGAGTGCCACTAGGAACTAAAGTACCGAGTATAGGTATTAATAAAGGAATCTTCTGTCCAGACCTTACCTTGATGAGTAAGTTTCCCACACCTGTAATAATTCCGAGAATGATGTAGGACCTCCGGTTTGACCGGAAGTCGTTTTGCCACGGCCAAAGGTAGGCATGGACGACGATAACCGGGCACAAATTCCAGGACAGGGAAGAGGTGTAAGAGTGCTTGCTAATAGTCATCATGGTACTGATACTGAGAACTCTTCCTTTCGAGTCTTTACGTCTACCAGACAAGGAGAGGTGGAAAGAAAGATGGTCTCCCTTTCGTGTCCTCCACCGAAGTCTTACCTCCGACTCAGTCCTTAAATGTCGTAACGGTGGTCGCTCCGTCAGAATCCTCTCACGGAGTCGACACTTTCTCTTGGTCCCCGTGTATCGATCGAGTTCGGACGTCTTAGAATCGGACCCACAACACCCTACATGGAAGAGGTCGTTTGACCACCCACTATGCCTACTGAGTCTCAGAAGACCAGTTCTCAGAGTCGTATCGGGTCACAGACTCTACCGTCTGATATTCCAATTCCATGGACCCCGACATCCTGGGGTGTGAATGTGAAACGTGACCTAGTAACGGGTGGTGAAGAGAAACTCCAAGGATTTATATTCTTACGGCGTGCCCAGGGTCATTTGTGGGAACACACTGGCCTGTTGAAACAGCAATTTCTACATAGTATTAGGTTGGACGTAAAAGGGACGATGTTAAAGTCGGAAAAGGATAGAAAAGAACGTGTACGAAATTCTAGTTTGTTGAAAGACTGACACGGTAAATAATTGATATAGTCAATTAATCCGACGATTGATACGAGGACGTATAATTTAATTACTGAATTTTATATCGGAAAATAATGAAAAGTGTTCAGCTATTCAACCGACTTAGTAAGACGACTAAACCAAACCCACCAGAACCGACCCGAGGGAGTACGTAGAACCTCAACCGACCTCAGACTGACTCGATCCTACCTACCGGGTGGAGACGAACATACAAAGAATAGTAGGTCATCCTAACGAGTCCGAACGAGTGCACTTCACCCCCTATCATGGGTGGTCGTTCTCTCCTGTTCGTTCGGGACTACGTGTTCGTGAAAATTTTGGAGACGAATGTAGTTTAAAGGATTTCAAGGTGACCAGTTTCGTTCGGCACACGGATAAAGTCTCAGTTACACTCGTCCGTAATGGTTTTCTTTTACTGGTGTCCTTTCGTACTTCTAGATCCCGGTAATCATGTTAAATAGCGTAATCGAGACACTGGAACCTGTTAAGAGAATTGGAGAGACTCGGGATTCCTGGTAGTGGACATTTTTACCTCAAAAACTTCCTAAGGTGCGATATACATTTTACAGACCGTGTATGATTTGAAGGTGATACATAAATAAAGGAAGAGGAAAGGTGGTAAACCGGAAAGAGAAAAAAGAATTTACATAATAAATATACGTACTGGAAGGTGTAAGTTTCGAAGTCGTATTACTGTGACTTGTAAGATGGACGCCGAAAACGATTTGAAACGGTTGAGGATTGGACACGGGTTCTCTCCTCCGAGAGTTGATTAAGGTCACCAACCCTTGACCCTATGTTTCCCTGAGTGCCTTAGAGGGGGAGAGGAATAAGGACCCTGACACGTCGACTCTCTACTAGAGACCGAGAGACTAGGTCGAGGTGATGGTCCTCCCTTTATCTTACTCAATTGTACAAACATGATTGACTACTGACTTATCTCCGTTACCCTACCCCTTTGGAGGTAAAGGATTAAATTTCCACCGGAACCCCCATCCTATTCATAGGACCGGAGGGGAATCGATTAGTCCGTGGTCTTCTCTGTAATTAACGTCGGTCAGGTAGGACGACCCCTCTGGGTTCCGACGGTCGAGGGAACGACCCTTGTCTTATCTTAAAATTAACCGACACTTTCGTAGCACCGTCCTCCACGTACTTTCTCAACCAGGAGAGGGAGTTTCGTCCACTCTCTCCGAAGTTCCCTTTCCGGGACTCCTCCACGTAACCGTCGTTTCTGGGTAGTGGGAGTCTCCGGTAGGGCCGACGTTGTGGCGACAGGGTCGTGACCCCGACCTGAGGTCGGTCCCAGTGCCTGAGAGTGTGTCACAGGAGCCTCACCAGTCCTGTTCTCGTGGTTCGGGTGTCTGGAGGAGTACAGACATGAAGGGGACTGAAAGTACTCTCTTCGCGAAACATGAACCACATAGTGGTTCTTTTGGTCATAACGGGTGGAGTCTCTCGTGAGGTTTATATTCGAATCTTCACCTTCACAATCAGAGAGTCGGCACAGACTGAGAAACGCTGGGGTGCGTGACATTGGGTGGTCCGAGGAGACAGGTGTCTTAAAAGGTCCGTTCTATGGCCTCACCCAACGGTAAAGGAAGAGGTCCCCGAGAAAGGGTGGGTCCCTATCTTGAACCAAGAGGACGTAAGGTCCGTCTAAGAAATGGTAGACTCGGTGATCCCTTCGGGTTTATTTTCAAATAGGTGGGGGTCAGACTCACACAGGTAAACAGTAGGCGCACCAAACGCCGTTACCGCGTCGTAAGGATATGGCGAGAAAGTCTCATTACAATCACAAAAAGGTGAATTTATTTAATTGTACTCTTACAACCCCTCCTGTCAAAACCACCGCTACGCACACGAGAAAGACAGTACGGTCAAGGATGTTGTGTGGATACCCTACTGTACACCTCCAGTCACCTACACTGATACCTTTTGTTTTGTCACACTCAAATAATCATATCTACGCGTGCCTACGTCCCATACCAAATCCCCTGAAACCCCATTCAATAAATTGGAGGGACACGGAATGAAAGAAGTAGTGAATTTATTCCCGTTATCATCATGAATAGATGAAAGGGACAACCTTTCTTATTAGTCTAAATTTACGAGTCTCTAAGTTATTTTCACAAAAGTACTAATGAAAATCACTTTCCCTCCACCTCGATCAGTGACTGGGTGAACGCGAGACAGCTGGATCACCATATTACTTGAACAACCACTTTTCGTTTCGTCTTTTCGTTTTTTATGTGTTCGTTTTCGTCTCGAAAGTCTTTTGTTAAAACACTCTGTTTTTCTATCTTTACGTCTTAAAAACTCCTCTGATACGACGTAATTATGAAATTTTACATTTCCTTATTTGTAGTGAATATTGACGATATGTCAAAATAACATATAAAACTAAAAACAATAGTTTAAAAATAACTTTCAAATAGTGTCTAAGTCAATACCTCCTTTCTACTTAACTTCTTTTGACAACTTTTATCTTTAGATATTAAATAATCCTTTACTCCTGTCCGAAGATCAAAAGTTGACTGTTTGTGTGTTAAGTTAAAGATGAGAGTGAGGAGAGGGGAGATAAGTACGGAGAATAGAGAAGTAACCCTTTATTCTGTAAAAAGACTAAATTCGAGTCTTATATCCTAAGGGACCACCGAGTCTGTCATTTCTCAAACGGATGTCACGTCCTCTGAACCCAAACTAGGGACCAACCCTTCTAGGAGACCTCTTCCTTTACCGTTGGGTGAGGTCATAAAAACGGACTTTTTAGGGTACCTACATCCTTGGACCTCCCGATGTCAGGTACCTCAGCGTTTCTCAGTCTGCCTGTGTTGACTCATTGAAATGAAAGTGAAAGTATTCTTACTTTTATCAGTCTTATTTTCTCTACTGATTGTGTGTAGTAGGAGAGACTTTACCACTCTTGAAGTAGAGGAATTTCTCGTATACTTTTAGGAGTTGAAACCTCCTTTTCTTGACCTCCTTCTACCGTAACTAAACTCTTCCGTCTTGTCCGAGAACCTTTATCAGTAAAGGTGGAGGTTTGGACCAGTGGTCTAGTGTTGACCCATAGACCTGAGGACATGGACTGGAGAGGGTTGAACCTAGTGACTACCAAGCCCTCTAGTCGTCCTGTCGGTGAATTTCTTCACTGACCAACATGTTTAGTCGAGTTAGGAAGGTCCCTGTGAAAAAGAGTGAAAAGAATGTAGACGGTATACAACCGTCCCAGAGGCCTATGACTCGTGTAAGAAAGAGACGATAGGTTCCATGACTTTTCGTACCGATCCGATGAATAGACACCCATATCAATGTCTGAAAGTGAAAGTTAAAAGTGAAAATACGTAACCTCTTCCTTTACCGTTGGGTGAGGTCACAAGAACGGACCTCTTAGGGTCCCTACCCCCTCGGACGACCCGACGACAGATACCCCAGCGTGTCTCAGCCTGTGCTGACTTCGCTGAATCGTCGTCGTATCAATACCTGTCGTCCGTTCGATCTCGGGGTCTCTCATGATTACGGGTTTAACCCGCATAGGAATAACCACCTTCTCTACTTATTCTTCGAGACCCTACTTTCGAACCGAAACCCAGGACCGGGGAGGAGAACGACGACCCGTTCAGACAAAGAGTAGCAAATTTACCCCCACCCCCCATAACATAATTTACTAGAGATGGTCAGTGACTGTCACAGACTGAAAAATTCTAAGACATTTCCAAGACATGTACGTTTTGTTGAGTTGTACTCTAAGATCCTTAACGAACTTCCACTTGATCCGGTTTCCGGACCACTGTCCTCGAGAAACATTGACTTCACTCACGTGTCGGACCCGTCTACCTCTCTATATGACCCTCGCCGTTGGGACTAGTGACCTTCGAGGTGCCGGTAGAGTCTTAGGACTTCGTCGCTTAGGTTTCTCTCGGTGACCACCGACACGTAGACATTACGATGTCTCCCTCTCTGTCCATCGGTGCCCCTAGGAGTCCCGTGACGGAACTAGACAAGGGATCTCACCCCTTCCTATCGAAAGATAACGAAGCTGGGTTTAACAAAAATTTCTCGTAAACTACATGAAGAAGTACCGGGGTACAGTAAGTCGTTCGAAGAACAGAAAGAAAACAGACCGAAGAGTCGATGTATTCTAGGATCTTGTTCGGGGCAACTGCACCCCTGTATTCGTGAGGTCCGTAACTTTTCCTCACAGGAGGTGACATTTATATTTAGTCGAAAGACTAGAGATAGAACCAAAAAATGTTCAAAAGAACCGGGTTTAATACAGAAAAGTCTTGTATTAGTGGGTCTCGCGTTCCACCAATATACTTCCAAGATCTGAAAGGAGTCGGGTCAGAACATCCCCTCACCCCTCAACCCTCTCGGGGACGGGAGGAGAAAGACTTGGAAGTAGACTGTTTTCTCTACTTAATAAGGACTTTACATATAACACGTTCCGTTTATAAATAAAAACAAAAGTAAGACAACAAAAACAGAAACTAAAAACGTAAGAGTAGTCGGTTCAGACAGAATCTGACATCCTGTCGCACCTTTTGTAAGCATCTGAGGTACCTTTGGTAAGGTGAGTCGTTCGTTCTCACGACATACCCGATGAACATTAGTAAGTGATCGGAGAGTTACTACCCCTCGAATGATAGAATGGGTGTCACAGGTGGGTAACGTAAAAAATTAGTTGAAACGTAAACTAATACTATAGTATGCTACCGTCTTACTCGGTAGTGGCACAAATCAAAAATTTGAAATTCAACCTCCTATTAACGAAATGTTACAACGTAATCAAAGACGGTAAGTTGTTGTACTTAGTCGGTACTCGTATGTATACAGGGGTAGGAGAATTTGGAGGGAGGACAGAGATGGGGATGGGTGACGTAAAAATTATCGAGACTAGTCATTTGCAAATGACCTCCTCACTATTTATATTTCAACGTTCGAAGCCCTCCCGTCCCGACATACGCTCGGTAGTACTTCGTCGTAATGTTTTCTGACCTCCTACTAGACCTGCACACCGGTATACGCAGACATAGTCATTCTTACCATACGCACACCTCGGTCCTTTCCCGTAATCGTCTACATTCAAGTTCCAGCGTGTGACACACAAACGGACTTACAAGTACACCAGTACCACGGAAAAGGAAGCGGAGACGTTGTTAAAAGGGTAATGGACAGGGTGGAGGGAGAAGACGTCATTTTGGGATAGGGATAAGTGGTGCTCGTAGTGGAAAGAACGGGAGAAAAGGAGTCCGTTTTTACGGTGTCCGTCCCTTTTACCTCCTCTTCGTCTCTTCTGATCCTCTTGCATCTGACTTTATTGGTCGGACCCTCTGACGTACAAATCAGCGAGTCAACACAGACTGAGAAACCCTTGGGTACCTGACATCGGACGGTCCAAGGGGACAGGTCGGACACTCCGAGGAGACAGGCCCGACGGTCCGAGGAGACAGGTACCCCTAAGAAGTCCGTACTTATGACCTCACCCGACGGTAAAGGGAGAGGTCCCCTAGAAGGGTTGGGTCTCTGTCTTGGGTGTAGAGGACACAGAGGACATAACACTCGACTCGGTCGTCCCTTCGCGACCTCTAATCCTCGACGATTTTCTAAGTGTTTCCTTACCTACGGACCCGAGAGATACCGGGGTCGGTTCGGTCGTTTATAGGTGTATATCTCAGTTTAAGATACTCTTTCTCGAAGTAAGGTACTTAGAAACCGGATAGTGGAGAGTTGGGTCTTAATAGTATCTGGGTATACTCGTTGAACACGACTCCCCAACGGGCTGTACCACGTCAGTACACCTTCCTTAGTTCCCGACCCGTGACGGTTTATAGAGGGATATGAGTAGGGAAAAGGAAAACGGAATTAGGGAGGGTCCTTACTGTGTCCCATTTAGGATCCCTTACTTCTCTGTCCCCCTGTTACGGTAGAATAAGACCGTGGGGGACATAGGTTTGTGAGGGAAATAGGGTTGTGTAGACGAGTTGGTGTAGGGTGACAAGAAAGTAGATTTGTGCCAAGTACTAACAGCAGTAACAATATCTGTAACATTTCTACCAAAACTAAAGTGGTAACCGTGGGGTTCCTGTAAAGCGAAGACGTAAATATTTACGTGTCCAAAATTTTTAATAAATAAAAATTAACCTCCTATTAGCGAAATGTCATAACACAACCAAAGACGGTAGGCATATAGTTATACTTAGTTGGTATCCGTGTGCGTGTAGGGGAGGGAGAAATTGTAGGGAGGGTGACGGGTGGGGTAGGGTGGGGAGAGTCAACAGTGTCTCGTAGTGTATACTCGAGGGACATAGTATTTCGTTTAAAGGTGACCGATAGATCAAAATGTTTGCCATTATATGTCCAAAGGTTCGATGAGAGAGTTAAATAGGGTGGGAGAGGAAGGGGGTGACACAGGTGTTCGGACAAGAGATACAGAAACGGAGGTAACGAAGGGACGTCTATCTAAGTAATCATGGTAGAAAGGTTCAAGGTATATATACGTAATTATATACTATTATTTACGTGTCAAAATTACTCTCTACATATACGTAGCTATTTGAGAAACTTTTACACAAAAGGTTTCTCTTCAGGTAAATTAAAAACTAATTAGAAAAATTTATATCTTGTCAATTTGACAAAGGTGAAAAAAGATAAAGAGTAAATTACAATAACTCTGAAAAGTGCCCCTAATTACAAAAATATTCATTTTATGTACAATTGGTAAACTAATCACCTAGACCAAACCCAGGTATAATTTTAAGTGATTAATTTCGAAAATAGCAACTTTTAAAATAAGACACCGGAAATATTAGGAAGGTTTAAATTAAAAAAAAGACCTAGTTTCAAACGTCTAGACTTAAAACAATTGTTCGACACTCACAAGACGGTCCAAAATTATTTAATATTTAAAATACTTTCCGTCAAAAAAATCGGTGAGAGGAAAAAGAATGTTACTGATAAAGCTTTACGGTAGTCCCACTTCTACAGGACGGTGTAGTCTCGTTCTCATGAAATAATTGACGGACCACGTACACCTGTAGTTTATTTACACTAAAGGAAATTCGGATGTTCTCACGACTCTCCACTCATAATAATAGGGGTAAATATCTACTCACTTGGCTCCGTTCCTGAACGGAGACTTACTCCAGTGCGTGGGTTACAGTACGTCTCTAGTGTACTACGTGGACCCTTAACTTGTGAGTTGAAAGCCTACAGTTTTTGAAAATAAATAAAAAAAGATGGTATAGTGTGACAGAGAGAGAAGTAAGTATTGACGTGACAGGTGACCGATGTGCGTATGGGGTACTGTGCAAAACCCGAGACCGAATAATGAACAAAAGAGAGACGGAGAGAGAGTATATGGGTGGGACGACTGTTTCGTGAGGTCTGACGGGAGACCGAAGTCCGGAGTGGGGTGGGGTCCGTCACACTGAGAGAACGAGGACGAGAACTCATCCACCCAGGGTGTCGGCAGGGTCCCCTGGGAAGGTAACCGTCGTGGAACGTCCCGAGGAGCCGGAGGTCCTAGAATATGGACTACTAGACTCCACCTCGACCACATTATTATTGTCTTTATTTCACGTGTCATTTCCATTACGTCAACTTAGTAGGGGTTTGGTAGGGATGGGACCTGGGACCTTTTTAGCAGAAGGTACTTTGACCAGGGACCACGGTCTTTCCAACCCCTGGTGACGGAATCTTCTAGGAGTTTCACAGTGAACTCACACGTGGACGCTCCAGGTCGACCTTTGGATTACTCCACCGAGACCCCACACACACACACACACGCGTGGGTCCCGGCTCCTCGACCGACGACGAGTGTCACTGAGTACCCCCGAGCTGGCAGTCCGACCTCCCTAGGTAGTCACTTGACAGAGTAAATCAGTCCTTCTCACACAGAAAAGTCACCTTATGTAGGTCTGCCAAAGGAAAAAAAAAATTTGTTGTTTAATACCCCCCTACCCTTCCCTTCCTTTACCTCCCTTTCCCTCTTTCTGACCCCGAAGATAAAAATTTCGAAACGGTCCGTAATCAAGACACCTTCAAAGACACTCCTTCCTTTTTCCCTTCTCTTCTACCCTCTCTCATTGTCTATCGACTGTCCTTCCCATTCCAGATCCTGTCACCAAAAATTTTGTAAGAAATTCATCGGTCTTGTAAAAGGAGTTTCCATAGGATCCTCCATACGGTTATAAACTTTACTTATTTTCCCCTCGACACACTTGACTGTCCTCTCACCTGTAAAGGTCTAGGGGTGTCACGTGTCGCTGGGGACTCTATCGAGATGTCTTTTGTCCAACTTCGGCAAACGACTCGGCCCACATCCTTCTTCTGGTGTAGAGGTACGTAAGCGAACAGGTAAATGAGTAGGTAGGTAAGTAAGTTTATAAATGACTATATACGTTCACGGTGTGTTCCAGGATCCCCTGTGACACCGTTTATGCTATCTGGGACCAACGATAAATACCAGATCTCCCCTCTGCTTGTAAACTCTTTATTAGTGTACGACGACGACGACGATTCAGCGAAGTCAACACAGGCTGAGACACCCTGGGGTATCTGCCGTCGGGTGGTCCGAGGGGACAGGGACCCTAAGAGGTCCGTTCTTGTGACCTCACCCAACGGTAAAGGAAGAGGTTATTATTAGTGTGTCTGGTTACATTTTTACGACGAAACTTCTGGACCACTGAGTAGTCCTTCGACGGGACTGTCACGGTATACACCCGACTTCCGACTTTCTGTCCGTAATTAATCTACTCCAACAACAATAACAAATCAGCGATTCAATGCAGGTTGAGAAAGTGCTGTAGTACCTGACATCGGGTAGTTATGTACCCTAAAGAATCCGTTCTTACGACCTCACCCAACGGTAAAGGAAGAGGTCCCCTAGAAGAGTTGGGTTCCCAACGTAACGTCCACCTAAGAAATGAGGGACCCTTCGTTGAACTGCCCCCGTAGGACACCGTCTTCTCTCGGACCCTTCTTCAGGGAACTACCTCTATACCATCTTGTGTTAATGACTACTAAAGTCTAACAATGTATGTTTAAACTTGTAAAGGTAATGATATCCTACAATGGGACACTCATACAGTGTTGCATAATAGGTGAGACGACCAATATGTCTAAACAAAGGTCAAACCCCAATGATACTTGTAAGTGTACGTACAGAGGTATTCTTCCCACCGGAGAACTCCTCCTCCCTGGTTTCCGACGTCCCAGAGGGGTGACCGGACTACCCTCTAGATCTGGGGGGTCTTTAGTAGTAGAGTCGGGTAGACTGGGAGGAAGAGGTCCTTCGGGAGGTCACAGGGTGTGCACCAGGAAGGGTACATCGGAGCCCGAACTTATCTCAGTCTTCGACGACGACGACGACGACGATTCAGTGAAATCAGCACAGACTGAGACACTCTGGGGTATCTGTCGTCGGGTGGTCCGAGGCGGCAGAGACCCTAAGAGGTCCGTTCTTGTGACCTCACCCAACGGTAGAGGAAGAGGTTACGTAGTTTCACTTTTCACTTTCACTTCAGTGAGTCAGCACAGGCTGGGAGTCACTGGGGTACCTGACGTCAGAAGGTCCGAGGAGGCAGGTACCCTAAAAGGTCCGTTCTCATGACCTCACCCCACGGTAACGGAAGAGACTCTCAGTCTTCTAACGAGAGGTTTATACCGAGGTCACAAATTACCAATTGACGTTAAAGTCTGGAACGCTCAGAACTCAAAATTTGACTGGTTTGCTACCCTGGTCTCCGAGAGTATTCTCCGGGGTAATCCTAAAAGGGGAGAGGAGTGAGGTTCCTCAAACGGCCTTTTTTATACGGATATGGACCAATTGCACGACACAGAAGAACAGTCAATGAGGATCAGAACTAAGGAGGCCTGAAATTCGGAACCCGTAAGGACGAGACAACACCGTTAAGGACGAAACAACCAGATCGGGACCTAGTCTAGTCACCTTCTCTTAAAGTGAAAGTAAAGTGTCGGGCTCAAGACCGGAGAACAGGTACGATAGGACTTTGGGGTCACATACCGGGATATTACTTACGACACACTAGGACCCATCCAATAGGTTCGGGACTCTTGGAGAGTCGAAGGAACAGACATTTGACCTCGGTCATTAATTGGGGACCCGGTTGAAGTCGTCGACAATTCTCGAACCAAGAATCTCGATCTGAGGGACCCAAGTCTGCGGGTGAGACTGTGAATGGTCGACAGAATTGGACTGTGATTGAAAGAATTGGACAAATCCGGAGACATTGTCTTATAGTATCTGACCCACGGAACATTTGTTGTTTGTAAATGAAGAGTGTCAATACCCTTCGACTCTTCAGGTTCTAACTCCATGGTCGTCTAAACTATAGACTACTCTCGGGTGAGGGACGAAATATTTATCGGTAGAAGAGTGATACAGGAGTGTACTACCTTTTTCCTGTTTCCCCGAGAGACCCCAGAGAAGAAATTCCCGTGATTAGAGTAAGTACTTCCGAGGTGGGATTGAGTCAAGGGTTTCCGGAGTGGAGGACAATGGTAGTGTCACCCCGATCCTAAAGTTGTACTTGAAGACCCCCTTTGTTTGTAAGTCAAAGATCGTGATCGACATTACTATAAAAAAAAGACATGTACCTTGACTTGGAGAGTCAAGGAGTCACAAACATCGACGTTTCACTTATCATGGATTGAGTAACCCAGTACCACTCATAATGTACTCAGTATGTGTCTTTCGTGAACCTTTTCATGAACCGTGTATCGTCCAGTGTTTATTCTTGATCTATTATAATTATGAAACAGAGTGTCATACTACCTTCCTACCTTCCTACTTTCGTCAGCTGCCACAGTCACTCGGTCCCTACGGTGTGTCACAAAGGTCTTCAGGATTCTTTTATCCAACCAGGTATTGGGGATCCTATTCTCGTGTATCAGAAACTTCAGGTTTCTCAGAACTAAACTTAGGGTGAGAAGGCACCGACCCGCTGGAATTTGTTCAATAGAATTACCCCCAAAACAACAGACGGATTATCCTGACTACCACTTCTAGTACCGTAGGTCACGGTAGTGAAGTCCCGTTTATCTTCTATTTTTTCACCTTTGACACTGTCTAAAATAAAAGAACCCGAGGTTCTAGTGACGTCTGTCACTGACGTCAGTGTTTTAATTTTCTTTTCAATACTGTTTGGATTTGTCGTATAATTTTTCGTCTCTATAGTGAAACAGTTGTTTTCAGAAGATCAGTTTCGATACCAAAAAGATCCTCAGTACATACCTACACTCTCGACCTGGTGCTTCTTCCAACGACGACGACGTCAGTGAAGTCAGCACAGACTGAGACACGTTGGGGTATCTACCGTCGGGTGGTCCGAGGCTGCAGGGACCTTAAGAGGTCCGTTCTTGTGACCTCACCCAACGGTAAAGGAAGAGGTTACGTAGTTTCACTTTTCACTTTCACTTCGGTGAGTCAGTACAGACTGGGAGTGGCTGGGGTACCTGACGTCGGAAGGTCCGAGGAGACAGGTATCCTAAAAGGTCCGTTCTCATG
Organism: Capra ibex; assembly: GCA_006410555.1. Lineage (NCBI taxonomy): Eukaryota > Metazoa > Chordata > Mammalia > Artiodactyla > Bovidae > Capra > Capra ibex. The sequence continues at coordinate 28,773,840 of SJYO01016970.1, read as the reverse complement.
ACCTCACCCCACGGTACAGGAAGAGGCTGTTTCTTCCAACTCGCGGACTCTTAAATACGAAAGTTTAACACCACGATCTCTTCTAAAAACTCTCAGGGAACCTGTCGTTCCTCTAGTTTGGTCAATTAGGATCTCCTTTAGTCAGGACTTATATGTAACCTTCCTGACTACGACTTCGACTTCGAGGTTATAAAACCGGTGTATTACGTTTCTCGGTTGAGTGACCTTTTCTGGGACTACGACCCTTTCTAACTCCCGTCCTCTTCCCTTGCTGTCTCCTGCTCTACCAACCTACCGTAGAAGCTCAGTTACCTTTTACTCAAACTTGTCTGAGACCCTCTGTCACTCCCTGTCCCTTCGGACCGTACGAGATCATGTACCCCAACATTTCTCAAATTATACTGAATCACTGACTTGTTGTTTTTCTTGTTTCCACTGGACTAACAGTGTTTCACCCTTGGTCCGAGTACAGTCGAAAGACAGGATGGTGCACCGGGACGAGACCACATTCGTTACGGACTCGGGTAATAGTCTCAAAAATCGTACTCCAAACCGTCACACGTCTGTTCCACCCCGATGTCCTTACAAACCGGAGGTCGAGTCCTACACTTTGTACGTCCACCTCCACTGGGAATCCGACCCTCCGAGGACTGTCATCGACGAGATAGTCACTGTAGTGGCCACGGAGTAATACAGTAGACAGACACAGACTCACGTTCCGTGAATCACGAGAAAGGTCCCTTCCTACAAATATTCGTTAATTATTGTGATTATGACTGGACTAACTTAGTTGTAACTCCAGATATCTATAATGTTGAGAAGTCGTCTTTACGTGGTCTTTATTCTTTCTCTTCTATTTGCTACCGTACCGAAACACTCGTCTAGGGTGACCCCTTTAACTCCGTTTGGGACTCTTCAGACATTGGTAGTGTCGTAGACCCCGGGTAGGTCGGGACCGAGGAGTCTCGGACTCCAGAGACCTTTTCACTTTCACTCCGCCTTCCGCCGCCGGCGCCGCCGCCGCCGTAGACGCTCGGTTCCGGGTCCGTCCCATACCACCGCGGCTGCCGGAACATTCTCGCTTCAATGGCGCCCCGGGCGGCACGCGGCCGCCGGGACTGTACCCGCGGTCGCCGAGGTTTCGAGCCCCGGACACCGGGAAGTGGAGCCGCCGCCCCCCGCCGCCGGGTCTCCGCCGCCAGCGACTCGTTCGAAACCACGCTGGCGCTCCGGCTCAGCACGGGGGGAAGCATAAGTGCGCGGCGCCGAGGTACAAGATACTGCTCCTACCCCTAGACCGAGTGCTTAAGATACTCCTCTGTTAGCAGTGGTTCTTGCCCGTCTTCGCCCGGTTCGACTCCGCCCACGTATTCTTGGACTAAGGAGTCCCGTGGCACTTCGACCTAGGGGGGGCGTAGGTGCACCTAAAGGGACACTAGGAGATACTCCACACTCGGACCCCCCACCGTCCGTATTTGTGGGGGACGGGGTCGTTCTGTGGGGGTCCGAGTTCCACACCGAAGGTAACTCCTTGGATCCGACCCCGGTGTTGGCACTTATTTGAGGTGACCGGACCTTGGAAGTCGACACTCGTCCCGTCAGGATGTCACGACCAACCCACAACCAAACATACACCTGGTCTCTACCGACCTTCGACCACTCCCGACTACCGCCTCAATGGTCAGGTGGAAAGGGTCGTTAGGGATGTTCCTCGTACCGTCCCGTGTACGACCAGTCCTTACGGACCAAGGACACGGGAACGGACCGGACGTAAGAAGGTTCGAACGGATCCCGGGTCGGGACGATCTCCGATGTCGTGAAATGTTCGTTCCAGACGGAAAAAGGTCGGGGTCCCGTTACCCTCGAGATGTTTTCACCCTTGAAGGAAAGGGAGTGAAGGAAATGGGAGAGCAACCTCGTAAAGTCGGCAAACGATGGAGCTAAGGAGGGCACAACCTGTCTCCGACCCCCGTGTCGTTCGGACTAAAAAGGACGGATGGACGGGTAAACAAGGGTCGGGGTCTTCCTACCTGTTAAACGACCGACAATTATCCTCATCCCTGACCACACCCTCCAAAGAGGGAGATGGGTCCCGACCGGGCTAGGGAGGGGTGACGTTGATCGACAAGAGGGGCGATGTTCAACTCTCCCGTCTCCTACCCCTAGCCCTTCCCGAGACCTACGGACACGGGGTAGGGTGGATGACATAGATTAGGGGGAACGGGAACGTGTAGGTGGTGGGACACCATTCCGTGTCATGGGATCCCGACCACGGTCATCGAGACTCCTCGGGTGGTGGGGAAAAGGGATGTCATATGGGGAGGGAAGTCATAGTCAGTTCTCTTTTCATGACCTTGGGGACCTACCCCCGTCTTTCCTCTCTTGTTGGTAATTATCCTTATGAATTTTACACTTTCGAACATTTATCAGATCAGGTACTACAACAACCCCGTCTCAGACTAAAGATGTATCTTTACTGAAAAAAAATTTTAAGGAATGACACGTTTGAGACACGAAATTCGCACACTCTTTACCGAACCCCTCCCATCAGGAGTTAGATCCTTCCGACAACACAATAAACAAGTTATTTTAATAAACATCTGGGACGTTTTTTTTTTTTTTCTTTTTCTTTTCACTTTCACTTTCACTTCAGCGAGTCAGCACAGGTTGAGACGTTGGGGTACCTGACATCGGATGGTCCGAGGAGGGAGGTCCCCTAAGAGGTCCGTTCTCATGACCTCACCCAACGGTAAAAGGAAGAGGTCCCCTAGAAGGGTTGGGTCCCTAGCTTGGACCCAGAGGGCGTAAGGTCCGTCTACGAAATTGGAGATTCGGTGGTCCTTTCTTAGGACCAGAGACCTTCACACTGGGTTTCGGGAACACATGAGGTAGATGGGTTTGCAGTAAGTCTCGTCGAGATAAAATCAGACGAAATATATGACCCCAAAGTGTTTAAAGTAAACTTTTACTTCAAGACGACTATTTTTACAATTTGTGTCCTTAGTCCAAAAGCAACCGACGATTAAATAAGATAAAGGGTGAAACCTAAAAGGACAAGGTACCCTCCCAGTAAATTTTCAAACGTTTGTGCTTTTAGTCATTACTACGAAGGAACATAAAAGTATAGTGCATGTTCAAACGTCACGGTAATTATTACAAAGAATAGACTAAGAGTGTTATCGAGTCGTTCTATGAGTCTCGTTCTGAATAAAGAGTAAACGTCCACTCCTCTTACCCTAATTCCCGAGACCTTTAAAGGGTCCCTTTACTTTTAGACAAACCCTTGTCTGAGATAGTCTGGGTCCGACCACTGTAGTCACTAAGATTAGTGTCTCGGTCGTTAAAAAACCACGAATGAAAACATCGAGGATCCGATTCTTGAGATGTATAAGTGAGAGAAGCAAGAGTATTACTGGGATCCTCCGTACATTATAATAGTCATTTAACTCCAACACGTAGTAATTCGTTGAACGATTCCCAGTGTAACGATTTTCAAATACGTAACTTGAACTTAGACTAGTACTCTTTCATTAATTTGTTTAAGTTTAATTCCCTATCAGACGTTCATTTGTTGACCGGACCGGAGAAGTGAGAAGTTTTTGCAGTTATAGGACTTACTATCTGTTTCAACCCCCTCGATCTATTTTTTTGGTCGAATTTCTTAATTCCCCTGTTAGCTCCAATAATCGGAAATCGTAACATATTTAAGATTAAAGACCACACTATTAACATAACATGAATGTATCCCCTTATACCAACATGAATCCTTCAAGTATTTCTTTATAAACACCTTGACGTTGAATGAGAGTTTACCGAATGTCTTCAAAAAACTATCGATCGAACGACTTATTCTACCAATCTACCGGAGTGGCTAAGTCACCTGTACTCAAACTCGTTTGAGGTCGTCTACCACTTCCTGTCCCTTCGGACCACACGACGTCAGGTGCCCCTACGTTTCTCAGTCTGTGTCGAATCACTGACTTGTTGTTCTCGTCTAAAGACATCTATCAACCTACATCTCTATCTATCACACACACACACACACACACACACACACACACACACAGATGGATAGACGGTATAGATAGTCAAGTGAAGTCAGTGAGTCAACACAGACTGAGACGATGGGTTACTTAGTGTCGTACGGTCCGGAGGGACAGAGAGTGGTCGAGGGTCTCGAGTGAGTTTGAGTACAGGTAGCTCAACCACTACGGTAGGTTGGTAGAGGAGGAGACAGCAGGGGAAGAGGAGGACGGAAGTTAGGGAGGGTCGTAGTCCCAGAAAAGGTTACTCAGTTAAGAAGAATAGTCCACCGGTTTCATAACCTCAAGTTTCAACCCCTTTTGAAAGAATTTCTGTTTCTTCCGAACACCTGGTAGACAACGACCTAAGGTCCCGAACGAGGATCTTGTCGGTGTCCTTGACCAAAGGACTTCCGGTTACTACCTGCACGCATACCGTCCTACCCTGTCCTCTCGGGGCGTCAAATGGGTCAGAACGGATGTGGTCCGGATACAAGACGAAGGGTTTGGACGTAAGGCGGAAGGGTGATTCGTGACACGCAGGGTCGTAAACAGGGACTATCGGGGGTCTTCCCCTAGAACGTCCAACTGTCTCCTCGGGTCTGAGACTACAAACGTATGACGGGTCTGTCAATATATAGTAAGTATCGAGTAATTAGACTCGATTTTTTTCTTTCCTGAGTCGTATCAGTCGACGAGTAGGAGTCCTGTGACTGAACCAAGTCCAAAATGTTGGACGAAACGGTGAGGACCAGAGGGTAAGGGTTGAAGGGGATGAAGAAAGAGCCTCTTCCCATATCTGTGTGTTTGGATAGTACCGACAAAAATTACAAAGGAGGAACACGTGCCGTCCCCGCTTCACAAACCTCTTCCTTCTCTTATCATTGGTACCAGTTTCATTTCAGAGTCCTGATAAACATCTGAAGGTAAAGGACAGAGAACTAGGTAGAAGGAGGGTAGGGGTATTCGTATTTTTTACTTCCCGACTAAGATTACCGTCTTATAGAAATGTTTCGTAGACCAAAACTTCTAGGGTACCGTGAAATGTCTACCAAAGACCTTTTGGATTAATTCGGAGTGTCGCACAGACACTTCCTTCTCCAAAACTAGATTTAGATGGGACTTCTACCGTGTCTTGTTCTTCCTACCTTTAATATCGCCTTCCTTAAGTTCGACCTTCTCTCCATTTTAATGGTCTACCACACCTGTATTTTATCTAAAGGTACCGTCGACTATGTAGAAAAAGGTTTTATAAAAATTTTATCCTCTCGTGAGGAATATGACCTGTATCCGGTAAAATGTATAGGACGAGTTGGGTCTTCAGGTATATTCCGACTTAAGGGAGGTGGTGTGGATTAAAGTCCACGCATGTATATTAGGTCGGATTAGTTAATCCCCTGATGGAACCCGTGTCGCTAACCAAATCCTTATCCAGTGTACTGGATTTAGTAGATTCCTCCAGCAGAATTCCTAAAATACATTCAAAACCTCCCTCCGTGGTAGAATCAGACTTAAGTACTTAACATTCACATTGAGGTCCGACAACTTGTGGTAGAACGAAGGTGTACTTCTCCGGACACAGTGCTACATCGGTCTGAGTCGATGTACCTAGTTCCTATCTTAAACTTTAGTCTAACATGGACAGTAAAAAAAGACTCGAAGGACACTGAGATTATATATACTCTGAAATTTCTTTGAACTTCTGTCAAAAACGTATTAGACTTAATAAACCTTTCTACTCAATCGTGAAGAAGGTCAAAACATGGACGGTAAATTTACTAAATTTAGTCGGATACTTACGGTACCTTTAACCTTTTAAAAATGACCATAATTTAAAAGTTCTAATTAACTTTAACGATCAACCCATGGACACCAAAATCGGTACGACGTGGGTCAAGGTAAGTAAAACCGAACGGACTAAACCCCGATTATGTGAAAAATAAAACGAACTATGTCAAAGTAAACCGAAAAACAGTGAATCTTGGTTCTCACGATTGACTATATCGAGGTAAAGGGAGTAAAGGTTCGGGGTAGGGTAGCGTAGGTGTCTGGGTATTGGTGAACAGAGTTTACCGAAACCCCTGAAAGACGAACCTTCACTCCTTGACCGTCCCTCTGCCATCTTGATGGTTCACTAAGGGTCATGAGAGGTACCGTAAAATACTACCCGTTTCGTATCGTAGCAAACGGATCTACTCTGGTATCTACCGTGGACTGGTCGTATTGGTGGGTTCCTTACGGTCTCGGGAGAGTTGAAACGACGGTAGACCCGTGAATCGGTACTGGAGTCATTACTTATAGGGAAGAACGACTCTGACGGGAAAAGTGAAACCCCCGTCGAGGTTAGTAATCTGTCAAGAAAGAATTCCACTTGAGTCTATAGAAACAGTCAATAAAGGTCAGTGACCAGAACAAAAGACCCCACTGTCTTATTAAAAAAGGGAAACGTAGTACTATTGGAAGGCCATGAATACCCGTTGGGTAGATCGAAGGATTAGGATGGATACATAGGATCGGTAAAAAGTACAGGACACTAAAGTTACGGAAGAGTGTAGTGTGAAAATAATTGAGGGCAGACCTTCATATTCGAAATTTTCGAAATAGAACATGGATACTCCATAATTCGACTGTTCTCTACAGATATCCTTCAAGAATGAAGTGAAAAGACCTAAAGTGTGAAGTCACTTACATCGGGTTCTGGCTCAATTGGAGTGGTTCCCTATCCTTCCCTCTTCTCTGCCCTTCTGAATAATTTTTATTTTTACACTGTCCAAGTTAGGGACCCAGTCTTTCTAGGGAACCTCATCCTTTGTCGTTGGGTGAGGTCATAAGAACGGACCTTTTAAGGTACCTGTCTCCTCGGACCTCTCGACGTCAGGTACCCAACGTTTCTCAATCTATACTGACTTGTACGTACGTATTATCTAATATTCCTTAAACCTTATATAATCCTCGTCGACTCTCCTCTATGGGGTGTAGGTACCATTCCTCGTCCCCGATACGAAACGACCTCGTCGGAACTTCTCTATGAGGTACAGGTTCCATTCTCTTTGGGGTTATTCTGTCGTCCGTGACTCTCTCCCGTAGTCTCCCGTCTGTCTGACTTTGGTGTTGTGTCTTTTGATCGGTTAGACTAATGTACCTGGTGTCGGAACAGATTGAGTCACTTTGATTCGGTACGTCACACCCCGGTGGGTTCTGCCCACCCAGTACCACCTCTCCGGACTGTCTTACACCAGGTGACCTCTTCCCTTACCGTTTGGTGAAGTAATAAGAACGGAACTCTTGGGGTACTTGTCATACTTTTCCATTTTTCTATCCTGTGATTTTCTACTTGAGGGGTCCAACCATCCACGGGTTATACGATGACCTCTAGTCACGTCTTTATTGAGGTTTTTCTTACTTCTCTACCTCGGTTTCGTTTGTGGGTCAACACCCACACTGACCACTATCTTCGTTCCAGGGTACGACATTTCTCGTTGTAACGTATCCTTGAACCTTACAATTCAGGTACTTAGTTCCGTTTAACCTTCACTAGTTTGTCCTCTACCGTTCTCACTTGCAGTTGTAAGATCCTTAGTCGCTTGATTTTATCTTACCTTGCCCACTTAAATTGAGTCTACTGGTAATATAGATGATGACACCCGTCATTAGGGAATCTTCTTTACCTCATCGGTAGTATCAGTTGTTTTCTCAGGTTTTACGTCATGAACCTACGTTAGAGTTTTTGCTGTCTTACTAGAGACAAGCAAAGGTTTCGTTTGGTAAGTTATAGTGTTATTAGGTTCAGATACGGGACTGGTCATTGTGACTTCTTCGACTTCGACTTGCCAAGATACTTCTGGATGTTCTGGGAAATCTTGATTGTGTCGGTTTCCTACAGGAAAAGTAATATCCCCTGACCTTACGTTTCCGTCCTTCAGTTCTTTGTGGACCTCATTGTCCGTTTAAACCAAAACCTCATGTCTTACTTCGTCCCGTTTCCGTTTATCTCAAAACGGTTCTCTTGTGTGACCAGTACCGTTTGTGAAAGAAGGTTGTTGTGTTCTCTTCTGAGATGTGTTCCTGTAGTGGTCTACCGGTTGTGGTTTTATTCTAACTAATATAATAAACGTCGGTTTCTACCTCTTCGAGATATGTCAGTCGTTTTTGTTCTGGCCCTCGATTGACACCGAGTCTAGCACTTGAGGATTAACGGTTTAAGTCCGAATTTAACTTCTTTCACCCCTTTTGGTGATCTAGTAAGTCTATACTTGATTTGGTTTAGGGAATACTAATATGTCACCTTCACTCTTTATCTAAATTCCCTGATCTAGACTATCTGTCTTACGGACTACTTGATACCTACCTCCAAGCACTGTAACATGTCCTCTGTCCCTAATTCTGGTAGGGGTTTTTTTCTTTACGTTTTTTTGTTTTACCGACAGACTCCTCCGGAATGTTTATCGACACTTTACTTCTCTTCGTTTTTCGTTTTATCTTTTCTTTCTATATGGGTAAACTTACGTCTCAAGGTTTCTTGTCGGTCCTCTCTATTCTTTCGGAAGAATTCGCTAGTTACGTTTATTTATCTCCTTTTCTTGTCTTACCCTTTCTGATCTCTAGAGAAGTTCTTTTAATTTCTATAGTTCCCTTGTAAAGTACGTTTCTACCCGAGTTATTTCCTGTCTTTAACATACCTGGATTGTCTTCGTCTTCTATAATTCTTCTCCACCGTTCTTACGTGTCTTCTTGACATGTTTTTTCTAGAAGTACTACTTCTATTAGTGCTACCACACTAGTGATTGGATCTCGGTCTGTAGGACCTTACACTTCAGTTCACCCGGAATCCTTCGTAGTGATACTTGTTTCGATCGCCTCCACTACCTTAAGGTCAACTCGATAAAGTTTAGGACTTTCTACTACGACACTTTCACGACGTGAGTTATACGGTCGTGTAAACCTTTTGAGTCGTCACCGGTGTCCTGACTTTTTCCAGTCAAAAGTAAGGTTAAGGTTTCTTTCCGTTACGGTTTCTTACGAGTCTGATGGTGTGTTAACGTGAGTAGAGTGTGCGATCATTTCAGTACGAGTTTTAAGAGGTTCGGTCCAAAGTCGTTATGCACTTGGTGCTTGAAGGTCTACAAGTTCGACCAAAATCTTTTCCGTCTCCTTGGTCTCTAGTTTAACGGTTGTAGGCGACCTAGTACCTTTTTCGTTCTCTCAAGGTCTTTTTGTAGATAAAGACGAAATAACTGATACGGTTTCGGAAACTGACACACCTAGTGTTCTTTGACACCTTTTAAGAAGTCCTCTACCCTTATGGTCTAGTGGACTGGACGGAGAACTCTTTGGATATACGTCCAGTCCTTCATTGTCAATCTTGACCTCTACCTTGTTGTCTGACCAAGGTTTATCCTTTTCCTCATACAGTTCCGACATATAACAGTGGAACGAATAAATCGAATATACGTCTCATGTAGTACTCTTTGTGACCCGACCTTCTTTGTCTTCGACCTTAGTTCTAAACGACCCTCTTTATAGTTAGTGGAATCAATACGTCTACTGTGGTGGGAATACCGTCTTTCACTTCTCCTTGATTTCTCGAAGAACTATTTGCAATTTCTCCTCTCACCTTTTTCAACCGAATTTTGAGTTGTAAGTCTTTTGACTCTAGTACCGTAGACCAGGGTAGTGAAGTACCCTTTATCTACCCCTTTGTCACCTTTGTCACCGAGTGAAATAAAACTCCCCGAGGGTTTAGTGACGTCTACCACTAACGTCGGTACTTTAATTTTCTGCGAATGAGGAACGTTCCTTTCAAAACTGGTTGGATCTATCGTATAAGTTTTCGTCTCTGTAACGAAACAGTTGTTTCCAGGTAGATCAGTTCCGATAACACAAAGGTCATCAGTACATACCGACACTCTCAACCTGGCACTTCTTTCGACTCGCGGCTTCTTAACTACGAAAACTTGATACCACAACCTCTTCTGAGAACTCTCAGGGAACCTGACGTTCCTCTAGGTTGGTCAGGTAGGATTTCCTCTAGTCAGGACCCACAAGTAACCTTCCTGACTACAACTTCGACTTTGAGGTTATAAAACCGATGGATTACGTTTCTAAACTGAGTAAACTTTTATGGGACTACGACCCTTTCTAACTCCCGTCCTCCTCTTCCCCTGTTGTCTCCTACTCTACCAACCTACAGTAGTGGTTGAGTTACCCGCACTCAAACCCACTCGAGGTCCTCAACCACTACCTGTCCCTCCGGACCGTACGACGCCAAGTACCCCAACGTTTGTCAGTGTGTACTGACTCGTTGACTTGACTTGACTTCCTTCCTTTGATAAAGGACATCGGGTTTGTGGATCTCTATTGATGACGATTGTGAATAATAGAGAGAAGATTAGAAAAAGAATATTTTTCAATTAAATTTTTATTTTAAACTTTAGTTTGAGACCTATGAATAAACAAAATCCTTATATCGGATACAGTAATTAATTCGGTGTCATTATAATAACCGTTACTAAAGTATTATTAGGTATGACACCGACTTGAAGTTCACCAAAATTACAGGAATAACAGTTTGTTAAAAGAGTGTCAAAGTAAAATTATTTGTTGATGTACTATTCTTAAGAATCATCTCAAAAGATTCTCATTCTAATTCCCTGTCATCTCATACCTGGAAACATTCTAAGAACGAAGAAGGACCGTTTGAGGTAAGGTCTTCGTAGGAGGGATAAATAAAAAGACAGGTATATTTCATGAACGGAATGGTGTAAGACGAGTCGTAATGAATATTAAAGAATGTAACACTACTCAAGTAATCCTCATTTATCATAGATTAACACCAAAATCCAATGTAGGAAACTAATAGACATTTCAACTGTAAAAATCCAAATTACTTTATTAAAAATTCACCTCATTTTGACCAAGGAGAAAACACTGAAAGGGTAACAAAAATCTCCGTTTAACATAGATTCACGAAAAATCTCAGTGTCAGGGAGCTACTAATCATTTCGACTTGTAAAAATCCGAGTGATTTTACCAAAAATTTACCTCATTGTAGTCAAGGAAACATTGAAGAAAGTAATAAAATACGGATGACACAATGAAAATATTTATCCTTTCTTTATGACTATATTTTGAAATTTGGAATGTCGGAGGGAGCCGGACTGACATTCTACCGACATCGATGAAGTGTCCACCAAATCCTCCTCGTTACCGTCCGCTGTCCTCCACCGGGAACTTCTAAAATTTTCCTTTGTATTCACTCCCGACGGTCGAAGGAGGAAGATGACAGAGATTGAGAGGTAAGGAGAGTAAAAGTAAGTGACAACAATATGCACTAGGGACCTATACCTTTCCTACATCTCTGTAGGTCCCAAAGAGTCCCGACATCCCCCTCGTATCTAAAAAGTCCTGAAGGCTTCCGACTACACTTATAACATACTTTGTGTAGTTTCTATAGACTAAGGGGACGGTGAATTTACTAAACTTAGTCGGTCATTTATGGTAATTAATTCCTACGAGAGATCCGACTCGGAACTTTACTCGTAACACCCTTCGTGAATCCCAAGTCCGTTCTTCTCTTCTTCCCTTCAGTAACGTCTCTCTCCCCCGTCACCCTGACCTTCGACGTGAGTCCTCTCGTCAACTGAGGTGGGAGGGGGTAGAGTCCGAAGCAAAGGGTCACCGTTACCTTGTCCCTGACACCCTTTTGATCGGGTGTCGCCCTTGATATAAGTTATAGGACACTATTTGGTGTTACCTTCTCTCATACTTTTTCATGCATATTGCCTCAGCGACGAAATGTCGTCATTACTTGTGTTGTAACATTAAGTTGAAATGAAGTTATTGTTTATTTAAATATTTTCTCTCTTGACCCCTGAAGGAACCACCAGGTCACCAATTCTGACGCGAGGGTTACGTCTCCCGGGCCCCAAGCTAGGGACTAGTTCTTTGGTTTTAGGGTGTATGGCGTTGATTCGGGAGCCCGATGTTGATCTCTACGGGTGTTTACCTTTACTTCTGGGTCACGTCGGTTTTATTTTTTTTTCTCTCTCTCTCTCTCTCTCTTGATTAGACATAATATCAACACACAACATTAGTGTTCTATTGATAAACCTTTGTGAATTTAATCTAGAGATCAAGTGCGGAGTATGGTTTTATTTAAGGTCTGCTTAAATTGTTCAAAAGTGTTTATAGAAAACATATAGATGATACACGGTCTGGGATTCGTTCCACGATCCTTATGATTTGTCTAGATACTAAAGACGGGAAGTATCTTAAATGTCAGATCAACGTTTACAACGGATTCATCTGTTTATTCCCCGAAGGGACCACCGAGTCGTCATTTCTTAGGTGGACGTCATGTCCTCGAGGTCCTCTGACCCCAAGTTAGGAACCCAGTCCTACTGGGGGACCTTCTCCCTTACCGTTATGTGAGGTCATAGGAACGGACCCTTTAGGGTACCTGTCTCCTCGAACCGTCCGATGTCAGGTACCCCAACGTTTCTCAGTCTATACTGACTCGTACGTACGTGGTGTGACAACATCTCGACAGACTTTACTGGACCGTACTTACGTGTGTGTTTGTCTGTTTATTTTACGTATTGGCGTTAAGAACTATTTTGAATACTTCCTTTTGGTGTCGCAAGATTCTCCTTCTGTTTGTCCCCAATCCTCTTCAATATATTGGTCCTTTCCGAGGGACCTCATCATAAGTAGACTCTGAACTCTTCACTCTTCTGTGGTGGGTCGAAGTCCCACCTTCTAGTAAGGGAGGTCCGACTCTCCTGTCGTCTTCTGGTACCTTAGATCTTATTTGTGTTAAGGACACGAACTGTGTGTCATTCCGGTTTGTCCGACCTCGTCTCTTTCGGAATAACGTCCCGGTACCCTCCTTTACTCCACCGAGTGTATGATATGTTAGGTACCCTAAGAGGTCCGGTCTCATGACCTCACCCAACGGTACGGGAAGAGGTCCCCTAGAAGGGTTGGGTCGCTATCTTGGGTCCAGAGGACGCAACGTCCGCCTAAGAAATGGTAGACTTGGTGGTCCCTCAACCCGGTTCGAGGGGTTCCCAAAGTCGTCTCGTAAAAGTTTTTGGTCTACCCCCTACCCCTCCCAGTGTCCCATGTTCTAGCCTAGTACGTGTTAACAGCGAACCGACCCCACTCCCTTGTCCCACCACAGTACCCCCACTTGAAATAGACAGGAATTCGAGGTCCTCCGGAACTCCGAAATACGAGTCTCAGTAGTTCATCGATTGTAGAAGACAAACCATCCCCCAAAAGCGTAGACGTTGTGTTAAATCCTTTACACGTAGTTTATGTAACAGACCCATGAAGGTCTCTCTTGGATTTCGTCTTCTCTACCCTCTTCCAGGACAAGGCCCTTCCGGGGGATCTTAGGACGACCCAATGTGATCTTGTGCGTTCTTCTTTTATGTCTAGGTATAAAAATATTGGCACCTTGTCTCTTCCGGAAAGATTTGCGTCAAGGTTTTTTCGATCCTGGTGTTTTCAATCAGTTTTTACAATTGATGAAGTACCGTGTTTGGTGTATTTCAATTTCTATGCACCATTCGTTCCGTTTTATCAATAGTGAACATACTGTTCAATAACAGAAATGTCATATACGTGTTCACGAGTCAGCACAGAATTGAGAAACTCTGGGATAACAGTCCCCTCACACGTTAAAGGAACCAAGCAGAGGGACGTCGTTTCTAAACATTGTCGTCTGGTCACAATATCAAGCCAATGTCGAGTCAAAATAAACCACCTGGTCACAATGTAAGTCAATGTCGAGTCAAAATAAACCGTTCGTTTCCTTTTATGTAGGAGCTCCGCATTCCCGCCCGGTTGGGTTTTCTTCTCGGGAGTTAGACAGAACGGAAGGAGGAAAATATATAAACAAAGGAGGTGGTGGGTGGGCGGAGGACGGGACGTCGGGGGTCGGACGGGAAACATTTAACCCGATCGGTCCTCCCGACAAAGTGGACTCCAAAAGTGAGGTCAGGAACCTAAAAGAAAACAAGGTAAAAGTGTCCGAAAAAGGAAAGAAACAGAAAATCGGTGACGGTAAAACCTACGGAAAGAGGATAAGATTGGTGGATTATGATACCTGATATCGGGCGATCCAAGGAGACAGGTACCCTAAAGGGTCCGTTCTCATAACCTCGTCCAACGGTAAGAAGAAGGTCCCCTAAAAGAGTTGAGTCCCTAACTTGGGTGCAGAGGACGCAACCGTCCACCTAAGAAATGGTGACTCGGTGAACTTTTCGGGAGAAATGTCATATCTTTCATTTATATTCTTTCCAATTGTGGGGGGTTTCTACTCCCCCTTTCAAGTTCATTTAAGTGTTTTGTTCTTTGTGTTCACCGGTGATTTGTATCCTTCTTTACAATTTAAGGAGAATATTTTTCTTTCTCCGTGTATTTTTACTAATATTCCCTGGTAAAAAGTGAGTACTTTAACCGTTCCTAACATTAGGGGTCTTGACTCTTTCCATTTCTCTTCGTCCAAGAGATAAAGGACGACCATCCTTACATGTGACAAAATTAAAAAGATCCCTTGTCTCTCGTTCAGACGGATGAGAAGTTGAGTCGTTAAGGTGAAGATCTTTAAATAGTAGTCCTTTTGGACTCAAGAAGTCTTTCAAAACTGATACTCTGACAAGTAATATTAAATAAGATGGTACTAATTTTAGTCTCCACTGGAGTAATCCCAGTAAGTACATTACCCGATGTCACTATAGCAATTCTTACTCAGATAATTTATATATAAATCTGTACCTTTACACAAGTTCTACAATTCATTTTTCACATCTAACGTTTTGTTATTGAAACTACCCTAACATAAAACAAAATTTTATAGTATAGATACGTATACACAGGAATTTTGTAATTATCACCAATAGAGACTCACTGCCCTAACGTCCATTCAAAATGAAAGAAGAAAATATGAAGCTATACAAAATAACACCGAGTCGACCATTTCTTCTTAGACGGGTGTTACGTCCTCTGGACCCAAGCTAGGGACCCAACCCTTCTAGGGGACCTCTTCCCTTTCCGTTGGGTGAGGTCATAAGACCGGACCTCTTAAGGTACCTGACACATCAGGCACCCCAGGTTGTCCTGACTCACTGAAAGTGAAGTGAAAAAGTACTGGAAAAATCTTACTCGCACCTAACGAAAAAGATTATTCTTTTGTATTTCGACAAGAGAATAACCCCACCCATTTTTCACTCAGTAATGTCAAGGGGACCCGGTCTTCCCTGACCTTTTACTAGGACAGACAAAGAGAAGGAGTTCTTCCGGATAAACTAGTCGTAGTGGACTCGGGAGTCCTTGTCCCGATTAGGGACCCCTCCGCTAAAGGCGGAGGTTAGGGAAAGATAGGAACCAAATCTGTGTCAGTGGGTCAGGTGTATTCGGGGGACGAGTTACAAAAGAGAAAAGGACCCTTTGTTTCTGGACACGTACGAGACTGAGTAGCGGGGGGTGGGGCGGGGTCAACCTCCGGTTCAGTGGTCTCGGAGTCTGCGTCCACAGACCCCACTGTGTCACGCTGTGCTACGGAGGCCTTATTCCCGTCGGGAAGGCGGAAGGTCCGACACTTTACAGTCCGCACTAATCTTTCCAGTGAACAGGACTGTCGAGAGACACGAAGGGTCTCTCGTCTGAAGGACGACCCTTGTAAGAATTAACACGAAAGACAACACCCCCCTCCCCCTAGGCACGGACGAGTGAGTGAGAGGGAATGTTATTTACTCCGGGATCGGAGAGGGTCAGGAGGACCTTACGTCCCCCCTATTTTTACGGGTCCTGACGTTTTCGATCGTTTTTGTCTCTTCGAGGACTAAGTTTTCTTTTTTCACTTAAAGATCCTTTCCCCTAATGTAGTACCTTCTTCCTTTTTGATGTAGAAACCTTTTTTCTTTATACGTCGGAACCCTACACACATCTTCAATTCCTCTGTCCAGTCTCTTGTCTTCTCTTTTCTTCTTTGTGTGTGGTTTCAGTACAGTCATCTCGTTTTTTGACTTTCGTCACGTGTTTCGATGTTTGAGACTTCTGACTTCGCCTACAGGAGACATAAAGACCGGGATGTAGGACTTTACAACTAAGACGATCAGTCCCCACGACGGTTCCTTAGACATAATATTTTCGTGGGTCCCCTGAGTCTCGTCCGACAGAGACAGGGGACGTACCGTCTCACTTGTACAAACTCCCTAACCTATATAGTCTCCTTAGGTTCCCCATCTTTCACTTCCTATACTACTTCACCCCTCTCCTTCTTAACAAGTATTGTTTCCTTTCCCTACATCAATATAATTCGGAGATCAAAGATCTCGGGTTCAAACCGGTCTTCACCGAAGACTAGGGTGGACTACACTCACGAGGGACTTCGATATTTAGAGATCAACAATAGAAATATCTCCTGGACGTGAGGTCACTTTGCAACCGACCTGTTGACGGGATATCGTCTCGAAGGTTGTACCTCCTAGGACAAATTTTCGTCTAAGACTAAGTCATCAAGACCCCACCCCGAACTCTGAGACTAAAGATTGTTCGATGGTTCAGTGAAGACCTTGTGGGACCCATCGTTCAGGGATCTCCCGTCACCGAGAGTTAGGTCCACCGGGTCACGTTAGTGGACTACTCCAAACCCTTTGTCTATATAGACTCGACGTGAAGGTCTCTTATCCTACCTTAACTACACTCCATAGTGGTTAAGTCCCGAAGGGTACACCGAGTCTACCATTTCTTTGACGGACGCTACGTCCTTTGGGGTCAAACTAGGGACCCAACCCTTCTAGGGGGTCTCTTCCTTTGCCGATGAGTGAGGTCATAAGAACAGACCTCTTGGGAACCTGTCTCATCCGGACCACCCGATATCAGGTACCCCAACGTTTTACAGTCTACACTGACTCGTTGATTGTGTCTCTAGTAATCAAGTCAGGGGCTTAACAAGACAAAGGACACCATTGTAGGTAGTCGGTTAAGTACAGTCGGGGTATTTCCGACTGTAGGTAACGAATCCCGTAGGTACCTTCCAGTGTCTCGACCCATCCCCAGACGTCCCCCGTCGGTCCATCATAAGGGAGAAGAATTCATTCACGGTTAATCCGTCTACTTATGCCTTTAGGACCTACCTGTGACCTGTCAAGTCTATGTCTGAGTCTGGGGACCCGAGTTTATACCGAAGTTAATATAAGATGTAAACTCTTATTATTAATGTTAATAATATTATTAACAATATTTTCCGTAAAATTCCAACTGTTTTAAGAAAGGGTATGTAATATCATGAACTAGAAGTTTTGTAGAGACACTCCACCCCGTCTATAATGTGTGTAAAATTTCTTCCCTTTTGACTCCTGATCGAAATTATGACTCTCAGTCCATAGTCCAAGGTTGAGTCTGGACACCTCAGTCTCTAACGTAAAATTGTCCCAGAAGTCCGTTGAGTACACGTGTAGTTGGAGACTCCTTGTGACTTGTGGTGGACGGGGGTTAGGGGTCTCGTGGACCCCCCAATTTCGTCTCCTAGAATCCAGGGACCCCCCAGAAAATTTTTACGTGAGAACCGAGAACACTTATACTAGATTAATAAGAACCAGAACCTTACTCCAGACTTGATCCTTTATACAAACTCTCGTAAATCAAATCAGAAGCCGTTTTGTAACCTACACCTTTTGGTGAAGGTAAGCTCGGTGGACATCACGAACACTCTGTCCGTCTAAGGACCCGGTGTGAAGTCTGGAGGACTTAGTTCTTAGACGTAAAGTCGACCAAGGGACCTACCATTCGATTTTTGACGTTGGAACGTAAACACCCTCTCTTCATTGTAGTCATAATTTAACAAGAAAATCCTTCATCTGTCGGAGAAATAAGGACGAACGCACGGACGTACGAGTCGGCGAGTCAGTACAGGTTGAGAAACACTGAGGTACCTGACATCGGGCGGTCCGAGGAGACAGGTACCTCAAAAGGTTCGTCTTTATGACCTCACCCAACGGTAAAGGATGAGGTCTCCTAGAAGGGTTGGGTCCCTAACTTGGACACAGACGACGTAAAAGACGTGACCGTCCACCTAAGAAATGGTGCCTCGGAGGTCCCTTCGGGACGAACTGGTCTCGAATTTAATAGGTACAATTATACTACGGAACTGAATACCTCCCACAAAAGGGAAGTAACAGACGTTTCACACCCGTCCCGTCTCTCCTGGTGCGACGAGAAACATGTAACGAAAACACGTTATCTACCCCGAAACTTGTTCACCTTTTACTCTGTGATGGTCGGTTTTACTCCAAAGTCCCTTAGACAGCCAAAATCATAGAGATAAAAACAGGGTAACCAAATGTCGTAATAAAGGAGTAGAAACATCTATAAAGATTCCATTACTATGACAATACACACGTAAATCGAAAGTAGTCCAGAACAGTTTCTTCACGTCGTCCCCCCAACTCGAGATTTTGTAGTTTAGGTTACGGACACCAGTGACTTGGGGAAGGGGAGGGTACTCCTTGACAACCCCGAGACTACATGTAGTGGAGGGACAAAATTTCATTTGGGAAAAATGTGAAGAGGTGTCCGTCCATTCCTTTATTTCTTATACTGGTCCAGCACACCCCTACCACAATTCCTCTACTTACCTTCTCACCTGTATAACGGGGAGGTTTCTTATGACTTTAAGGTGTCATGAAACCTCCTCTCGTTCGCCTTATGTAGTTGGTAACGAGGTCGACAGATGTGACTCATCCATTTCTTTCGTGTATAATTTTAATGGTCTTTTTTGATATTTAAAAACTACTTTCTTTAATTTCTTTCGTGTTTATTTACCCTTCTGTAAGATACAAGTATCTAACCTTACGAATTATAACAATTTTACGGGTAAGATAGGTTTCTTTAGATCTCCCGGTTACGTTAGAGATAGTTTTGGGGTTACCGTAAAAAGTGTCTTTGTCCTCTTTGTTAAATTTCTAAGTATACCTTGGTGTTTTTTATGGACTTTATAAATTTCGTTAGAACTCTTTCTTCTTGTTTCGACCTCTGTAGTGTAACACTAAAGTTTCATATAACTTTTCGATGTCATTCATTTTGTCATACCATGACCGTATTTTTGTCTGTATATCCCGTCACCTTGTCTAACCTCTCGGGTTTTTATTGAGTACATACATACCGGTTGACTGACAACCGTTCCCACGGTTCTTACGTGTTACCTCTTTCCTATTAGAGATGTTGTTTGTTACAGTGTTTTTGACCTATAGGTGTACGTTTTTTTCTTTCTTTCTTTCTTTAACTTGTAAATAAAATACAATATGTGTTTATAGTTGGGTTTTACCAAATTTCTAAATTTATAGTCCGGACTTTGATATTATAAAGATCTTCTTTTGTATCCCCCTTTTGAAGTACTATAACCCGAACCGTTACTAAAGAACCTATACTTTGGTTTTCATGTCAGTTGTTTTCGTTTTAATCCGTTTATCCTAATGTAATTTGATTTTTCGAAGACGTCTCGTTTCCTTTGTTAGTTATCTCATTTTCCGCTAGATGCTTTACCCTTTTTTCATAAACTTTTGGTTTCAGGACTTTTTCTCCAATTATAGGTTTTATATATTGATGAGTTGTCGTTGAGTTGAGTTGAGTTGAGGATGTTGAGTTGTCGTTTTTATTTATTTATTTATTTGGAAACTAAAATTTTCACCCACTTCCTAAATCTATCTGTGGAAAAAGGTTTCTCCTGTATGTTTACCGACTGTCCATATATTTTTCCACGAGTTATAGTGGTTATAGTCCTTTTATGTTTAGTTTTGGTATTATAGTGGAATGTGGAGAATCCTACCGATAACAGATTTTTTTCTGTTTTCTATTCAAAATTCCTATACCTTTTGACCTTAGAGAAACGTGATAACCACCCTTATATTTGACCACGTCGGGGATACCTTTTGTCATGCCTTAAAGGAGTTATTTACTTTTCGTATTGATGGTATACTAAGTCCTTAGGGTGAAGACTATATATAGGTTTTCTTTACTTTAGACTAGAATTTCTCTATAGACGTGAGTGTATAATTAACGTCGTAGTCAGTGTTATCGATTCTATACCTTTGTTGGATTTGTAGGTTTTTACCTTCTTACCTATTTCTACACCGAATATGTATTTTACCTTATAATAAGTCGGAAATCTTTCTTCATTTAGGACGGTATATACTGTTGTCCCTACTTGGACCTCTTGTAACTTCACTTTCACTTTCAGCGAATCAACACAGACTGAGAAACGTTGGGGTACCTGATATGTTAGGTACCTTAAGAGGTCCGGTCTTATGACCTCACCCATCGGAAAGGGAAGAGGTCCTCTAGAAGAGTTGGGTCCCCGGTTTGGTTCCAGAGGGTGTAACGTCCACCTAAGAAATGGTCGACTCGGTGGTCTCTTCAAGTTTTTATGACCTCACCCATCGAATAGGGAAGAGGTCGCCTAGAAGGACTAGGCCCTTAGTTTGACCCCAGAGGACGTAACGTCCGTCTAAGCAATGGTCGACTCGATGTACCCTTCGGGATTATCTCTTGTCGATCGATCCACTTTACAGTCAGTGTCTTCCTGTTTATGACGGACTAAGGTGAATGTAGTCGTAGATTTAATCAGTTTGAGTCTCTTCGTCTGTCTTCTCACCCCCAACGGTCCCCGATCTCTCTTCCTTCGTCCCTCAACGATAAGACACCGATATTTCAATAAGTTCTGATTATTTAAGATCTCTAGACGATATGTGACATCACGGATATCGATTGTTATGACATAACGTATGAATTTTTAAGCAATTCTCTTATTCAGAGTACTATTCACAAGTATGATGTTAAATTTTTTTTAATAGTCCCTTTGTTTTCCAAAAAACGGTTCATTTGTGGTGATGGGAAAGGGTCAACTAAAGTAGAAAAAAATTGAAAATTAAAATATAACCTCACATCGACTACTTGTTACAACGTTATTCAAAGTCCACGTGTCATCTTCATGAGTCGGTATGTATATATACATAGGTAAGAGGAGGTTGAGGGGAGGGTAGGTCCGACGGCGTATTATAACTCGTTTCAAGGGACACGACATGACATCCAGGAACAACCAATGGGTAAACTTTGTAGGGTCGACTGACGTCAACGTTCGACACCTTTACTGTCCCACGACGGACAGACAGAGTCCGATCAGTGACGAGACCTACGATCCCTACATTGTGACTCTTTTCACCTGGAACGAGAGTACACTAAGGGTCGGTTCCCCTTCTCGCTCTGGTGTGTGTTCATGAAATTGTATGTTTAAAGTCCCCTCCCCCACCAGTATCCACGACACTTCTACAAATATAAACCTTTTCCCTATCTCTCACTATCTGCGATGATCTTCCCCCAGGTCCCTTTGGAGAGAATCGCTGTTCTTAAGTCACTCCCTTACTCGACCCACTTCTGGTCTCCCTTGAGACAGGATCTGTCTCCTCACGTGCAAGTGTCTGGGACTCCGTCTTCGTCAGACGAACTCGTTTTTGATGTACTTGTGGTTTTACTTACTCCTCTGATCGTCCTTCATTTTAGTCTCTCTGTCGTTCCTGAGGTAATGAGTCCTGGCCTAAACCTTAATCAATTACCCTTCGTAAATGTTGAATTCTCTAAAGGAGGGGTTTGAAATTACTACACTGAATTCTTCTCAGTAGTTTTGCCTAAGAAATCACGACCAAGTTTTGTTCTGTAATCTTTTCCCTGTGTGTTTTTATTTTCAGTAGTATAATCCCTCTACCCTAATTCCTTAAGTAAAAGGAAAAAGTTTTTTACTTAAACACTAACGACGTTACGAAGATCTTATATTTTACACAAAAGGAAGTTTGTGTAGATGATGGAGTTCCCGTCCACCACAAAGACGTAGGGGTCCAGTCCCTCGACGTGGGTCATGTACAGTCTGTGAGCATTTACGAACACCTGAGCTACTCGACTTGGAGACCTCTCCTCAATGTGTAAGGTAAACCTCGTCCTCTCATCCTTTGAGAGGTTCGGGAGGACTTAGTCCAGTTACCTTAGGACCGAAGACAGGAAGTCGGGTCTCAAAACGATAAAAGTTTAATCGGTACGGACACCCCTCAAATTACTGACCTCTTCATGTTATTAAGATTCGTTTTTCTGATGTCTGAACGATAATCGGAAACCCCCTTGTGTCGGTCGAACGACGTACCGACAAGGAACTGTACGAGTAGATTAGATCTTCGAGTACATTCACATATTCGACATGGCGGTTAGTTACGGAACGAACTAAAGAAGAAGTAGAGAGATCGCACGACCCACCACAGTTGCCCTACAACTTTTTAGACGAATCTTAAATCCTGGTAACATTCTGTGTTTCCATCTAAGTCCCTTGTGTTCTTGACTTACAATTTGTGTAGAGATTTAATACGGTCGACAATTCCATGAGAGGAAAGGTATAAAAGACCCTTTCTTTATTCTTTCGGTCTACAGTGTATCAATGAGAAAAACCGGGGGTGAGGACACCCAAGAATTAAAAGGTGGTGAGAGTACTCGTAAGTCAAATCAATTATTATTTCGTAGATGACTAACTCGAAGATGATACTTAGTCTAAGAGACCAATTGTAAAGTTTCTCGAATTCAGTAAATTGGGATACTTTTTCTAGAATAGTGTGGGTAAAATGTCTGACTTCATTGGCTCCGGTCTTCTGTAAACGGGTCTCGGTGTGTCGGACGTGCACCCATTGGGTCCATATTTCAGAACAACAAGTGAACGATTCAACACAGGTTAATAAAGTACTGGGGTACTTGGCATCGGGTGGTCCGAGAAGACAGGTTCCCTAAAGGGTCCCTTCTTATGACCTCATCCGACGGTAAAGGAAGGGGTCCGCAAACAGGACTTGGGTCCCTAGTTTGGGTGCAGAAGACGTAACCGTCCGTCTAAGAAATGGTGACTCGGTGGTCCCTTCGGACGTGGTGTGTCGGTCGTTCACCCTTTAGGTCCACATTTTAGATCCAGACGAATTAAGGTTTTAGGGACTAAAAAACAGTGGTGTGATATGTAGGAGAGTCCCGTGAATTCCTACGTATCACCTCAGAGAGAAGGACATTCACCACCACCACCACCAAATCAACGATTCAACACAGACTGAGCACGTTGGGGTACCTGACATCGGATGGTCCGAGGAGACAAGTACCCTAAGAGATCCGTTCTTATGACCTCACCCAACGGGAAAGGAAGAGGTCCTCTAAAAGGACTGGGTCCCTAGTTTGGGCCCAGAGAACGTAACGTCCGTCTACAAAATGGTCGACTCGATGTTCCTTTCGTGGAAGAGACTTCAATCCATTCTCGTCTCTCCTTACCAATGCGACCTTACGGTCTCGACATCGTGTGTCAAGTTTCTGTCTCCCAAGTAAATCGGACCTTTACCCGAAAGGATCACAAACATCCTCCTGAATTGAGGAGTCAGTTTTGAGACTCCGAAGGGTGTTAGACATGATGAAAGGTAGGTAAATGAGTAAGTAAGTTTGTTTATATATTAATTTATGGGAGGTACACGGTCCGTTGGCCCTATGTTACCATTCATGTTTGTCACAAGGGGTAGACATAAACATAAACTGAGATAGATAGTAGATAGATAGAAGTATAGATGTCGTAATAGGTTTTATTTATAATTTAGGGTCCCCACCATTTAGGTACCGTTCTCTCGATTCTTCACGACATTCTCCGTTTATGTTTCCCTGACGTGACAGGAACTTCTTCACTACGAACTCGGTTCTATACTTCCTACCGATCCTTAAGTCACCCGTTTCTCTCCTACCTTCAACGATTATCTTAATAGGTCGGTAAGGACAGAAAAGAGGGAGAGAAGAACGGCATCGTCTTTTGACTTAGGACACTTTACCTCTACCCCGTCATCTCCTTTACCTAGGAAGTCCAGAACAAGGAGGTCGGTCCCATCGGGACCCTCGTGACTTTCAAAATAAGTGACTCCTTTTTCTTCACTCTTCTATTGAGTACTATGTTCGGTCTTATCTCTGTCACGGTAAAGTAGGAGACTATACAGACAGAAGACCTGATGGACGACTGTGACGAGTAGTCTCTCCCCTGACGGTGACAGGGGATATGACGTAAACAAACTAAATCTTTTTCTACGGGAAAGGAGACGACGACGACGACGACGATTCAGCGAAGTCAGTACAGACTGAGATACGCTGGGGTATCTGCCGTCGGGTGGTCCGAGGGGGCAGGGACCCTAAGAGGTCCGTTCTTGTGACCTCACCCAACGGTAAAGGGAGAGGTTACGTATTTTCGTTTTTCACTTTCACTTCAGTGAGTCAACATAGACTGGGAGTCGCTGGGGTGTCTGTCGTCGTGTAGTCCGAGGAGGAAGGTACCCTAAAAGATCCGTTCTCATGACCTCACCCCACGGTAACGGGAAAGGAGATCCTTCTGGGTTTGAACCCGGTCCCGTGGACCGAACTTCTCATGTCGTATCCGATCTAAAGACGGGGATGACTGGTCGGTGGTGAGGTGTGGTGGGGGTCGGGTTCGGTCCATAATGATAAGTCACTTGTTGTTAGGTATCAACCACCTAGACACTTGTCTGGGGAGAATATGTTCAAAGACATCGACTTTTTCGACACTTTACTCCTGATCTGTCTAGTTTTAATAACATGTGTTACTACGAATTAATCCACACACACAATACACAGGACTACTTATTTGTATTTAATGGTTTTTACCGATTTCTACAGGTTCTCCTCGTTGTCTTTACTCTCGGTCGTTTCGACAAAAGAGGACCTTACACAATGGTCCTGGTTGAAAGGTCCTCTGGTCCTCTTTCGTTCTCTATTTATAGTTCGGTAATCCTCTCTTCTTTTGACTTTCATGTACTAACTGTTGACCACGACTCTACGAGACTTGTTAGCCCCTTCGACTTCCGACTCCAGGGATCTCAGACCGAGGTAGGACCAAACCTTGTTTCCAAAAGTCTCATCCCAGATACTTACTCGAAGTGTCCTAGAGACTTGTACTTGTCAAAAAACACCCCTCCTAAGAATCGTAAATCTAAACTTTTAGTTTACAAGTTTAATTCTTGGTGACCCTGAAGGGACCACAAGATCACCAATTCTGAGACGTGAAGGTTACGTCCCCTGAACCAAAGTTAGGGATCAGTTCCTTGTTCCTAAGACGTACGGAGCCCCGTACTACCTTTTTTTTTGTTTGTTTGTTGATAACCAAAGTCCAATATGTCTACTGGATAAACCAACCAGTCACATATAAGACATTTCTGTCTTTGAAGAACAGTCCTCTATAGGACTTCTTTTGTTTTGGTAAATGATGATTCAGTATTAAAAGGAACTCCTCCTTGATGACTAAGAAGGTTCATGGGGGCGGAATAACATATCTTAACTTCTTGGACGTGAGATTTTGGGTTACTATGGAGAACTCACTGAACCCAAAAGAGTTACTCACATAAGGTCAACTCGATAAAGTTTAGGATTTTCTACTACGACACTTTCACGACGTGAGTTATACGGTCGTTTAAATCTTTTGAGTCGTCACCGGTGTCCTGACCTTTTGCAGTGAAAAGTAAGGTCAGGGTTTCTTTCCGTTACGGTTTCTTACAAGTTTGATGGTGTGTTGACGTGAGTAGAGTGTACGATCGTTTCATTACGGGTTTAAAAGGTTCGGTCCGAAGTCATCATGTACTTAGTACTTGAAGGTCTACAAGTTCGACCTAAGTCTTTTCCGTCTCCTTGGTCTCTAGTTTAACGGTTGTAGACAACCTAGTAACTTTTTCGTTCTTTCAAGGTCTTTTTGTAGATACAGACAAAATAACTGATGTGATTTCGGAAACTGATACACCTAGTGTTTTCTGACACCTTTTAAGATGTTCTCTACCCTTATGGTCTGGTGGAATGGACGGAGGACTCTTTAGACAGACGTCCAGTTCTTCGTTGTCATCCTTGGTCTGTACCCTGTTGTCTGACCAAGGTTTATCCTTTTCCTCATGTAGTTCCGACATATAACAGTGGGACGAATAAATTGAATATACATCTCATGTAGTACACTTTACTACCCGACCTACTTCGTGTTCGACCTTAGTTCTAACGGTCCTCTTTATAGTTATTGGAGTCTATACGTCTACTGTGGTGGGAATACCGTCTTTCACTTCTTCTTGATTTATCGGAGAACTTCTTACACTTTCTCCTCTCACTTTTTCAACCGAATTTTAAGTTGTAACTCTTTTGATTCTAGTACCGTAGACCAGGGTAATGAAGTACCCTTTATCTACCCTTTTGTCACCTGTGTCACTGTCTGAAATAAAACCCCCCGAGGTTTAGTGACGTCTACCACTGACGTCTGTACTTTAATTTTCTACAAACTATAAACCTTCTTTTCGATACTGGTTGGATCTGTCGTATAATTTTTCGTCTCTGTAATGAAACGGTTGTTTCCAGGTAGATCAGTTTCGATACCGAAAAAGTCATCAGTACATACCTACACTTTCAACCTGATACTTCTTTCGACTCGCGGCTTCTTAACTACGAAAACTTCACACCACAACCTCTTCTGAGAACTCTCAGGGAACCTGACGTTCCTCTAGGTTGGTCAGGTAGGATTTCCTCTAGTCAGGAATTATAAGTGACCTTCCTGACTACAACTTCGACTTTGAGGTTATGAAACCGGTGGACTACACTTCTTGACTGAATAATCTTTTCTGGGACTACGACCCTTTCTAACTTCCGTCCTCCTCTTCCCCTGTTGTCTCCTACTCTACCAACCTACCGTAGTGGCTGAACTACCTGTACTCAAACTCGTTCGAGACCTTCAACCACTACCTGTTCCTTCGGACCGTACGACGTCAGGTACCCTAGTGTTTCTCAGCCTGTGCTGACTCGTTGACTTGACTGACCTGACTTTTGACTTTTTCGTTTCTCACAAATAGTCGTCCACAAATTTGAACATCAGGTCGTTCAATGTAAGTATGGTAAAGACCTAGGAGTTCTAATATTCTTAAGTAAACGAAGGGGAAACATTAGTAGGTTTACTAATCTTGTGCCTATCTTACTTATTCTTAGACCTGTGACCTCAAGAAGTTGGACCTCAAGTTCTAAACCGAGAAGATGAATTGTCGACCTCTTTGACCATCCAATGGAGTAGTGTGACTTGAACAAAGTTATGGACCAGGTTACCCCTATTATCGTGGATGGAATCTTCTATGACACACTTATTTTATTAAGTTAATTAGGGACATTCCATGAATCATGTCACATACACGTCAGGACTTATAAGTAACCTTCCTGACTACAACTTCGACTTCGAGGTTATGAAACCGGTCGACTACACTTCTTGACTGAGTAAACTTTTCTGGGACTACGACCCTTTCTAACTTCCGTCCTCCTCTTCCCCTGTTGTCTCCTACTCTATCAACCTACCGTAGTAGCTGAGTTACCTGTACTCAAACTCGTTCGAGGTCCTCAACCATTACCTGTCCCTTCGGACCACACCACGTCAGGTGTCCCAACGTTTCTTATCCTATGCTAGCTCACTGACTTGTCTTGACTTGCACGGATTATGTCCAATCTTAATATTAAATGGGTGACAGGGGGAAAATTTTAAAACAAAAGTGAAAAATGAAGAATTTTAACTCTATATTAAATGTCTATCACTTTAAGTGTCTAAAATTCGCCAGTCAAGGCATTCAACACTGTTTAGGTATTTAGAAAAAAATATTTGTTTCCAGACTACGAGAAAGACAACAGATATAACATCTTTGAAAAACAAAGGGTTTACAACTTAATATGATGTTACATATTAAACATACTTTTTGGAGGTGGAAACAGAGTAGATTGTATGTCTAGGATTTTATCGAGGAGGGGTGGGGGTCGGGTCAAATTTTGGACCCTCCTTGAGGCACGTCAGTAAAACGGAAAGGTGACGTAGGTCGTCTCCGACACGGAGTCAGACAAAATCAAAAGCCAAAGGTCCCTTTCACAAAGATGGAGGAGGGAGTCGATGGACAAAGTCGTGAACCGTTGTGAATTGTGATTTTTTAAAGACAGGGACACACAGAGACCGAAAATTCACTCCTTATTGTTGCTCAGTACTGTATTACGAAATCGATCTCGGTATCTATTTCTTCTCCACCCGTCTCTACACGTTCGGACCGTCACACTCACGTACACACGTGTACAACTCGTCCCCTCTCATACTGTGTTGAGAGTGTCACATTTTGACACAAGGTCACTCGGGCGAGTCGGGATCGGGTATTCAGTACACAGACTTCGGTCCGGACATCAACAGTCTTAAAGGTTAAAAAAAAGGGGTCTCTGTCTTTAGATATAAAAATACACTTTATACTAAAAAAGTACAGACCCAATTTTTCTCCTTCGTGTGACGTCAGGTTTTTTTCTTTTTT
The DNA here is from genome assembly GCA_006410555.1 of Capra ibex. Taxonomy (NCBI): domain Eukaryota; kingdom Metazoa; phylum Chordata; class Mammalia; order Artiodactyla; family Bovidae; genus Capra; species Capra ibex. The sequence goes on along the minus strand of SJYO01016970.1, from coordinate 28,745,405 downwards.
TTTTAGACTACGGACGTACGTCGGGTACATAAGTAAGTGTTAGAGACGAAATCTTAAATATGTCACAAAAGTGTAAACGATAGAGTACATTCGAACTTATATGGACATTTTGTCCTTGATTTCTCGGAGAAGCAGTTTCACTTTCTCCTCTCGCTTTTTCAACCGAATTTTGAGTTGTAAGTCTTTTGCTTCTAGTACCGTAGGCCAGGGTAGTGAAGTACCGTTTATCTACCCCTTTGTCACCTGTGTCATTCTCTGAAATAATAAGACCCGAGGTTTTGGTGACGTCTACCACTGACGTCGGTACTTTAATTTTCTACGAACGAGGAACCTTCTTTTCGACACTGGTTGGGTCTGTCGTATAAGTTTTCGTCTCTGTAATGAAACGGTTGTTTCCAGGTAGATCAGTTTTGATACCAAAAAGGTCATCGGTACATACCTACACTCTCAACTTAATATTTCTTTCGACTCGTGACTTCTTAACTACGAAAGTTTGACACCACAACCTCTTCTGAGAACTCTCAGGGAATCTGACGTTCCTCTAGGTTGGTCAGGTGGGATTTCCTTTAGTCAAGAATTATAAGTGACCTTCCTGACTACAACTTCGACTTTGAGGTTATGAAACCGGTGGACTACACTTCTTGACTGAATAATCTTTTCTGGGACTACGACCCTTTCTAACTTCCGTCCTCTTCCCCTGTTGTCTCCTACTCTACCAACCTACCGTAGTGGCTGAACTACCTGTACTCAAACTCGTTCGAGACCTTCAACCACTACCTGTTCCTTCGGACCGTACGACGTCAGGTACCCCAGTGTTTCTCAGCTTGTGCTGACTCACTGACTTGACTTGACTTGACTATGGACATTCTCTTCATTTCGTTCGTTCAAATGTTAGGACAAAACCCCCCCTACTTCTTTAACACCGAGTGTTCATAATTTACTCACCAAGTTCGAAAGGTTGACCGTCTAGGGTCCTGGATTCCAAGACAAAGTGACAAAGAGGACAATGTAGGGTCGAAACGGGAGGTCCCAGATGTTCTCGACAACAATTGTAGAGTCACCTACCCCGACTTACAGTGTCAAATAGTCGACAACTACCTTTTACGTCCTTCTGTACTATTATACCGGTTAGATAGTTCTTAAATATTGTTAAGAATTAAACATATATTGAACGTATATGAGTTGTATATATTTCTCGTTTTCATCTCCCTTGGTTTTCCTCTTTGTTTGTTTCGGTGTTAGTGTCTCCTTTTGAAATTTTGTTGAGCAATTATTGACTATTTTATTCATCTGTTCTTTTTTTTATCATTCCTATACCTTCTAGACTTTTTGTTTTAACTTAATGGGTAAACTGGATGTCTATATCTATTTTGTGACGAGTATGACTACCGTTTTACATGTAAGAAAGGTTCACATGTACTTTGTAAAGGGTTTAATCTTGTATATAACACGTTCAAGATTCCTTTAAAGTTCTTTAAAGAGTCTTATCGGAGACTCACACGGTTTAATTTGACCTTTAGTTATTGTTTTAACTCATCTCATAGGTGGTTTACAGACCTCTAATTCATCATTTGAAGATTTATTAGACACCCAGTTTCTTCTTTAGTGTTACCTTTAAAGGTAAGAATCATTGTTTTTATGTTATATATCTTTACCTACTACATTGATTTTGAAATGACTCTCGGAATATGTAAATATAATCTTTTTTCTTTCCGATTTTTTAACCATTAAATTCGTAAGTAGACTTATTAAATAACTATCTTTGTCTTATCGTTTAATTTGGGTTTCATTCATCTTCCTTCTCTTAGTATTTTTACTCTAGTCTTTAATTACTTCATCTTTTATTTACATGTTATCTCTTTTGGTTGTTTCGGTTTTTAACCCAGAAACTTTTCTGGGTATTATTTTATATATCTAGAGATCGTTCTGAGTATTCTGTTTTTCTCCTTTTCGTGTTTAATGGGTATAGTCCTTAATTTAAGTGGTGTCTGTAAATTCTGTAATTTTACGATTATTATCTTATAATATTTAGGGACACGGTTTTTAAAATCTTTTACATCCACTTTATCTGTTGATCTTATCATGTTGAATGTTTGGTTGTATTTTCTTTATCTTTTAGATTATAGTGGTACAGAGGATTTATTTAAATCAATCATTGATTTTTAGAAGTGTTTTTCTTCGAGCTCCGAGTTTACAGAATTGACTACTTAATAAAGTTTGTAAATTTTTTATTTATTATAGTTATAATATATTTTATCTTTTTTTTCTTTTCTCTGTGTAAAATAAATTGATCATATTGAAACTATGATTTTAGACAATAATTTTCTTTCTTTTAATGACCGATTAGAGAAGGTACTTGTACTCTGTTCTAACGATTTATTTTATAGTCGTTTAACTTAGGTCACTATATGTTTTTCTGTTGTGTGATCCTAGGTCACACAAAAATGTCTTTAAGTTCCTAACAAATCGTCTACTTTTGGTTAGTTACATCAAATGAAGTCTTTGTTGCGTATACAAATAAATAAATAAATGTTCCCTCTTTTTTTAGTATACTGGTATAGTTATCTGTGGTAAAAATAAGTTTGATAGGATCTTTAGAATCGGGGAATGTGATAGTTCTTTTTTTTTATGTTAAGAAATATTCTTAATCTTTATTTCAATGTAATAAACATCAGTTATACTGATCCATGGAACGTTTTTAATTAGATGTTTGATAATATAAATTTTATTCAAGTCGTTGTAAAGAACTAAAAATCCTGATTATATTTTTTTGGTTGAATGTATAGTCACCGTTTACCTTTCAATTTTATATGAATTATTATAGTAAACATTATCGTAGTTCTTAAAGTTTATGACTTTTTATTTAGAAAATTTCCTACGTGTGTTTTAAATATAGTTTTGCTATTTTGTAACGACTTTAAATTGTTTATACAAATGATGGTAAAATGATGATGATGATGTATTATGATACAAATGATAATAATTCATCTAAATAATTCAAACAAAGTATTTATTTCTGCAAGTAAAAGGATTCTGGTAGATAAACCTAAGTCGTTTCATGTTTAACTTTAGGGTAGAATAGATACCTTTAACTATACAATTAGAATTTTGAATATACCTTTACGTAATCCGATTCTTCTTGGTCGTGTCAAAACTTACTTCGACGAAGTCAAGTCAAGTCAAGTCAGCGAGTCAGCACAGGCTGAGAAACACGAGGTACTTTACACCGTGCGGTCCGGAGGGACAGGTAGTAGTTGAGGGCCTCGAGTGGGTTTGAGTACAGGTAGCTCAGTTACTACGGTAGGTCGGTAGAGTAGGAGACAGCAGGGGAAGAGGAGGATGGGGGTTAGGGAGGGTCGTAGTCTCAGAAAAGGTTACTGAGTTGAGAAACGTACTCCACCGGTTTCATAACCTCAAAGTCGAAATCGTAGTCAGGAAGGTTTCTTGTGGGTCCTGACTAGAGGAAATCCTACCTGACCAACCTAGAGGAACGTCAAGTTCCCCGAGAGATCTCAGAAGAGATTGTGGCGTGAAGTTTTCGTAGTTAAGAAACCGCGAGTCAAAAGAAGCGTCAGGTTGAGAGTGTAGGTATGTACTGGTGACCTTTTTGGTATCGGAACTGATCTGCCTGGAAAAAACCGTTTCATTACAGAGACGAAAAGTTATACGAGAGATCCAACTAGTATTGAAAGGAAGGTTCCTCATTCGTAGAAAATTACAGTACCAACGTTAGTGGTAGACGTCACTAAAACCTCGGGGGGTTTTATTTCGGACTGTGACAAAGGTGACAAAGGGGTAGATAAAGGGTACTTCACTACCCTGACCTACGGTACTAGAAGTAAAAGACATATAACTCGAAATTCGGTTGAAAAAGTGAGAGGTGAAAGTGAAAGTAGTTCTCCGAAAAATCAAGGAGAAGTGAAAGACGGTGGTCTATAGTTTTGATTACTATCTTGGTGTCTTTAATCAAGTCACACTATAACTTAATTAAACTTCTCTGATCACCTTGTCTCGTCTTACGAGTCTTTGTCCGGGTGAATATGTATAGGTACCGATGAACTAAATAGTGTGTACACTTTAGAGTCCTGTCACTCCCCTTCCGGTCAGAAGAGTATTTACTACCATACAGTTAACGTTTTCCTAACTCTCGCCGACCGAAACTTCTACCTCCCGAAGGGACTATCGAGACAACCATTTCTTAGACGGACGTTACACCCTCTGGACCCAAGATAGGGACCCAACCCTTTTAGGGGACATCTTCCCTTTCCGATGGGTGAGGTCATACCTAATATCAGGTACCCCAGTGTTTCTCATCCTGTGTTGTCTGACTGAAAGTGAAGGTGAAAGTGAAACTTCTATCTTTTTCCCCGGGTAATCTGAGACCGTCGACTCTTCAGGGAGTCAAGTGTCGGTCGTCCGTCAAATGTCGTCAGTCGTCAAATGTGGTTTTGTCCCTGTAGTCAGGATATGCGTATTCCTTAACTGATAACGGTTGTCACACTTACTCTAATTTGTTTTAGAGAGGATTCCAAAGGTCCTTCCTCGTACCACACGGTTGTAGAACTGAAATTGGGTCCCTCTACGTGAAACCTGAAGTGTGGATGTCTTGAATTCTTTTAATTAGACACGATGAATATCGATGATTCTAACATCGTTAACGTCGTTGTTATTTTTTGATCATGTCACCGTTCACCTTCACTTTCACTTCAGCGAGTCAGCACAGGCTGAGAAACGCTGGGTACCTGACATCGGGTGGTTCGAGGAGGCAGGTACCCTAAGAGGTCCGTTCTTATGACCTCACCCAACGGTAAAGGAAGAGGTCCCCTAGAAGGACTGGGTCCCTAACTTGGGTCCAGAGGGTGTAACGTCCGTCTGCGAAATTGGAGACGTGGTGGTCCTTTCGGGTTCTACGTTCCTTTATTTCTGAAAGTGTTTCTTCGTATGAGACAATAGTCTTTTCTTAAACGGTTTTGTACCTAAAAAGGTTTTATCGGTCAATCAGGTTATTCACCCGTTTAACTGGTTTGAATGGGACTTTTATTGGGTACCTCAGACCTCATGACACTTCTAACCATACTCTTACCTTGGAAGTCTTGATAAGGGTGACAAGTTTACCGATCACTATTACATACTAAAATATCACCCTTTTCATTTGTCCTTTTAGTTGACCTATCCTAAAAAATCTTTTGAATATACCCACCAGGTCACCACTTCTGAAGTGAAGGGTTACGTCCCTTACGGCTAAGCTAGGGACCAGTCCCTCGATTCTGGGATATACGGAGAACCCAGTTTTTTTTTTTTTTTTGTTTTTGGGGTTTTGTATTTTGTCTTCGTCATAACATTGTTTAAGTTATCTCTGAATTTTTTTTTTTTTTGAATATACTAAATGTTAAGTCTTGTTTTGACCAGTTTCGTAATTTTTTTCTCTATAGTTGCGTTTTGTCTTAGTGTTTCAAACAAGACGACGACGACGAGGATTCAGCGAAGTCAGCACAGGCTGAGACACGATGGTACCTGACGGTACCTGACGTCGGATGGTCCGAGGAGGTAGGTACCCTAAAAGGTCCTTTCTCATGTCCTCGTCCCACGGTAACGGAAGAGGCTTTAAAACAATATGTAAGTGGTATTTATACCCGAAGAGAACACCGAGTCGACCATTTCTTAGGTGGACGTCACACCCTCTGGATCCGAGCTAGGGGCCTAATCCTTCTAGAGGACCTCTTCAGTTTCCGATGGGTAAGGTCATAAGACCGGACCTCTTAAGGTACCTGATATGTCAGGTACCCCAGAGTTTCTCAATCTGTGCTGACTCGCTGAAAGTGAAAGTGGTATTTATATTATTTCTCCGGCCTCCAATTCCCCGGGGTTTAGAATATTTGTGGTCTTCTACCCAATTCGTTCTTTTTCCGTCTTTGATAACACAGTTAATTAAGGTCTTTAAGATTTAGTTTCGACTATACGGTAAACTCCTTGACTATTTTCTTACGGGGGTCACTGGTCTCTGACCTATTTGTCTTCTTCTGTGCTCCCTGAAGGGACCACCAGGTCACCAATTCTTAGACGGAACGTTACGTCCCCTGTACACAAGTTAGAGACCAGTCTCTTGATTCTAGGGTGTACCACGACCCGTTGATTCGGGTTCGTGAAGTCGGGTGCACGAGACCTCGGGTACACGGTGTTGATCTCTCAGCCACACGTCGGTTGTTCTAGGACACACTGTGCTCCTTCTAAAGTGTACGAGGATTACTCTGAGTTACTTCGGTTTAGTTATTTAGGGAAAAATTTTTAGGCTTTCTTTTACTGTACGTTTTTACAGGGTTTGTTAAGTTAGTGTCTTCTTTACGACTTTAAAATTTTGAATTGAGGATCTTCATGTAAATCCGACTATACGTTAAACCTCTTGACCGTTTACTTACGATTTTTATGTAAATTAACTTTTTTTCTTTAAGTGATCGTGTAGTCTCCTTTGTCAAAGTAGGTTATACTCTAGAACCGTAAACCCAAAGATTGTTCCTCATTAACCCTATACTACTGAACAGTCTTCAAACGTCTTCTGAACTGTACTTTCTCATTCATCGTCTTTTTTCTCGAGTTCTTAGGTCTTCTCTCCCCTTTCCTACCCCCTTCCCTATCGATCCCTCAAACCCTACCTGTACATGTGTGACGATGTAAATTTTACCTATTGGTCGTTCCTGGATGACACATCGTGTCCCTTGAGCCGAGTTACAATACACCATCGGACCTACTGTCTCCTCAAATCTCCTCTTACCTACGCACATATACATACTGACTTAGGGAAGCGATAAGTGGACTTTGATAGTGTTGTAACAATTAGTCGATATAAGGTTTTATTTCATTTCTTCAAATTAATTTTTTCTTGGATCTTCTCTAATGATATCACTTGTCATGTTACGCACAGAGTTTATACTACTTGTAATTGGTAGTTATAATTTGATAACTCCTTTATTTTTCGTTTTACTAATGATTAGGATTTTTACGATCTGTTAAAAGTCTATTCTGTCCTTGACTCTTCACTATCATCACACATATAGTGTGTAGTTTAAAACAAATGATTAACGATCTTTATGTAATTCCTTGATGACTAAATAATTTGCAAATAATTTTAAATGATTTGTAAAGTAATGTTTACAAAGTTCACACCGTTGTCTTTTACTACATTTTTTCACAAGTTTTGTTTAGGCATTTTTACCTTTCTAAGGGTAAATTTTACAGTTGTAAGACCACACATTACTTCTTTATATGAAAAAAACTGATAATTTCTATGAAAGTGTGTGTTTTGGGGTATCAAAGTTGTTTCCCTCGTCAGGAATTTGACGACGACACTTCTATTTTACTTTCGGTCAGGTGAGTGAGAATTACTACTGGAGGTTTCGGTGTCCTTTTACAAGGGTACGACATCTTTAACGAAATGTTGTTACAATGAGTCATGGACACAACTTAATAAATAAGACAATTAACCAGTAAATTACTTAACGAAACGGAACGAGTTAGATGGACGGATAGATGGATAGAAAAAAAAAAGAATTTACCGATAAAACGTTCAACTAGTAAACTACTTAACTAAAAACCGTTTATCGTAATCTAGTTAAGTCACAACCATTTAAATACGTCTTGGTAAAGAAGGTATCGTTTACCCCTTGCGTTTATTAAAAAAAAATTAGAGGAAGAGTTTTCGTTACACCGTTAGCAACAATCTTCGACATTTTTACACGTACAAGAGACTGGTCATTAATATGAAGATCCTTTAATAGGGTTCCTTTATGACTGTTACACGTTTTTCTAATCCGATTTGTCTAAAGTATTATCTTAGAAGATCGTGTCATTTTATAATTTCTGTTCGAATTTTTACGTCATTCTCTCCCAACCAATTTATTTTGTTCACTGACACATTTCACTTGACAATACATCGAAACATTAAACACGACATTTTCATATACATACATTACAGAACCTTTCAAGGAGTTCGTAATAACAATTCAAATATATATTTTTTTTTACCCGACGTTTTGTCTGACTTTGATAAGATCGTTCTCTTTTTTTTACGGTATACATATGTTGACTCATCTATTTGAGGTTTTATAAATGACACCAATAAAATCACCCAACCGTAATACCTAGTAAAATTAAAAGAAGAAAACAAATGGACTTTAAAGATTTAAAGGGTGTGACTTATACACAAAAAAAGTATTTCTCTTTTTTTAATTTTTAAATTTTATGGATGATCGATTTAGACTGTCAGGAATGATACGTACACTGACACTTGCTCGGAGATATGGAAAGAGGTTTAAAGGCAAGAAGAGTAGAAGGAATTTGAAATCCGAAGCACAGAACAGAAAGGAAAGGGAAATGATTGGAAGATCCTTGGGTATCGGGTACAGTACTTGAAACTTCTACCAAAACTTCTCAAGTACAAAATACCACCGGATGACCCGAAAGGGACCACCGAGTCTGCCATTTCGTGGACGGATGGATGTTACGTCCTCTGGGCCCAAACTAGGGACTCATCCCTTCTAGGAGACCGTTTCCTTTACCATTGGGTGAGGTCATGGGAACGAATCCTTTAGGGTACCTACCTCCTCGCACCATCCGATGTCAGGTACCCCAGTGTTTCTCAGCCTGTACTGCCTCGTTGAAGTGAAAGTGAAAGTGACCCGAAAGTGGGTTATTGTTGACTCATGGTCCGTAAGGTTCTCGTTCCCTACGGTTCTCCTCCTTTGGTGAGGGTCCCAGAGTAAGAGTTCACCTTCTCTGTCTATAAACTAGGGTTCGTCGTGACGTTACACTAGTTGTGAGATGACTTTTATACTCGTTCGACCACAGTCTAGTGTCCTCAGTCGTCACTGAAGGTCTTCTCCACTGTATACTTAACCTCGGACTTTCCTCCTGGTCGTACTTGGTGTCAATGACTTATGAATGATGTTGGTCCGTGCCACGACACCCGAAACAAGTAAAAGAAAGTACATTCGGAGTGATGTCAGTGTCGTCCAGTTGGTAGTCCGTAGGAGACGGGTGAAAAAGAATTCGTCAAATCTTGTAATTTCGAAGTCTCCCACTCATCATACGAGGACCGGGGACCCGTCCAGAGAAGACGGAACAGGACAAGACGAGATACGGTGTCCCGTACCTGGGGACGTTTGATGGGAAGAATCCAAGGTGACGGTTGACCAAGTTGGTTCACCCTCCGACCCTCTATCCTCTACCCTTTCGAGTAAAGAAGAGTCGAAGTCCATCGTTGTAGTCATCATCGATACGTCGGAGGCGTCAAGATTAGGGGTGACGTGGGGACTGTTGGGAAGGAGTCACAAGGGTCTAGACCGGTCCTTCGGACCTAAGGGTCCGAGGTCAATGGACGGAGGAGGGAGACAAAGAGGTCGAATCCCTACCATGGTGGAGTGATATACCGAAGAGGTTGAACGGAGTTGTAGAGGATGGACCTGAATGTCAGGATGGTTGTGGAGACGGTAGTCAAGGGAGTAACTTCATGGGTCACCCCCGAGACAAAAGGACTTGTCTGGGACTAGGTATATGAAAGGGTCGATGAGTAACACTCGATCCCGAGAGTGTCGAGAATCTGAGGTTTCAGAGGTTTACTACCAGGTGTAGGTAACACCGTTCTAAAAAGTAGGAGTGTTGTTGTGAGACTTCAGCTACGAGAATAACAGAGGGTAAATGTTCTCTTCTTCGACTCCGGGTCTTTTATTTCGCCGAAAGAGTGTCTGTGTGTGCGTTTAATCCCTTCCCTCTCAACCTGATGCCCTCAGACTCAGGTTCCGATCCAGGGGTTGGTGAGACGTCAAGGGTCCAACCCGTCCTCCTTCACCCCTCTATCTTCTCTCAGAGTCCTAGCCCCTCTCCTTTCGTGTCTCCTTCTTATACCCACTGGAACCTGGTCAGAAACTGGAAGTCGTCCAGAAGGAACCACCGAGTCTACCATTTCTTGGACGGACGGTACGTCATCTGGACCCAAACTAGGGACCCAACCCTTCTAGGGTCTTCTTCCCGTACATTCGGTGAGGTCATAAGAACGGACCTCTTAGGGGTACCTGTCTCCTTGGACCGTCCGATGTCGGGTTCCCCAGGTTTTCTCAGCCTGAGCCGACTCGCTAATTCATGTGTAACGTTAAGACCTTGATATCGGACTCTACTATCTGGACTTACGGGTCTCGGGAAGAGGCAGTGGAGGGTCGCCATCGGAGTAGTACTCTCTTCTCTCGCGAGACGATTCTTTAGGCTCACGAGACATGGGACGGAAGGAGTCGCGGAGGGAGTCAAAGAGGTAGGAGTTGACTCTTTTCGCGTACTTAGGGAAACCTTTTAGGTGGGGAGGAAGGTCGAGGAACCGTAAACGTCTATCGTCCCTTAACTCCAACGAGACTGAGATTAATCGTCCACGATTCGTCAAAGGTGTAAAGAATCATTTATACAGTTTTGTGTTTTAGGTAAGTAAGGAAGTAAGGGGGTGGGGGTGGGGTTGGGGTGAGGAAGGCACTCTGTGTGAAAAGACAGAATCGACGAGTCGACTCTGCACAAAAAGAAGTGTTCTCGCTTTCACCGTAACTGCGACCCTTGGACCGTCAAAATGTTAGGGAAAGTTTGGGAGGCGACGGGAGGACCAGTAAGTAGGTAGGCGAGTAAACAAGTAAGTAAACGGGCGGCACCCCCGTCCGTGACTGGACCCCGAAACCCAAAATGACCCCAGAGAGTTCATATTTCGTCCGTAGTTCTCCGCAGGGTGCCTCTGGGAGGTCCCCTGGGGTAATGGTGAATCCTGAGACGGCCCCGCTGTCCCCTGGTCCCTAGGAGTCCCCTCAGCACGTGAATTAAAGGTGGTAGAGAGATCCGGAGGACGGCCCCACTAAGCTTTTGTAGAGGAATTTAGTTCGTCGTCGGCCGACCGGCGGGCGACCCGAGGCGGGGGTCGGGCCGGGGAAAAGGGAGGCTCGGCGGTCCTACGATTTCGGGTAAAATCGGTCTCGACGGACGGAGGAAGGCTGTGGAGCGGCCGACGGGAGCGGGGTCTGTTTCCTTTGTCCTTCAGCTCTCCCACCCCGGCCGAGAAGTCTGGCTAACGGCGATCGACCTCGTAAAGGTGTTTCGGACGACGCACGGACCCAAATGTCGGACCCGGTCGCATCACAAGTACCGATTCTACTCCCCGGAGACCCACCCGAGCCCCGCCTACTCCCTCTGGAAGGTCAGCCGTGACAAAATTTTAGATCCCACTGTGTACTTATATTTGGGGTTTACTAAAAGCGGGCCGACCGTCAGTCAAAGTTCGGTCCTTGACTGTGTGTAACAGGAATGTCGGAAATTGGACGGTCACACACACAACCCCCCCCTCCCCCCGCCGCAACCTCTTTCGTCTCGATTTAGAGGCACACTTGATTACTTAGGGTGGGCTTAGCTAATTTCGGATTAGGAGAGGTGTGGAAGGTAGCCAGCGTCATTCATCGGACAGATCGATGACGGACGTTGTCTGAATCGGTAGGGACGCCCGTCGGCAGACAGGTAGTAAAACAGTAAGGTCGTCCCAGAGTCGTGGAGGGTCCGAGGATCCTGGGGCACTGGCTTTTTTTTTTTTTTTTTTTTCTTTCCTTCCTTTATTAAGAACCGAAACTCCTCCTCGAAGACCGACTTTCTCTCTCTGTTCGGTTTATTAGAGATGGTTTTCACCTGCACTCCCACAAGTACTTTGTCATAAACTCATAGTCCCGACCATTCCAGAACCTGCCGAAGGGTCCACCGTGATTACCATTTCTTGGGTGGACGGTTACGTCCTCTGTACGTCCTCTGAGACCAAACTAGGGACCCAACCCTTCTAGAGGACCTCCTCCCGTACCGTTGGGTGAGGCCATAAGAACGGACCTCTTAGGGGTACCTGTCTTCTCGGACCACTCATATCAGGTATCCCAACGCTTCTCAACCTGTACTGACTTCACTGAATTATATGTGCGTCCCAGAACCTTCGAGGTGATCGGGTCAGATCAGTTACACTTGTGACCCCGGGTCTTTCCACTCCGTGTGTTTGGTTCCAGTGGGTCACGTCCTGAGAGAACGCTCGAAGGACCGAAGAGTCTAACCTGTAGGTGTGTAAGAACGGGTCCGACACCTATCGAGGTGTCTGCGGCCAGTCGAGAGAGAAGGAGGGGGAGTAAGAAGAGACTCAGTAACTTGAGTTTTAGCACAGACGAAAGTCTAGGGGTGCAAAAACGGGAGGGCCTCATGGTCCGGGGTTTCACACCCCTCGGGTCCTGTCGTCAACGATCTGGGTAAATTTCCTCCGTCCGTCCGTCACTCTTCACGGTCGTCTTAGTAAAAGTAATTAAACATGGCAAAGTGTCGAGGAGGTTAGACGGACGAGGGACGACCAGGAAGAGACCGGACTGACTCTAACGACAAGACAAACAAAGATAACAGACTCTTTATTTTACCAAAACTAATGTGGGTGCCAGAGGGTACGTACTGATATAAACCGACGGGTGTTCCGTCTTCCGTGGTAGACATAAGGAGACGTTGACTGAAGACCTCTTTCAGACGAACGACGACTCCCCGAACCTGACCCCAGTGGTGGTCTGGGCTGGGATGGGGTGGGGGTCGTCGATCACACCCACCTTCCCCTAACTCCCTCTCGACTCATTTACCCGTTCTAGGTCTCACCTGGTCAAAGGAAGGGTAATCGTAGTTTCCTTTTCCTCCTACTCCGTTTCCCCATCACTACCACCAAATCAGCGGTTCAGCACAGACTGAGAACGTTGGGGTGCCTGACATCGTACAGTCTGAGGAGACAGGTACCCTAAAGGGTCCGTTCTTATCGCCTCACCCAACGGTAAAGGAAGAGGTTCCCTAGAAGACCTGGGTCCTTAGCTTGGGCCCAGAGGACGTAACGTCCGTCTAAGAAATGGCTGCCTCGATACTCTCTCCGTTTCGATCATAAAAACTCTCGTATTCCACTTAATCAGTCAATCAGTTGTCTCTCATAGGTAGTACACGGTCCTAGACAAGAGTCACGATCCCTGAGTCTCCACTTGTGTCTCCCCGTTGAGGACATGTAGACCCGACTCTACAACAAACTTTACAATTCGTTGTCGTGGACGTGTCTGTAGTTGGGGAACCAACGGACCATCGGGTTCCCCAGGGTCTCCGGGGGACGACACGACCGTAATTGGGAAATCAACGACCTAGGACCACTCCGGACCCTTCCCCTCGGGTACCCTAGTTGACCCTGTCGGCCCGACAATCTCGGGGTGTGTCGACGACGAGTGGTTCGTCGTACTTTCTTAATCCAATACTGTCGTTACAACTAAAAGTCAGTACGCGTTCCTCGTAATCTAGTCCCCGGACTCCTTCCGGATATCGTTTGGCGGATGTCAATCCCCACTGGAGACGAATCGTTGTCGGGTATCAACAGAGTTCCCACTTTCCCCGGGATACTAAGACATAGAAGTTCAAAAAGTTCTCAGTCAAGATCTTTCACACACACACACACACAGACACACACCTCCCGTCCCTCACCACCCCCACCACCACCCCCGAGAAAGACAATTTTTATCGATATACACGTCAGGTCAAGTTTCTTTTATATAGAAACGGATGTGTATGGGGGGTTTCGGGGGTGAAACTCGGGAGACCGGAATCCTATGGTCCTTGACACGACGTGAAGTGTCTAATTTGGTGTCAATTAAGAGTGTGGGTGGGTATTCCAAGGATGACAAGGGAACTCAACTGTGTACTCTTCTTGGCTCAAACAAAGGATACCCACCGTCTTCAGGTGTCGCAGTGCCCATGTTCTTTCCCGCCAATAAACTTGGATCCTAGAGGACAGAGGTTTTCTTCCTTCCTGAGGACCGTCACGTGTTCACAGGCCACGAGGCCAGCCGTAACAGGAACACTGTCTACCCGTCTCGACGCTTCCCTGGTCGCACCCTCGACCCCCACCGACACTGGGCCGATCCTATCGATGTCCTCACCACCCCTTCATGCCCCACCCACTCATATTAGAGCTACCTCTTCACCCCTACCCCATCCGTACAATCTTTCTAAGAACCCAAATAAGGTCGGTCTCCGTACTCGTGTAGACCCAGCACCGACCCCTCAGTCCCTGGGACGTTTCTCTCAGTCCCCACCCGACGCCAAAATAAAAGGTGTTTGAACGACTGTCTAGGGGTACGGTGGGAGGAGAGACGTGACCCAAGGTCGGCACGAGGGACGGGAACTTCTACGGACGACACTATCCCGAACTTGGGTCAGACGAAGGTGTCCAGACCCCGGTGGTCGACCACCTCCTCCCCCTAGAACACAAGAGGAAGATATTCTGACATGATACTACTGTTCCGGCCTCTCTTCACCACATCGTGACTCCAGATCCTGCCCACTCCCTTCTCCGTGACGGGTTTTTTCTCGTACCTCTGTCCTTACACGTACAGACACCCTCCTTCCCGTTCAACCGGTGACAGGTCTTCCTGTCCTTAGTGACCTGTCTCCTCCGAATCTACCTTCGGAAGACCGGTACAACTTCCTGAGAATCCTCTGATTCTGGCTCTATAACTCTGTAAAATAGGTCATCCGTGATCCCTCGGTATCTCCCAAACCGTCGTCTTACAACCTACTAAATCCTCCGATCTTTCATCGTAGACTCAAGGATTGAACACGGTCGGGGAACTGTATAGGAAATGGGTCCAAATATATAAAAGGAATACATAGAAAGTTACTTAGGATCCTTGTCGGATCACTCCTTTCATAATTTATGAAGGTGAAAAGTCCCTTCTCATCGAACATTTACTGTCGAGTCCTAACAGTACCTGACCTCCCGAAACCCTATGACCTCCAGTCCTCTCGTCAATCTTCCGACAACAGTATAGACCCCCTACTTATCGTTATAGACATTGACGGTCACTTCGGTCCTCTTTACCCCCACTCCCTCCGTCCTTACCTACGAGTGGAGGAGTCTCATCCTGGATCCCTGTCAGTCACACCTACCTCGGTCTCCATCTTCAGTGTCGTAAAATGGGGCTTCTTTGGTAGTCGGCACCTCCCTTAAACCCTCTTCCCGAGTCAAGAGTCTCCTGTCAGAGTGACACCAAAATCTTTACAACGTCTCCATACCCTTTACAGTAAAAATTAAGGGTCAAACCGTCGTGTCTTCTGCCTGATCTTATCTCCAAAGAGTTGTTATGAATGGGAAGGATGAACATTACGTACGTTTACAAAAGGATAGGATAAGACCAGATAGAGCACCATCCTGCCGTCCAGAGAATATGTGTAGATCTACANCCCCCCTGCCCCCACCTACCTCTTTCCTTTACGACGAACGTTGAGTTAGTACGTTGACTGAAGTCCTGGGTTTTTACTCTACCACCAAATCAGTGATTCAGTACAGATTGAGAACACTGGGGTGCCTGACATCGGACGGTCCGAGGAGACAGGTACCCTAAAAGGTCCGTTCTTATGACCTCACCCAATGGTAAAGGAAGAGGTCCCCTAGAAGGCCTGGGTCCTTAGCTTGGGCCCAGAGGACGTAACTTCCGCCTAAGAAATGGCTGACTCGATACTCCCTTCGGTGTTTACTCCTCACCGGACTTTGGACCTGTCCTGAAGTGGTAGTCGTCCCCCTACCTCCGACCTCTCGCTCAGGAGTAAAAGCAACGTTGACTACAATCGTTTCTACTCTCCGTCCTGGTATATCTGTACCTCACCCCCTAAGACTCACGGATTACACGTCTCCACCTCTTCCGTTACCGTTGGGTGAGGTCATGAGAACGGACCTTTTAGGGTACCTGTCTCCTTGGACCATCCGATGTCAGGTACCCCAGTGATTCTCAGCCTGCGCTGACTCGCTGAAGTGAACGTGAAAAGTGAAATTACGTAATCTCTTCCTTTACCGTTGGGTGAGGTCATAAGAACGGACCTCTTAGGGTCCCTGTCTCCTCGGATCACCCGACGGTGGAGACCCCAGCGTGTCTCAGCCTGTGCTGACTTCGCTGAATCGTCGTCGTCGGCGTTACACGTCTCCTTAGATCCCTCCTCCCGAAGAAAAAAATTTTATTCATTAATAAAATTGATAAATCAAACATAACCCCATATCTCCTCATTGTTACAACATTGTCAAAGTCCCCTTGTCACTTCCCTGAGTCGGTATGTATATTACATAGAAAAGAGGTGATTTTGGGGGAAGGTCTCCTTCCTACCGAAGACATTCCGGTGTGCCAAAACCTTAATCTAGTAGTTCCTGGAAGGTTCCTTATAAAAGTCAGCCACTACTTCCACCTTTGGTCCAACGTGTTGACCTCGCCCGTACTCCTCTACTTTCTCTCTTGACTTCCCCATGAAGTCCTGTATCGTTTCTAGACTTGTGCGGACACAGGCCTCCTCTCCCTCGGTCCCTTCTCGTGCACTACCCCTCCCAGACTGTCACTACATACACCCACGTCCCTCTCCCACCATCGACGCCTACTTCAGGATGCCCGCCACCTCCTACGACCCCGTTTCTCGTGACCACACCAGTGAGACCCTCCCTCCGTCCTCCTCCCTCCTCCCTGATCCATTTCTGCCTGTAAACGTCTTCCCTTCTGCCTCGCTACTGGTCGTCCTCCCTCTCTACTACCGGAAACTTACCGACTGGGGTTAAAAGAGTCATTTTATCCTCCGTTTCAGTAGACGACCTTCCTCCGACCGTCGAACTACTCTTACCCCTTACAACCTTTGTCGACGCCCTTTCGTAGGCATTCGTTCCGTTACTTTCTTTAGGACTCATCAACCTCCTGACCAGGTCTACTGAGAAGACACTTTGGCCACTAAACGACCAAAGTCTTGGAGACAAGAGAGGATAGTCTATGTAAGTCTCGTCCCGGTGACCCGAGGTAGGTGGAGTTCCCGTTCTCTTTGCAACTAAGTGACGATTTTCCGGATTCTTGTGTTTGGTAACACGACCTAAAAAACTTTCGTTAAAACGGAGACCCGAAAGGTTGTATTCGTGGAAGAAAATCTAAAGACTAAGGTGAGCGTTATGTAGAGAACTGTCGTGTCGGATCGGGCAGACCTGGATAGTTAGTCGCGAATAGTAGTCTCCCTTGAAAGGAGAGGAAGGGGAGGGACCTTAAACGTTGGGACAAACGTACAACCTTCACGAACCCCTCTCAATTTTTATGGTTTCGGACCACGGTGGGGATTGCTGGCTGGACCGACCTGTATACTTCTTAGGGGGGTGGTCTATTAGGATTATACGGACGATTCCTATTCTTGAGGACTCGAGGAACTATGAGTTCCACACCAGACAACTGGTTTTCATAGACGTAACTGGACCCAAGACAACCCTACGTCTAAGAGTCCGAGGTGAGGTTTACGGTTTTAGTCTAAGATGTCAGCTCGTTTTTGTGGTCCATTAAGTGTACGTGTAATTTTAGACTCTTCGAGGTATGGCCTCTAGATTGAAGAATCCGGGAGGGAGGACGGGACACATTCTAGTTTGTCCTCCCAGAGTCACTAGTACCGAGGAACTAAGATTCGTCGGACCACTTGGCGACTACCTACGAACGGGGATCTCATCCTTTGGTCGGTGGTCATCGGTTAGTTAGTTCACGGAGGGTTACATATCGTCCATCTGTGACTCATGGTCTCCACAAAAGGACCCCACATAGTCAGATGTCGCACCAATCGCCTTGTAAGAACTTCCCACCAGGTGACAGGTCCAACCAGACCCTAACAGGGTCAAAATCGTGACATTCAGGGTGTAGAACCCTTAAAACAGTCAGGGGTCCCTTTAACCTTGTGAACAGGTGGGATACAACTCCCCGTGACTCATTGTAAATCTTAACTAAAATGGGGTGTATGGGATGTTTGTACCCAAAAAGGTCCACCACGTCACCATTTCTTAGACGGACGGTCACGTCCTCTGCCCCCAAGTTAGAGACCCAACCTTTCTAGGGGACCTCCTCCCGTACCGTTGGGTGAGGTCATAAGAACGGACCCTTAAGGGTACCTCTCTCCCTCGGACTACCCGACGTCATGTACCCCAGTGTTTTCTCAGTTTGTACTAAATCCCTGATTTGTTGTTGTGGATGTAGAAGGCGCCGTGGACACGCAGGTCGTCATTGTGTGTGTGTATTGAATGAAAGAAACCCCGGAGCTAAAGGAATAGAGTATCTTTTCCTTCAAGGGGAAGAGTTTCGTGTGACAAGATATACGTTCTTTTGGACATTTATAAAAGATCGTACTCCCATTCATTATTATCACGACTACTTACTAGTTTCAACTTACTAGTTGAAACCTTACTAGTAAACGTTTCCCTAGTTTTCTGTTTGTGTCATGCAACTACGACACAGACGGTCTAGAGGTGTTCCTACTCGTTCGTGTCTCCCAGACTCTTCTGATATCCCGGACCTGGTGAAACTACTGTAAAATAAAGTAGAGAGATCGATCTGTTACCGGATATCCACTCCCTGGACTTTATTTTTATACGGACTCAGACTTTACTCTACGACAAAGGGTGGGTGTAATCTCCCTGGACCACACAAATCTCAGGGACCCGGAGACCTGAGAGGAAACAGTTGGACGACGTCGAGGTCGAGACCGTTGGACTCCACCAACAATAGTTCCACTAGTGGGTGTAGTCTCCCTGGGGACACAGGGGTGAGGAGTCTACCCGAGACATTCCGTCGGAGGACCACCTTCGTCTTGACCCAATCCGGTCCTGCACATGTCCACGTCGGGGTTCAGTTCTCTCCGAGTAACGACGATGTCGACTAGGGGATCTCTCCATCTATGCTGAGACGACTTGTCTCATGTCTCTTACCTTCTACTGTCTTAAGTACACATAACTTTGTTTGTCCCAAAAACCTTTTCGAGGAGGAAGACGGACCTTACGGGAAGATAAGACAATAGAACTTGTTAAAGTTCGGGGGACGCGGTGGGGGGCGGGGGCCGAGGGGTATCGACAGAGGAGAACACTCTTTAGGACGAACTAGGACACGAGGGTCTCGTGGACCGTGTTAAGAATTAGGAGAGGTAGGACCTAATATTACCGGGGTGGACGTCAATATTTTGACGTCTCGAGGATCCTCTGTCCTCGACACCAGGATAGGATCCTATCGGTCCTACGAGTCACGTCGAGACCGTGTTTCGTCAACGATTTATTTATTCACGACTTACTTACTTGATCTACAAAATGTGGTGAGAACACCCTCCTTCTATTTTGTTCAACTATAGTGTCAGAGTTGTTTTAAGTGTATGACTGAAGACGTTCCATAGGACACCAGACACTTCGATCTTTGTATGAGGAAACGGAAGACATTGGAGACTCAGATTGAAATTTATCGTTGGGAAGTTACATATCCCTTGAACCCCACTATAGGTTTACGTGATACTTCGTCTGTATAAAATGTTTCCGATATATAATATAAAATATTTCTAACAGTCACTGTTTTCAACTTTATATTTAATATCCCAATGGAGGTTTAAGTGATCTTTTAAGTTAATTAGTATTTACACAGGGTAAGGAGGTTGAAAAGGGAGGGATTAGAGAAAGTAAGAGGTTTGTAGGGCTATTTAATTGTGAAATGATGTTGTACAAAGGGACCTCTTCCTTTACCGTTGGGTGAGGTCATAAGAACGGACCTCTTAGGGTACCTACCTCCTCGGACCATCCGATGTCAGGTACCCCAGTATTTCTCAGCTTGTACTGACTCGCTGAAGTGAAGTGAAGTGAAGTGTTGTACAAATACAGAATCCTTCACTTACTTACTTATAAGGACACTGACCGTTCCCCGACCCCTTTACAAAATGAGGACACTCCCCGTCTACATCCGAGATCAACGATTCCGTCGGAATCGTACAACGGAAGATAGATGGTGAGATCTAGGACCAAAGAATGGGGTTCTTTAATCCTTTTATTTCAAACGAGAAAGGAGGAATGGTTTCCTTATACCTGGGTGTAGACACGTACGTAACCTCCTATTACATCGAGGACCTGGGTGTTGACTTCGAAGGTCTATTTTGGAATTAAGTCCCTGAAGGGACCACCAGGTCCCCAATTCTAAGACGGGAAGGTGACGTTCCCCACACCCAAACTAGGGACCAACCCTTTGATTCTAAGGTGCACGACACACAGTACCGGTTTTTTAGTTTTAATTATTTCATTCTCATCATTCTATAAAAAATTTTCTTTATGTCTTTTTTTTTTTTTGGGAATTAAGTTAGTTGGTTCTTTCGAAAACGTCTCAATAATAATGGTCCATTCACGGGGCGGTTTCTTGTTAGTCTGGTCGTCCGAGGTCAGTGTCTTTCTGGTCGTTCTAGTTCGGGGTATTCCGACCGTAACCCTCCTCTTCGAAGATCTCTCCTCAATTACGTGAGGCGGGGGTAAACGTACTTCGGGTATGAAATTAGGTGGGTCAAGAGATTCCTCTCGCTAAGACCCAGAAACTCGTCTCGTCCCACTAAACCTTTCGTCATTCTCCCTCTCTCCTAATCCGACACACCCTTTATCAGGACTGTTCCTCTCACTCCCATCTAGAACATATCGACCGTAACGTGTGTGAGGGTGGACCTCTTAAGGGGGGTGGGGTCGTACCAGTGAGTTCCTATTCGAAGAGATCTCTTAGAAGAGATCGAAAGGGCCTGTAACGATTGGTGGAGAGGACACACCAGGAAGTCGTGTTACCTACACTGAGACCAGGTTCCACGAGTAACAAGACTAATACAGTAGAATACCAACGAAGAGTCGCACGGTCCGAGAAGGGACGTGGTAGAATAGAGGTGTAGGAGTCCCGTGTCGTGACCCACACAAGTGAGCTACACACAACTGACTCACCAGTGTGGCTAGGAAAACGACGGTGGTTCGGTCCACCTGGTCTTTTTTTTCCCTGTTGTCCTGTAAAAATAGAAATTTATTACTGGAAACCCCTGCTTTCTAGGGAATTCTCCAGTAGTTTAAATAAGGGGAGCAACTCGTTCTGACTACTTCCCGGGCGATTCTACGTGAGACCAGGATAGACAAAAACCGGGACTAGCAGTCACAGTGACACGGTGTTTCGACAAAACAGACGAGAGTCGATCACGGAGGAGGGGACATTTCGGACAAGTTATTAACAGAAAATTATTGTAAATGGATTGGTCTGTTCTTCGGTATGGAAAGATAATACCTTTTAAGGTTTGTATGTATTTTCATCTTCCCTATCTTCTTTCGTACATTGGGTAGTGGGTTTAAATCGTAAATAGTTGAATACTGGTCAGAACAAAGTGGAAATCAGTGATCTAATAAGACTTCGTTTAAGGTCGGTAGTTCAGTTTACAATCAATCATCTTTCCTATTTCTAATGGAGAGAGACACACAAACCCCCTCCTCTATCGCCTTTTGAAAACTTTAGTTTGATGTATGTGAAGGTTTTCGGGGTTTGACTGAAAAAAAAAAACAAACAAACAAAAAAACGTCTGTCTGTGAATTACCTACGGTCTTCATTCTTTGTTCCGTCACTGAGAACATATTTTACAGTCATGGCTCAAACGTTCCTGGTCTGCGGGACCCGAAAGAGACCTTGTTTCTACTAACTTTCCGTCCTCGTCAGTTTACCTGGTTGGGGGAATTCGCGGCAAAATAAAACACAATTTATTTACATCAAGTGTACGTCTGTGCACAGGTGAGTGAGTGAGGGTGGGTGTCTGTGTGTGTGTGGTGTCCTCTCCTGTAGAGAAGTGAGGGTGAGTGTGAACGGGAGTCAGTGGACACTGACGGACGAAACCCGTCAACAAGAGACTTGTGTATCTCACTTGGTCTCAGGGTCGTAGTCTTTCTAAAAGAAAGACTTCGTCGGGTGACGAGGTACCTCCGAATTCAGACACACCGAGGTCCTACTTAGTCTATTTGTCGGGTGTGAGTGAGTTGCACGGTTTCGCGAGGAAAAACCCACAGTCCAATTCTTCACAATTTTTTTTGTTGTGTGACGTATTACCGGTTACGAGAAGTACGACTACTAATACTTGAGACAAATATACGAGTTCTAGGGCATAACCCTTTTGTAAGGACGGGTGAGTTGTGAAAAGTAACGAGTCCACAGTAGGACAGTTAAAGTTTCGTGAATCGTGTGTTAGGAGTATAGACCCGTTATACACCCCTTACAAACAGTACGAGACGTCTGCCTCCCCATTTCTCTCTGGTCTGGCTCTCACTTACGAAGAGACCTCGGGGAAGGAACACGATATCATCCACAACAGACGAGTTTAAGAGTGTTATAAAGATACTACATAAAGAAATTAAACGAGGTATCTCCGTTTAACAACGTCTATTTTCTGTGACTTCGGGTCCCGTAACTAAACGGGTATCAACGAAAGTCAAAGACTCACGATCTCGGATCTAAGATTGGGTCACAAAAATTGGTGGTTTGGGTATGATAAAAAGGATACGAAAAAAATTATAGGAAAAGGGGGGTTAAAAAGGTCCATACTCTTTGCTGGGGGATAAATTTAATAAAAATCAAAGGTTGAAAAACAAAATTTAATACATTCTGAGTAAACTTTTGAACATTTGTGTCGAAGGGTATTTGGGAAGTGGGTTAAAAAGGTTTCCAATTGTAGAATATCTTACTATCATGTTACTGGTTGTACTCCTTGAATCGTAACTATGTTACGGTAATTCATTGGCGATGTAGAATAGTCGTTGACAGGGTGTTTCCCTGTCTTCGTTCAGACCAGGTCTGAAAGAGACCAGGTCTTCGTTCGGGTTTAGTGTGTAACATAAATCAATGACATAGAGAAATCTGAGGGGGTCAGATCCCACTAAAGGGGATGTAAGAAATAGAAAGTACTGGTACTGCGAAACCACCAACAACAACAACAAAAATTCTGACAGAGAAATTTATGGTTTTCTCCCCGAAGGGACTACCAGGTCACCAATTCTTAGACTGACGGTTACGTCCTTTGTACCCAAACTAGGGACCAGTCCATTCTAGGGTGTAAGGCGTTTGTCGATTCGGGTAGACGTGTCGGCGACTTCGGGCTCATGACATCTCGACCACGGGGTGTTGTTCCCTTCCGTGGTGTTACTCTACGGGAACGTGGTGTCATTTCTCGTCGGGGTGAGCGACGTTGATCTCTTTCAGGTACGTTTCGTCGTTTCTGGACGATGAGGACGATTCTGCGAAGTCAGCACAGGCTATCTGCCGTCGGGTGGTCCGAGGGGGCAGGGACCCTAAGAGGTCCGTTCTTGTGACCTCACCCAACGGTAAAGGAAGAGGTTACGTACTTTCACTTTTCACTTTCATTTCAACGAGTCAGCACAGGCTGAGAATCGTTGGGGTACCTGACGTCGGATGGTCCGAGGAGGCAGGTACCCTAAAAGGTCCGTTCTCATGACCTCACCCCACGGTGACGGAAGAGGTTGTTTCTGGATCGTGTCAGTTTTTATTTAATTAGAAATTTTTTTAAAAAAATTATGATTTTCTCAAGGTGTTTGGGAGGTTTACTGATATGAACATGAAACACACACACAATCAGTGAGACGGTACAGACTGAGAACCGCTGGGGCACCTGACATTGGGCGGTCCGAGGAGGCAGGTACCCTAAGAGGTCCGTTCTCATGACCTCACCCAACGGTAAGGGAAGAACTCCCCTAGAAGGGTTGGGTCCCTAGCTTGGGTCCAGAGGACGTAACGTCCGTCTAAGAAATGGTGATCCGGTGGGTTCTTCGGGTATGAACATGAAACTCATAGACAATTAACTCTTTTATTAATAACCGTTCTTCGAATTGTTTACACTTTCTACGAAAACTAAAACAAGTAGGAACACCGAAGGTATATGTAAACCTTTTAAAATACACATAGACACTTTATTAAAATCAAATGACTGTTACGAACTCATACAAATCAAAACGGATGGGGACACTATCAAACCTTCGAAGAGGACTACAGTCGTAGAGTGTCAGTATGTGTGAAGTTTCGTCTTTAAGAGTTTCTTTCAAATCTCTTCTGGTGACTTTCGGACCATCTAGTCTATCGTAATTGTTGATTACAAGTAACGTAGAAACGTTTAAATAACACACAAACATAAGATGAGAAACGGGTTCTCAAAACATACGTAATGTAGTAAACTCGGAGTGTTATCATGGAAATTCTACCCGTGCCAATAATAGTAAGGGTAAGATGGTTCCTTCTTTAATTGTAAAGGCAGATACGGGTTCCAGTGTATAGATGACGTTTCGTTAGGAACCTAACCTTACATCAAGACGAACCGAGACTTTCGGGGTATAAGAGTAGGTGGTACAGTTAAAAGGGTATTTTGTAGAGACTGAAAAACGGAGGTAACAAGGTTACAGACCTTTGCAGAAGTAAAGGACAAAAGGTTTAAGAAAGAGACCAAGTCAGAAATTCCGAGGCAAGAATCCAGTAACCCGAAGGGTCCACCACGTCACCATTTCTTAGGTGGACGGTTACGTCCTCTGTGTTGACGCTAGGGATTCAACCCTTCTAGGGGACCTCCTCCTCTACCGTTGGGTGAGGTCATAAGAGCGGACCTTTTAGAGTACCTGTCTCCTTGGACTACCCGATGTCAGATACCCCAACGTTTCTCAGTCTGTACTGAATCACTGACTTGTGTGTGTGTGTGTGTGTGTGTGTGTGTGATTACAGTAAGAAGATCCCTCCAAAGAAGATAACCACTTTCCTTCTTAACCTAAATATTGAAGTCTATAACGAAGAGACGGACTATTCCGTATTTTTTTCTGTTGTCCTGACCTTCCCCGAACCTATAAGGGAGCATGGTGGAGGAGGAATGTATTTACTCTCTTGTTATTGTTACCGATGATTGTAAATAGCGCACGGATGACACCCAGTCGCCACGAGATTCACAAACCGAACACAATCGAGTAGATTCAGGGTATCGTTGGGATTCTCCCTCCATGTGTGTCACACCTCTCTCTCTGCGGTTTCGAGTACTGCAGACTCGAAGGAGAGAAAGTGGGTCCTCTTACTGTGAGGGGTGGGGACGATACCCCGTCATCTGTCCCGGTGCAGAGAGCTAAGTCGGTTTAACATCCGTTCTCGCTACACGGTAAGGGTTTCACTTCGCGAACTAACAACCATGAGTCACTCGACACTCCCTCGTGCGACACGTGGTAGACAAGGGAATGAGGCCCTGAGATCCCGAAGGGGGTCTCCGGGACTAAACTGAAACGAGTTCTTATCGGAGACTTGTAGTAAGTCCTTACACTTGACTACCAACATAAGCAGTCCCTTTGATCGTAGACGACCCGTTACAGAAATGTGTCAGTTCAAGCGCAGAGAGGGAGTACAGTCTCAGCGTGTTACCAATCTGAAAAAGGGTAGTTCAGGGTCCACCCTGGACTTCGAGAGTCCAATGACTCTGTCCCTACCTCTCTCTACATTCTCAGTAGTCGAGGAAGGAAAAGCGAAGGAAGGATTAGTGTACCAGGACACGAGTGGATGGGTTGATGACGGGGGAGGAGATGCTCCCGGGTGTCGGAACAAAGAATATACAGTCCCTTGGAACCCAGACCATCTTCGTATAGAAGAGGGTGGTAACCGAAGGAGGAGTTTGAGGACGGATTATTGTGATAAGGACACTTCATCAGGGGATGAGCCTTGACAGTTTCGGTTAGCAATCTTTATATCTAAGGGCCCGTGGTGGGATCCTGGTACCGGACCCTGAGACGTAAAAGGGGTATGGACTCCGTGAAGAACCACCGGTGTCTATAAAGTCTTGATAACATTTCACACGTTGGGTACAGTTACAACGGGTTTGAAGTCAGCGAATGTGACAAACTGTATAAGTATGATAATAAAAGAAACATCAATTGTAAAAAGAGATTTACACAGTATGAAAATAAAGTCATTTGAATAAAGATTTCCTCTGAAAAACAGTGATGGTATTCGTTTTTTTTTTGATAGCCATTGATAATTTTCTTCTGGTCAACATGATGTAAGTATGTTATCTTACAACACACGGACACAAGTCAGTACAGACTAAGAAACACTGGGACACTCGCCATCGGGTGGTCCGAGGAGACAGGTACCCTAAAGGGTCCGTACTTATGACCTCACCCAACGGTGAAGGATGAGGTCCCCTAGAAGGGTTGAGTCCTTAACTTGGGGCCTAGAGAACGTAGAGGACGAAGCCGTCGTTTAAGAAATGGTGACACGGTGAACCCTTCGGGTTTGTTATCTTATAATAAGTCGTGATTTTTCTTTACACAACAGTTCGGTACTTTTCTGTATCGTCATTTATGCATAGTGCTTCACTTTCTGCGGTTATACTTTTCCGATTATGACGCACTAAGGTCACTTTACTGTAAGACTTTTTCTGGTCTGATATAACGTCCTCAAGTCCCCACTCTCGTCTCCCTACTTACCCACCTCGTGTCCCTTAAAAAGTCCATCACTTTGACAAGATATACTATGATATCACCATCTCTGTACAGTAGTACGTAAACAGTTTTGGGAGTCTTACATATTGTAGTTTTCACTTGTCGTCACGTTTAACACCTGAAACCTATTATTTTTATACAGTTGTAACCAAGTAGTCAATACTTTTTACGTGGTGAGACTATGTCCTACAACTACCACCCCCTCCGTCCCACCCTCATTCATATGCCCTCGAGAGAGTCAAACAGAAGTTTGTAATTTAACGAAATTTTTCATTTCAGACAATTATGTTTTCTCAACAGTAACAATAACGACAAATCAGTGATTCAGTACAGACTGAGAAAACACTGGGGGTACCTGACGTCGGGTCGTCCGAGGAGAAAGGTACCCTAAAGGGTCCGTTCTTATGACCTCACCCGACGGTAAAGGAAGAGGTCCCCTAGAAGGGTTGGGTCCCTAGTTTGAGTGTAGAAGACGTAGCCGTCCTCCCAAGAAATGGTGACTCGGTGGTCTCTTTGGAGGGGGGTTTTTTCTCATCTGTGTGTGTTTACGTTCTCTTTGTTCTACTTGTCTAAGATCGAGCTGTCACGCCACACAGGTTTCCGAGACTCACACCATGGAAGAGAGAAACAAATGTCTCCTCTAAACTGTTCACAATTCTTCTACACTTTCTGTAATACTCTAAATACTTTTAGAAAAGTACAATACTTTTAGAGGTTACTATAAAAGAGGACTGTATTAGTATTCTGTACTCCTGTTTTATAGTTCTCTTGTTGTAAGAGTGAACTCCTAGGTACAATAAATGGTAGTACAGACAGATCTCATAGGTAGGGTAGGGTCGCAAGTTTTTACGATCAGACCCCTACTGGGATTTACCTTTTGTGGAACGACAGTGGACTCGTCCACAAAGGTGACGGTCAAGGCGCTGTGCGAGGAGAGACACGTGTCGGACAAGGACCGTAGATCCCTAAAGTCTCAGGTCTTTTCACAG
Organism: Capra ibex; assembly: GCA_006410555.1. Lineage (NCBI taxonomy): Eukaryota > Metazoa > Chordata > Mammalia > Artiodactyla > Bovidae > Capra > Capra ibex. The sequence goes on along the minus strand of SJYO01016970.1, from coordinate 28,718,030 downwards.
AAGGACGTGTCAAGGACAGTTTGTCTCTCACAATAAATTGTTTCTAACCAGTCCCTGTACCGCTACTAACTCTACTCTGTGAATACAATCTCCTGAAGGGACCACTAAGGTAATAATTCTTAGACAGGAGGTTACTTCCCCTGTACCCAAGTTAGGGACCAGTCCCTTGACTCTAGGGTGTACGATACTTCGTTGAAACACGACGTTGATGACTCGGACGTACGAGATCTTGGGCACGTAGTGTTTACCTCTTCCGGGAGTGTTACGCTAATTCTGGGTTGTATCGGTTTTCTCTTTTTTTTTTTCTGTTTATATAATCCTGACTCCCTAGGTTCGTCCTCTCCTACCTCCAGGTCGACTTACTTCTTTACGTTCTATCTTTCAGTCTACTTGTCTCTGTAACCTAGATTTACACACAGGGACTACCACCCGTATTTTTGTCGACCCCGAAAGATATCAGTTTCATGTCGAAATTTGTCGCACAGACTAAAGAATTCCAGTAGCACTCTCGTCTACCATCCTTTCTGTCGTCACACTAGACCCCCGGGGTGAGACCAGAGGCTCGATGGACCTGTCTTATTCCATTTATAACAAGGGTGAATTGTTTGTTGACGACACACGGATCTTGAAATTAGTACGAGTGAGGAATACACAAGTTCGAGTCGTGAAATAAGGACAAAATATTTACTATTTTGGATCCAGGTCCCTCCAATTTATTCAGTGTGTCCTAGTGAATCGACCCTTCCTGGGGTCAACACTAAATTTAGGTACAGAAAGAATGAACCTTAGGGTACAACAAAAGTAGAAACATGTTAACCTACTCTTGTCTAGATCAAGAACCAGTTCACTAGAATTCGGTCCTAGTACTAGTGATATTAAGGATCTTATTCTTAGTAACGATAAACACTAAGATCTTAGTCTTTTCCTCCAACCTACCTCACCTTACCAAGTAGCCAAAGGAGGAGTAAGTCGTAACATTGAATATATGTGTATACACGGGTACGTGTGTATTCACTTATACATGTGATCCTTGGTTTCTCTTGTGATGATCAGACCTTATACGATCCTTCCTCCCCTTTCCTACTCATAACTTAGGGATGACATACGTTCCCAAAGGTCCGCCACGATCACCAAGTCTTGGGTGGACGGTTACGTCATCTACATTCTCTACACCCAAGCTAGGGACCCACCCCTTCTAGGGGGTCTCCTCCCGTACCGTTGGGCGAAGTCATAAGAACGGACCTCTTAGGGTACCTGTCTCCTCGGACCGCCCGGTGTCAGGTATCCCAGTGTTTCTCAGCCTGTGCCGACTTCGTTGACTGGTGTGCACGTGACATACGTTTCGGGGTACAATCTGTAGTCCCACCAAAGTTCTCCGAACAAAACCTCTTTGACTACAACGAAGAGAAGTTGGTGTAGGTCTATGGTACTTCCTTTGATTAGACTAGACAGGAGGAGTCGTAGAGACTGGTGTCCGGAACATCTATGGGAGTAGTTTCGTTACTTGACCCATGTTCTGACCCAGAATACACAGGGGAAGCACCCAAACCTAGTGTCTCGGATATAAACGTCTAGGGGGAAAAAAAGACTGTCAAACGTAGATACGTCTTGAGCTTGCTATTGAAAACGTTAAAGTTGACAGAACAGTACGTTGTCAGTCAGGATACAAGTGGGGTAAAAATGAAAATTGTACGCGTCTCCCTCCATAGTTTCCACCTGAGACGCATTATGTGTGTCTCAGATTCACTGAGATAGAATGTGTACTATGAAGAACTCTCCCCCTACCATATGTCAAGCCGGGTGTGTCATAAGTGAACGGTCTAGGAAATGTAGGCCCGAGTGAAGGTTGAACCGAAGGAAGGGTCGTTTGTTCTTCGTCGAGCGAGTAAGGGTGTGAGGAAACTCCTAGGGGAGGGGGAGTTTGGTTGGGGGGAGGGGGTTGAGTGTTCGGTGTCGACCCGAAGAGGTGTATGGTCGACCTTTTCTCTCATCTGTCTCTCTCTCCCTCTATATGACTAAAGGTCCTAGAGAGTAAAGAAGAAGGTCCGAAAAAACTTTAGGTATAAAGTCGAGATACTTAAGAGACATACCCCCGGAGTCGATTTTCGGTGTGGGTTATTTAATCGGTTGGGTGGTGTTCGTCTACGTCCGACCGTTCACTTCTTCCTAATGAGGTTTCACTCGTGGTACGTCTCTTAGATGACTCTCAACTCCACTCTTAGTGAGGTCGTGACAGTTCTGTGACCGATTGAGGGGAGGAGGTGAAGTACGAAATAAGCATGCGTCCGTCCATGTACACACACGTACACTTTGTATCTCTCGATTTAGACCTTTTTACTGGTCCCTGGGTTACCACTCCAAATTCGGAGGATGTAGTAAAGGGTTATTTCGTAATCTCGAAACAACTCTTGGGAGTGGTTTCCCAGGAACCTGGAAGGTCGATTTTATCCTGGTCCTGACAGTTTACGTCGTTGACCCTTTGTTGTCACCTCTTTTTTTAGAGGCTACCCTTTTACTTTTATCGAGTGTGTACTAAACCCCTTTTCCACCACTGTCCACACGAAGGGGAAAGGACCCTACCAAGACGTAGAATCCAGGTACTACCACAGACGACGGACGGTAAGTCCTTTACGAGTGAGAGGATAAAATGCACGTACCACGTGTAGGTCCTAACGTCGGTAGTGTAGGAGTAATCGTGGAATCCTAAAGATGTTTGTGTCCTGTCTCTGACAAAAAACACTAGAAACGACTTCTATGTAAAAATGTCCGGTACACGATATATCTGGGACCTTGATCTATAAGACCCTGATCTACTGGGAAACTTAATCTTTTCCTACGTCTGGGTAGAGAAAGACGAATCTAATTTTAGAGAGACCTAGGGTTCGTTAGAGTATTACTTAGGGTTCAGAGTTCGAGTTTCCCCTAAAACTCACAGTAATCAAAGTCAACAGGTGAACTCGGGTCAAAGATTCCGTCGGATATGATAGAACCTCTGTCGAAACTATGTTTCAAGAAAGATTATAGTTTTGGGTTCAACCGAAGGGTCCTCTAAGGTGGTGACCGGTTCCGTGACGGTAAACACTAGTGTCTCCTGTTGAGACGGGAAGAACACACGTCGAGTACCAGTCGGCCACTTACATAAAAAGAGAGAAAATCCGAGAAGAGGGGTGAAGGGTATGGACACCCCGACGGGTAACGTACGCAAGATTGCCGAGTAAGTAAATCGTTTATGAATGCCTCGTATTCCGGTCCTTGACCTAACTACTCGTTTAGCGTTGGTTCAGACGAAGGTCCCAAGAATGTCAGGGAAGGTCGCGGAAGGAATCTAAGTCCGTTCTCCCGGGGAACGATATCTTCCGAGGTGAGACCAGGAGGAAGTCGACGTGCGAAAGGTATCTTACTCCTCGGACGTCCCTGGGTGTCGGGGAAAGATCTTGTACGAAACTAATGGACTGTGGGACCTTAAGGACGGATAAATCGATACTCGGACGAGGGGTCTGGAAGTACCAAGAGAAAGAAGTTCGAGTTTCCCTCTCTCCGTTCTCCTTCGAGAAACCTCCACCATGTCTATCTCGAACCTGTTCGGTCACACATACAGTGTACACATACAGGTTCCGAACAGTGACATGTTCTACGTCGGTCGTCACCTTTCTCTTAGACTCGTCTCACCGGACAACTGGTTCCCGGTTCACAGGGGTAAACGGATCGTGTCTTAAGTCTCCTCAGATTGTCAAAACTTAAGTCTGGACAAAAGGAACAACAAAACTTCCATATAGGAAGGTCCTGTCTTCCTATATTACCTGAAACAAATTGTCAAACAATCGAATAAACAACAGAATAATGAAGATTTATAAAACCGGATACTATACACTTTCCCAAAAAGGTTATCAGTACATAACTACACTCTCAACCTGATATTTCTTTCGACTTGTGACTTCTTAATTACGAAAGTTTGACACCACAACCTCTTCTGAGAACACTCAGGGAACCTGTCGTTCCTTTAGTTTGGTCAGGTAGAATTTCCTTTAGACAGGACTTATAAGTAACCTTCCTGACTACGACTTCGACTTTGAGGTTAAGAAACCGGTAGACTACGTTTCTTGACTGAGTGAACTTTTCTGGGACTACGACCCTTTCTAACTTCCGTCCTCCTCTTCCCCTACTGTCTCCTACTCTACCAACATACCGCAGTGGCTGAGTTACCTGTACTCAAACTCATTCGAGGTTCTCAACGACTACCTGTCCCTTCGGACCGCACGATGTCAGGTACCCCAACGTTTCTCAGTCTGTACTGACTTACTGACTTGACTTGACGTGACTACTATACACTCTGATATAGGTACGAGAACGGGCCACCAGGTATTTACAATCCATACCCAGATACGAAACACCTATATCTATAATAATTAGTGTGTTTCTTCATATTTTAACTTGGTACTACTATTCTTTTTATTATATGATAAAGAAGAGAGGATTTTACGAGATAAACTAGAGACAAGGGTCTCAAGAAGAACGTAGACGCCCAAGGGTCAAAGGTAACTTAGGTCGTTACGGGAGAAGAGGATGAACGACTCTAGGTTTTTGTAACTCATTTTATAAAGTGTAATGAGACCAGGGAAGACTTGAGTCTCGAGGTCTCTGTACTTGGGGTCCTTCTTATTCCCTCCGACTGGTTCTGAATTAGGGAAGGTCTGAATAAAGGACGAAAAGTAATCCAGGTTTTGTCCATGGGGTAGTGGGTAGTGGGGGAGATGATACCATCTAAGGTAGAAAAATGGGTGAGGTCCTCGAGGTGTCGACTGGATCCGACCCTCTACCAAAGTGAAGAAACAATTGTATAAGAACACAGAGTGTAGAGAAGACGAAGGTCGACAGATTTGAGTCGGATTCAGATAAAGAAGAGTGAATCAGACGTCGTCGTAGTCTCTTTGGAAGAGACTGATTAACCTCTTTTCCATCGTTTAAGTAGGTGAACAGAGAGACTTATCCGTGGGGTGTGCGATCGACGAAAATTCGTACGTAGAGAAGGAACGGGACTATAATGACATTAAGTGGACGCTGAGTGACAGACACACAAGAACTAGAGATAGTCGGAGACACTACAGACCCAATCTAACGCTTTGAGGGTCTCCCCCGTCCGGGTGTAGATGGGACACAGAGGTCTGGGACGAGTCGTCTCGTCGTCCGTCTCCACCCGTGAATTGTATCCGAAAACTACTACCTTTGTTCTCGTCGTGACAGATCTCGTAACACTCACTCGTCCTTCGCTCGATGGTGTGCCTACCTGGTGTTGTGTCGTCAGGAGGACGGTCGGACCTTCGACCTTGTGTGAAAAGGAAAATTTGGTTCATACACCCCTTCCTCTGTTACAGAATAGAGACTCTATTGTTCTCGTTGATTGTGACGCTGTCGTGGCGAAATTGCCACAACTGGCTAGACCACGAGTCTTGCAAAACTTAAAACCCTGATAGCAATAGTCCAGTCAAAATGTTTACTCTTTGGACTTCGTGTCTCTTAGACACGTTTAACAAGTCCGGAGTTTGACCCCGGTAGACCGAAGTCTCTGGAGGCGAATGGGCGGTGCCGTGTGAAGGACCTGTACTTGATCCCGTCGAAGTTCGTCTTTACCTCTCGCTTCCCAACGGTCGGTCCGAGAACAGGGTACGAGAGTACCTAGGAACTGGCTGACTAGGGACAGGGTGGGTTTACTGACCGACTCCCCTCCTCGACCGGTGAGTCCGTCAACAGGTCACACCTCGACTCAACGGAAAGTTTCGTAAACAAGTGTGGGGTGGGGAGAGAGGAGGATAGGAGAGAAGACAAAGAGGTTGTATGATTCACACAAGTAAGAGCCCGGAAACTTGGACGGCAGAGGAGATGGACCTATCGAGAAGAAGATCTGGAGACATACACAGGGACCCAGTAAACGTAGTGAGTCCATAGTCGAGTCTACCATATAAGAATCCCGTCGACGAGTGTTAGACAGACACATTACATCGAGGGTTCGGGAGGGGGAGGAGGAACGGATTGAGTAAAAGGACAAAACGGAAGTAGTGTCGTGAGTTGTGGTAGACTTTAGTGAAATAGTGAAGAAAACAGACGATGAAATGAACAGACAAAGACGTAGAAGTGAACTTGTAATCGAAGTCCTCTGGTCTCCAGAGTAGACACAACAAGAGGGGACCTTTGGGTCCCAGACTTTGTTATAGACCGTACGACATTCATGGGTTTTTTGTAAACGATTTATATACGTACACACTTACTTATTTATGATTCAGGAAATCGCTATATATACTTAAACCTTGAACAACCTAGGAAGTCAACGGACGGGGAGTGGTGTATGTAAAGTTCGGAAGCCGTCCTTCTCTGGTCTAAAAGTCGAAACCGTAGGAAAATCGGGGACCTCATCACCGTTCACTGGCTCCTCGACAAGTCAAGGAAACAGACCAGTCTCCTTTCTGGTTCTGTAAGTCGATGACTCTAACGTCTGACAGACGTAATCGGTGTTCAGGTGCACACTTGTTAACGACCTGTCGAGGGAGGGACTTGTCTTTTGTTTTATGACTTTAGAGTCGAAAAGTGAAAGACGGACACAGACTGAAGAGAAAGAAGAGATCTCTCAAAAGGGGTAGAGGAGGGGAAACAGAGGGAAGGAGTGACTTTAGGACACTTCTTTTTGTTCGTTTTTCACCCTTTTACACAAGTGTAGATTGTGTACACTGAGAACAAAGATCATATTGTGTTAGGGTAATTTTAGAGGACGGAGGACGGGGGTTATTTCGTTTCGGAGTTTTGTATTATTAGTATACGTTTCCCACGAACTGAACTAGGGCTGAATCATGGGTGTGATAGAGGGTAGGGAAAGTGTATTATTATCTCGAGTAAAGAAATAACCACGATCGAAAAAAAAAAGTGAGGTACGAAATAAACACTGTGTGATATTTTTATTACTTGTTCTTTCCTTTCGAGGATTCGAAGTTGGTCTGGAATACAGTGAACTCCTATAAAGTGTCATAAAGATTCTTAAAAAAAATTTTGTTTTATAACGAAATGGTATTCGTTTTATATACAGTAATATATAATTAGGGAAAGTTCAGTAAAAGTCCGAGTAATAGAAGACCTAGGAGAGTTGTATGAATATTCCTTTACACCCCTTATCTTTTGCCAAGAAAATTTAGTGTCTTCAACCTTTTCCCTGGGACCCCTTATTTCTTTAACTTCCTCAAGTGTGTCGTCTATTTATAGCAGGTCTTGTCCAAGGTTCGAGACAACAAACGATCTCTGTTCGTATAAGAACGGCCTTCGGTGTGAGGGTCACGGGGACACTGTAAGTCTGGACTTGGTCCGTATACCCTCTCCTTTATTCAGAAAGAGAGAAAGAAAGAAATAAAAAACTCTTCTGCTCCGAAGATTACCCCTGTCTACGACTAACCCTCGTCGGGTTTCACTTTGTGTGAAGGACAAGAGTCGACACGGTGTGGAGGAACACAGACGCGACCTACGGGTCGGGACCTTCGTCCCGTGACTCGTCTGCGGACCTGGAAGGACGAATTGTCCCCAGAAACCGAGGTCCGACGTCAGGTCGACCCTGAAAAACCGTTAGGATCAGTGTTGTCCCGAAGGGACCACCGAGTCTACCATTTCTTAGACGGACGTTCCGTTCTTTGGACCCAAGTTAGGGGTCCCTTCCCTTCTAGGGGACCTCTTCCCTTACCGTTGGGTGAGGTCAGTGTTTTCCTCCTTCGGACGGGAGTCGGAGAGTCTCTGTAAATAAGTGTGATTCTAGTTGTAATGAAGGAGAGTATTGCGGACCCGGCACCGGGGTCAGTAGAAGACAGGACTTCACGGGACGAGTAAGGTTCGTGTGTGTTTTACTTACTTGTACAGGCGTTTCGGACAGAGAGTTTCTGTTTCGGAAGTTGTCTTTGATCTTCCACGGCGTCGTACAGTAGGATGATGCGGTAGGGAACAACATCCTCGTGGGTCCTCGGACTGGGGGTGAAGGCCCTTCGATCGCTTCTTCCCCGACTACACACGGGTGTATTGGGACGGGTCCCACGTTGACTTACAAGGAAGAGGTCGTAGTGATTGATTCAGTCTAAAAGTCCACTTGGAAAGAATAGACCCTAAGACACCCGGTCTTAACACAACGGTGTTAAATACTAAGGTCTTCTTACACGTGTATAAGAGGTAGTGGCGTCTGTGATCTAACTTTTACCTCGATCTTCCCCACCACGCTCATACAGAAACTTTTAGACTTACTCACCCCCATCCCTCTTGGGAACCGGAACCCTTCTGAGACCAGGTATTCCATGAACTATAGAGATAGGACTACCCCTTTCAAATTCCCTGAAAGATTCAAGTACACGAAAGTCTGGACGGTTCCCCTTATCAATACTAGTCTGAGGGATGAAGGAAGAGGTGAAAGGAATTTGAGGGAGAGTGGGATGAATGGATTGTGAAAGTTGGATCTTTTGGAACTCAGACTGTTCTTCACAGAATCGTTTGACATATTAGAAGTGTTTGAATGTTTGGGAGAGGTAAAGGAGGAGTCATTGATTTTGTGTGACGGCTCCTACAGTTATATTATACCCTTCCCCAGTAGAGTTTCACTTCTTTGTCTACGTCCGACATTCCTGTTCTAGAGGTGTGTGATAGTCTCTCCCTTCTTCAAACTTAGACCTTGACTTCTGTCAGACCCCTTTACAGTGATTGTTGTTTAGTCTATGTTCCTATAGAACCGTTGTTCGTACTTACATGGTGGTTTCAAGGAAGTAAAGTAGGGAAGGTTGAAGGTTTAGAAGGGGAGATTCCTGTGAATACCTTAAAACCCTACCTTAACTTGTATACCTTCCTTTTACGTTTTGTCCGAGGTGGTCCATGGTCTATGGAGAACCCTTTTAAATTGGTGTACTTTGTAGTGACTCCTAGGGAATTTCGAATGTCAGGAGGAGGATCCCTGTCGTATCCCGTTCATCCGCTCATCCTTTTGCCCTCTTCCCAGAGTGGACAAGACCGGGGACCTTCGTCTACGCCGTCTCACCCCAGGAGTACGGTGACAGGTCCGACGACGGGTCACTTATCGCTAGGAGTCGGAAGGGAAATGTCTTCAGTAGACTGCTCCGTGACGACTCGTCGCTCTGTCCACCGAGACACCGACCCGGTGGGGTCAGTAGAAGGTGTCTTCCACCGTTTCCGCCACCTCCACCGTCCCCTCCCCAGAGGGACGAGTGGGGAAGAGCTCCCGGGGAGGTCGGACGGGTGGGGGGCCGTGGGTCTCGGCCTTCCCACAACAACAACCGGCGGTTTGGTCCCCCGACCCCAAGGGGCACGTACCCGTCCCCGCGACCTCCCCCCGCGGCGTCCTCCTTTTGGAAGTCCAGTAACTTCTCGTATGCCGTCGCCGTGAACTCATCTGGGACCACCGCGTTGTAGACCCCTCGACCCCACGTGTTAGGTGTCGTCATGGTCCGTGTCGTCGTGGTGGTGGTGGTCTCGTCGGGTGAGTCCCCGTAGTCGTACACGGGTCACCTTCGTCTCTCGGGTCGTCCCCGTCCACCTCAGAAACGTCTCCTATCCTACCAGACCCCCAGGTGTCACATAGACACAATACTACCTCCCTCAGAAGCAAGAACGACTGAGGAGAATGTAGGGGAGGTTCATCGTTTATTTACTGAGGGTCCTGACCGTTGACTCTCAGTGACCAGGACTTGAGATGGACCTGTCGGGTTGTTTTTTAACAGAACGGGGAGGATGGAGATGGGTTTGGAATTCGAAAGTCACATAGAGGGAGAAACGAAAACTGGGCCATCGTGACCATGTCCGTCCCCCGATCCTTTTTTTCAACTCCTACCCGACAATCCCGGAACTCTAGTTTCAGACTGACAATCTTTCAAGGGACCCTTCTCCGAATAACCCAAAAAGAGTTTAAGGGTCCGTCACCCTTTAAAGAAGTATATTTTCCCACTCCTTTCAATAGTTATTTTAAACCTCACCTGACTCGACCCGAATCTCGTTTGATCGAGTCACTTCTTAACTCCTGACGTACACGATCTCTCTTTTCTCTCAAAAGGAATCCATCATCCTCCAACCAAAACTCCCGGACCCCCGCCACTCCTCCCCTTCTCTCCTCCAACCCTCTTCAAAATTAAGAGGACCCGTCTTTTGACCCCGTTAATTGGAGGTCTTCGTGGTCTCAACGAAAATTCTCTCGTCACCCACCACCCCTTCTCTAGGTCCACTATGACCCGTTCCCCGAACACGAAACGGAGACGTCGCCTTCCCGACGTGTCTTCTCCCCTTTCGGTTAATCCTTTTCTCTCCACCCTTTTAGTCCCTGACCCCTGCCCCTTTTCTTTCCCTTTTTGTCTTTTCTAGCAAATTGGGAACGTCTCGGTGGAGGAAGGACTCGCAATTCTAGGACCGATCTCCTTCCCACACACAAACCCCTCACCCTCCGTCACCTCGTCTCTATTCCCCATCTCTTCTCCCCGCACACACACCCTCCCTTGATCCCCCTCATCAATGTACTAGTCTTGGGGGACGGGTCGGGACACCGTCAGACATTTGGGAGCCGGGGGAAGGGACCGAGGTAGTTTCCAGGGAACCCCGCTCCCCGTTCCCCGCCATCTTCCCGTCCAGGCCCGCCCACTCACCGGAGCGGAAGAGCCCAACGAGGAGACCCGGCGACAGCGGGAGGAAGAGAGAAAGGCCTAGACGGGCGCCGGTGGCTACGACGACACCGCCACCGCCGCTGACGAACAGCCACCGCAGGCCCACAGAGGCCCCGCCCCCGGCGAGGCCGAGCAGGAGACCGACGTCGAGCGGCAGGCTGCGCCGGTTCTGAGGGCCGAAGTACTAGGAGGCGGAGGAGGAGGAAGGGCTCCCCGGTCGAGACTCGGGGGCGCGGGTCCGTCGCGACGGTACGTTGGTCTCCGCTCCGTCCGCATCCCCACCCCCGCCGACCCCTCACTCCTCATTCCCATTATTTTTTACTTTATTATGATCACTTTATTCTTGTTAAGCCAAGAGTTTATTAGTCCTTTCTCGCTAAGATCTCCCCACCTCCGCCTCTTCCCGCCGACGGCCCAGAAGTGCCGTCGAGACGGGGACGATGGGGGTGGTTCCCGCCGGAGCCAGCCGAGAGACGCGCGGGGGGAAGGGTTGGGGAGGGAGGAGAGGAGACGGAGACCGACCGACCCGAGCGACAACGATGGAGAGAAGCATCTTCGTTGCTCCATTCCGAACAAACGTCATGGTCGATTCCCACCCCTCCCCCCTTGCTTCGTCGCACCGGCTCCACCCTCCATCGGTCGTGAACCGAGGCCGACCCAGGAGCTCTGAGGGGGTTTTGGTACATATTTATATAGAGAAACTTTTCCGCTCTCCTTCGTTTAGTCTAAGGTCCGACGACGGTCCACAACAGAGCAGAAGGCGGCAACGAGTCGTGGGCGGGCGGCGCTGACGACGGGGGGACCGAGTCAAGGGTTTCCCCACCACGACCTTCCCTCCACCGTCCGCCATTCGACTGGCAGGCTCCAGACCTTCGTTCCAAGGACCTCGTCTCTTAGCCGAGAGTCGAGAGAGGCGGCGGCGACGACGTAAGTCGTGGGATCCGCTCACCTGTCGAGGGTGGGTCTGGGTCTCGCAGTGCGTTCACCCCCGGACTGCGTCTGCGGCCCCTCCCTAACTCCTCCGTTTCTCTGATCTCCCTCTTCCTCTCTCCCCTCTTCTCTTCGTGACAAGCTCCCTTTCCCTACCCCTCCCTGGTCCGCTTTTCCTTCCTTCCTCTTCCTCCCTAAATCCTTCCTTTCCTCCTCCCTCGTTTCACCACCTTCTCTCTCTTTCCGTTCACCCCACCTCCCCTCGTAAGGCCATGATTGAGCATGTAAAGGGGGGTCGAACCCTATCACGCAGTCACACCTACCGTGGCGATATCTTAAAGAAGGACGATATGTGACAATGACGGGGGAGTTGAGTGTATGTGTCTCTGAAGATGTAGAGTTGGTCTCAGGGTAAAGGGACGAGTATATTTGTAAAATTCGTCTATGGTCAGACGTTCGAAACTTTCTGTCTTTAAAAACACTAAGAACGTGACTACGACCCTAAACTACCTCTGATTCAGGGAGTGTACTGATCCTTGAGTACTCTTCTTTTATAAAGATTGTCCCTCTCTACGATTGTGGTAAAAACGGTCAAAAAAGATCTTATATTTGAAGATCTGTCTTTAAAAAGACCCAGGTAAATTTAAGATACACGGATCCAGTCACTACCGTATACCATCCATGAATTATGTATAAACAACTCACCTAATGCTGGTGAAAGTGGTTTCAGTAAACACAATCAACGAGTTAGCACAGGCTGAGACGTTGGGGTACCTGACATCGGACGGTCCGAGGAGACAGACACCTTAAAGGGTCTGTTCTTATGACCTTACCTAACGATAAAAGAAGAGACCCCATAAAAGGGCTGGGTCCCTAGTTTGGGTCCAGAAGACTTGACGTCCATCTACGAAATGGTAACCTCGGTAGTCAAGTCAAGTCAGCGAGTCAGCACAGGATGAGAAACGCTGAAGTACTTAGCGTCTTACGGTCCGGAGGGACAGGTAGTGGTTGAGGGCGTAAAGTGAGTCTAAGTGCAGGTAACTCAGCCACTACGGTAGGTCGGTAGAGTAGGAGACAGCAGGGGAAGAGAAGGACGGGGGTTAGGGAGGGTCGTAGTCCCAGAAAAGGTTGCTCAGTTGAGAAACGTACTCCGCCGGTTTCATAACCTCAAAGTCGAAATCGTAGTCAGGAAGGTTACTTGTGGGTCCTGACTAGAGGAAATCTTACCTGACCAACCTAGAGGAACGTCAGGTTCCCTGAGAGTTCTCAGAAGAGGTTGTGGTGTGAAGTTTTCGTAGTTAAGAAGCCACGAGTCGAAAGAAGTGTCAGGTTGAGAGTGTAGGTATGTACTGGTGACCTTTTTGGTATCGGAACTGATCTGCCTGGAAACAACCGTTTCATTACAGAGACGAAAACTTATACGACAGATCCAACCAGTATTGAAAGGAAGGTTCCTCATTCGTAGAAAATTAAAGCACCGACGTTAGTGGTAGACGTCACTAAAACTTCGGGTCTTTTTATTTCAGTCGGTGACAAAGGTGACAAAGGGGTAGATAAAGGGTAGTTCCTTCGGATTTTGGTAGTAATGAGGTTCGGTATCTGGAGAAAGTTAACATTAGTATTCTTAGTCTTACTATAATGTCGGAGTAGAATTGGTCACAGAGGTCGAAGGGGAGATAAACTCGGAAAGTGACTCGGTGACTGTTCTTTATTAAACTCTACCTACAATTAAAGGAGAGAATAAAGATGAAGACTGAGTACAGTAGGATGAGGTAGGAAGAGTTACTCAACGATCACTTATCTTTTCACAGGAATTTACACTTCTTTTTCCTGTTAAATTTCACCAGACATGTTCATGAATCATGAATCGTCAACACCCGAAACCAGTAAATTTTGAATCCTAACGAAAGAACGGAAAGGAGTATTACTTAGGGAGGGAGAAGTGGGAGGTACGTACACGCGTGCGTACGTGTGTGTGTGTGTGTGTGACGGTTCCAGTATCTGAATCTGTTTGATGGGGTTACTCAGTAGAGAAAATTTTTACGACCTCGGTATCTGTCTCATCGTACGTTTTTGGAGGTAAAGTTTTATAGTAACTGTCGGGATACTCAACGTTCTTTTGATAGGGAAACGACGGTAGAGGAAGTCACTAAGAAAGGATGTTCAAGATTCCTCGTTCCTACATTCATACCCAGAACCAATTGGGTCCCACCGATGAACGAACTTAGTACGGAGTCTTGGGTGGTGTCTACGACTGTGGACCCGGTTCCACTTATCAACCTTCTCCTACCACGACAATTGTTGAGGTTTTATTATATATAAAATGACTATACTTGTGCTGATGACACGATGTCTTTTCTAAAAGAAACGAATTTTTTTAGGTAGAATAGAGTTTCTTTCAAGAGACACGAGGTGTGAAGGAACACGAACGGAGACTGTAACACGTTTAATCACAAATTATTACTAAAGTAGTATATAAGTAGAGGAAAATATTCTGAGTCTTTAGGAACTTCCGTTCTTAGGAACTTCCGTGGATTTCAGAAGACCCACTAGTTCTTTGACTTACAAAGTCTTTTAAAATTTAACAAAAATTTAATTTTTATTTATTTTTAATTTTTCTTTTACTTGCTCACTACCTGCCGGATAAACAAAGTCACTTCGATAGCATAAAAAGGAGAAATAGGATCCGTGTGGATACACTTACGAGAGTATGTACTGACTTATAGACAAAATGGGTTTTGACTCAAAGTCCCAAAATACGGTTATTTTGTGACCGAGGTTCATACAGTACCATCATTTAACCCCGCCCTCTATGTTTTCGGTATTCTTCGAAATGAGTCTCAGTAACTTTCCCTACTATAGGTATTCTTCTGACAGAAAAGGTTGAGAAGGTGACTGTCGTTTTTCTTTAGAAAAAGTTTTTCTTTGTCTTTCGACGATTCCCACCCTTCGTTGTTCTGACAAAAGTTTTTTGGACCTTTCGAACTTTCAAGACAAAACTTGTATTACATTTAGAACTTTTTACGGAGTGACTCAGTCTAAGAAGACGATGATTACTACTTTGTCCTCAACACTCGGGGAATTCTTAATTTCAGTATCTAGTTACCCAGAGGTAAATTCGTAAGTTTTTTTTTGTAAATGATTTGTGGTCAATATTCATTCCATAACACAACCTTCTACACCCCTTGTATTTTTACTTAACTAACTTTGACGTAGGAAATTCCAGATCATGATATTTGAATATGTTTTAGTATTATACAACGATTCAGTGACAACAGGCTGAGACACGGTGGGGTATCTGCCGTCGGGTGATCCGAGGGGGTAGGGACCATAAGAGGTCCGTTCTTGAGGCCTTACCCAACGGTAAAGGAGGAGGTTACGTCCTTTCACTTTTCACTTTCACTTCAGCGAGTCAACACAGGCTGGGAGTCGCTGGGGTACCTGACGTCGGAAGGTCCGAAGAGACAGGTACCCTAAAAGGTCCGTTCTCATGACCTCACCCCACGGTAACGGAAGAGGTGTATTATACAATATTTCATTATTTATGATGTTTCCATAAGTTTAAAACTTTTTACAAATCTTTATCCTCCATTAATTACGAATGTGGGACCGTCGTCAATCCTCTCCACCCTCCTCCACCTCTACGGTCTCGACATCCTTTCGAAAAAAATTCTTCACTGTAAACTTGACTCAATTATACATCTTAAGTCTCCTCCCTTCATATAAAGACCGTTACCCTTACGACTTTATGAAACTAAGAAAGTAAACGGACCTCACCTTCCACGAACTTCCATTCATCGACCTTCATTTGAATCTTTCCGTCTGACTTCGGTCCAATGTCTTCCGGGACTTACGGTGAGACCTCTTCTAAATAAGTAACTGGTCCATGAACAAAATTACCAAAATTTCTAAACCTCGACTTCCACTTCCCGTCTTTATTTGAAATAGAGAATCGTCCAATTAATTGACCTACCCTAAAGTGACGATTGTCCACTCTTCGTTAGTTATAAAAAGTAAAGTGGAGTCTTTCAAGAGAAGAGGAATTATCTAAATAAGAAAATTTGCTCCAACAAAAGTCTATATAAAGTAATGTATGTCCCTACGACCCCCAGTATACTTAATTTTCTCATCTTCTTACTCTCCGAGTTTCCTTATCAGAAGTCCTTCTTTATAATCCTCTACGTCTCTAAGTCTTTTCTGAATAATGTCTCCGGTAACGTGAAAAAAGTCGTTGGTCCCCTCGGGATTTCCCTACGGTCGATCATCGATAACAAAGAAAAGGATCTGTCTCATGAGTCCCACCTTCCGTAAAATGTCTCCGATCCCCCTTTTTCTCTAGGTTTTTCTAATCCACTGAGACACGGATTCTAGGCTATCGTTTCATTCCCGATTTTGAACGTGTAGAAGATTAGGAGTTATGTTAAACGAAAGGTGATTACGTGTCAAATTTATGTATCAGGGAAATATTAAGGAGTTCTTATTAACGTCTTAATGACAATAGTACGTCTAATAATTATCGATAGTATATGGTTCGGTGTATAGAAAACGTTTACATGAATAATTTTTACCCTTAAGGAAATACACCGTCGGACCTACCCTCCCCTCAAACCCCCTATTACCTATGTACACATACATACCGACTCAGGGAAACGACAGGTGGACTTTGATGTAACAATTAACCGATATGAGGTTATACTTTAATTTTCAATTGTTTAAAAATTTTTATCTTTAAGAATTCTCGGTGGGGTTCAGATGACGTGTACTTAAAACCCCCCTCGTTGGACTCTTAGACGTAAAATTGTTCACGGAACGGGTTCACTGAAAAACTAGGAGTTTTGAGGAATCCACCATCCATAAAAGGTATGAAACACTTACTCTTTTGGTTCCGAGTCTTTTTGTTTCAAATTTCAATATTTGTCAACCACTAGTCGTTTCCGTTCTAAGACTAACTCCGGATTTCACATACCAGAAGAATACTACGTTGTAACGGAAAATTTAATTCGAAGGTTCCCGGTATATCTTAGGGGTATAAGAATAACAGACAGTATGACACAGGGTACAGTTTTCTATCAAGTTTTGCTTCCGATTCCACACCGTCCGTCGAAGATTTTCCCCGGGGTTACGAGGGGTAAAGGACCATGAGTACGGGAACACCTTAACGGAGGAAACCGTACACCCGACCTGAGTCACTGAACAAAGATTATTTATCTTATATCAGTTTCACTACCTTACAGCGAAGTCTCTAGTTCTGACACTGAACGGAGAACGACAGTAAGAGAGTGACCGAGAGGAGTGGACGAGTGAGACTACCTTTGGTCTGCGTTGTAACACTCCACGTGGTACCTCTCCGGGTGCACCGTTCCTTGACTTCTGTCTGTCGGAGGTCGGTTATCGGTCGTTCCTTGGTTCCGGGACTCAGGTTGTCGGGTGTTCCTTGACTAACGGTCACTAGTGTACTCACCCGAACCTTAGTTCAAGAAGTGGTCGACTCGGAACTCACACCCATTGTAGAACTAACGTCGGAGTACTTTCTTGGACTCCGGGGTTGATTCGACACGGACTTAAGGACTGACTACCTTTGACTCTATTTACATCAATAAAATTCAGGAGAGACAATAGTGTTGGGGGGTGAGGTTGTGTGGAGATATCTCTGTAAATGGAGAGTTGGTTTCAGGTAAAGGGACGAACATTCGTAAAACTCATCTGTAAGTGGAAGTTCAGAGTCTTCTCTACTTCAATTCCTTAGAGAGTAAACTTGAAGCCGTGAACCACCTCTGATTAAGGGACTCCTGATTCTTGAGAACTTTTCCTTTACAAAGTTTGTCCCTCACTCTACGATCCTAGTAAAGGAAGGTAAAGGAGAAGATCTTAAATTCGAGGTACCCCGTTCTCAGCCCCCTCCCCTCCCCCTGGCAAACGAAACAGACCAAAATTACAAAACCGAAACCAGGTAAAACTAGGGTACACGAATCCAGTCACTACTGTACATCATCATCCACGAGTTATGTATAAACGACTTACCTAATACTGGTGCGACTGGTAGTCGTATCGGCAACAATGGTACTGAGAAAGTTGTCACCTAAAATTCTTAGGTCTCATTATAATGTCCGGGTCGAATTGGTTATAGTGTCGGAGGAACAGGTTATTCCTTATTATTCCTTATTAAACTCTGTGATTATTCCTTATTAAACTTTACCTTTAAAAGAGAGGATAAGGACGAGTACTGAGTACAATGAAATGGGATAAAGAGAGTTCCCCAAAGACCACTCGTCTTTTCACAGGGGTTTACAATCTTCGTATAATTCAAAATCTCATTAAACAAGGTATCGTTAACCATTGAGTATGTATCCCGTGAGTCATTGCCACGGACACTAAAGACACGGGGTTTCGTGAGATAAGACTAGAGTCTACCTCTCAAACTAGTAAGTGTTCTGTTACGTTTATAGGTACACTCGCTAGTGGCCCTTTTTCTTGACAAACTCATACGAAGTAACTATCCGACTTGAATTCTGGACCCTCTTACGGAGAATTCGGAATCACACGAAATTTCTAGTCGAACTTACGTACGATTCAGTGAAGTCAACACGGGTTGAGAAACGTTGTGATCCCTGACATCGGGCGATCCGAAGAGACAGGTATCCTAAAGGGTCCGTTCTTATGACCTCACCCAACGGTACAGGATGAGATTCCCTAGAAGGACTGAGTCCCTAACTTGGGTGTACGGAATACAGAGGATGTTACCGTTCGTCCAGGAAATGGTGATCACTGTGGACTCTTCGGGTTTCTAGTCGAACCCCCGAACAAATTTTCATGTCTAAGGGACCCATCTAAGAGTAAAGGTCTCTAGAACTGAATTATGCAGGTCATACCCCGAACCCAACGTAGAAGAACAGATCAAGGAGAACTCGAGGTGACACGTCTTGTGACCGAATCTTCTGTTTCAAGTCTTAGTCCTGGAGTGGAAGGGTGGTAGTCGACGGTACACTCGTCCCGACCGGTAAGGGGCCGAGACTCACCTATTAAGAAGAGGTCTGTTCTCTCTCAATTCTCGCTCAAAGTTTAGTTATAGTCTTTTTCCGTTGTGTCACTATACCCTTTCCACGACTCTTTTCTAAACACGGAAATGGTGACCTTAGATCTGGCAACGACCACTGTCCTTAAGTCATCCTTCGTTCTGCCTACTTCTGAAACGACAGTGTTTCAAGTGTAGGATCACACCTTTTGTCTATTTGTCTGTCTATTTATTTTGTTCATTAAAGTATGTCACTATTCACGATATTTCTTTGAATTGTCCCATTACACTATCCCTTACTGAGTGATCGCGTACGTAACCGACCTTCCTTTATCTACCCCTTCTGTCCCTTCCGAAGGACTAAAATCTGGTTTCTCCACTTTACGTTGATTACTACGTTTGTAGACCCCATCTTACAAAGTTAGTCTCTTCGGTCGTTCGTATCTCGAACTTCGCCTTTAGTACATCGTACAATCCCCTTGTCTGTCTTCCGTCCACACTGACCTCTACTCCCTTACTCATCTCCCCACTACCTTTTACTTTAGTCTCTCCTCCTGTTCTTAGTACAGTACGTCTCAGGACTTTGTTACCACTTTCTACCGTAATTTAAGATTCACTCGATCCTTCGGTGACTTTTAAAAATTCATTACCTAAAGGTAAAAAATTTTCCAGTGAGACCAACGATTCATCCCTCACCTAATCTACAGATGGTAAAGAACTTGTTATACAATCTGTGGTACGACTTGTGAAATATACGAAACAGAATAAATTAGAAGTGTTCTTTAAATAACCAATATATTATAAAAGGGGTAAAATTTTCTCTCCCTTGACTCCGGGTCTCTCAAATCATCGAACGGGTTCTAGTTTGTCAGTCACACACCAATACCACCAATTATTGTTACCAGTGGTTATAAAGACTAAGGGAAGGGGAAGGACCTATGTACATTTTGATATCAATGGTAGAGGCAAACGTTAACACGTCCCAAAACACCTACTACAACGGTTCCCTAACACTGAAGTTCACTGTTCTATAAAGACCCTACTGTGTAACGTCTCGACCGTACACCAGGAGTCACGGACTAAAGAAACAGGGACTTGAGTGTCCTCGTACACAGTTCTACCCACACGGTACTCAGGTTTCGTCGGACCTGGTGACTCAGTGGTGTAGTTCCGTCGACGGAACGTCTCAGTGACTCTGAACGTTACAGAACGACTCTTCTGGTTTGTTTGAAAGTAACACAACTCTTTGACTTGTACGCCACGACAAACAATAAAGTCGTATTACATTGGACAGAACTGACTTTGCTCTCACTTCAGTCCTAGTTTTAGTTCAGAAAGACTTGGTGTTCAGTTATAGGAATTGATGGTCCTTTATGACGAAGAGGAATGGAGTTATAAGTCCTCTGGAGAATCTATTTCAGTACCGGAACCTTTCTACTCTCTTTCTCCTGGATTCCTTTTTTACATTAGGAATCCTCCTGTTGATGACCTCTTTATTTTCTCCTTTCGCTAATCGTCTTTCAGTACGAACACAAAGAAAACGGATGATGTAGTTATTTTTTTATTATTTCTTCTATTTTTTCTCCTACAGAATCTTTTTTTATAAATATGAATCCCGTAGTCCCAAAAACGAGTACTGATTCTTTAGACTTTCTCTACCCTTATGGTCTGGTGGACTATACGAAGAATTCTTTGGATATACGTCCAGTCCATCGTGGTCAATCTTGACCTGTCCCTTTTATCTGACCAAGGTTTATCCTTTTCCACATGCAGGTCCGACATATAACAGTGGGACGAATAAATTGAATATACGTCTGATCTAGTACTCTTTGCGACCCGACCTTCTTCGTATTCGACCTTAGTTCTAACGACCCTCTTTATAGTTGCTGGAGTCTATACGTCTACTGTGGTGAGAATACCGTCTTTCACTCAAGTCAAGTCAAGTCAGTGAGTCAGCACAGGCTGAGAAACGCTGGGGTACTTAGCGTCGTGTGGTCCGGAGGGACAGGTAGTAGTTGAGGGTGTCAAGTGAGTCTAAGTGCAGGTAACTCAGTCACTACGGTAGGTCGGTAGACTAGGAGACTGCAGGGGAAGAGGAAGACGGGGGTTAGGGAGGGTCGTAGTCTCAGAAAAGGTTACTGAGTTGAGAAGCGTACTCCACCGGTTTCATGACCTCAAAGTCAAAATCGTAGTAAGGAAGGTTTCTTTAGGGTCCCGACTAGAGGAAGTCTTACCTGACCAACCTAGAGGAACGTCAGGTTCCCTGAGAGTTCTCAGAAGAGGTTGTGGTGTCAAGTTTTCGTAGTTAAGAAACCACGAGTCGGAAGAAGTGTCAGGTTGAGAGTGTAGGTATGTACTGATGACCTTTTTGGTATCGGAACTGATCTACCTGGAAACAACCGTTTCATTACAGAGACGAAAACTTATACGACAGATCCAACCAGTATTGAAAAGAAGGTTCGTCATTCGTAGAAAATTAAAGTACCGACGTCAGTGTTAGGTGTCACTAAAACCTCGGGGGTTTTTTATTTCAGACTGTGACAAAGGTGACCAAGGGGTAGATAAAGGGTACTTCACTACCCTGGTCTACGGTACTATAAGCAAAAGACTTACAACTCGAAATTCGGTTAAAAAAGTGAGAGGAGAAAGTGAAAGTAGTTCTGCGAAAAATCGAGGAGAAGTGAAAGACGGTATTCCCACCACGGTAGACGTATAGACTCCAGCAACTATAAAGAGGGTCGTTAGAACTAAGGTCGAACACAAAGAAGGTCGGGTCGCAAAGAGTACTAGATGAGACGTATATTCAATTTATTCGTTCGACTGTTATATGTCGGAACTGCATGAGGAAAAGGATAAACCTTGGTCAGACAACAAGGTAGAGGTCAAAATTGACCACGAAGGACTGGACGTATGTCTAAAGAGTTCTCCGTCCACTCCACCAGACCATAAGGATAGAGAAAGTCTTAAAAGGTGTCAAATAACACTAGGTGTGTTAGTTTCCGAAACCGTATCAGTTATTTCGCCTTTATCTACAAAAAGACCTTGAGAGAACGAAAAAGGTACTAGGTCACCTACAACCGTTAGACTAGTGACCAAGGAGACGGAAAAGATTTTGGTCGAACTTGTAGACCTTCAAGTACCAAGTGCATAACGACTTCGGACCGAACCTCTTAAAACTCGTAATGAAATGATCGTACACTCTACTCACGTTGACACGCCATCAAACTCGTAAGAAACCGTAACGGAAAGAAACCCTAACCTTACTTTTGACTGGAAAAGGTCAGGACACCGGTGACGACTCAAAAGGTTTAAACGATCGTATAACTCACGTCGTGAAAGTGTCGTAGTAGAAAGTCCTAAACTTTATCGAGTTGACCTTAAGGTAGTGGAGGTGATCGAAACAAGCACCACTACGAAAGATTCCGAGTGAACTGAAGTGGAAGGTCCTACAGACCGAGATCTACTCACTAGTATGGTAGTACTAATAGGTCCAGTACTTCTAGAAAAAACATGTCAAGAAGACACATAAGAACGGTGGAGAAGAATTATAGAAGACGAAGACAATCCAGATATGGTAAAGACAGGAAATAGCTCGGGTAGAAACGTACTTTACAAGGGAACCATAGAGATTAAAAGAACTTCTCCAGAGATCAGAAAGGGTAAGACAAGAAAAGGAGAGAAATAAACGTAACTAGCGAATTCTTCCGAAAGAATAGAGAAGAACGATGAGAAACCTTGAGACGTAAGTCTACGAGTATAGAAAGGAAAAGAGGAAACGAAAAGCGAAGAGAAGAGAAGTGTCAATAAACATTCCGGAGGGGTCTGTCAGTAAAACGAAAAGACGTAAAGAAAAGGTACCCCTACCAGAACTAGGGACAGAGGATATGTTACAGTGTTTGGAGTAAGGTATCAAGTAGTCCGTGAGATAGATAGTCTAGATTCGGAAATTTAGATAAAGAGTGAAGGTGACATATTAGTATTCCCTAAACTAAAGCCAGTATGGACTTACCAGATCGCCAAAAGGGATGAAAGAAGTTAAATTCAGACTTAAACCGTTATTCCTCGAGTACTAGACTCGGTGTCAGTCGAGGACCAGAACAAAAACGGCTGACATATCTCGAAGAGGTAGAAACCGACGTTTCTTATCTTAGTTGCACTAAAGCCACAACCAGTAGACCACTACAGGTACACATCTCAGAAGAGAACACAACAACCTTCTCCCATAAACGATACTGGTCACGCAAAAGAACCGTTTTGAGATAATCAGAAACGGGACGAAGTAAGGCGTAAGGTTCCGGTTTAAACGGACAATGAGGTCCACAAAAAACTGAAGGATGCAAACGTAAGGTCAGGGGATATTACTTTTCCTGTAGAAAACTCCCACGATCAAGATTTTCCAGAACATCCAGAAGTATCTTGGTAAGTTGAAGTCGAAGAAGTCGTAATGACCAGCTCCGTATCTGAACCTAATGACACTATAACTTACCAAACGGAACCTCTGTTCGTCTCTAGTAAGAGAGCAAAAACTCTAACGTAGGTTCATGACGTAAAGTCTGAGAAAACAACTGATACTACAGATGAGGTAAAGAAGACTCCCTAAGGACGGGCGTCATCGTCTATATTACCAGTAGACTCAATTTAAGTGGGTAAGGTCAGGTAAAATCAAGCGACTAAGGATCTTACAGCTGCAAGTGAGAACGGTAGAGAATAAACTGGTGAAGGTTAAACGGAACTAAGCACCTGGACTGTAAGGTCCAAGGATACGTTATAACGAGAAATGTCGTAGCCTGGAACGAAGATAGTGGTCAGTGTAGGTGTCGACCCATAACAAAAATGAAACCGAGGTAGGGAAGTAAGAAAGATCTCAATAAAGAGGTGACTAGAGGTCATCATATAACCCGTGGATGACGGGACCCCTCAAGGAGAAGGTCATAGGATAGTAAAACGGAAAAGTATGACAAGTACCCCAAGAGTTCCGTTCTTATGACTTCACCAAACGGTAAGGGAAGAGGTCGCCTGGTGTAAGACAGTCTTTCACTTCTCCTTGATTTTTCGGAGAACTACGTTCACTTTCTCCTCTCACTTTTTCAACCAAATTTCGAGTTGTAAGTCTTTTGATTCTAGTACCGTAGACCAGAGTAGTGAAGTACCCTTTATCTACCCCTATGTCACCTTACACAGTCTGAAGTAAAACCCCCCGAGGTTTTAGTCATGTCTACCACTAACGTCGGTACTTTAATTTCCTGCGAATGAGGAACCTTCCTTTCAATACTGGTTGGATCTGTCGTATAAGTTTTCGTCTCTGTAATGAAACGGTTGTTTCCAGGCAGATCAGTTCCGATACCAAAAAGGTCACCAGTACATACCTACACTCTCAACCTGACACTTCTTTCGACTCGTGGCTTCTTAACTACGAAAACTTCACACCACAACCTCTTCTGAGAACTCTCAGGGAACCTGAAGTTCCTCTAGGTTGGTCAGATAAGACTTCCTCTAGTCGGGACCCCAATGAAACCTTCATGACTACGATTTCGACTTTGAGGTTATGAAACCGGTGGAGTACGTTTCTCAACTGAGCAACCCTTTCTGGGACTACGACCCTCCCTAACCCCCGTCCTTCTCTTCCCCTGCTGTCTCCTACTCTACCGACCTACCGTAGTGACTGAGCTACATATACTTAGACTCACTTGACGTCCTCAACTACTACCTGTCCCTCTGGACCGTACGACACTAAGTACCCCAACGTTTCTCAGTCTGTACTGACTCACGCACTTGACTTGACTTGATTTCTTTAATTAACACCGACGAGGAGAAACTTTTTATTAAAACGTTTGGTAGAGATCCCTTCTTATTTACCTTTACGAAAGACGGAACCTTCTTTTCGAGATTTGATGGCGGGAAGGTGGACGTTCGTCCTATCTTGGAGGTAAACCCAGTGACAGGGGAAACACCGGGTGAAGAACCAAGTTATTTCTCTTAAACAACCCTGAAGGGTCCACCAGGTCACCAATTCTGAGACGGAACGTTACGTCCCCCTTGTCCAATCTTGGGACCAGTCTCTTGATTCTACGGTACCTCATTGATTCGGGTGTACGGAGTTGATGACTCCGACGTACGGTGTTGCTCCCTCAGGTGTACGGGGTTACTTTCTAAAGTGTACTCCGTTGTTTCTGGGGTACACGGTGTTGATTCTGGTTTGTGTCGGTTTATTTATCTATATACGTATTTATAAATAAATTTTATAAATAATAACAATTAAAGTCTGACAAACAATTAGAATTGGAGGAAGAGGAAAGTCGAAATATAGTGAGTAGTAAGGGTTTAGGACTCCTAACCGTTTGGTACAGATTCAAACCTTTCTTGAGTCTATTACTCCGGTCGCAGGGGTATAGATTTCCGTGAAATACATTATTTAATGTCAGAGGGTACCCGAAGGGACCACAGAGTCGACCATTTCTTAGGTAGACGTTACGTCCTCTGGGGACAAACTAAGGGTCCAGTCCTTCTAGAGGACCTCTTCCCTATCCGATATGTGAGGTCATAAGAATCTGAAGGGATCTCCGAGTCGACCATTTTTTTTTAGACGGACGTTACGTCCTCTGGACCCAAGTTAGGGACTCAACCCCTCTAGAGGACCTTTTCCCTTGTCGATGGGTGAGGTCATAAGACCTGATATATCAAGTACCTTAACGTTTCTCACCTTGTGCTGACTTGCTGAAAGTGAATTCCAATATCCTTTAGACTCAAATTTCACTAATATAACCTTTGGTTCTATGATTTTTACTGGAGTAAAAGAAATGAATTTTTATATTATTATGAAAAATGGTCTTTCACTTTCACCTCTCACTTTTTCAACCGGATTTCGAGTTGTAAGTTTTTTGCTTCTAGTACCGTAGACCAGGGTAGTGAAGTACCCTTTATCTACTCCTTTGTCACCTTTCTCACAGTCTGAAATAAAACCCCCGAGGTTTTAGTGACGTCTACCACTGACGTCGGTACTTTAATTCTCTGCGAATGAGGAACCTTCTTTTCAACACTGGTTGGATCTATAGTATAAGTTTTCGTCTCTGTAATGAAACGGCTGATTCGAGGCAGATCAGTTCCGATACCAAAAAGGTCATCAGTACATACCTACACTCTCAACCTGACACTTCTTCCGACTCACGGTTTCTTAACTACGAAAACTTCACACCACAACCTCTTCTGAGAACTCTCAGGGAACCTGACGTTCTCTAGGTTGGTCAGGTAAGACTTCCTCTAGTCGGGACCCTAATGAAACCTTCCTTACTACGATTTCGACTTTGAGGTCATGAAACCGGTGGAGTACGCTTCTCAACTCAGTAACCTTTTCTGAGACTACGACCCTCCCTAACCCCCGTTCTCCTCTTCCCCTACTGTCTTCTACTCTACCGACCTACCGTAGTGACTGAGTTACCTGTACTTAGACTCACTTTACGCCCTCAACCACTACCTGTCCCTCCGGACCGCACGACACTAAGTACCCCAGCGTTTCTCAGCCTGTGCTGACTCACTGACTTGACTTGACTTGACTGGTCTTTTTTCTTCCCTTTTTATTTTTTCCTAACTGGTTCTTCCACCGTGGATAACGGGTTATAAGTATATGGATACCTACTCTTATGTCTCACGGACCAGAATAGATGTAAGGGTTCGTACAGATGTTTGACCCTTGTCGATACTCTCCTAAACGATTAATCACAGTACAAATGTGTAAATAACAGTTGAAATTAATGAACAAATAATCTTGTCTCCGAAGGGACAAATAATGGTAGTAATACCACACAGTCATTCTCTATTACAAAAACTTAAAGTGTTCATACACACTTAACGTGTTTAGAACGGTCGGGATCGATCCTGACAGTCACTTTTACGAGTCTCTTCTAGTAAGAGTTCCTCCGTGTCTTAGATTATAAGTGATTATTCCTCAATAGAACGGACTTTCTTGACGTTTGTAAGGGGATTCGTTCCTTAAACGTCGTTCTAGGAAGAATGAAGTCAAGTCAGCGAGTTGGTACAAGCTGAGAAACGTTTGGGTACCTGATGTCGTGCGGTCAGGAGGGACAGGTAGTGGTTAAGGGTCTCAAATGAGTCTGAGTACAGGTAACTCAGTCACTACGGTAAGTTGGTAGAGTCGGAGACAGCAGGGGAAGAGGAGGACGGAAGGTAGAAAGGTTCGTAGTCCCAGAAAAGGTCACTCAGTCAAAAAACGTAGTCAACCGGTTTCATAACCTCAAAGTCGAAGTCACGGTCAGGAAGGTTACTTATAAGTCCTGACTAAAGGAAATCCTACTTGACCAACCTAGAGGAACGTCAGGTTCCCTGAGAGTTCTCAGAAGAGGTTGTGGTGTGAAGTTTTCGTAGTTAAGAAGCCACGAGTCAAAAGTAATAACAGGTTGAGAGTGTAGGTATGTACTGATAACCTTTTTGGTATATCAGTTTTCGAAAAACTGATCTACCTGAAAAACAACCGTTTATTACAGAGACGAAAAGTTATACGATAGATCCAACCAGTATTGAAAGGAAGGTTCCTCATTCGCAGAAAATTAAAGTACCGACGTTAGTGGTAGACGTCACTAAAACCTCGGGTTTTTTTACTTCAGACTGTGCCAAAGGTGACAAAGGGGTAGACAAAGGGTACTTTACTACCCTGGTCTACGGTACTAGAGTCAAAAGACTTACAACTCGAAATTCGGTTGAAAAAGTGAGAGGAGAAAGTGAAAGTAGTTCTCCGAGAAATCGAGAAGAAGCGAGAGACGGTATTCCCACCACAGTAGACGTATAGACTCCAATAACTATAAAGAGGGCCGATAGAACTAAAGTCGAACACAAAGAAGGTCGGGTCGAAAAGAGTAGTACATGAGACGTATCTTCAATTTATTCGTCCCACTGTTATTTGTCGGAACTGTATAAGGAAAAGGATAAACCTTGGTCAGAAACAAGGTGCAGGTCAAGACTGACAACGAAGGACTGGACGTATGTCTAAAGAGTTCTCCGTCCACTCCACCAGACCATAAGGACAGAGTCTTAAAAGGTGTCAAATAACACTAGGTGTGTTAGTTTCCGAAACCGTATCAGTTATTTCGTCCTTGTCTACAAAAAGACCTTGAGAGAACGAAAAAGGTACTAGGTCGCCTACAACCGTTAGACTAGAGACCAAGGAGACGGAAAAGATTTTGGTCGAACTTGTAGACCTTCAAGTGTCAAGTACGTGACAACTTCGGACTAAACCTCTTAAAACTCGTAATGAAATGATCGTACACTCTACTCATGTTAACACGCCATCAAACTCGTAAGAAACCGTAACGGAAAGAAACCCTAACCTTACTTTTGACTGGAAAAGGTCAGGACACCGGTGACGACTCAAAAGGTTTAAACGATCGTATAACTCACGTCGTGAAAGTGTCGTAGTAGAAAGTCCTAAACTTTATCGAGTTGACCTTAAGGTAGTGGAGGCGATCGAAACAAGCACCACTACGAAGGATTCCGGGTGAACTGAAGTGTAAGGTCCTACAGACCGAGATTCACTCACTAATGTGGTAACACTAATAGACCCAGTATTTCTAGAAAAAACATGTCAAGAAGACACGTAAGAACGGTGGAGAAGAATTATAGAAGACGAAGACAATCCAGGTATGTTAAAGACAGGAAATAACTCGGGTAGAAACGTACTTTACAAGGGAACCTTAGAGATTAAAAGAACTTGTCTAGAGATCAGAAAGGGTAAGATAACAAGAGATAAAGAAACGTAACTAGGGACTCCTTCCGAAAGAATAGAGAGGAACGATAAGAAACCTTAAAACGTAAGTTTACCCATATACAAAGAAAAAGAGGAAACAAAAAGTGAAGAGAAAAGAAGTGTCGATAAACATTCCGGAGGAGTCTGTCGGTAAAACGAAGAAACGTAAAGAATAAGAACCCCTACCAGAACTAGGGACAGAGGACATGTTACAGTACTTGGAGATGGGTATCAAGTAGTCCGTGAGACAGATAGTCTAGATTAGGGAACTTAGATAAAGAGTGAAGGTGATATATTAGAATTACCTGAACTAAATCCAGTATGGACTTACCAGATCATCAAAGGGATGAAAGAAGATAAATTCAGACTTAAACCGTTATTCCTCAAGTACTAGATCGGCGTCAGTCGAGGGTTAGAACAAAAACGGTTGACATGTCTCGAAGAGGTAGAAACCGACGTTTCTTATATTAGTTAGACTAAAGCCACAACCAGTAGACCACTACAGGCACACATCTCAGAAGACAACACAACACCCTCTCTCACAAACGGTACTGGTCACGTAAGAGAACGGTTTTGACATAATCGGAAACAGGACGAAGTAAGACATGAGATTCCGGTTTAAACGGATAATGAGGTTCACAAAGAACTGAAGGATGAAAACGTAAGGAAGAGTGAATCGTGATTAGGTTCGAGGACAACTCGTTACAATCTACCAAGTAACTATACGTACAAGAATAAGGTAAGAGATGTTTCCAGACGTATCAGTTTCCATACCAAAAAGGTCATCAGTACATGCCTACACTCTCGACCTGTTATTTTTTTCCGACTCACGACTTCTTAACTACAGAAACTTGACACCACGACCTCTTCCGAGAACTCTCAGGGAACCTGCCTTTCCTCTAGGTTGGTCAGGAAGGATTTCCTTTAGTTGGAATTTAGAAGTAACCTTCTTGACTACGACTTCGACTTCGAGGTTATAAAACTGGTGGACTACACTTCTCGGCTGAGTAGCCTTTTCTGGGACTGTGACCCCTTTCTACCTTCCGTCCTCCTCTTCCCCTTTTGTCTCCTACTCTACCAACCTACCGTAGTGACTGAGTCACTTGTACTCAAACATGTTTGAGACCCTCTACCACTTCCTGTCCCTTCGGACCACACGACGTCAGGGACCCCAGCGTCTCATCCTGTGACGACTCTCTGATTTGTTGTTGTTTAAGGAAAGAGTAGTGTCGAGAGATTACATCCCTAGTCACCAGCGTAAAAGATCTATTCCTTTGGTTCTGAGCCTTTCTAGTTCGTCCAACGTGGCACCCTGTATGGATCCTAGGTCTAGGTCCGGAAAGGAGGATGTTTCAGACACGAAACAAATAAGATATATCAGTACGTATGTGTAGGTAAACAGTGGATTCACATAACCTTCTCTTCCAACTGATCCGATCAAAAAGACCTCATGTATTGATGTCCCCATATATGTTTCCCCTAACGACTTACTGTCCTGGTCCTCTCTCTCTATCAGAACTCTAATCTCTCCGTCTTCACACTGTCGTACAATTTCATCCCTCTACCACTACCCTTCTCCAACATACTAAACAACTCCTCCGAAGGGACCACCGAGTACACCATTTCTTGGGCGGACGTCACACCCTCTGCTGGACCCTGACTAGTACCCCAACCCTCTAGGCGACCTCCTCCTTTGTCGATGGGTCAGGTCATAAGAACGGACCTCTTAGGGGTACCTGTCTCCTCGGACCGCCCGATATCAGGTACCCCAGTGTTTCTCAACCTGTACTGACTCGCTGATTCGTGTCGTGTCGTAAATGAATATGTGACTTGACGTATTTAAAATTTACCTATCATTTATTTCAAGGACTTAGGTTAAGGGGACACACACACACACATACACACACACACAGATCCAAAGTGGTGGTGTTGTTCGTCAAGAGACTGTGGTCACCCGACAGACTTTTATGTGGAGTAAAGACTGTAATAGATGGACCTCTATCGTAGTTTACGGTGTCCTTTTCCCGGGTCAGGGTGTTCTGACGGAACTCTACAGTCAGTGTTCCGATCCGACAATTGGGATGAAAACTGACTGACTGATATGTAGTCTCCAAAGGTGTTGGGGGAGGATTCTAAGTTAATTAAACGATTCTAGTAAATGTCTTGAGTCCCTTTAGGTGAAAAGCAACCGAATGACTAAATAATATTTTTCCTACTATTCCCTATGTTTGGTTGTCGGTCTCTGTGTCTTCCGTTTCATACCCCCTCCCCTTCCCTCGAAGGTACGGAAGGGGTCTCCGTGTAGAGAGGGGTATAGAGATACATAATGGTTGGTTCGTCGAGACGTTTGGAACGAAAAAAAAAAAAAAAAAAAAAAACTCAAAATTTCCTTCGAAGTAATGTACCAGTACTAACAAAGTTAGGTAACCGACTACCGTAACTGAGTTGACGTTCCAAGAGAGGACGGGTCTTTAGCTCCCCACCTTGATTTTTAAGGTCGGGAGATTAGTGAACAGAAGAAGAGAACCGTTGGTCGAGGGTGGGAACCTATCCTAGGTTTTCAATGGAAAAGACTTCACAAATGCCCTTGACTTCTATTCTCTGGTTTATAATAGGACGACGGTAATAGTGAGTCTTTTAAGGTTCCCAAATACCTCAATACTCGTTCCTTCACGCCTACTACTGGTTTATAGACACTCTTTATCGAGTATAAAGTATAGAGAAGACTATCCGGTTTAAAATAGAAAGGATATTTAGTCTTGTACCGTCTATCGAATTCCCTAAAACTGTGTGAATCTAGGAGTACATTGTTGAAAGACAGTTATTGGTGTAGACTAGTCTTCCACATCTTTACTATTGATGCCGTCCCTGACGTCTATGTCAAAAAAATTGAGGTCCACTGTAAGAAATCTTGTACTATAATATCGTACGTGTACCCACAAAAGTGCAATGTAGTAGAAGAATACTAAATATCTTGGGTTCAGAGGGAATAAAACCTTCCAGACACTTAGGTCTACGAATTCCATATACTCTATGTTCCACTGTATTTGGTCCTACGCTACCCCAAAGGAACACAAATATAATTAAGGTTTTAAGGTGTAGTGTAGTGTTCGTGTCAATTTGAAAACACGATAGGGACTTCCCCTCTTAACTTGTATGTGACACTTAGGGGGTCCCCTTTCTTCCATATATTTAAGTTCCAAAATAATAACGATGTATACATAGATTTTTAGTTATAAAGATAGACAGACCGATAGCTAGATGTACACGTGTAACCGACCGGTAAATTTTGTCCGAAAAATTTTTCGGTGTAACGTAATCGCTCGAGAGACAATTTTACCCAATACGTATACATGTACCGATTTCCAATGTCTCACACCCTTAGTAACATATGACATTTGGTCCCCTCAAACATCATATTTGTGTCTAATGGAAAGGTAAACCCCGATACAAACATAAACATGTAGAGTCTACGGGTATCAGTGCACAGTGAGCTTGTTCTATTATACAATGTTTCTCCTACCCAGCCACCTCCCGAAGCAGACGTACTCTTGTTTTCGGGAGTACACCCCGGTCTACATCCCACCGGTATAGTCCCTGTGTAGGTCTCCTAGGACCCCTTAGAAGACGACTCTGGTGGAGGGGGAAACAGGGTCGGACTGAGACTCGTCCGTTGACGGGAGAGTCTTGTTAACTCTTCGTCTAAGGCAGATAATACAGTTACCGGGAGCGACACCCGAAATACTTATAAATTACTATAGTAAACGGAAGGGTCTTTTTCTCGAGTCTCTTCCGAAGAGTCAGTATCCATGTTCGTCACCCGTCGTTCCAACACCAACTGTGCCTCGTCTGACCGATCGGTGAAGGGGAGGTCCTCGTAGGGGTTTGACTTTTGGGGTTGTCTACCGAGGTCCGACTCCTACGCCGTCTCTCCCCTCTGGTACACCCACCAAAGTCTGTGACCAGTCCTCGGTACCTCTCCTGCTCCTGCACGACTAGATCGGAGTCCACTGGTACCGTACGTCACTCTCCCTTTGGTCTCTGAGTAAAAGGTGAGTGTACATTCTCACACCGAGTTTAAGTCCGATTGTCTCTCATAAGTGTCTACCATTTATTCTTACTCGGTGTATCGAGGAGAGCAGGGTTCGGTCGTAAAATGTTTGACCCTGTGACTCCGGGTCTAACATTGGTTAGAGACTTCAGTATGTCGACAAATCACCGGTTCAACGAATATATAAGGTAAAAACCTTACCAATCCAATACGACGTTATTGTTTGTCGTGGTGTAAAAGTGAAAGAATTACGTCACTTTCAAATAAACTAGGAAAGTAGTTCAATCATGGTCAGGATCACTGAGACGTCCTGTCGACGGAAGTACATCACCGAGTCTCCAGGTCCGACGAAACCAGAGTACCGTGTGTGTAGAGCTGTGTACGAGGACACTCAAGTCACTGTTTCTTTAGTCCGTGACTCCTGGTGTACGGTCGAGACTTTACACAGTAGGGTCCTCATTGAACAACGAACTTCAATGGTAGGTAACCGTTGTGATAGGTGTTTCGAGACTCGTTAACGTTTCTCTCTACCATTTATATGAAAAGGTACATAGGTCCTTCCCCTTCTCTCAGCCTTTATAACCACTGGCGACAATAATTGGTGGTATCGGTGTATTGCCGACAAACTAGAACCTGTTTAATGACTTGAGAAACTTGGAGTCAAGGGAGAAGAAGATTTACCCCTTTTATAATAGATTGGGTATTCGAACAACACATCTAATTTACTCTATTTTGTATAATTCACAAACTGTGTCACAGACTATATAATATTCATAAGTTCATTACCGTCCGTGGTAATGTATACATCGGACTATTTGTGTGCAAAACCCCGAAGGAACCACGAGTTGACCATTTCTTAGATGGACGTTACGTCCTCTAGGACCAAGTTAAGGATCCAGCCCTTCTAAGGGACCTCTTCCCTATTCGATGGGTGAGGTCATAAGAACCCGAAAGGCCACCAAGTCTGCCATTTCTTAGGTGGATGTTACGTCCTCTGGACCCAAACTAGGGACTCAACCCTTCTAGGAGACCTCTTCCTTTACCGTCGGGTGAGGTCATAAGAAGGGACCCTCTAAGGTCCCTGTATCCTAGGACCACCCGATGTCGGGCACCCTAGTGTTTCTCAACCTGTGTTGTCTCGTTGATTCGTGTCGTGTCGTGTGAAAGATGAACGAATCTGTTGTCCCATTTGTCCAACCGTCTCTGCTCCTTCTCTCTCCCTCGTATTGGGAATTTGGGGTTCCCAAAATTACTAGTCCGAAGGGTTTCATTACGAGTTGTCATGCACTTGGCACTTTAAGGTCTACAAGTTCGACCAAAATCTTTTTCGTCTCCTTGGTCTCTAGTTTAACGGTTGTAGGTGACCTAGTAGTTTTTTGGTTCTCTCAAGATCTTTTTGTAGATGAAGACGAATTACTGACGTGGTTTCGGAAACTGACACACCTACTGTTGTTTTACACCTTTTAGGCTCTCTCTACCCGTATCGTCTGGTGGACTGGACGGAGGGCTCTTTAGACATACGTCCAGTCCTTCGTTGTCAATCTTGACCTGTACCTTGTTGTCTGACCGAGGTTTATCCCTTTCCTCATGTGGTTCCAACTTGTAACAGTGGGACGAATAAATTGAATATACGTCTCATGTAGTACTCTTTGCGACCCGACCTACTTCGTGTTCGACCTTAGTTCTATCGGCCTTCTTTATAGTTATTGGAGTCTATACGTCTACTGTGGTGGGAATACCGTCTTTCGTTTCTTCTCGATTTCTCGGAGAACTACTTTCACTTTCTCCTCTCACTTTTTCAACCGAATTTTGAGTTGTAAGTCTTTTGATTCTGGTACCGTAGACCAGGGTAGTAAAGGACCGTTTATCTTCCCCTTTGTCACCTTCGTCGCTCTCTGAAATAAAACCCCCCGAAGTTTTAGTGACGTCTACCACTGACGTCGGTACTGTAATTTTCTACGAACGAGGAACCTTCTTTTCGATACTGGTTGGATTCGTCATACAATTTTTCGTTTCTGTAATGAAACGGTTGTTTCCAGGCAGATCAGTTTCGATACCGAAAAGGTCGTTAGTACATACTTACACTCTTAACCAGACATTTCTTTCGGGTCTCGACTTTTCAACTTCGAAAACTTACCACCACAACCCCTTCTGAGAACTCTCAGGGAACGTGTTCCTCTAGGTTTGTCAGGTAGGATTTCCTTTAGTCAGGACTTATAAGTAACCTTCCTACTGCGACTTCCATTTTGAGGTTATGAAACCGGTGGACTACACTTCTTGACTGAGTAACGTTTTCTGGGACTACAACCCTTTCTAACTTCCGTCCTCCTCTTCTCCTGGTGTCTCCTACTCTACAACCTACCGTAGTGACTGAGTTACCTGTACTCAAACTCGTTCGAAGCCCTCGACCACTACCTGTCCCTCCGGACGACACGACGTCAGGTACCCCAACGTTTCTCAGCTTCTACTGACTCGCTGACTTGACTTGACTTGACTTCTTTGTCCACACTCACGGATAAGAAATCCGAGTACCTTATGATCCACACTAGTTCCGTGTAGTATGGGATCACACTGGTAGACCGTACTCATTTGGAACGTGGACGGTGGACAGATAACGTCGTCCGAGGAAACCTACAAGTCTGTTGTGTGAGTCTCTGATTACTTCTAAGTTATATGTCTACACACCTACATAAGTTATATCCTAATTCCCTTGGTCACCCCTCACAACTCAATGGAAATCCGGACTCCAACGTCCCTTCTCCATCATAATACCTCGAATTTACTTACACCGTGGCACCTTCCCCTTAGTTGGTTGTCTTGGTTAGGGTCTGGTGCCGTTTCGGTCGTCCTTAGTCCTCCTCATTTGTACGTTCAGAGAGAGAGGAGGAAAGAAAAGTAGAGGACTTCAACGGTCGGTAACTGGTTTCGGTTGACCTTCTGTCTCCTGTTCCCCCGGACCCACTACACCAGGTGTCTCGGGTCGAGGTCTCGTCTCTTCAGTAGGTCTCAACCCCTGTGTGTCGTGGGGACATGGGTTCGAGAGGGAAAGAGACGTGGTAGCATCTGACGGTAAAGGAGGAGAGGGAAGGGGAAGAGACGATCAGACCGAAAGTGAAACGGTCCGACTGACTCGTAAAGGAATCCACTTTTCACGACGGACCTACCTCCATTAATTTCGGTGTCTTGAAGATAGGTGGTGTACCTTACTCGTTAAGTGTCCTCAGTCGGAACTCACAAGGATCTGCTAGGGTAACTGACGGAAGACGACGACGACGATAAATCTCAGTTTCATGTTTGTGTTAAGAACGGAGAGGTCAGACAGTCGCTCTCCCTACCCCATCACCCGTTGACCCCAAAACAAACAAAAACAAAAACGACGGATCGAAGATACGGGGAGTAGAACTACTGGTAAGGATTAAGAGAGACCCCATAATGGGCAAGAAGAGGTTAGGAGTCAGGTATAGAAATGTATCTCAATTGAGTAAGGACCGAGTCTCCATCTTGTACATTATATCCGAATTTGGTTAGTAACGTAGATTAAGAGGACGTGTGTCATCAACCAAGTCTTTACCTACACTTTATGTCAGTCTCCCTCTTTTATATCCTTCTAAAACAATCTTTATGACCTTTGTTTCTGACAACTACTGAAGGTCCGTCTTATAACATCTTCTGTAGTTCCAACTGAGAGATCACCAGTAACGTGGGACCTACGAACAGATTCGCTCCCAAAGAGTTGGAGTCGTGGTGTCTGTCAAGAGACAACACACCCGACAGTGACAAGTAACTTCTACGACTCGTCGTCGGGACGCAAGGTGGGTGAATCTACGGTCATCGTGGGGAGTGACGCAAATACTGTCGTTCTTACAGAAACCTATAACAGTTTACCGGTGACATTCTGTACAAAGGACCGACTTTTGGTGACTAGACTCATTGTACCATTAAAATAGGTTGAACAGTCTCCAACCAACTTCTTATTTACCCGTTCACCTCGTTAAGACATGGTATTTTATGTTCTTCATAAGGTCCTCTAAGATCCCCTGTAAAAGAAAAAAACTTCTTTCTCGGTTTCCTTCTCCACCAAAATGAATAAAAAGACGTGGAACGTTACAGGTGCATACTGTGAACTTTAAAGTCATCGATAATACACTGGTATTTCCGAGAAGAAGATTGTCTTTTTAACTAGGACCTTTACTCCTCGTCTTTTTTTCGAACCGAGGACTACTGTGACAACTCCGTGAATTAATCGGTTAGACCTAGAGTAACATAGAAACCTAAAGTAAAACCCACTCGACTTAAAAAAAGAATGACTAATGTGACGACGACGACGACGACGACGATTCAGCGAAGTCAGCACAGGTTGAGACACACTGGGGTCTCTGCCGTCGGTTGGTCCGAGGGGACAGGGACCCTAAGAGGTCCGTTCTTGTGACCTCACCCAACGGTAAAGGAACAGGTTACGTACTTTCACTTTTCACTTTCACTTCAGTGAGTCAGTACAGACTGGGAGTCTCTGGGGTACCTGACGTCGGAAGGTCCGAGGAGGTAGGTACCCTAAAAAGTCCGTTCTCATGACGTCACCCCCACGGTAACGGAAGAGGCTGACCAATGTGATTGAACTCAGTTTAAAGGACAACAAACGTTGATTTCAACAGAGAGAGAGAGAGAGAAAAAGACAGTATTCTGTGTCTAAAAAAAAAAGAAAATCAAGTTCAATAGAATTCACTGTACCTGAAATCTTGTTAACATACGTTCGGACCCTCGAAAGCCTACAAGAGAACACTAGTGTTTCCCTCTAAGATGGATTCTGAACTCTTTTATGTCTCTTACGTCCTGACCCTTCACCCTTTGCTTTACGTTAAATGACTGTTACCAAGTTCGTGTATTCTGTTATGTAAAAGAAACGAACCCAAATTAGGTGATCTCAACCCAAAAGGTACCTGAAGGGACCACCAGGTCACCAATTCTGAGGTACGAAGGTGACGTCCCCCGTATCCAAGCTAGCGTCCAACCCCTTGTTTCTGGGGAACACGATACCGTTTTTTATTTTATTTTATTTATCTCAACCCAAAAGATAGGGAAGATTATTTTTTGGTAGATGGACTATGTGTACTTTATTCTTATCTCAGAGGTCAGTGGAGTCTCGTTTACTCTCTATCTTCGTGAAACCTACGGTCAGGTGGGTTTAATTACGTTTGGGTAACCGACACAGACATGGTCGTTTTGTCTTATTCCGTGTTGGGTCGGAAGGGGTGGTCGGGTGGAAGGGGTTTATGTTGTTTTGTAAAGACAGATTTTATAATTCTTTTAATACTCGTAGCTTATGCCTGTGAACAGTGTCAAAGTTTAAGGTGACTGAGTAACATCTAAAACGGACCTACTATGTTTCTGAATAAACTAGTAGAACCTTCTATAACCTAAGTATTCTTCCTTTAGGTCTATGTAGGATAGAGTGAAAGAGTAAAAAGACCCTTCCTTTGACTCCGGGTCTCTTTCCTTTACTAATGGTTCCAGTGTACCAGTGACTCCGTCTCGGTTCTTATCCCCGGTGCGGAGAACTGTTAAGGTAGGGGGAAGTCAGAGGCAGTCCAGTGGATGGGTTATAACAAAAGACTTTGTCCGTCTCTGACCCCTGAACCGGACCGAAAGACCGTACCCTCTTCAGTAAGGTGGTCGTAGGTGTAGAATAATCACCGTAGGTACTCTTGTGTCCGAAGTTCTAGAAAGGCCCTGTCGACGTAGTCGTCGGGACCCTTCGGGACCCTACCCGCCCTGGGAGTGGGAGTCGACCCTGTCTACCGATCAGACCGCTCCGACCAGACCGGCGGACAAGAAGAAGTCCGTCCCGTCCTCGGTCGACCTACGACCTTCCGCCTTATGTGCCTCTGTCGTCTCACCCTTTTACCGAGGGGGTGGGGGTCACCGTCCTCCGTGACTGAGAAAGCACGGTGGTTTTTTAAGTTAGGTTTAAATTTCGACTGTGTGTCCACCTCACCCGTCCGAAGACACTAAACTACCCAAGAGGGTCCAAGACCGACGGATTTTTATAGGGGAGATGGACGGACGGATCCTGTGGGAGGGAAGAATAGTCCGGACGTTAAGGATGGCAAACTCAGCACTTCCGAAATTTACTGTTTCCTACCTCGTGATAAAGGTCGTCCAGTGACAATTTCGGTCAAAGGGTCCTCACCTTCCCTCCGGGAACGTAAACGAGGAAAATCGTGTTTCTCGATTATGACGGTCCTCGAGTCACTTCTAGGCTCACCGGATGAAATGTTAAAAACAGGTTGACTCTGTGGTCAGTGAGCTAAGTAAGTACCAAGACCCTGGTCCCGGAACTCCTTTAATCCGTCGCCCGTAATCCCTTTTATTCCGTTGCTCTAGAGGTTATTTCGTAGCAAAAGACAGAGAGAAACCGAGGGTAAACCCAACAGAGAGGTACCCCTAGACCCAGGTTCAACCTCTTGAAAAAGTGCCCGAACGACATCGGTCGTCAGCTCTCGACGGTCTCGAGACGTCCCGAGAGGTTAGTGACAACAACAAAAGGGGATTTAAGAAAGGGTGAAGTAGAACGGTGGTGAAGCGGAACCGGTTAGGTCCCCTCTTCTTAAAATTAGGATCGTAGAAGAACTCTTCATCCCCCGATTTTACCACCTCCTGTTCCGACCCTTTACCCTCTCTTAGAAGGGGACGATTAACTAAAACAGGTGGGGTAAGGTTGTCCACAGTTGGAGGGAGGAGCGAGACGGTCCCCGACCCTGGTCCCTCCCTCTAACTGTCCTTCCCAGTCTCCTTGTCAACGGCCGTCCGACCTTCCCGGACCGTCCGTCGCCTCACTAATTACTCGAAGCCAAAGTCTTCGTTTGTTGTCGGGTTCCACCCCTCCGACCATAAGTGCCCTGACTCTCAACACGATTCTTAAATGTCCAATATGGAACTTCCCCTTTGGGAGACTTAAGAATTCCTCCACGACTCACACCTCAAATGACCAATCTTAGTCCCACCATGGAACCAAACCCACCCAAGTAAGTAAGGGTAAGTAATTATTCCCCGTACACACATTCTGACCTCTTTGGTCTACTTACCTGACTACAGTCTGGTAAGACACTAACAGAAAAGACCCGTTCCGTGTACAGAGACCCCCTCCTGTCCTCCCGGACAGGAACTTTATTTCCCTATCAGAGTAACAGTTAGTAGGACCGTGCTTGAGTTAACCTACAATCGGTATTCCTATATTCCTTCTCCCTAAACATATTCCTTCGTTTTTTTTTTTTTTTTCATAAACAAGAAAGGACTTATCTTACAGAGGAGTCGACCGTGGTTTTCTGGTTCTTGCCGGGACCCTACAAAGACCACACTCATGCACAACCCGACCCCCTCCTGACGGGAAACAGTCACCTCGGCTCGACCCCGGGTCTTTCCTTTGACTAGGCTTCCTACTGGTTCCCTAAAACTATTAAGAGTCGAAAGGATTAAAGAAGGTAATTAGGGTCTGAATCTCCTTTTAGAGGAATTCCAAATGTCGGGCTAGAGTCACTACGACATCACCGACTCTCCTCTCCGACTATGGACACACCCTGGGTCGTCGTCTCGTCTCTCGTAGAGGAGAGAACTCCAGTGTCTACATGTCTCTTGACCACCGTCGGCATCCGTCACCGCGACCGTAATCGTCAGTGAGTCAGTACAGGCTGAGAAGAGCTCGGGTACCTTCCGCCATGGGTCAACCTTATAGTACCTCCGACGTCGTCACAGGAATCCCTATTCCGGCTTTCTTTATTGGAGTGCCGGAAAAAGGACCTGAACCCATTCTGGCATGAGATCCTTTGAAAGGTTTTACTAAACTCCCAGGTTCTCCCGACCCCAGAGCCAACTCCAGTCAGTGACATTAACTCCGTGTCTGTACAGGGTTCCTCGGGTCGTAACACAATCAAAGGTCCCTGTGTCCCTACTTAGTCTGTTCTTAGAAAGGTAATCCTGGAGGAGAGATTCACTGACGTGGGGTAGAGAGGTCCACAGACCTCGGTCTCCTGGGACCCACCCTTTCCAGTAAGACTTAGAGGGCGAGTCTCCCTGGTGAACCAAAGGAAACGTAACAGGCACAACGTCCTAGTACCTGTTACTAAGTTGAAATTCTTGGTGCCCGAATATTCTAGACATTCTTTTCAACCTCTCAAAGGACCTCTGTAGATTTACCGTCCTAGACCACCCCTTCTTCCGTAGATTTAGACAGGGAACTATTTCCCCACGAAAGGTGTTCAACTATCCCTCATAGCGAGAGTGAGGTTCGGTCTCCTTTCCTCCATTCAGGACTCCGGTTCACACGTCCGAGTCTGTTTTCCTAAGTTTAGGATAATACACGGTGCACGAGTCAGGATAGACTGAGAAACGCTGGGGTACCTGATATCGAGCGGTCGGAGGAGACGGGTACCTTAAGAGGTCCGTTCTTATGACCTCACTCAGTGGTGGTGGTCCCGTAGAAGGGTTGGGTCCTTAGTTTGGGTGTAGAGGACACAGAGAACGTGACGTCCCCCCAAGAAATACGTGGCTCGGTGACCCCTTCGGGGTGTGTGTGTGCCTAAGTCCAGGATCGAGATGGAGACATTAGTACCTCTACAATAACTTAGAGATCTTCGGAGGTAAAGAAGTAGACATTTTACCCCCGTCATTGCCGTCGATGAGTGTCCCTCAGACAACTCTTAGTTTACTCCTTTTAGACACAGTTCCCGAATCACGAGACATACCGTGTAATTTTGACGAGACACCTAAAGTTAATAAAATTTTTTCCACAAAAAAAAAAAAAGAGTTTTACACGACCTCAACCCTAATAAACGGAAAAAAAAAAAGACGAAGTTTCATGTACAGTCGACATTTGGAACGACGAAAATTATAGTAGTCAGTAATGGTTAACTACTCTTATGAGAACAACTTCGAGAACCGAGAAGGTAAAAGACCATTAAAGTCATGAAAAAAGACATGGAGTGTCGAAGACAATACCATGGAATCCGTTCTCCATTACAAGGCCAATGGATGACAACACATTGTTTGACGTGACGTTAAATCACGGAATTTTGTTGACATGCACAAAATAGAGTACTCAAATATCCAGTTCTTGAATCCGTCCTCAACTGGCCCACTAAGAAGGTAAGGTAAATCACAACGGTCTCCATTGACCAACTATGGACCAGACACAACCACGTTAGCCGATCTTAAGACCCGA
Organism: Capra ibex; assembly: GCA_006410555.1. Lineage (NCBI taxonomy): Eukaryota > Metazoa > Chordata > Mammalia > Artiodactyla > Bovidae > Capra > Capra ibex. Next base: position 28,676,396 of record SJYO01016970.1, on the reverse strand, counting down.
CTCGACCCTACCAGTTCACAAGTGTGCATTGGAGAGGACATACCACCGAATTCCATTAGTCTAAAGAATGTTGCTCTGAGTTCTAAGGTAATAGGACATATCGCTCTCATGTTGGATCGAAGTCTTAAAGATCCTATAATCAAGATGGTGTAAGACAACCCATTAGTTCAGTGATTTCGGTCTAAGTTCTTCTCCTCTTAATCTAAGGTGGAGAGTTTTCATTCTCGTCGTTCCTTAAACGTCAGTATAACTTAGATGGTCTCCATTACTTTCGTATGTCTAGTTATAAACATTACATTTTTATGGTTGGTGATCCCTTTTTTTATTTTTTATATGTACTAGCAAATAGGGGAGATACTTACCTCTTTGAGAGATTCGTATTCTCTTGACTTTCTTTGGTCTTTCCTTTTAATCTCAAGTTTAAAGACATAAAGTTTTCGTAACATCCCAAAGGGACTACCAGGTCACCGATTCTTAGGTGGACGGCTACGTCCCCTGTGTCCAAGCTAGGGACCAGTCCCTTCTAGGGTTTACGACGTCCCGTCGATTGGGCCACGTCGTGTCGGTGACTCGGACGTACGACGTCGGCGATTTCGGGTACGCGGATCTCGAGCGCGAGGTGTTGTTGTCTTCGGTGGTGTTACTCCTCGGGCACGTGGTGTGATCTCTTGTGGGGGTGAACGACGTTGATCGCTTTCGGACGAGAGTCGGTTTCATTTAGTTGTGTAGAAAATATTTTCGAAACATTTGTTTTACTTTTTGTCTTCGGTGTTTTTATCGATGGTATGTGTTATCTAATTATAGTGATTCCACCTTTTAATTATGTTTAGTTATTCTTTTTCTTCAGGTTGTCTTTTAATTCCTTCGTTTACTTACCTGTTAAGGAGGGTTATTCTTTACGTATACTGATGACTTAAGCTCGTATTTTTAAGTTAGAGTGAGGTTTTTATCTGTAATTTGGTGACAGTCCATAAAACATTTGAGGAACTGAAACAGACTGGTTTTTATAAGAGGAACTATGATCGTTTCTCAACCCTCTATCAGTAAGTGTTGTTTGGAGGACCTTTAGTCGAATTATTATTTAGAGTTTAAGAATAGTTTACGGTATGAGAACCTTTCGATAAAGATGAAGGTCTTTAAATAGGATTTCTTTATTAAAAGTCGTACGTGTTTCTAGATCTCTACTTATATGAGTGACGTCATAATATGTTCTATTGTGTTTTAACTTTCTTTAGATTATTATTCTCTAACGAATTTATGTAAAGTCATAAAAGTGTATCGTATTACAACACGTTGGTAATTTTTTATTCCATTTCATACTATAGTTATACTCCTTAAAAAGTGTTAAATAACAATTCCCTTTAGATACGACATACTAAGGTAAAAACGTGTTTATTTTATAAATGTGTCTTTTGTTACAACCAGACCGTATATATAGTAACGAAGGTGATGAGTCTCGGTGAATTTCCATGTTTAGATGATAATTGTGCAAGTACACTGAGAATACCCAACTTAACATAAAGGGAGGGGGTGGTTTCGAAAACCTCGGGATCATCAACATGGACACTTACACTGTAGTAAATCTTCATCCCTAAAACGTCTAGTTTAATTCTAGTAAACTCCACCAAACTGTAGGTCATCCTGCAACAGGAATATTTTCTTCTTTAAACCTGTATTTGTATACGTGTGTCTCTCTTGTGACACTTTTACTTCCGACTCTAATACCACTCCGTCGTCTTGGGGTTTTTGGGGTTTCTAAGGTCGTTTGGTGGTCTTAGATCCCTTCTTCGTGTCGGAAGCCTTTCTGAGTTAGTACGTCTGTGGACCTAGAGTCTGAAGACCGGAGGTCCTGGGTACTCTGTTACCTAAAGACAACAACTCTGTGGGTCAGGTGCCACAAAACAATACTTTCGGGATTGTTTGAGTATGTCGACACGCTGGGACAGATGGCCTAGTCTGACGGACCCGATTCGACCGTGTGAGTCTCAGTAGAACCTTAAACCTTAACTCTGTCACTTTCTTCCTCGTCCCTCTGACTGGTTAGGACCTCCGAGGTCCCGTCTGTCGTCCCGGATTCCTCACTCGTTTCCCTTTGCGAGAAGTCTCTGTCGTCTAACCTCGTCTACCTCTCTACTTCGGCTCTACGGTACTCACGTCCCAGGGTTTTGGGGTACCTCGGTCTTTCTCGTCGAAGTCACAGACGACCTTACAACAAGGGAACTCCGGGTCTCTAAGAAACACGGAACGTCCCGAGGGACCCCGGGGCGGCGGAGACTATTGTAAGGACTCAAGTCCAGTCGGCCTCACCTAAAGACAAGGAGTGTAGAGGTTCCCGCAACTACTCTCGTGTGTCCTTCCTCAGTGTCGTTTATAGTCATGACAAATAAAGGTCTACGACGAGGAATAAAGTAGGGTTTTCAAATAGTGTTAAAGATTAAAAAGATGTTCATTGGATATATGAAAGATAAAAAAAAATCCGATTGATCTTATTAAATAATTAACAAGTAAATGTCTATCAATAACTCTCAAAATATACACGACCCGTAACTTGGGATTCTTACGTTACTTGTTTGGGTGTTTTAGGAACAGGAGTACCTCGATTTCTATTTCTTCTACGTATTTATTTTATATGTTATACAATTTGTGACTATTCCCTATTACTCTGTTATTTCGCTTTCTCCCTCTACCTTAACAGTCCACGCCACCTCTCAAAATTAAAATTCGTGTCACTAGTCCCTCCTAAAACGACTCGGTTCTGTACCCCCGCCAGTCTCTCGTTCAGTTGACTCACAGACCCTCTTTTCACGAAGTCCGTCCTTTCAGGTGTTCACATCTCATAGACGCCATACTCACGCCGACCTTTCAAGGTCCTTTTAATCCTACCGGTCACATAGACTTCATCGTACTTTCTCTCCCTCTTCTGACCCTCTACTCCAGATTCCATATTAACCTTTCTCAGTCCGTACGGTAAACACCAGGACACCCAGTACCACTCCTCAAACTCACAAAACCTAATAAAGAGTTAGTCCAACGTTGTTTAATAGAGTTCTGTGTCACCGAACCCGAAGGGAACACCGAGTCACCATTTCTTAGACGGACGGTTACGTTCTCTACACCCGAACTAAGGACTAGACCCTTCTAGGGTGTCCGACGTCTCTTTGATTCGGATACGTGGTGTTGATAATTGTGACGCGGACTCACGATGTTCTAATGACTTCAGGGGTGCGAGATCTCGGGTACAAGACGTCGTTCTCGTCGGCGGTGTTACTCGTCGAACACGTGACGTTGACCCTTCATCGGGGACACCTTTAGGACGTGCCGTTGTTTCTGAGTCGTGTCGGTTTTAATTTATTTATTTGTAATTTTCTTTTTTTTTCTGTGGCACCGAATTTTCTTGTCGTGTGAAATCATCGAGTATCAAAGTCACCAAGTCCGACCTGTGACGTTGGTTCTATAGTCGATCCCGACATAAGTGGACTCTCGAACTCTCCTCGACCTTACAGGTGACAGTTCCATCGGCTAAATGTGTGGACCCTTCAACCTCGACTGACCGTCGTCCTCCAGAATCGACGTGGTGGACTCACAGAGGTACTGTACCTCTGGTCAGGTCGAGACGTCACTTACTGGGTTCTCTCTTGTTCCACTTCTGGAGTTTCAGAAAATACCGGACCGGAATCCTCAGTGTAAGGTACATGTTATAGAACGTTATAGAATGACCAATGTGTTCAGTCCGGATAAGTTATGTCTCCCGAGATTTGTTCTTCCTCTTGTAATCCGGGGTTCGTAGTAACCCACGGGTAACCATTCGACCGATGGTCAATAAGATAAATTTACAATGAAAGGTTATTTACGTGTCTGTTCACTAAACGTTGCAAGTTGACGTAGAAAGAAACGGCCCAAACAGATTTATATTGGTGTGACTTCTTAGTTTATTAAGATGTCAAGACTGAAGGCTCCTGGATTAGATACTATCAGTTAGAAATTAGACATTTAGGAGAGGACTATACGATAAACAGAGGTCCTATTTTTTTTTAGAATGATTCTACGAAATCAACATTTATCGTCCGTAGCTGAAATCGACCGAAATCGTGTTTCTTTACCTTAAACCCCCTTCCTCAGCTACCACAGAGTATCTTTACTACCCTCTTGAGTCGACGGTTTGGGTTTCCTCCTGACCCGAAGGAACCACCGAGTCTGTCATTTCTTAGGTGGACGTTACGTCCTCTGGGTCCAAGTTAGGGACCCAGCCCTTCTAGGGGACCTCTTCCTTAACCGATGGGTGAGGTCATAAGAACGGACCTCTTAAGGTACCTGTCTCCTCTAACCGTCCGATTCAACGTTTCTCAGCCTGTGTTGACTTGATGGTCATGAAGTGAAAAGTGAAAGTCTCTTCCTGCCCTTTGTTTCGCCAAGACCTCTGGACTCGCGGACTTCGGATCCCCAGAAGAGACCCTCGTGACAATTACGCTTTCGACGGTCTGGGATCTCAAGGTCAAGGTCTACAGTTCAAGAACACTTTCTCGTAGACTGACACTTTACCTCGTCCTGAGGTACTAAGAACAGGGGGTGGGGTGTGTGTGTGTGTCCCGGTGGTGCAGAAGACGGACGAAAAACGGACACCTTTCGAAGTCAGTTCCTTATGCAAATTAGTCTCTTCACTCTTGACGACTTTGTTTTCTTTTCTCAGATTCCTTTGATTTGTTATTATTACATCAGTAATTCGTATCAGTTCGTGGAAATAAAGAAAGAGTTCCCGACATCTATTATAAGACTCGGTATCGGACACTCGGCAGAATGTCTATGGCTTTGTAGTTTATCTCTTCCATTGACGAACTACTGGTCTGATAAGGGTCCTGAACTCGACGGTGTTAAGGCTCTTCACTAGCGTTTCTTTGCCCTTGGTCACGTAGGTCCTTGACTTCTAATTAACATGGATTTTGTTAGTTCTACTACGATCAGCCTGGTGACTACTGGTCAACTTCTGTTAACAATCTCTACTGACACGACAAAGACGCACATCGGGGGAGATGGTTGCGGGCTGAGACAGATATTTACGACAGTGGGGGCGAACAACCTTCACCCGTCAGACGGAAGCCTGTCTACAGACGGTGGGAGGGAAGAGATGGTGACGGTCAACGGTCGTAGACTTTACTTCGTTTGAAAGGAAAGGTGGTTGGACAGGACAAATGACCGAAAATTCGTCGTCTCGTCGGTCTGGGCGATGAGTATAGAAAAGTCATTGTTAACCCAACTAACTCACACGGGGTGGAGGTCGATCTGGATACTGCACCTAACCCCCGTCCCCTTGTCCCTTCGTCGAACACTATGTTTGAGATGGACCTTCTAAGTGGAACTTATAATACACCTCCTACAAGGGTTTCTTGTCACTCAGAAACGCTCAATTCGTCAGTGGCATCCTTAATAAAAGATATTTCGAGTGTCTGTATGACATAAGTCTACCAGTGGTGACTTTAAAGGAAAAACCGTAAAAATGTAGACAGGCACAAAAATGTGTTTTAATAAAATAATAGTATGATTTGTTTTACTTTTTAAGAAAGTAGAACAAATTATAGGTCGAGTTTTAAAGAACAGAGTTCCACAAAAAAATGTAATTTGAAAGAACAGAGTCCACAAAACTATGTATTTTAAAGAACAGTAAGTTAAAAAAGAAAAATACAAATTAAACTAAGTGTAAAACCAAAAATCGGATCGTATCCTAACGCAGGGATCCCCCCGTGAAACCTTTTTACACTTCACTAAACCAAACAGGGTCACTACCCATCTCCAGGGAGAGGACAGTTTCTGTCGGACCCTGGGGTCGTCGAACTAGAAAGCGTTTAACTCGTCGTTAGAAACGTACCGAGTGGGATACGAGGTGTGTTGAAAGTTTACAGGGTGATCTATAAATGTCTCGACCTTTGAGTGAAGATTAGTAGACTCGAAATCTTGCATCGAAGTAAAATATACATTTTTCTTCCTGAAAGATTTTCCCGAAAATTATATGTGATTCATATAGGGTTCTTACCTTGGTGATGCGTTTAGTGTCCTTCTGACATAAGCTATGAAACAAGTCCCGAAATAGTCCTCGACAAGTGGTCAAACCTTGCAGAGTAGTGACTGTCATTTTCGACACGCACCATTAACTCAGAAGATATAGGGACATACTCAGAAGTAAGCATCGACAGTGTAACCCCCGCTATAATGAAACTCCTTGAACGTAGATAAAGTACTGCAACAGATCGCATCAGGAGAAGACTCGACGATGGATAACTTTATTAGGGGATTCAAGATAAAGATTGGAGAAATTTGAGCTTCAGAGAGGGTCGGGAGAAGAATAGTACGAGTTTGGTCTGTACCTTCCGAGGCTGACGTACACAGAGTTCTATTTCGGACTGTAGGTCCAAACCTCCCTGGTCCTAGTCCTACGACTACGACCCTTTCTAACTTCCGCTCTCCTCTTCCCCTGCTGTCTCCTACTCTACCAACCTACCGTAGTGACTGAGCGACCTGCACTCAAACTCATTTGAGACCCTCAACCACTACCTGTCCCTCCGGACTGCACGACGTCAGATACTCCAGTGTTTCTCAACCTGCACTGACTCACTGACTTGACTTGACTCCTCGCTCTCCCCCCCCGTACCTAAAGGACTCGAGGGAAAGTTCCCTCTCCTGGCCCCTCACGGAGACACCTAGTGTTGTCTTTCCTCTACTCGACTCCGACCGAATGGTCTCCTTTTAGAAGCACAGAGTGAGGACGGTGGTGCCGACGACGGTGGTGGTAGTTGTAAGTGGAAGTTTTGTGTCGAGGAGTAAATGTCCGAAGTCTAAGTGGAACGTAAAGAACTCGTGACGGTGATCCGGTCGGTAGTACCATGGTCCGCAGGGTCTCGTGACTCCACCCACAATGACGGGGTCAAAATGGACATTCCTTTTCCTCCTACTCAAAGATGTCGTTTCTTACCTTTAGGAGGACTTTGGTAGAGGGACGAAGGTCTTTCCGAACCTACCAGGAAGGGTGCAAGGTACGGGAAAACAGGGAAAGATGGGGCCACTTCCGACCCTCCTCTTCCCCCGCCCTCCTCAGGACCGGTCTACCGTCCCATAATTTAGTCTACTGAGACTAACTTATTAAACAACGAGAAGAGAATTAATTTTCCGAAAAGGGATTTACTGAACGACTAGGGTGTTCCGTCATATGTGACCAACCCGTTCTTAACCCCTGTTGTTCCCTCTAAATCTGACTCTCCCCTTTAACACTTTTTCTCCACGGGTTGTCCATCTTCTCCGCGATGAGTACGACCCCCCGTCAAAACCCCTGAGGGAGAGAGAAGTGCAGACTTTACACAAACTAGATTACTGTCTCCGAACCCCTTGACCAAGAAGAGACCCAAACAGACCTTCGACGGAGTTGGCAGTCAAGTCAAGTCAGCGAGTCAGCACAGGCTGAGACGCTGGGGTACTTAGCGTCGTGCGGTCCGGAGGGACAGGTAGTGGTTGAGGGTCTCAAGTGAGTCTGAGGGCAGGTAGCTCAGTCACTACGGTAGGTCGGTAGAGTAGAAGACAGCAGGGGAAGAGGAGGACGGGGGTTAGGGAGGGTCGTAGTGTCAGAAAAGGTTACTCAGTTGAGGTATCCTGAGAACTTAAAGACTCTAGTTGTACATTCTAAGTAAAATGATTGTGTGTCGAACTGTGAGTCAAAGGGGTTACACGGCAGCCCGACACCCTTCACCAATCTCCTGTGAACCCCCAAAACGTATATATTACAATAAATATGCGAACTATGTGACCTTTCCACCATTCCACCACCCCTCCCTCCCTACTGACCCCCGAGGACAACAAGGTTCGTAACAGTGCTAGACGTCAACGTTAGTTTACCGTATTAAATTATTCGAGAGATAAAGGAGACATGTTAATGTCACATATTCAGAGACACTGCTTTTAGACGAAGTGTCGTTAATAGTATGTCTTCGTATAAAAGTTTCGAAGTTTACATTAATCTTACACAATAACTATGGTAACTCGATTTCTAAATTTGAAACTCAAATAAGCACTCCCTAGCCAAGACACTTATAGCTGTGAGACGGGGAAGTTGACGTCAACCCTCAATCCACCTCTCCGGTTTAAGTCAGTCCGGTGCATTGTGTGGGATGACTCCGTGAGGGGGTTTCTCGAACAGTAAATCCTCTTGTAGGACAGTTAGATATTGAGAAAGAGAATTTGTAGTAAAGGAAATTAATTGGTTTAAAAGGAGTCGTCAAAAGCAAACCAAAACTATACCCGTTAAAAATTTCAGAAATAACTTGAACAATGTTATAACGAAGGCAAAATACAAAAGTAAAACGCCAGTGTTCTGCACCCTAGAAACGAAAGGGTGCGCACACACGGTTCAAGCTGAGAAACGTTGGGATACATGACCTCGGGTGGTCCGAGGAGACAGGTTGGGAGTGGGGGACGAAACCTTCCGTTTGAATTTTGGTGATCTGGAGGTCCTTTCAGGGAAGGAGTCGTAAACACTAAAGTAGTCCAACCTAGTAGGAGTCTCGACGGTAAAAAGGGATCAATAAAGACCCGTAGGCTAAGGATGAACAGGAAACTTTCGGTCAAGTCCGTGGCGAAGGAGTGAAGGTGAGGGTACAGGGCACCCGGGAGACGTGGGTGGAAGGGAGGTCTGTCGTTACTAGAAAGGCGAATAGGAGTGTCGGTACGTAAGAAAAGTGTGTGTAGAGGGTAGAAGGGGACCTGATCTTCGAGGACCTCCGTCTGTAAAAAAAAAATTACAAAGAGAAGGTTAGTACCCCGAAAGGGTCACCGGGTCCCCACTTCTTAGGAGGGTGGTACAGCCTCTGTACCTAAACTAGGGACCCAGTCCTTCTAGGGGACCTCTTCCTTTACCGTTGGGTGAGGTCGTAAGAACGGACCCTTTAGGGTCCCTGTCTCCTCGGACCGCCCGATGTCTTGTACCCCAGTGCTTCTCAGTCTATCCTGAATCCCGGATTTGTTGTTGTTTTTATCAAAGTTAGTACCTGTTGACCGTAGAACGTCCGTTTATTATTTCTTGTCTACGAAGAATGAAACAAAGTAGGTAAGCGATAATACAATAGTCATGGTGGTGGTAAAAGTAATATCATCGAAACACCTTGTAAAATTCGAAATTGAGATCTTATTATCGAATGTAGATAATCGAATGCAGTGAAGGATACAAGGTCCCCTATCCGATTCACGAAATATACTAGACTAAATTAGGATTTTCATTCAGAGACCTTACCTGAGTTAAAAAGGTAAAATATTTCCTCCTTCGGTTTTATCCTTCTTTCATTGAATGAAGTTTTGTTTACGTTTCTAGTTTCACGTCTGACTGTACAAGTCGGACAATGGAAAATATCTTTTTCCTTGTTCCCAATTTATACAAAAATGAATGTATCCACCGCGATCGCCATTTCTTAGACGGACGGTTACATCCTCTGTATTCTCTGCGTCCAAGCTAGGGACCCAATCTAGGGACCCACCCCTTCTTGGTGACCTCCTCCCGCACCGTTGAGTGAGGTCATAAGAACGGACCTCTTAGGGTACCTGTCTCCTCGGACCGCCCGATGTCAAGTATTTCAGTGTTTCTCAGCCTGTGTTGACTTCGCTCAATCGTGTGTGGATTTTATATGGGTCTTTATATACGTGATTACATTATTGGTTATAACTGACAACCCGTCCCTCCGATTTTCGGTCTCCACGTTCGTCTCCGTCTAAGTTCAGAACCTCCGTGACTTTGAGTATGTCAAACTAGTCCTGTCGAAAATTTCTTTTTTATTACATTTTACTTATCTCTTAGTCCATGGATTGTCTCGGAATCTTCTCTGGGTTCGTTGCTCCATGGACTTCGACTTTGAGCACATCGAAGTACAATTTAGACGAAGGTCGACCTTTTTTCGTAAAGTGACATACACGAGAATGTACACGTATCTTAAACTTAGTACTCTTACATAACGAATAAGTTTTTTATATAACGAAAATTAATTATAAAATTTTATGATAGAGAGGTTGTCTATCGTACTTTGTCCTGAAGATTTAACGAGTTTGTCGTTTAGTGACAAAAGTAAACAACTGTCTCTTCCTCCAAGGACATCATTCGATCTCTCCTGCGACTCTTCTTCGAGACCTTAAAGGACAAATTTACCTTTGTCCCATAGTCTTCCAACCCTTAAATGGGGGTAGTAAACTTTTATCTCTGAGGCCCGGACTCAGATTTTGCGAACTCATACACTATGAATGGTCTGATGTGTTGTGAACGACGTGTTTATCCCAATTCCTCTTTCAGGGACGAGAAAGTCATCGAATGTTCTCGTTTTATTTTTGAGTTTAGTATTACTCGACTAACGAGTCTCTTTCCAACTAAAGGACCTTTGCCCGACATCCGGATTCCTCCACTCACCTGACCTACGATTACGAGAAAGGGTTTACCTAGACTACCGGGCACCAAACGATAATCACATCGGTCCTCTTCCTCCAGGAAATGACATTTGATGGATCTTTCGTAAGCAAAAGAATTGGTGAGTTAATCCTATTAAATGGGAGCACTATATACCCTGACAAGGACGAGACACTAAATCAGACTCGTACGGAGGAAGATTACGTCTACCTTTATCGAGACAAACGTCGTCTACCGGTTGGACGTAGGAGCGGTGGGATTACGGAATGGGACGTCGAACGTCGGACCGAGACGCCTTCCCTAACTAGTGTTCGGGGGTCCAGTTGTCCTTGTATTTTACCGATCGTCGAGGGAGGTAGAGAGAGAGAGAGGGTATCTATCTTTTTTGACGTGAACGTCTCTTAAACCTTACCTGTGATTCCTCTTAGCAGACAGTCCATTTTTTACACTTTATGACCTCAGTCCCATCCTTCCTCTCCACACAAAAGGTCTAGGTCTCCTTTAGGTGTGAAACCTACCAATAAATGTACGACAGAATCAATGTCACCTTTGTCGTACGTCGGGAGTCCCGGTGAATTTAACTGGGGATGAAAACTTTAAGGAATAACTAACTTTCTGGAAAACAAACACACTACAAAGTAAACTTAGTCCTCACCTAGGGGAAAGAAAAAGATAACTTCCCTCCCTTCCGTTAATTACCGACGTCTTCATTTTTAGTTTGGTTATACTCACCCTTCCCTGAAGGGACACCAGGCCACCTATTCTGAGACACGAGGGTTACGTCCCCCGAACTCAAGTCAGGGCCCGGTCCCTTGATCTAGGGTCTACGACGTTGAGTTCCAGGGTACACGACTTTGATTCTGGACCGTCTTGTCTCGGTTTATTTTTTTATAACGAAATTTCGTTCGTCCCTTTTCGATCTCCTCCCTTTATATTTGACAATCCGAGTGTCAGAAACCGTTGACTTTTGGTCCTCTTTAAGTACTGTATGTTGTTTGATGATTTTTACAAAACAAAAAAAAAAGGTACTACACTCGTCCGACCTATACCCCAATCTCTTTGTCTCCACCCCTTTCCCTTCTTATTTTCCATTATTTACATTATGACATGTTATGTTTTTTCTTTCTGTATCATTCTCTGCTTCGTATTTGTCTCTTTTCACTTTCAGCGAGTCAGTGCAGGTCGAGAAACGCTGGGGTACCTTAAGAGGTCCGGTCTTGTGACCTCACCCATCGACAAGGGAAGAGGTCCCCTAGAAGGGTTGGGTCCCTAGTTTGGGTCCAGAAGACGTAACGTCCGGTTAAGAAATGGTCGACTCGGTGGTCCTTCGTTCTCAGGTCTGTCTCACTACCCTTGTCATTGTGTCCGACCCTAGTACCTGATAATAAGCGGGGGAGCACCGGAAGTCCCTATAACGTGGGACGTCACTGAGTTCCCCGAAGGGACCACCGAGTCTACCATTTCGCAGACGGACGTTACGTCCTCCAAGCTAAGGACCCAGCCCTTCTAGGGGACCTCTTCCTTTACCGTTAGGTGAGGTCGTGAGAACGGACCTTTTAGAGTACCTGTCTCCTCGGACTATCCGATGTCAAATACCCCAGCGTTTCTCAGCCTGTGCTGACTCACTGAAGTAAAAGTTACTGAGGATTAGGCTTTCTGAGACTACGACCCTTTCTAACTCCTGTTCTTCTCTTCCGCCGCTGACTCCTATTCTACCAACCTACCGTAGTGACTGAGTTACCTGTACTCAAACGCGTTTGGGTCCTTCTGTCACTTCCTGTCCCTTTGGACCGCACGACGTCGGGTACCCCAGGGTTACTCATCCTGTGTTGAGTCGTTAACTTGTTGTTTTGTTTTGTGTTTAACACGCGATGGTAGACCCGTTAAAGGGTACCCCACCTAATAGATGACACATAGTTTGCATCTTATGACTGGGTTCAGACTTCCAAGAAGGGAACAACATCGTGGATGCCTCGTCGTTCATATTCTTCATCCTCCTATTCTTTATCCTCCGTCCTGTAGACTCCAGTTCAAACCCGAGGTTACTATAGATATAGGAGCTTATTCGATAAATAGAGGCGAAACGGAGGTATAAGGAAATTAGTAGTACTTTCTTGTCTTAAAAAGGTTAAGTATAAAGACATTTCTTCGAGGGATCACATGTCTTTTTGTGTCGTCACGCATTCTTTCAAGACAAATGAAGGGGTCGAAAGACTCGTTGAAGTCCAGGTAGCGGTGGTCACCCTCCACTCGTTGCCCACAGAGAGACGTGCGACACACGACCGGAGCCTGTCAGTCCGAGGGACTCTTCTCCTGCACCATAACCTCAGAAGGAGGTGGTAGAAAACTTGTAATGGCAGAGCGGTCCGGTGGTACGAGAGACCAGACCTGAGGAAAGATGTACCGAAGGGTTTTCCGGAAGGACAACCGTGAGAGGGGAAGGAGGTCCCTATAGAGGTGACTCGTCGTTCTCGTTAGAAGGATTCTGTGGTTTAGTGTGATAAGGTCCCACTTAGGAAGGTCACCCAGGGGTGCCGAGGGATTTGCTTTAGGTTTGTAAGTAAGTCCTAGGACCATAATAAACGGGATGCCCGGAGAGGCCGGAGGGACACACGGGGGACGGAAGGGAGGGTGACAGGACGTCGGTGTGAACGAAAGAAAATCGAGGTGACTGTACGGGTCGAGAAAGAACAGACCCAGGGAACCCGAGTCCTGGGAGGAGGGAGGTTATAAAAGTACTGACGGAGGGGAATAGGAGACGAGAGTCGAAGTTACGGAGGGAAACTCCTCCGCAAAGGACTAGTCACACTTGATCAAGGAAGGTAGAAAGGAACCCTGGAGACAAATCCAAAAAGTTTCTGAATAATAAATCAAACAAAGGAAAAACACACATACACAGACGGAGGGGTTGGTCTGACATTCAAAATTCTTCTTTCCTACCGTAGAGACCCAAAAATAACTGACACCGTTGGGGTCCCGGAAACGTGTCGTCCAGGAACTTAACAACGATTTACTTATATACTTACCTACCTACGTATTTTGCCTCAAACACTAAAACCTCTTTGTTTTTTCATTTTAAAGTGTTCAAATTCCTTTGACGTTGTCCTATAACCCACCCCCCACGAAAACCGTTTCAGCAACGTTGTCTTTACACGGTCTAAACTCCCTCACCGAACACTTAATTAGTGTCGGTGATTCTGAGTTCACACAACGAGTCAGTACAGGCTGAGAAACGTCGGGGTGGCTGACATCGGACAGTCCAAGGAGACAGGTACTACAAAAGGTCCGCTCTTATTATTAAAGAGTAGAAATACTCTTTAATTCTAGGAACCTCTTGTAAGTGTGGATTGACACCTTACGTGTCACATCTTTACTATGACTCAAAGACAGAAATATGTAAATCTCGAAACCGTCCCGTCCCTCCAACCCCCCCCGCCTACTCTCCTCCCTCCTTTTGAGTTGACAGTCTGAGTTTCGTTAATTCAGGTAGTCTTACCTTGTTGACGATTCCTTCCACTTAAAGAACCGAATATTTGGAAGTGTACCGAGGAGACACGAAACCTATACGTTTATGGAAGTGAATGACCGTCGTGAGCTCCACCCTTGTCGGAGGAATAGGTGGGGTTTCAGAACGTAGACGAGGGTTTAGAATAGTGTCACGAGATCCACATTAATTGAACTCACTACCGTTCGGGAACTCCACGGACAGTTTTTAAGGGAAGGGTTTCCTGACAGTGATCCCCTAGTCTTTGTCTCTTCCCCCTTCGGGTCACGGACGTAGCGATCGTACATTCGAGGTCCCTTTCCCGACGTCATCCATGGGTTTGTACGAACGTTCCCGTTCGTACGTTGTCGATAAACATACAAATTGATCACAGTCTTTTTCAGGACACCACCCTGACTACAAGGGGTAAGGTCGGGACGGAGACGGACCAGGAACGACAGTCCGTGTCGATTTAGGAGACCCACACAAAAATGTTGTGTGTTTCCACGACAGACTTGGACGTCGACCAGACCGGAGACAGAGGAGTAAACATCTTGCCCTATCAGATCAAAGTCGAAATTTTAAGGTGCAGTTACATAAACACTTAACACATAGATGTGATAGTTACGTATAACCAAGTGACGAGTGTCTATGTTTTCCCCACCTGACAAAAATACCAAACAATCTGTTCTCTAGTCTCTTCCGTTACCGTGGGGTGAGGTCATGAGAACGGACCTTTTAGGGTACCTGCTTCCTCGGACCACCCGACGTCAGGTACCCCAGCGATTCTCAACGTGTGCTGACTCGCCGAAGTGAAAGTGAAAAGTGAAAGTACGTAACCTGTTCCTTTACCGTTGGGTGAGGTCACAAGAACGGACCTCTTAGGGTCCCTGCCCCCTCGGACCACCCGACGGTAGAGACCCCAGTGTGTCTCAGCCTGTGCTGACTTCGCTGAATCGTCGTCGTCGTCTATTCTATATCCTGGGAGTCAATTTAATTTTAAAGTCTATTTATTATCGAAAAATTATTTTCGTACAGAGTACGTGATAACCCCTGTTTATAAACCCTGTAAACGATTAAGACTGTTAAAATCGATAAACAGAAGATAGGAGGTTTATTATATTGGAAACCTACTTGTCCTTTACCTAGAATAGTGACCTTAGGGAATATTCACACAGACAGTCTAAAAACCTAAAGTGTCTGATTTATAATAACCCATAAAAACTTTCCCTTTGATGAAGATTAAAACGGTAAATACTGTAAGAAGTGAAAGGATTGCTTTTTGATCGATTAGAAGATTTTTGATAACCCGACCGGTTTTTCAAGTAAGTCCAAAAGGGGTGTGATAGGACTTACTTGATAACCGGTTGGGTTTTGTTTTACTCGGAAGTTCGGTAAAATACATTAAAATATATTAATATATTTAGTAAATTTTTATTGAAATGTTCGATGAATAGTGTAAAAGGAAAACAAACACACGTATATTCCGTTGGTACGTTACAAAGTTTGGTCGTCTGTGACGGGTCGACTGGTCACAAACCCTCAAACTCGGCACACCATAAATAGACTACCGGAACGTGTTACAAACAAAAAAAAGAAGAAAAAAAAAAAAACGACATCGACGCTCCTTCGAGACTCAGTTGGACCTCGAGTCGAAGATGTTGATGAGAGTGGAGAGGGAGATTAGAAACAGAAGGTACAAAAGGAGGTCCTGAAACTTTAGAGAAGTCACTTACTTAAAAATGATATTCAACGGACTTCGTGAAACCTTCATGTCTTTAAATTTGTTTCTTCGGAACGTATATTGTCATGAGTTAGTCACCACGACAACTGTTTCGTCTACACTTGTGACTCACCACAAACTAAGCAAATGAAAGACTTCTGTTAAAAAATTTTGGATTAAGAATCAGATTAAAGGATAAGAATCTTAAAATCTTACAAACGCGATCTTGTCATTCGTGTAGAAAATCAATCAGATCAGAAGGGCTTAATCCTAAACTAGGGTACTTAGATATCCTTATAATCTTGGGTTCGAGACGACCAAGGGTACGGACGAATCGTGTGTAGTTTTCCGTTATACAGTAAAAGGTTCATTCGGTTGACGGTTCCCGTCACTGACAAAATACTTCCCCACCGCCTACACCCACCTCACGGGTCGTGGGTCGAAAAATCGTTTAATTGACTGAGACAACCTCCTGTCTTTCCCGTCCCTTTCTACGAGTAAGCAAAAACGAGTGCGATGTATCATCCTTTACCGAAGACCCATGTTCATCACTTTCTGGATTGTTCTATAAACTTCCGTCCTCTTCCCCTGTTCTCTTACACTACCAACCCACGGTAGTGACTGAACTACCTGTACTCAAACTCATTCGGGCCTTCAACCACTGCCTGTCCCTTCGGACCACACGACGTCAGGTACCCCAACGTTTCTCAGTCTGTGTTGACTCACTGACTTGGTTTCTTCTATATAGAGTTTATTGTCGTTACAGAGAGAGGGTAGACAAGACTCTAAAGTGTCAAGGGGTTCACGAAGAGGACATAAAAGAGTTAAACTAGGAATGGTGTTCTTCTAAATCTTTCCACCATGACAAAAGAATGATATTGAAATATCTACTCCTTTATCTCCAACCCAGTGATACAACTGAACCGGTTACTTTCCCCACCTCGACTCTAAACTTGTGATCACGACTTGAAGGCCTCTTCCGTTACCGTGGGGTGAGGTCATGAGAACGGACCTTTTAGGGTACCTACCTCCTGGAACATCCGACGTCAGGTACCCCAGCGATCTCAACCTGTACTGACTCGCTGAAGTGAAAGTGAAAAGTGAAAGTACGTAACCTGTTCCTTTACCGTTGGGTGAGGTCACAAGAACGGACCTCTTAGGGTCCCTGTTCCCTCGGACCACCCGACGGCAGATACCCCAACGTGTCTCAACCTGTACTGACTTCGTTGAATCGTCGTCGTCACGACTTGAAGTAAGTTCCGGACATTCTGTCCAGTTACGGAAACAGTAAATTTTTTGGACCAAATGACAAAGTTTTCAGTGTGTTCAAGATATACTAATTCTTTTAAGTGCATTAAGTCCTTTAAGATCTAATTTTTCATCTGATCACATGGGGTAGGAGGGAACCAACACTTGACTCAAATGTGTGTGACTATCCATTCCTAAAAAAAATTTTTTACCTAGTTTGATATGCGTAATTACACGAAACAAAAGGACCTGTTATGTAGAACCAGCAAAAAGGTCTAAAAATTCATTACTATATGGACAAACAAAAATTTACACGGTACAAACCTTTGTCTTATCGTTATAAATACACATGTCACTACTATCCCCTTATAACATAAATGGTTGTTATAAATTATCACCTCAATTAATACCTTACCTTTGCCCCGAGTGTGACCACGAGTCTTTACCCCATTTGACTGAGACTATCACAGTCCAATGATTAAAAGAGAGTTTTCACACCCGAGGTCTCAGTCTTGGTGTTTATCCGATTATTCCGAAACTTTTTCAATAGGTCATCGACAAGTAAAAGGACAGACATTTTCCCCCTAAGTTTATGACACACAAGGAATTGTAACATCACTCCTAATTTACTCTATTAAGTCGTATTTACGAGTTGTGTTGCTGACTTCTACTTTTCCTACTAATACTATTACTGTCACTGTTGTTACGATTAAGAGAAACCAAGTTCTTCCAGTCCAGTCGTAACCTTGTCGTCCACTACGAATTTAACGCTTCAATACTTATAGTCCTTGGCCAGAAGGTCCCGATGGTTTAGGCTGACGGGCCGAGAGGTATAATGATACTCTAATCGGTGTCTAAGTCCTAAAAACTGAACAGTTTACTTTAAGAACACAATAATACTACAACATGTAAAACGTGTCGAGTATGATGAAGGAAGGTCCCACGATGATTTTTATTTCTTCTCGTACCTTTTTGTTTTTATTTTTGGGGTGTTGAGACTGTCAAGAAGTGTCGTTCTGAAGTCAAAACCTTTGAAGTTGTTGAGACCAAATTACTAGGCCTCAAACCACTTTGGAAAGTCCCTTAACAAAAAGTCAGCGAGTCAGCACATGTTAAGAGACCCTGGGGTACCTGACGTCGTACGGTCCGGAGGGACAGGAAGTGGCAGAGGGTCTAGAACGAGTTTGAGGGCAGGTAGGTCAGCCACTACGGTAGGTTGGTAGAGCAGGAGACAGCGGAGGAAGAGGAGGACAGAAGTTAGAAAGGGTCGTAGTCCCAGAAAAGCTTACTCAGCCGAGAAGGGTAGTGCACCGGTTTCCTAATCCCGAAGTAGAAGTAGTAGTCCTTCATCTCCTGATGTTGAGGGTCTCACCTGGTGAAGGTGGGGCGGGTACTGCAACGCAGAGAGGATTAAGAGTGGTCCGAGGACCGAGTTTGATGTTTAGGGTCTTCCGAGACGTCATGGCGAGGCCGGAGGGCGGAGGACTTGAGAGTAAAAAAATTTTTCGCGTTGATTCTGGCGAAACGGGTGACCCTTTACATCAAGGAGCTACTCGCTGAGACGGTGATTGTGATGGAGAGTCCGGTCCCTTGACTTTATTCCGCTCGCTTGACCGTTCATGAGCTCGTGGACGCGGATTGGTCAGTGGCCTTCTCGTTGGACCGAGTCCTCCCGAGACCTCTGCGAGGACACAAGCCCCAGACCGCGCTTACTTCGAGCGCCAGATCTAGAGTGGTCGGCTCTTCCATTTGACCCTCCTTCCGCCGCCTCTTCCTGCTCTGGTTTATGGTCCGACCTCGTCCCTCACCGGTTGCCTTTCCCACTTAGGTTCTCCTCTACTATCCCCATCCTTACCGCGAAGGCAGGACGGTTCAGACCGCCCTCTACGCGCGGGGTTTTTACGCTACCTTGGCTCCGGGATCGTTTTTCTTCTCCCCGGAGGCACATCACCCTACCGAACCAAACCCCGACTAGTTACCCTGGAGTAGGGTGCCGGAGCAGAGAGGACCGATCACCTCCGTCGCGTGGTCCGGAACCTGGACCTCTTAAACCCCAGCGCCGTTTCGGGACCTACCTTTCAAATCCGTCCTCACAGAACGGATCCCTTGGACTCTTGAACTAGCCTCGGGGCCCTTGTTTCGGAAAGAGATTAGGGAAGGATTGACAACCGCCAACCCCCTTCACCCTCCAGAGACCCCTTTCTACAAACCCCCAAGACCAGTTTCTGTCAGCGTCCTCCTTCCTTTGGAAAAATTGGAGTCCGAGAAGAGTCTCATGGGGTAGGGATGAGGGATCAGTAGTGACATTTGTAATGCACCGGGTAACTCTCGGCTGAGATAAGACTTAGTTCGGTCTCTTCAATCACAGTTCTCGGACCCGGATCTTACAACATTTTCACCGAGTCGAGAACCTTTTTCCTGGATTCATTTAATTAACCCCCTTTTTTTAGTCCGAGTCCTATGTCATACATTTTCTAGGGCGACACGACACAAAG
Organism: Capra ibex; assembly: GCA_006410555.1. Classification (NCBI taxonomy): domain Eukaryota; kingdom Metazoa; phylum Chordata; class Mammalia; order Artiodactyla; family Bovidae; genus Capra; species Capra ibex. The sequence continues at coordinate 28,657,026 of SJYO01016970.1, read as the reverse complement.
TCAACACAGGATGACAAACACTTGGGTACCCGACGTCGGGTGGTCCGAGGAGACAGGCACCCTAAGAGGTCCGTTCTTATGGACGCAGAGAATCCCGAGAACGGAACCGTCCACCCAAGAAATGGTGAGAAAGTCCCCTAGAAGGGTTGAGTCCCTGGCTTGGGTCCAAAGAGCGTAACGTTCACCTAAGAAAGGGTAGACTCGTGGGTCCCTTTGGGTCCTTATGACCTCACCCAATAGATAGGGAAGAGGCCCCCTAGAAGGGACGGGTCCTCATCTTGGCCCCAGAGGGACCACTGAGTCGACTACTTAGGAGGACGTTACGTCCTCTGGACCCAAGTCAGGAGATCTCTTACCTTGCCGATGGGTGAAGTCATAAGACCGGACCTCTTAAGGTACCTGACATATCAGGTACCCCAGTGTTTCTCAGGCTGTTCTGATTCGCTGAAAGTGAAAAGAAAGTGAAAAGTAATCGGTGGACCCTTCGGGTATATTAAATATCATTTAATTAGATAGAGGTTTTATGTCCTCGACATAGATTCCTATACCTATCTTTTTTTCTTAATATGACATAAGATACTTGTGATCGACCGAAAGGACCACCGAACCACCATTTATTAGAACGGACGGTTTCGTCCTTTACGTTCTCGGTGTCCAAACTAGGGACCCACCCCTTCTAGGGGACCTCTTCCTTTATCGTTGGGTGAGGTATAAGAACGGCCCCTTTAGGGTACCTGTCTCCTCGAACCGCCCGACGACAGGTAGTCCAGTGTTCTCAACCTATGTTAAATTACTGATTTGGTGGTGGATACTTGTCACCAATAACTACCTACTACTCTAATGTCTAATTAACATGAGAAGAAATGTAGACATACATCGTAGACCGAAACATGGTACTCGTACATAATGACATAAGTGGGATGAAAAGGTTCTAGTGAACAACGAGGAAACAGCACCCAAATGGTGGGCGTCTAACGGAACGATCCTTATTATTTTACTAAGTTAAACTCCCCACTTAAATCACACGTCAGACACACCATAATTACAAAAAAAGGAAGAAGGTCCAACCTTTCTCCGATAAAATATTTACAGTGCAGTACCATACATCAACAAAACCAGGTACAGTCAGATTAGGTAATAGGAAAAATCAAACTTTACGAGAGAAGAGAAATAGACTACCTAAATCTAACGTGACATATTGAACGAACCCTAGGCTATTGATTGAGTACAACCGACCACCTACTCTCCCTCTTTTTGTAACGTCAACTTTATGGAAAAGTTGAAACCTAAACTAACTGGAACGATAAATGAAAAAAAACAGTCCCAGTACCAAAAACAGTATACACACACACATACAAATTAATATTTTCTTTACAATTAGATAGGAAACAAATATGAGGAACACGTAAAGGACCCTGTTTTCGAACAACTTTAGTTCCATTCGTTTTTTTTTTAAAATTAATTACGAATAAAGGTACAACAAAAAGGAAAGAGTCGAAAACGGTTCAAAGGCTAATGTCTGACTGTAAGGACGTACTCGTAGAGAGGTAATTTTACAGGAACGGAGAATGTCTCCTCGTCTCCTTTTTTTAACTTCGTTTAGCCGTCTTCCGAGACCGGGCTTCTCGACTCTTTGATAATCGTCTTGTCGTAGTCTTTGGACGGGTCAGGTTCGTCCCGGGTAGGGTTTTGGAGGGGGCTCTAGGAAGATTCAGTCCCTTGGTACCGTAGAAAAAGTTTGTTGTTTTAGGGTCGTCAAGTAGAGTACCACTGGTCTCCGGAGTTTTAGGGGTGTCAAAAGGTGGGTTGTGGAGGCTCGTCCGCTTCCCCTACACCGTCTCCGGTCTTCTCTACGGGTGTCGGACGGGTTCGAGGGCGGGTGGTTTAGTTCACTGACAGTGACCCTAGAGGGGCGGGGACCGTTTGTCAGGAGGTCCCCAGGGGTCGGTTGTCGGGACCCCAATGCTCAATCCAGTAGGAGTCCGAAGTGTACTCTGGGTTAGATGTGGGAAACGATTGTGTTGAGTGGTCGGAAACCGGTTTCACTTCTTAAAGGTCCTCTGTCGTCGGAGAAGGAGACCTGTCGGGGGATCCCTAGGACTTAATCTCCGGTCCTACCGCTCTGGGAGGTGGAGACCCGTCTTGCAAAGTCCCTCACACTACGGGTCCTGTCTTCCTTCTGACGTTGTCTTTCGTCCCTGGGGCGACGTGTCTCACCGTCCGAGGGTCGTCCCTTCCACATAGGTCTTGCCTCTCGCTAAGGTCCACTTCTAACCCATGTTACTCCGCGAGTAGTGTCACAAATTCTCAGACGGGTCGTCTTCAATGCCATTACTCAGAAGGTTGACCAAGAAAGTCTACAAAAAAAAAAAAAAAAAAAAGAGTATTTATACTTCTTCTACGTAACCGTGTAAGATAGGTAGGTCAACAATCTTTTAAAGATAAAATCAAGGACAAAGGAAAACATTATCCGTAGGGAAGGTTATCGACGGTGTGAACCCCCGACAGAGGACCGGTACACCTCTTACCTACGTATCAATAAGTGTCCGGGTAAGGGGACGACGGTCGACGAAACACACGTAACATCGTGAAATCGGTTTGTCGTAAAAAAAAAACAGTATTCGTCTACAATAAAGGTCAAATTTCCGTCATCTTGACCGAGTCGGTCCACTTCACCGTACGAGTCCAATCAATTGGACCTTCCCGTCTTGGTTTCACCAATAGGAGTCCATACAAACGACAGACAAGAGAGGTCCCTAAAACATGGAGTCGTCCCCGAAAAGTCAGTTGTCAGAACTTGAATCGTACGTACGTACGTAAGTTGTTCGGAAATAACTTACAGGTTCATGACGAGTACGGTTCAGAAACCGGAATAACACCCGTTTGGTCCATGAAGACAAAGTAAAGTCTAGGACGGTGGTTCTGCACCTTGAAGTCGTACTGACTGATACCACGGGATTCATTCATCCACACATCACGGGGGAGAACGTCCCTCTTCGACGAGAACTCCTCAAGGAATCTTCATCGTCTACATCAGATCGACCACCAAGTGTACCGAAAACCCCACGGTAGGGTTACAAGGAGAATGAAGAATGGCACCGGTCGGATCGCTCCGTCCAGGAACCCTCCTGTAGTGACTAGTATAATTGTTTTCGATCGTGAATAGTCTTGGACGATGTACGTTCCGATAAGATTCGGTGAATATATAAACGATTGAGAAAATAAGGAATATTGTTGGTAAAATGTCTACCCTTTTGACTCCAGGTCTCTCCGAGACATTGATTGTATCTTAGTGTGTGGTTGGTTATCCAACACGTTGACCTTAAGTTTGCGTCGGGTAGACTGAAGTCTCACGGATAAGGGTGGTCTTACACCCGAGGTCGGTACGGTCCGTCGACACGTCCGGGACGACGGTCCTTCTTATTGTCAAGTCGTTGTCGTGTTCGGGCTCCCGTGTCTCTTCCCCGCAACAGGACCGACCACGGTCCGACACGGTGTAGACAACCACCAGTCCCGAGGGTCCACGTGGTGAGGACAGAAAACACTAGAACAACTGATAGGGCGTGGTTCCAAAACAGCGGAAGACTACGGACCTCGGACGTGGACCAGTCACAGTCGGGGCAAGACGAGGAGGAGGAGCGACCGGTACAGTCACGGGAGAAAGAGGGGTGGGTCAAGTTTTCCCCCTTACGTCTCCTAGGTGCCCCGCCAATGAGGAGGCGTCTAAACCCCGTACCTCATCTTAAGAGATCTTAGTGACCATATAAAAGACCTTCACTACTCTGTCGGGGGACGTCTTGAAGGACACAACACACACACACACACACACACACACAAACGGTGGAGGTGAACTTTACATATGGTAATCCAAACCCTCTCGAGTGGAGATGGTAATAAAATAAAGAAAATAACAAAATAGATAAATAAATAAATAAAAACCGGTACGACCCACAAGGAACGACGGATCCGAGAAGAGACCAACGCCACACGCCCGAAGAGTAACGTCACCGAAGAGGACGACCCCTCGTGCCCGAGATCCCCCTCACCGGAAGTTACCAACGCCGCACCCCTGGGACATGAACGCCGAGGGCCTGAGATCTCGCGTCCGAGTCATCGACTCCGCGTGCCCGAATCCACGAGACCGCGCACACCTTAGAAGGGGCCAGCCCCTAGCGGATGTAACCGTCCGCCTAAGTTTTGGTGACTCGGTGGTCCCTTCGGGAACAACGACGACGACGACGATTCAGCGGAGTCAGCACAGACTGAGACACGCTGGGGTCTCTGCCGTCGGGTGGTCCGAGGGGCCAGGGACCCTAAGAGGTCCGTTCTTGTGACCTCACCCAACGGTAAAGGAAGAAGTTACGTCCTCTCACTTTTCACTTTTACTTCAGTGAGTCAGCACAGGCTGAGAAGCACTGGGGTACCTGACGTCGGATGGTCCGAGGAGACAGGTACCCTAAAAGGTCCGTTCTCATGACCTCACCCCATCCCTTCGGGAATGGTAATAAAATTAGGTAAATAACACACAATCCTTCTCCTCTCTGTCACGAGACTCAATTGTGACGTCCAGAACTATGTACCACAACGTAACAACGTATAATTTGGTCACTAAAGGTGACAATCCTTTAGAAAAAGTACAGGAAAAAAAAAAAAAGAAACGATATGAAAATATACACATATGTTTTCACTGGATGTCTCTGACAAATTTCAGAGACAAAACAAACTAAACGGTAGAAAAATGAGCACAAGGGCCTGGTATTACGTACCACTGAGTCTACTACAGACGAAAACGTTTAAGTAAATCCAAAAGACACGTCATACTAATAAAGACCATTACGAGGTGTAAAAAAAAATTTGACAAACAACTCGTGTTTTAAGAGTCACATCGAAAGTCTACTTAAAACGGTTTGTCCTCGACAAATCGAGGGGACATAGGAACAGTCACAAAGCGTACGTTTAGACGAAGATGGTTTCAAATAGAACTTTTGGGAACGTCGTCAGTACTTAAACACGGAGACAGGAAGAAAGAAGTAAAAGTCTACCAAGTACAAACGACAAAGTAGAATCATCTAATATGAAAAGTAATTATATTAAATACTTCTGACAGTCAGAAAGACAATAAGTAAACCCAAGTGGAGACTTGAAACTGAAAAATTGAGATGGTGTGTGAGAAGCTTGGGATGGTGTGTGAGAAACATCCGGTACACCTTTGATATAGTTACACGTTTTCTTCTCTTTGGTCGGGGGAGTAGACGGGGGTAGACAGGGGTGAGTGATAATCGTAAAATCAAAACAAGGAAGGTCGGAAAAACGGACACGTAATTTTATATGTTACAAAATATATAAATTATATTAAACATAGAACGGAAAAAGTGAATCACAAGGACGTATTTCGTAAAAATAAAAAATAAATACATAAATAAAACCCAACGTGACCCAGAAGTAACGAAACACACCAAACGTACTCGAAGGAGGCCAACGTCGTTTATCCTCAATGAAAATCAACGTCACACGTCCAAAGAGTAACAACACCGAAGAGAACAACGTCTCGTCTCCGAGATCCTATATCCTAAGTCATCGTCGTCGTCGTCCGAATCATCAACACCGTGTGCCCGAATCAACGGGACTCCGTACACCCTAGAAGGACCTGGACCCTAGTTTGGGTACAGGAGACTTACCCGTCCACCTAAGAATAGGTGACACGTTGGTCCCTTCAAGATTTCGTAAAAATAAAATTACCACGCACAATTTGTCAAGTAAAATTTACTACTTTTACATGTACAGACAATAACCTGGTGAAACTGGAGGTTTTCTACTAAATTATAACAAAAAACATGGAAACACAAAAGGTTTTAAATAGGGGGGGGTTTTAATTACCGACATATACCTTCTAATTAATTAATTACCTTCCGATATATTGGAAGGTAACATTCTTACACAGTATTTAACCCATTTAGTACAAGAAAGACAAATTATAATTAAACGAAGGTCAAAGGGATCATAGTTTCGACATTCCTTGTGGAACCAGATATTCAAAAACACAAAAGTTAAATACAATCAACTCTGTCTAAAGGGTTTTCAACTTAGTAATACTACTGAAAAATATCGAGAACGAGACACAACGTTCTAACAAAAGGTTTTCTACAAGTCTATAGATAAAAAACATTAAGAAGTTTAAATTATTCATTTTTAACCGAAAAATAATGAGACTAATAAACGTCTCAACGTACAAAGAGTTTACAGACAACCAGTAAAGGGGAGGGGAAAACTCAACCAATGGATTGCATAGAATCACCAAAGTCATAAAAAAAATTCATACTCGAGAGAAGTATAAAGAACGTCTATAGAAATAAATCATCAAAACGGAAAGTAAAGTCAAACGCAACAAACTGACAAATCAAAATACAACAGTTTAGATAATTAGATATTTTACGGAGTCATTATCTCTTTTGTTCCAAGTTTTGACGTAAACACCAGACTGTCAGGACACAGAGGAAGGAACAGGAGGGTCACTCCCTGTCTCGTCACTGGACCCTTGTCCCAATTCCCCGACTACAGTCCACACAACTAAAGAAAGTCACCGAAGAGACTGTATCGACGTCTTTAATAGATTATTCAAATGAGTAGGACCACTCTGGGGAGAAGAGGGACAAGTAAACACTTAAGATTCAAAGTTTAACCTTTTGGATTTCTTATCTTCTCAATATAAGTCCATTAGGACTCTAGAGACTTGGAGATCAATTTCGAGTGGACGAGTGGAAGGGGTAGATTGATGTGGAGAACAGAGGACGGACGGATCGTGTGGAGGAACAGTGGGACGAGGACGGAGGAGAGGATGGACGGACTCGTACGGTCCCGGAATTTTCAATGGTCCAGTAGTGGAGACAGGAAAAGAAGAAGACGTCACTTTCGTCGGGTTGCGGAGGGCCCCTAGTGGGACGTCGGAAACCTTCCTCGGCTCCCGGTGCACCTCAGTGGGAGGTGGTCGTCACCGTAATATCGGTTCTGGCCGGAAGGACGTCGAGGGAGGGACCGGAAACAGTTTCCCGTCACGCACGAGTAGAGGGCCCGGGCGAAGCTCCGTCTGTAGTCGATAAGTCTTCTGAACTAACGCGACAAATTTGTCTACCTAAGGTCTTTTATGCCGTTCATCAACCGGAGACGGATTAAGGGTCTTCCGTCTCGCCGGGTAGTAGAGTCTCGTTCCACGAGGGCAGAGAAATTTATAAGTCTTCACTGAAAGAACCGTTTCGGACGGATTGGAAGAGGAGAAGGGCACCTTTCCACAAGGGATTTAACAATGGCTATCAACTCGTGCCATCATCCCAGACGAAACAGGAATTTCCGGAGGGTTCTTCTGAGGAAGGGACCAGTGGATTCGTCACAGACGAATCATCTTCGTCCGTTCAAAGACGACATTGGTGAATTTGGGTAAATCAAAATGGAACAGGAATCTTCTCGAACTTTTTATCCACAAACGGTATTTTTATTAACGGAAACGTATCTGCGTCAAGTCAAGTCAGCGAGTCAGCACAGGTTGAGAAACGTAACTGACTCAGTCACCAAAAGTTCGAACTCGGGCGGAGGGTTGGTGGATCTCGTCACCCACTTAGTGTCTAACCGACTAGGTTGGGGACCTCATTTACAACTAGGGACCCAAGGGTGGTTCTTGATGACTAAATTAACCGGACTCCACCTCGGGACCTATAACCGTAATTTTTTTTGTTTTAGAAGTCCACTCAGATTATTAGTCGATCCGAACTTTAGGTGGTCTGTTTCGTCTCGTCAAAACGAACTAAAAAAAAAAAACACTCCAAGAAGTTTTCGACGGTGTAGTCCTATTCCTCGTCTTAAGACTTGAATCGAACCCAAAGTAAGAATCGAACCCAGAACAACGAAACGTTTTGTCACACCGAAAACATAAGGGTAAGAAGTTTACTAAAATCGAAAAAAGATCCGTCCAATCTTCCCGAAGGGTCCACCGTGATTACCATTTCTTGTGTGGACAGTCACGTCCTCTGTATTCTCTGAGCCCAAGTCAGAGACTCAGTCGTCCTAGGGGACCTCCTTCTTCACCGTCGGGTGAGGTCATAAGAACGGACCTCTTAGGGTACCAGTCTCCTCGGACCACCCGACACTAAGTATCCCAACGTTACTCAGCCTGTGCTGACTTCGTCGAATCGTGTCGTGTGTGTCCGGCCATCTTTCGTTTGGAAATTTGGAGAACAGAAACTCTGTAATACGAGTCCGTCGTAACACCTACTTCGGAGACACCTCACTGAACGAATCTCTCGGAAGGAGTTCCAACCCCTAGGAAGTCCTCTCCCACTACGACCCACGACGGAACAAGAGGAAATCTACCTATCAAAACTGACCACTCTGGGTCGACCCCTCATCCCAAATCCATACTACGTGTCCCGGGTCGGACCCAGGTCTCACAACAGGGGGGAGGGGATCTGGGGAATCCGGAAACTGGAGACGAACCCCACCGGGAATTTTCCGTTCATGGCTACTGGACACTGAAGACTATTCACACCGGAAACTTTAGTGTGAAGGCTGTACTAGACGACAAACACCTCCTTAGTCAAGTCAAGTCAGCGAGTCAGCACAGGCTGAGAAACGCTGGGGTACTTAGTGTCGCGCGGTCCGGAGGGACAGGTAGTGGTTGAGGACCTCAAGTGAGTCTGAGTGTAGGTAGCTCAGTCACTACGGTAGGTCGGTAGAGTAGGAGACAGTAGGAGAAGAGGAGGACGGGGGTTAGGTAAACGACAGGACGGCGGCAGTCCTAGCTCGACAACAGTCTTTCCCGGAGGACGTGACAAGGGTGTAGTCCTCACCCGACAGACGAAAACCAGAAAGACAGTCTAATGTGGACCCGGTGGAACGAAGAGAGGACTGTACCTGAACCACAGACACTACGGAAAAGGGATTGATGGAACGAAGGATTCACTGGTCTGTCTCCTCTTAAGAGATCATGATGGGTCTTTCGTAAATGACTCAACGTCGAATGAACTAAAAGAGTCTTCCATCTAACCCTCCTTTTGGCCTTCATTGTTCAGTCACGACCCATCCCTTTATGAGTGGGAAGTATCAATTATTGCACACATCTAATACGATATTCAATAGTAACCAAGGGAAAAAAACTCACGTAACAAACGGTCTGGTGAAAATATTCGTAAAATGTAAATTTAAAATGTATTAGGTATGTTCTTGGGATACTTCGTCCCCGAGATCCTAGGAGGAAACCGTCTACCACCCTTGTCTCCGTGTCTCTTCAATACATTGAACGGGTTTCAGTCGGTCCTTCACCGTCTGGACCCTAAACTGGTGAGGCTGGTGCACATCGAACAAAAGGTACGTGTTTTACTTCGATGACTATTACCACGGGTCGAATATCGTGTAACTTCTTGGTTCCTGTACCAGTATATTCAAAGAACCGAATTTCATTCGTGACTTATTCATGTTCGACATAATAATAGGGTCGGAACCTCTAAGTCCCGTAAAGAGTGGACGATCGGGTAGGGACCAGGAGACAGGTGTATTGAGGGAAACAGGGGTGGGAATCGTTGGGTCACGGTAGAGGTGTAGACGAACAGAAAGGAGGGACTTAAGACACTTTCGGAGCTACTTTCCACAACAGTCAGAGAGATAGGGGCGACGGGTCGTGTGCCAGTCGTGTTCCACGGGTGGCGGACTCGAAGGACCCCAAAACACTTTGGTCCCCTACTTAATCATTCACACCACTGGAACGTCCTCCCGTCCTACAGTGCAAACGGACAAACAGAGAACAGGAACGTCTACAGTTCTGGGCCTTCACCTCGAAAGAGGACCTTCTTATGTTATTTGAGTCACTCAACGGGTGGAACGAACAAATATAGTACGTTAACAATTCGGAATTAGTGTACGGAGCCCGAATTACATCCAAAAAGAAATTTCTTCTAAAGAAATGAAAACCGACATGACCCAGAGGTGACAACGTGCGCCTGAACAGACATCGACACCACCCCTGACAAGAAGTCGACGGCACACGCCCGAAGAGAACAACGTCTCGTGTCCGAGGTCTCGTACCAGAGTCATCAACACCGTGCACCCAAGTCAACGGGGTTACGTACACCCCAGAAAGGGCTGGTCCCTAACCTGGACACAGGGGACGTAACCGTTCGTCTGGGGATTAGTGAGGTGGTCGTCCCTTCGGGGTTATATTGTATAAAATTTTCTTAGTGGAGGAAGGAGGGGAGGTGACGCTATTGTACTGTGCGAACTCACGTCCGGACCTTTTCCGCTTCTACGGGAGTCGGTACCGGGACGCGAGACATTATCACCGAAATACTGTCGAGTCCCTTTGTGTCCCGGTGTACAAGGTAGTCCGACTCCGCCACGATCCGTCTATGAGCTCCGGACACGTGGGAGGGTGGGTAGTGTCGTCTTGCTCTTCACTCGCAAGTACCCGAAACCCTTAGTCCGTTCGATCCTAACGACTGCAATCTACCTTCGATGAAATCTAGGGGAAATTCTCGCCCAAGAAGTGAATGACGATCTTGGTCTACCAGACACCTTCGCCCTCTCGGTACACCATTGCCCGAAGTACTACCCGACTCAAGACGGTCTCCGTCTTCGGTTCCGGTCCCATAAATCATGTGTGTACGAAACCTCGGACTGGTTCCCTTCCCGATACACATGTCTATGTTGATACTCTTCCTGTTCAGTCAAACCCGAATAGTAAAACGAAGAGACACGAGACGAACCCACCCTATTACTTACTTAAGGTTATACGGACTCCTTCCCCACCCCACCCCACTACACCAGTATAGAACCGGACAGGTCCTTACGAGCAGACAGTGGACAGAAGGTCTGAAGTTTAGGACGTCACCCACACGTCGACCGTGTCGTGTCCAAGGGGGACGAACTAGGGACTCTTGAAAGACCAGGGTCCCTACCATGGACAGACCGGTCTTCTCTGTAAGAGGTCGTGTCACCTCCACCCCTCCATAGGTGGTCCGATCCCCACATTCCTTCTCCAGAGAAGGGAGACAGAGGAAGAATACACTAAATGACACACTGTAGTCCATCCATCGAGTTATGAGACCCAGCGTAAAGCGGGAAGTCAATTTTTTTTTTTGCCCCCTCCCTTCCATAAATTAGGTATACATAGGATGACTGTCTTTAATTTATACTCCCTTCTCGTAAACTAAGGGACTCCCTTTTGAACGACGTTTAAACCCCAAGTCAAACTTATACTACTCAATGAATAAATCATAGTCGTTGGTGATCGACTTCGTTTTTCCCACCGACTGTAAATAGACTCTGAGGAATCGACGTTGACAAACCTTTAACACTGAACTCGCTTAATAAACCGACTTCGACTTAAAAACTACTCGTCAGTTTCACTCAAAAAGAGAGAGTCGGGAAACAGAAAGTTGGTGTCTTTCTGTACATTTATACACTCGATACTTCGGAAACCGAAAATACGTTGTTGTTTTTCGTCCTGTAAATGTCGTAATCGTCTACTTATATTACAACTTTTTGGTACTGAACGTCGAGTGCGTCTCAATATATTACCAAGGTTCAGAACACCCGGTACCTGAGTAACTTTATACACTACTTTGTTACCTCAGAAGCGACCCTTCTTACATGTCTTACCGGTGAACATTCCAAAAAAAAAAAAATTTGTTTGTAAATAAAACAAATAAATGAAAACCGACGGAACCCAAAACCAACGTCGTGAGCCGCCCCGGGAGCAACGCGGAGAGATCAACGCGGAGAGATCAACGCCACGAGTCCGGAACAACGAGGCGTTATACACCCTAGAAGGAAGGGGCTGGTCCCTAGTCTGGGAGCAGGGGACATAACCTTCCGTCTAAACATTGGCAACCTGGTGGTCTCTTCAGGGGTGTACATTTCTAAAACAAAAAATATAATGATTAAGGTATCTGGAACTAAATTCTGAAGATCTCAATCCTGACGAAAAAAACGTAAGTAATATTACTACCCGAAGGATCCACCGCCATCACCAATTCTTGGGTGGACCATTACGTCCTCTACATTCTCTGTGTCCAAACTAGGGATCTAACCCTTTTAAGGGACCTCCTCCCGTACTGTCGGGTGAGATCATGACAACGGACCTCTTAGGGTACCTGTTCTCTTCGGACCACCCGATGTCAGGTATCCCAACGTTTCTCAGTCTGTGTTGACTTCCCCACTATTACCAAGTATCTTAAACTGTCTCCACGCTGCTGCTGGGACTCACGACTAAAAGGCACAGAATAACAACAAGTCAACGAGTTAATACAGGCTGAGAAACTCTGGGGTCTGACGTCGTACGGTCCGAAGGGACAGGCAGTGGTAGAGGACCTCGAACGAGTTTGAGTACAGGTAACACAACCACTACGGTAGGTTGATAGAGAAGGAGACAAGTGGGGAAGAGGAGGACGGAAGTTAGAAACGGTCGTAGTCCCAGAAAAGATTACTCAGTCAAGAAGTGTAGTCCACCGGTTTCATAACCTCGAAGTCGAAGTCGCAGTCAGGAAGATTACTTATAAGTCCTAACTAAAGGAAATCCTAACTAACCAAACTAGGGGAACGTCAGGTTCCCTAAGAGTTCTCAGAAGTTATGATGTCAAGTTTTCGTAGTCAAGAAACCGTAAGTCGGAAGAAATATCAGGTTGAGAGTGCAGGTACGTACTGGTGACCTTTTTGGTATCGGAACTGATGTGCCTGGAAACAACCGTTTCATTACAGAGACGAAAAATTATACGACAGATCCAAGCAGTATTGAAAAGAAGGTTCCTCATCCGCAGAAAATTAAAGTACCGACGTTAGTGGTAGACGTCACTAAAACCTCGGGTTCTTTTCTTTCAGACAGTGACAAAGGTAACAAACGGTTAGATAAACGGTACTTCACTACCCTGGTCTACGGTACTAGAATCAAAAGCCTTACAACTCAAAATTCGGTTGTAAAAAAAAAAAAAATCAAGAAGAAGTGAAAGACGGTATTCCCACCACAGTAGACGCAAAGACTCCAATAACTATAAAGAGGGCCGTTAGAACTCAGGTCGAACACGAAGTAGGTCGGGTTGTAAAGTGTAATATATGAGACGTATATTCAATTTGTTCGTCCCACTGTCATATGTCGAAACTACAAGAGGAAAGGATGAAACCTTGGTCAGACAACAAGGTACAGGTCAAGATTGACAACGAAGAACTAGACGTCTGTCTAAAGAGTCCTTCCGTCCATTCCACCAGACTATAAGGGTAGAGAAATTCTTAAAAGGTGTCAAACAACACCAGGTGTGTTAGTTTCCGAAATGACATCAGCTACTTCGTTTTCATCTACAAAAACACCTTAAGAGAACGAAAAAGATACTAGGTCACCTACAACCGTTAAACTAGGGACTAAGGAGACGGAAAAGATTTAGGTCGAACTTGTAGACCTTCAAGAGCGAACCTCTTAAAACTCGTAATGAAACGACCGAACACTTTACTTACGTCAACACACCATCAAACTTGTAAGAAACCGTAACGAAAAGACCTAATATCACTTGTGGCCGCAAAAGGTCAGGACACCGGTGACAACTCAAAAGGTTTAAACGACCGTATGACTAACGTCCTGAAAGTATCGTAGTAGAAAATCCCGAACTTCATCGAGTCGACCTTAATATAGTGGAGGTGATCGAAACAAACATCACTACGAAGAATACCGAGCGATGAAACGTGAGATCCTACAGACCGAGATCCACTCACTAGGGTGGAAGTGCCAATAAACCCAATAACTCAAGAGACAATATATCAAGAAGACACATAAGAACGGTGGAGAAGAATTATAGAAGACGAAGACAATCCAGGTATGGTATAGACAGGGGTAGAAACGTACTTTACAAGGGAACCATAGAGATTAAAAGAACTTCTCTAGAGATAAGAAAAGACAAGATAACAAAAGGATATAAAGAAACGTAACAAGTGACTCCTTCTGAAAGAATAGAGAGGAAAGATAAGAAACCTTGAGACGTAAGTCAACTCATATAGAATGGAAAAGAGGAAAGGGGTAAAGTATCAAACCCCTTTTAGACCTGGGTCTCTTTCCTTTGTCAACAAAAGGAACAGTCCTCGGAACGTCCCAGTGTCATTTCAGACCAATTTTAACACTAAGACTCAGACACTATACTGGGTGAGCCTCTACCTCTTTGGTCCAGACACTTGACTCTCTGATCCCTCCACTTCACGACGCATACAGTGTCAAGGTAAGGAGACTCTTGTCTAGTATTTGGACCCCGCAGACCTGGAGAGAAGGTGGGGATCTAGAGCATACACTTTAGTCTAATAACCGGACTCGATCACTGGTACACGGAGACTTTGCTTAATTCTTTATTGTCATTCTGGACTCTCGCACTCACGGGAGACGTCTATGTCACCGACGAGGCCAGAGGTCCAGTCCGGTCAGAGGAGACTCACAAGGAGGAGGGAGAAGAGAGTCACTACTGAGTGCCGGGGGGCCGGTGTCGCTTTAACCGTCGTTCGGAAGACAAAAGGGGACGGACAGTGTCAGGTCTTCCCAAGACGTAGGGGTTTAGTCACTAAAGCAGAACAGCCGACGATAAACTTTTGTAAGTGTAGGTGTAGAGAGGCGGTACACCCGGTCGTTACAAGACGGTTTCTCGACAAACTGTCTTCGCTGAAGAGCTACTGAGTACTTCGGTCTATCGTGTAGGTAGACTAGAGGGTCACACCCCTTTGCCATCGTCTCTCAGTGACTGTCTCTTAAGTCCCCCAGAGTCTTTGTGTGAGACACCCGACTTGGTCGTCGCATCCTAAACCCCTCGATCGTCAGCTATCCTTTGTCTCATCTCCCAAGAAAAAAGGGGGAACTCACTGACTTTCCTGTATTACGCGTGTTTCGGAACGTAAAGTGGGGTCGACCTAGTAGTCGAGAAAGAATCGAAAGTAGTCCATAGGCTCACGACTTCTAGTGATCCTAATTTTACTTTTACCCAAGACTTTCGTGTACCTCACGAGTCGGAGAACTTCACACGTCTTTAGTCGTGCAAGTCTAAATTAAACCTTCGAATGTCACATACAGCCGTAGTTATACTTGTCAGATAGAAAATAATTTCGATAGTCGCAATGGACTAAAGAATAGTCCCACTACGATAAGTACGTTTGTCAAAGGTCTTTATACGACCCTTTTCTAACTTCCGTTTTCCTCCTCCCCCGCCGTTTCCTACTCTACCGATCATCGTAGTGGCTGAGTTACCTGTACTTAAACTCGTTTGAGACCCTTTATTACTTTCTATCTCTTCAGACCATACGACGTCAGGTACCCCAGTGTTTCTCAGTCTGTACTGAATCACTGACTTGTTGTTGTCTTTATAAATCCCTTTCTGTTTACCTAAATTTATATAACTTTTACGTTGTGTTAAATTTCACCACTATCTACCGAGTCGGAGGTATAAGTGAAGTCATAAATATTAACTGTTAACTACCAACACCGACTTCCGAAACCTTATGGAACACCCCTCTAATTCTTTGTGTACTGGCACACCTTATCTCTTGGTTGTCGGAATCTTAAAGTTCATTGTACCCAATCTTTACTTTACCTGGGTTCAAGAGAGAGACTAAGGAAGTGGACCTAAGGACCTCTTAGGTTACTCGGGGAACCACCCAATGACGTTGAGAGGGTCCCACGGGGACTCTCCATTTCCCATTTCTCGGCAGCTCCTACACATCTGTCACCAGTGAGAAGATCCATCTAAAAGACTTCCTTTACTACTTTCCCTTCTGTAGAACTTTCGACGTTGACACCCTGTCGGCCGACACTGACCATCAAATTACTATTAAGATGATGGTCCCTAAAGATCGAGACAGAAAAGAGATTGAAATTTGACCACAATAGGACGGAAGGGGGTGGGATGTCTTAAGACAAAATAAACTTTGAACCCACCAACAAAACAACAAAAAAAAGACAAAGAAACGACTTATTTCTGCAAACCAAAACAAAAAGAAAACTTTAGTCCACTTCGATTTAAGGAAGTTTTTTCTTTTTAGTTACGTTAATGAAACGAAAGTAAAGGTACATCAGGATCCAGTAAACAAAAAGGGTCGACCAAAATATCGAGACTGATCTTTTCCAGAGAGGTAGGTAATATAACCTCACACCTTCGGCGTACGCACCTTCCTTTCATTTCTGGGACTTCATATTCGAAATCAAGTTTCTCTCGACACCGGTGAGGGTCACATCTGGGATTCGATTCGTCCCCAACCATTTCAAGAAAACATTTCCCGGTCTGTCAAGTACAAAGTCCGAGACACCCGACACGAGAGAGACAGGGGCACTGAGTTGACGTGGTAATCCGTACTATCGACGGTAACCGACAGGTGATTGTGCACCCGTGTCGACAGAGGGGTGTCTGAAATAAATAGTCTTGTTATTCATCTGACCAAACCAGGTGTCCGGCGGAGAGGGTTCTCCTCTACGAAAGAGAGAAAACCCTTTACAGGTTTCAGGTTCCGGTACCGTAACAAGAGTCAGCCACCGGAAACGTACCTGAGACGGGAAACAGTAATAAACATTTATCGTGAGGACAGGATGACTAAAAAGAGGGAGGAGGGTTGGGGTGGAGGACCGAACGCTATAATAAAATAAAAACAAAAAAAAGAAAATAAATAAAAATTATGAAAAATAAAACATAACCTTATATCGGTCAATTGCTATAACACTATCAAAGTCCCCTGTCGTCTCCCTGAGTCGGTACGCGTACATAGGTATGAGGGGGTACGAGGGCAGGGTAGGTCCGACGGTGTCGATGAGAAGAAAGAACCTTTGTGGAGTGTCAAAGAGACGTACCTGGCGTCAGGAAAGAACGGACACCTGTCGTACATCGAATTTCAAGAGGTAGAAGAGTTCATAGGTTTGGTTTTATTTTGTATTCCTCCTACTTTTGTTCCGTTCTAAATAAGTGAGATTCAGAACGAAATTGACCCGAGTAAAAACTTCTTATACCCGGCAATAAATAACTTTCCTTTATGATTTTATTAAAAAATTTACTGAAATCCAATTTTTTCTAGTCAGTGTTTTTGTACAATCAAGAAAGGTCACGACCACATCGCATCACTTCTAGTCGAGACGCAATGACTCACGGGAGAACAGACGCCCGCAATTCTCGTCTCCCTCCTTCGACGAAGAGACGGTACGTAGGAAGTCACGGGGCAAAAGAGAGGCCAATGAGAAAACTTCTTCCACCGTGTGACGTCTTAAGGTCGGGAACTTGAAACATAGAGTTTCGGGGAAGAAAAAGAGGGCCTTCAGAGCCCGTAATTGTGAGGTTAAGAATACGGAGACAAGAAAGATCACCTTTCTCACGCGACGGAAGGTGTTCAAGTCGACCTAGGAGACGGGTTCTGGGAGTGGGACCGAAAGCGGCGAGTTGAGGTCTTCTGCAGAGAGAGAGGCCACCGTCTGTAGGGGCTCCGTCTGGACAGGTCCCACCTAAGGTTCGAACACAGATCGGACGACGGGAAAGTCTCTCGGCCTCAGTTCATCCAAGAAGGAAACGGAAGACACCAGAAAGGACAAGTCCAAATAGCTAGTGGTACTTGCTCCAAGTCTACGAGGGAGAAAACACTTATGAGGAGAAAGTTTTGGAAGACTTTCGTAGATCGCTAATCTTAATTTGTCGGGGTCACACGGTAGTGGTTTCGGACTGACATTGGTAACTAAAGTTTAAGGGATTCAATTAGTCCCTTAAGGCATTCAATCAAGGGATTCAATTAGGGATTGGATCTGTCGTATAATTTTTCGTCTCTGCAATGAAATGCCTGTCTCCAGGCAGATCAGTTTCGATACCAAAAAGGTCATCAGTACACACCTACACTCTCAACCTGGTATTTCTTTCGACTCGTGGTTTCTTAACTACGAAAACTTGACACCACAACCTCTTCTGAGAACTCTCAGGGAAACTGACGTGTCTCTAGTTTGGTTAGTTAGGATTTCCTATAAGTCAGGACTTATAAGTAAACTTCCTGACTACGATTTCGACTGTCGATTTCTTGACTGAGTAACCTTTTCTGGGACTACGACCCTTTCTAACTTCCATCCTCCTCTTCCCCTACTGTCCCCTTCTCTACCAACCTACCGTAGTGACTGAGTTACCCGTACTCAAACTCGTTCGAGGTCCTCTACCACTACCTGTCCCTTCGGACCACACGACGTCAGGGCACCCCAGTGTCTCAGCCTGTACTGACTCGCTGACTTTACTTCAATTAGTCCTGAGACCTACCGTTCCCACGTGTTTGAGATGAGCTTTATCACATTCTCCATTGCATACACAGGAGCCGAGTACGGTGGGTGTCCGGGTGACCAGTGAAAGGGTGGAACCAACCAGTGACCGAAGGTTTCCCGTCTTTACGACAAAAGTCCGTTAAGTCTTTCTGGACACGTCGGACCTCAAGAACACCCGGTACGGTTGACGACTAGTCTTCTCCCCTACAGGAGACAGAAAAGACACATTTTGCCTTTCCTCTTGATCAGTCGACCGAATAATAGTCCAAGGACTCGTTTACTAGTCAAAACGTCCTTAAGGCTACTTTCTCCTCACCACAAACCTCGTCCTCTGGTCTATAGACCGAAAGTCTCCAGGAAAATCGAAAAGGACTAAGTAGTACACCCAGTACAGTGACACGGAACCAATAAAAAGAGTAAAACCCCTTATGATCAATATTTTCTCTGTGAAAGGGTCGTCAATACTATCGTGGTTCGTGACAAAATTCAAAAAATCTGTAATACTTACGGACGATGTGAGAGACCTATCCAGACCGACAATATGGTGTACTGTCTACTCCGTGCTCCTCCCATATCTAGTAAACGTATTTCCGTGTGTCGAGGGTCCACCACCTGAACCTTGGGGTCGGGTCCGGTCACCCCGAGGCTTCCTCACCTCATGAGTAGGGTACGGAATAAGTGTTTGACAATCGGTCCCGATGACGGGACCTCCCAGTCCCAGTGCCAACGTCCGACAATCCACTACTCGGTGTTACGGGGAGGATCTGGTCGTGAGAACGAGGTAGGAAGAGAGACCTGTAGTAAGAAAAGAGGTTACAAAAGACAGAAACGGTACGAATACGTATATCTCAGGAGAGACTGGAACTCTTTTCGGTATAAAACTAGGGTGGTAGAAAGGAAAGAAGGGAAGGGAAGGGTTGTCTAGGGAGGGCACTGTTCGTGCAGGGAGGGTCGGGGAGAAATCCCTCCGAAAGGGTGAGAGAAGGGAAGGTAGGGTACCCGGAGTGGACGTGGTCCGTCTCTCGTTGAGTAGAATAACCTTTGAGGCGGGTGAAACGAAGGTACTGGATTTCCAGAACCTCGAAGAGGGCTGGGAAACTGATGTGTAAAGGGACCATCGAGTCGACCATTTCTTAGGTGGACGTTACGTCCTCTGGCGACAAGTTAAGGACCCAGCCCTTCTAGGTGACCTCTTCCCTATTCGATGGGTGAGGTCATAAGTACCCGAAGGGAACACCGAGTCTACCATTTCTTAGACGAACGTTACATCTTCTGGACTTAAGTCAGGGACCTAACCCTGCTAGGGGACCTCCTCCCGTACCGTTGGGTGAGGTCATAAGAACGGACCTCTTAGGGGTACCTGTCTCCTCGGACCACCCGATGTCAGGTACCCCGGCGTTTCTCGGTCTGTCGACTCGCTGACTCGTGTCGTGCGACAGGGACAAACACATCAGAAGAGATCTATAAATGGTGGGACGGGGGACAAACCAGGGACAGAAGGAAGAACCCCCTCTCCAGAGAGTACTTCGCCACACCGAAGGGCACGATACGCTTCCGCCAAATTGGTGACGGGACCCTCGACACGGCACGAGATAGGACTGGAACAGGTGAAATCAAAGCGACATCGTGTTTCTCCGGCGGACGACGAACGGCTACTGTACCCAGACCCCTTCTGGTAGGTTCGGTAGACGTATCGCCGGATAATGGCCTTCCTCACCGGGGAGGACCACCACCATGGCAGTAGACACGCGAAGTGGACCCTCGTCCAGTCAAAAGGACCACAGTAGTGCAATTGTTCCTGTCAAAAGGAGTCTCAGTCTCAGTGGTGTACTGACAAACCCCCGTCCGGGGTCCCTTCGAACCTTCGAGACAGTCGACTCCCGCTCTCCCCTCTACTCTATCGAAGGACTCCAGTCCGGGGACCAAAAGACTCAACCTTAGTCGGGTCCGGAAGTCCTTCCTCTCCTCGTCAGAAACGTTCGAGGTTGAGTGAACGCGGACAGTGTCTTCGAAGGACTCGCGGAGACCACAGGGACGACTGTTGTGGAAAGTGAATCCAAAGTCTTATCAAAATGAGGGAAATAAAGGGAATTAGGAAT
The DNA here is from genome assembly GCA_006410555.1 of Capra ibex. NCBI lineage: Eukaryota > Metazoa > Chordata > Mammalia > Artiodactyla > Bovidae > Capra > Capra ibex. Next base: position 28,636,656 of record SJYO01016970.1, on the reverse strand, counting down.
TCATCGGTACATGTTATCTGTACTCTATAATTGGGCTGAATGTCTACTCTTTTAACGGGGAGTTTCTCCGATTCGTGGTATGAATGACGATCACTCCCCACCAAGACCTTGGAACTCCAGTGTGGAGGATTGACTCCCGAGTCCTAAAATGCGGGTCATCGTACACCACACCCATCCTCCACAACAGACGGCCCGTTGAAAAACCGACTTCTTGGGCTGTGTCGGCAACACAACAGTGAATCGATACTCGAACAGATGGTATTTAGGTTCCTAGTCTCACCAGGACACTTTACTTATTTTGAGAGGTATTCGTCTGTGCCACTCCTTCCTTCTGCACCAAGTAGCAGGCATCGAAAGGGGTCGAAGTCCAATGAGCCCCCGTCGACAGTCGAACGAGTCCGATACCGGCAAGTATCCCTGTCAAGTCAGAATCCCTGTCCCCATACTGTTTACGTCCGCCCATCCCTCGACCCTCGGACTCACACGGACGTCCCCGCGGTTGGAACCAGGTGGACCTCTCTCAGTCACTACCGAACCGTCCGCAGGGTCGACCACCGACGACCCGGTCTCGGAGTGAACCCAAAACAAGAGAGGACAGTGGGGGTCCGGAAGGCAGCCACCGACGGCAGAGACTTGGGCCAGCTGTAGTTGCAACACCACTGACCCTTCCTGGCGGACTGTCTACCGAACCAGTTGTAACAGTCAAAACTAGAAGACTCGTTCAATCTTTTCGTCGATTTTGGGGGCAAATTTCAACAGTAGTAACATTCACTGAGCTGTCAGAAAGCCATGAAGGAGGGACCCCTTTCAGAGGGACTTTCGAGGTGCTTACAGGTGTAGACAGTAGAGTACCTCGGAGGGATCCAAAGATCTTCTCTTTAGTGACCGAAGTAAAACACTCCTTGACCATAAAGTAAAGAGAGTTTATAGTTAAGAGTCAGGACCGATGTATAATCCTAGAAGACCCCCGAAAAACCTTTCACCACTAGACGACCCAGACACGACCCCCAAAAGTCGGGCGGAGAAGAGGGGTACCCCCCAGTGCTACCTCGGGCACCTGGGGTCTGTCGGGTCTTAAGGTCCTTGATGTCGGACCTGTCGTGCCCGGACGCGGAAGTAGACGACGAGAGAAACAACCGTACTGGGTCCGCACGTCGAGTTTATCGATTATCTAAAAGAAAGTCGGCTATATTTCTACAAGGGAGGGTGGTGTTTATGTATGTGTGTTTTCGTGAGCAATGGGAAAAAACCTCTTCGAAAGTCTCAGAACGAGGGTCTACACTGTCATACAGAACATCAACGGTGAACGGGAGAAGATTGAGGAGAGTGCGAGGTCTTCCTTTCAGACCTCTCCGACCGGAGGAGAGGTCGTGAGTCACACAGGTGTTCCGAGTGTTTATATTGGGACTTTTCCACGCTCAGAGAGGGTAGAGGCGGGTGTAGGCCGGTCGAGGGTGGGGTTCAGGTCCATTGTCTGACAAGCCCCACCTCGCACGCTACCTACTTAAGGTTACATTCACATAGGAGTGAAAAAAAGAACCGTCTTGTCCGCTTGGGCTACGGAGGTCTACTGTACTTTCCCAGAAATACGTTTGCACATTGACCTTTTGATGGTCACCATAAAGGGAGGAGATTTTTATCCTAAGAGACAGCTGTCACCGAGGTGTCTGGAACGACGAACACAACAGTTCGCGTGTAGAGTGGATCTCTCTCGCTTTTCCTTCCCGAGAACTTTCGAGAGCCACTCGGAGACTCTGTATGCGTAGTTGTTCCGACATCACCTCCGAGACGGAGCCCAAAGGGTCGTCGTCCAACTGACGTTCCCTTGGTGGAAGTAGGTAAACGAGTCGGTTGATCTCCCAGTAGGGGACACGTCCCGGTACGTGACGACGCCCATACCTCTGTCCTCCAGTCGGAGACCGGAGGTCCCTCGGTATCGGGTCGTCCTGTCCGTCTTCGTGTGCGTCTAGCAGTGTTAGGTAGGGTCGCGGAAGTCTCTGCACCCTCGGTTCCTCCACGAGTCCCTCCCCTTCCTCTGACGTATGTGGCCCGTCGTCGTGGTCCGTGGTCGCGTCCCGTGTGGGTCCAGGAGTCGTGTGACTAATCACCCTCCACACAGAATCTTTGGTCGTTTCTCTAAACAAGTCACGTCGGACACTCCACCCGTCCCGTCCCCGTAGCGGTCGGGGTGAAACGTCCACCTTTTGACGGGGACTCTCTACTTCGTCGAACGGATTTTGTAACGTCTCTTCTACGGGTCTCGGACCAGGAATCGGTGTGGGTGTCGGCAGAGGGACTTGTTCTTCCCCCTACGACATGGTCCCAGTTCGAATTGCACCCGAGAGAGAGGTAGGTGCGTCCCAAACCGGAACAGGTGAATACACTGACAAAGAAATGTCCTACTTAGGGTGAAGGAGTTTTTGTAATTCTGACGGGCGACAGCACGTCGACACGGGGAGGAGTTCCACTCACGACGGCTCCGATCTGAACCGCGGACTTGGGTGCCCCACGGCTCTACGGGACACAAAACAAACCCGATCTGTCCCCAGGTTCCCCTCGTCCCCGACGTTCAGACCCCGACGTCGGGAGCCTGTACTGAATCGTAACTGGGTCCCGTGGAGATGAATCCTGAAACCAGGGTCTAAGTGAAAAGAAGGATTGCAGGACGACTGCTCGATCACCAGTCACATCAACAGACAGTATATACTTCTGGACAACTTCCAGTGCTCAGCCCAGTCCTAAGTGAGGTCTTGGAGGAATCCCAGGAGGACCTGTTCCGTCTCGATATCGGAGGTCGTCACAGGGTAGAATTTGACAGGTCCTCCTGGACGGAGAGACGAGTCATCAAACGTCCCGTCTCGAGAACTCCACGACCCTTGGTTCCCGTTGGTCAATATGTCTGAGTCTTGATTCACACCCATAGTTGACCCATAACACCCAGAGTCGGTGTTTCGACTCTGGACGAAATATTATTAATTATAATGATTAAATATTATTATTATTCTACTATGGTACAAGACCCCGGTAGGATTCCGACTCAACAATTGTCTTTCCAATCGACAGGTGTAGGAAAAGACCCCACCAGACTTGGACACGACTTGTGAAACAGACGAACTCAGGACCGAAGGTTCGTCTTCCACATACACACACAACACACACAAAATACACACATGTCACGTCGAAACTTAGATAGGTTTTCGTAAGACAAGACTGGACGTCATATTCACGGTACAACGCACACAGTGTGTGAAACCACAGAAAAAACACACAAGATCAGGGAGGTGAGGGTTGTCCCCCTTTCGGGGTTTAAAGGAAGGTAAAAAGATATCACTCAAAAAACCAGGAAATCCTCTTTTTATAACATGTTAATCTTTTCATTAGAAAAAAGAGTATTGTTCCACTTTTATAGAGTGTCTACTGAGACCTCGTTAGAAACTAAACATACTTGACTTGTTTGTTTTTACGGACAAATAGAACCCGAGATCATTTCGTCGGAAACCCAACGCGGTAACAAAATTTTGACGTCGAACATAACGGAATTTCTTCGTATTAGCGTGATTCGACCTCTTTTGATTATACGATTTACAACCACTTTGAATGATCGTGAACTTTTAAAAAAGACGGACGGGTGTTTTCCGTGAGTTCATAGATGAGTAAAGTTCAAACAAAACGTAAGTCTTATTGACCATTGTACTATGTAGAAGGTTTCGTCTTAACATAAACGAGATCTGAATTTTCATGAAATGAATTTTCGAAGTAAGAGACGAGTTCAATGGATATTTACAAATATCCAATTCTCGGGAAAGACGTGTGTGTATTTACCTTACAAAAAGGGTCTCACCACTGGGAACAAAACCCTCCAAAATTATACAAAAGAAAACTTTTTACAATTATCTGAAACCATGGCACCAAAGTTATAATGTCGGTATTGATTTTAATTTAGACATGGGAACTAACAGATCTGTTTTCTTTGACGTGTCATCCATCTACGATAGTAATTTCTATATGATCCTTTCGAAGAATCGTTGACAGAACAATTACGCGAGTAGTGGACCGTCCGTTCGGCCTGAATTTATAACCAAAGACTTTATACACGAAGACTCGGTCTGGAAAATTTGTCACAATTATAAAAAGTATAGAACCCATATAAAGTCTCACTGTGTAAATTTTGTTTAAAAATTGACGTTTGATCATATATAATGAGACCTAAATGGTATCTTCAACCCACTTAATTGCATAGTTTTATCCTGGACACTTATATTCGGACAAGTACCCACAGAGTTTTGGTAACAGTAGGTATTGTAACTGAAACGCACCACGACCTGACAACCGTGGAAACTCACCTCCACCACCTACTCCGTAGGACACAATTAAGACAACTAGTCTAGACAGTAGAGAGACGACATAAAAGCAGATCTAGTGTCAAGGAGCTGGAACCGTGACAACTGTAAAACCCGACCCATTAAGGAACAACAGGTGTCCCGGCAGGATCCGTAACATAGTTATCCTACAAATCGTCGTAGGGACCGGGCATGGGTGATTTACGGTGACCATGGGGGTCAACACTGTGGGTCTGAATAGAGGTCTATACCGGTTCACAGGGTTCACCGTACACACCGTACACTTTCAACGAGTCAGCACAGGTTGAGAAACGCTGGGGTACCTGCCGAGGAGACAGGTACCTTAAGAGGTCCGGTCTTATGACCTCACCCATCGGAAAGGGAAGAGGTCTCCTAGAAGGGTTGGGTCCCTGGCTTGGGTCCAGAGGGTGTAACGTCCGTCTAAGAAATGGTCGACTCGGTCGTGCCTTCGGGTCCACGTTCTCCTCCCCTTAATACGAAGGGGCAAAGAGAACTCTTGGTAACTAGATCTACGAGATTCCTTTGCTCAGTTCGATCCATAAAAAACCTTATTCTTCTCTCAACCTTTCTTCATTTCATTACGGAAACTTTTCGGTGTATTCCCGGATTAAATTATGGTGAACTGATAAGGGGAGTGAGGTGAGCACCTAGAGAATCTTGAGGTAAGACAATTAATCATACAGTTCTAAAAGTCGTCTACAAGCACTACTCCATTAATCCAATGTCAGGGTGACAGACACTCTGTCGATCCGGTCTCGTACACCCAAAGTACCTACCTTTGTCGTCGACGTACGTCTCCTGCACAACATCCTTTAACCACAGTGACATGGGACCCCTTTCCACCGTTGAAAGAGAGGGATACCGTGATAAAAGGGTCCGACGATTTGTTTCACCAAGATAAAAGTAAAGGATAACTGGGAACTTGTTGCACCTCCAATCAGACGGAAATTGAACGAATATCAATCAACCGGGAGGCATAGACACCAAGGGGGTGTAGGAGTCTGAGTAGGCACACCAACTTAAAAGTTGGATAACAACTTTTTATAGACGAATTCACCTTAACATGTCCAGTGTGGGTACAACGAGTCACCCAAGTTTCGTTCGTTCTGTCTTTCGATATCCCCTGTTTTGATTTTGATTTTAGTAGAACTCTGAAGGGGCCACTAGGCCACCAATTCTGGTTCGAAGGTGACAGTCTCCCCACCCCTAAAGCCCCCCACCCCCAGTCAGGGACCAACCCGTAGATCTTAGGACTTACAACGTACCGTACCGGTGTTTTTTTTTTTTTTTTTATCTTGGTGGAAAGTTAGGGAGGGTTGTGTCTTTTGGAGACAATTATCAAACCAATAAAAAGACTGTACAGTCAACGTCCTGTTCTAGCAAAAATTACCGAATCCTCGTAAGACACCATACCAGTGTAGGGTATTAAATTGGGAATCACACCCTGGAACAAATCGACAATATTTATTAAGACTTGTACTTGTGGTAGGTATATAAGTCTCGAACATATGGAACAGGAGAATCCTGTTTAAGGATGTAAGCCCTAAAGACCCGTCACTAAAATGGAAAACTGTCGACGGAGACTTCAAGTCAGACGGGTACGTAGTGGTGGCAGTGAGAGCGAGTCGGGTTTAGTAGCGTGCGAGAAAAAGAGGAGCACTGGAGTCGGGACTTCCCACAGTCTGAAAAGGGACAACTCGACACTCCACACACAAACTCAAAAGGAATCACCACAAAATAAATATCACGAAAAGTAACAATTTGGTCAATCTAATAAAGACATCTCTCTCCTTCTTAGGGTGGTAGGAAGGATTATTTATCCACAAAGAGGAAGACACACTCATCTCAGGAAAGTAGAGACAACTAACCGATCTGGTCTACTCTGATCACTAGATGCCACATGCTCGAAAAAGAAAAGGAAAAAGTAATTTCGTCAAAGTGGTCTACCGTACAAGTTTATCGTGTTTCCTCACATGTGACTTTTTATTGAACGCGAGTGGAACTTAGGGGGCAGGGAACCAAAGCAAGATTTTCGACCAGACACGGGTACAGTCCTGTACTACACACAAAGAATAGAGGGAGGGATCTCATAAGATGGTGACAAAAAATGGAAAGAAAAGGGGGAACTACTACATAGAACCATTAGTAAGGTAAAGCAATGGTTACTGTCCTAGAGTAAGAGTGTTCATCAAAAGACGACGTATTTAGACAACATTACATATAGTAGGCAAGGGAAAGCCACCTAAACATCGGTTCGAGACCCACAACGTACGTACGATTCAACGAAGTCAGCACAGACTGAGAGACGCTGGGGTACCTGACATCAGGTGGTCCGAGGAGACAGGTACCCTAAGACGTCCGTCCTTATAACCTCACCCAACGGTACAGGAGGTCCCCTAGAAAGACTGGGTCCCTAGTTTGGACTCAGAACATTACAGAGGACGTGACCGTCAGTGCAAGAAATGGTGACCACAGTGGACCCTTCGAGGCATTCTTGTGAGAAAGTCTCGTTCACGTCACACAATCAGAGGGTAAACACAGGTTGAGAAACACTGGGATACCTGGTATCGAACGGTCCAAGGAGACAGGTACCCTAAGAGGTGAATTCTTATGACCGTACCCATCGGTAAAGGAAGAGGTCCCGTAGACAGACTGAGCCTAGCTTGGGTCCAGAGGACATGACACCCGTCTAAGAAATGACAGACTCGGTGGTCCTTTCGGGACACCGGTAGAAAAGTAACACTATATTTTCGTCCCTCATCCTTTGGGTCAGAGAGACGCAAGACTTCTCTACCGACAAACGGAGAAGTCCAGTCTCCCCCTCACCACAGTCGACCTCCCGGACGAGAGAGGGGGTCCCACTAGTCCGGTAGACGTCTTCCTTAGAGGACGAACACTCTTACTGGGTTGAAGAGAACTGTGATTTATCTTTAGAAAGAAAAAAAAAAAAGCGTAACAAGGTAACACCCAAAGAGCCCAAGCCATTCTCAATTGAATTCCGTAAGTCAAATCACACCTAAGCACATCGACATATGTAAAGATGAAAGGATTTGCCCTTCAAGGTCTCCACCTCCTACTGTAGACTTGGAACTCGTCGGCCCGTACTAATTGCCGGAATGCGCACTGCCACTACTGTTACTTGCACAACCCCGACTCGCCAAATTTAGTAAGGTATTATCTACTCTGCGGGATAACCAAAGAAAAGTTTCGACCGGAAAAAGCAAAAGGTATTACGACGGAGACGAAAAATTGTGGGTGTTCGTAGGTAAAAGTAGCCAGGGGAGTACGGGATATCCCAGACCTGTCATATACCCTTCCGATTGAGGTATAATTGAGACCGGACATTGGTGGACCGTCTCTTGGGACCTCAATTAAAGGTAGTCGATTAGACACTCGACGATGGGTCTGAGGTAGGGGTCCGATACCGTCGCCACTACTGTTACTACACCCCTTATCCAAACCCTACTACTCGACTAAACGAGAATGACTATTCTGAAAAGTAAAGAGGGCAAAGTAACTTTATTAGAACTCGGTTCCGTTCGCTACGATGTCCGCAGTAAGTTCTTCGAGTAACAATAAAATTACTTAGATGTAGTTTGGAACGTCCTTTAATCTTCCGGACCCATTAACTTGACACCTTTTAATATCGACCTCTTTAAGTATCGAGAGGACAGTATTACCTTAATCCATAACCACTAACGAGTCTCCCGTCTTCACGTAGAACTCTTTCCATATATAACATATAAATATTTCTTAATAAAAAGAAGGGAGACAACGTGGAAATAAATAAATAAAAATACTCTGGCACATAGGTAGACTTTTGGATTAAAGGAGGGGATCCACTAACTGACGTACGTTAACGGAATGCGACGACAGTAATTGAGTTCCAATGTCACCAATCGTTCGACAAAGATCTGTTGACTCGGGGTGTCATCCCAGGGAAGGGTCTCGACTTTACCTAACATGGAGGTCACTAGAAACTGGTAAGACGTAAGATTAGGTCACCCCTCACAGAGAGAGAGAGAGAGAAAAAAAAAAAAAAAAAGAGAATGGGAGAAAGAGTAGACTCATTCTTCATCCTAAACCCCAGACTAGAGGAACCCAGTCCACCTACAGTCCCATTACTCCTTAGACTTCGGACAGTAACCTTAGTTGGTTGATAAATCTGGGTAAGACGGAAACCGACTCGTCGGACGATGTCCGGACCTGACGCAAATCCCCTCTACCTAGGTCCAGGGTGGAAAATTTCAGGAATAATTGACGTTTTACTTGAACTCAGTCCCTATAGGTCCGAGTTTCGTAACACGTCGACCCAATCACTGTGAAAAAAGACAACAAAAAAGACAAAAGGAGATTTCTTTTAGTTTAGCTCCGAATTGTGTGTCCGGTAACGTCTAAGAAGGAGGACCCTCACGCTTTCCCGACCAGGATCCACGGTAACAGACTAGTGTCCAAGACGAACCTACAGTCTTTAGGTAGGACCTTTTTCAAGTCTCGACGACGTCAGAGGGTACGAAGGAGAAGGTTACGACCTAAGAAGTACAAATGAGACGGTAGGGATCCTGTGACCAATCGAAGGAACACTTACAAAAAACCGTATGTCACTAATGGATGACTCACGAATGAAACACGGTCGGTGACACGATGTCCTTTAGTTTCCCTTGGGTCGAGTCAGGAACTAAAGTTCTTCAAACGTCAGATCAACTCCCTCAGTCTGTTTTGTCTTGTGTCACGTTCCCCGATTCACGAATTTATCTACACCTGGTTCCCGAACCGGTTCCGTCGAATCTTCTACTGCGGGTCGGAGAATGTCCCTAGGTTGGTACTCCAAGAGTCTCGTGTGAACGAGAGAGAGAGACTAGCACCATGGAAGTGGATCTCAAGGGTCCGACTACGGTGTGTCTCGGGACCTCACTGCGGTCAGAATCACACAAACCTTAGATGTAGACGGAACCTAGATTCTGCTCACTTGAACCCTTCGTGGATGCTAGTCTTACGGTCCTTCGTTTCCAGAACGAAGGACGACCTAAGGTGCCTTATATGACAAGGTCCCAGTAGCCGAGGTCGAGGATCACTCTCCCACGACCCCTGTACGGGACGCACAGGAGACACACGGAGTCGTGGAAACCGAGAAACACAAGATCCAACGGTTCTCCCACTAGAATGACAGTCCGTGTGGTCGTTACAGGGCCGGCCGCCTCGAGATGTGTGTCTAGGAACGGCAGTTCGGTTGGAAGAAGGGAGTCAAGGTACGGAAACCTGAAGCGATGACACCGCGGTTCGCCCATAAATAAGAGGCAAGGGAGAGAAGGGGTGGGTGGGAAGTGGGACTAACAGTGTGAAAAGAAAAAATAAAATAATAAAAACTTGTGATTTTTTGGTAGACATAACCCCATATCGGTTAATTGTTACAGCACTATCAAAGTCCACTTGTCACTTCCCTGAGTCGGTATGTATATGTGCATAGGTAGGGGGGGGTTTAGGGGGGAGGGTAGGTCCGACTATTGTAACTCGTCTCAAGGTGCACGACACGTTATCCAAAAACAACCAATAGGTAAAATTTATGTTGTCAGTGTGAAAGGAAGAACAAGGAAGAAAAGCCGGTACCGCACCAGTCTTCCCTGGTCGGTGCCTCGACCTAAGTCTAAAATCGAGGTGAAGTGGGGAGTGAGACCGGAACCTCACAGAAGATAATCTGTTCTCGTCGGGGAGGATCAAGATTACGAGCTATCATAAAAGACCATTTCGCTGGTCACCCACCACGTGTCCACGGACCTAGAGGTTCTCGGACGTCGAGAACGGGCTGACCTCCTGTGACTTCACTCGAATCCACTTCGGTTCCCGGGGGGACGAACCACGTGTCTTCTGTCTCCTTCGGAAACTTGTCCACCTCACCCCCCGCACCAGAGTCCGACCGGACTGCCCGAGCTTCGTCACGTGGAACCGAGTCTACAACTGAGCACTACCACTTGGCACAGACCAGGCGTCCGACCTTCGGAGACTGGATGGCTAATAAACAGACACTTATGTCTCGGTCTCTTCGCCGACGGGGACCTCGGCGTCAGGTGTGTCGAGGAGAAAAGGTTTTTCCCGTCTCGTTTGGAATATTTGTGTTTACGATAGTACTAAAGATTTTGGAGTTAAAAAAATTTTAACTTCTTTTTTTAATTACTACACCCTTTATTTTCTCACTTTTTTTTTCAACCTACGGTTTGAACGGGGAAATGACAGACTCGGTGGTTCCTTCGGCAGTCTGTAGGGGGAATCAATTAATGAGTAAGAGTACGGCCGAAGAAAGAACACCCACCACGGGGACAGTGTCTCCGAGCTTGACCTGAGTTTCGGAACAATGAAGTCTGGAGTTCCTAAGGACAAACCGCTGGTTTAGTGTCTATACGGTTCGACGACAAACGTACCGACCGGGACTGTCAGACTTCTTCACCGACGGACGGTGCGGTGGACTCTCTCTTCTCGGAACGACACGTTTAAGTACTGTATTTTTGCTAGTAGACGGAATAAAATTTTATGAAGGACTTTTCTCTTTTCGAAAAGTTCATGAAACTTTTATAGGTGAATATAAGTTTGTTTCATGAATAGCACATTGAACACCTCGGACCGTTTCAATTAATGTGTGGTAAAAATCGACCAGTGACTCCGTTCTTTAAAGACAGGAACTTATATGAATTTCGACATGTGAAGAAATTGATTCAAAGGGACACCTAGTCAGGTTTAATCTAACCTGTGCCAACAGAACTAGTGAGTTTTGAGGGTACACACTAAACATGGAGACAGGAGAAACGTTCGCTAGGCGAAAGACGTTTCCTAGGAGAGGAGGAGGTGTCAGACCAGGGACTATCACGGAACAACTCGGTCCCCACCATCCTCGATCTTCGTCTCAAGTAACGGAAATGGTGGTACGGTAGGGAGGGACACAAGTCCGGTGGTAGAGGCGTCAGGAAGTGTAGGAGTTTAAGTGGGAAAGGGAGGAGGAACGACGGGGTCGTTGGTTCTTTTGTTTCAATCATGGAAGGGGCAGAAATATAGGAAGGAAGGTGAATCTGGTTACGGACGCGGGACTATTCAAAAGTCATTTTTCGAACGACTTTACATCAATAAGGCATATAATTTTGGAAACCATAATAGTCGAAAATTGGACGTTCTAATTTTCGACTATTATAATCTTACAACCTCGTACTATAGATTTAATTAATACTATAGGTAAACAAGGACCGTACTAAAAATATATTACGTCGGTCATCCGGTCTAGATGCAAACAAAAAAAAATTTAACACTGGTCTAAGAACGTTATTTTCTTCGGTGACTTCTCTTACGGGGTATGACTCGAGTAAAAGTTGGGGTACCACACTTCCGTAAACGACTCTTGAAGGTCAACTGAAGTCTCGTAAAAAAATATTTTTCTTTCTTCGTCAAAAACTAGTAAAATAAAGAGATGGAAACCGACAGAGAAGGACAAGGGTCAAATCGTTTCCTGTGGACGGTGTAGAGGTGGTAATATGATCCAGGTGACCGGGAGTTTTTACTCGTTCGGATCGGGGACGGGTGTCGCCAAGTGTCATGACCCACCCCACTCCGTACTCCCTTTTACTCGTCGACTTTGGGATTCCGTTGTCCGCGGGGTCGAGGGAGTAAAAGATGTTCTGACATCTTCAGTCAGGATAAAGACCATTCTAACAATCGCTTCCCGTCCCAAAAATTAACCATTGCAGGGGAGGTCGACATACCGTCGCTCATCCGTAAGAGTGAGCGACGGCGGACACTCGACGACCACTTCCTTGGTAAAAATACTTTCTGCCGGACCCACGAGATTTTGGGTGGTGACCAAAGTTGGTCTACGCCCACGTGGACACAAGACCCAAGAGGGGAAGACGGGGGTGGTGACACCGGTGACACTACCGTCGGTGGTCCAGTACGAACCACTTTGGGTGTGACCCGTTCTTGTCGAAACATTTATTTAGGGACAATTGGGGTGGTTTATTTCTATAGTGTCGTAGCAGAGAATGAAACCCGTCACCCGAGACACCCCCTTCGGGACTCCTTCTCAGAAAAACGTAAACTACATATCCTTCTCGGACTGTTCGACTTATAGACCAAACAAGAAAAAAGAAAAATTATAAATAAACAAACCAAGTCAGTCCAGAATCAACGTCGTAGATCAAAGGATTGGTCCTCAGTGTGGGTCCGGAGATCGTAACCTACGTTCCTCAGAACCGGTGACCTGGTGGTCCCCTCAGGGAGAGCGAACAAGAACTTACATTGCCCGTGGTTTGGTGTACCGTAAAAGGGAAACGACGATCTTTCGAATTGTGGTTTAACACCCTACGGTACAGATAAGACTTCCTCTAGTCGGGACCCTAAAGAAACCTTCCTTACTACGATTACGACTTTGAGGTCATGAAACCGGTGGAGAACTCTTCTCAACTGAGTAACCTTTTCTGAGACTACGACCCTCCCTAACCCCCGTCCTCTTCTTCCCCTGCTGGCTCCTACTCTACCGACCTACCGTAGTGCCTGAGCTACCTGCACTCAGACTCACTTGAGGCCCTCAACCACTACCTGTCCCTCCGGACCGCACGACGCGAAGTACCCCAGCGTTTCTCAGCCTGTGCTGACTCGCTGACTTGACTTGACTACTATGTGTAAAAACCAAGTGGAGTAAGGGCCGAAACAAAGAAGGATAAGGGAAGGACAAAGAGTAAACAGAAGGACCTCCAAACTCAGTAGGGAGTTTCGGTTAACTTCAAGACACTTGTTTCGGTCCCCTTCTCTTACAACACTCCTTCAGCAGGGACCCCCAGTGTCGGGGCAGGGGTCCAGGACTCCTCAGAGTGCCCGACACAGAGCCAAGACGGAGGTGTCGTCGGGACCCCTACCCTGATGAGCCCGAGGAGGTTGGACCCCCTCGACTTCGAGGACGACCTCCTCCGCCAGTACGACGCTGCGGAGTTCCCGCTGCAGGAGAGGGTCGAGGGTCGGTTCGTCGCGTTCTACCACCACCAGCGGGGTCCGGTCTAGTTGCGGTCCTGGTCTCGACGGGACCTACGGCGGCGGTTCCTCTACTGGTGGTTCCTGTTTTGACACTCAGCCCCGTCGTCTACCCCTAAACCTTCAGGTGCACCCGTGACGGCAAGGAAGAGTCCTTCCCCGCGGCAACCCCACTGGTCTCAGGGGACTACAACAGAAAGACATTGAAAAGGGATGTAGGGTTCCGGCCCTACCACTCGGACGAAACAAAGAGTCGGATAGATCAGACGAAGGGTTTAGAGAGTACTCAAAAGTCGAAAGAGGAACCCATCTAGTGACAACTACCTGTCAGTGTTTTTATTTGGGGTCCCCTTACTGTCCTACCACTATGTATAAGACTTACGGAGTTTCTTTCAACCTTAAACGTAAATCACATAAAACTCCCATGGAGAGAGATCAGTGTCAACAATCTTTAATCAGGATTCCCATAAACCACATGTACAATTGGGAGACTGGTAGGGTACAGTGAACGAAATCAGTTTCATTGTTTAATTGTAAATATATTGTATCAAAAGTTTGGAAGAATGGGAAATCAGGAATAATATCAGTAAATACCAACCGTCCTTCAACCGTGGAGGCAAAATAACTTTCCCTTTGACTTCAAGTGTCTCTAACCCTAAGCTGGTTCCAGAGTGTGGATGAGGTACCGTCTCGACTCCGACAGGGGTTCGGACAACCGAGACATACAATCCCGAGAAACGTGATGCCGTCGAAATAGAAGAGTTTTGTGAAAGTAAAGCATAGACGGAAGTCACAGTGTGACACGATTCACGATATTTCATTAGATATGGTCGAGGCAAAGACAGGAGTACCCTATTTTTGGAACGTTAAAAGTAAGGGTTCTTTTATTGTCAGTAACTGTAAAAAACTGTAATAGTATTTCGTAATAGACCCGAACCATAATGGGGTATATGTCTTTGAATCTAGATTTACTCTATGGTCGGAGGACCCTCTCATGTTTTATTTATTTTACTGTTCTCTGTCTTACACACTAAGAAAAAAAAATTACAATAGAAGGGTACACTACTCGTTTTGACCGAGCATCGAAAATTCTTTGTCACATCCTAAAACGTGACTATAATTATGGAATAGGTCGACACAAATTAAATACGATATAATATGTGTTATTAGACACACCGGACCTCCTTTACTCGTCCGTATTAGAGAAACGACACCTTAAAAGTTTATTTCAAGGTATTGTAGTGACACCTGTATGTCTGGTCACTAAGAGTTTAATATAAAGGTACCTTGATGGTCTTCTTGATTCTACAAGATAACGATCTTAGTCACAGTCACTCTATTTTTGAGTTACTTACCTTTAAAAAAAGAGCTAAAATTCGAAAAAGAATTTTGAAAGAATTCGGTAATAGTTCAGACGATTGAAAACCGGTAGTCACTTTAGATGGTTTGTTCTTTTGGTTACTTGTATATACATATGATAATTACCTTTTTTTACCTTTTTTAAGTCTACGTACAATAAAAATCTACGTTTCCATACTTACAAATATTTTTCGAAATATTTCACAAAATCAAGGAACCTGCACACCACCTTCTCTCAGATAGTCATAAAGTACCCTCAGAGGTCTCTTGTCGGAACGGACATGGTCAAGTGGAGAGCTTGGTCTACCTCTTGTCGGTCACATCTGTTGACCGTTTCATCAGTCACCCCTAAACTTAACTCCTCCTTTCAGTATAATTCACCAGTTCTCCGTTGACAGTTAACACGTCTTATCGGTTTTTTTTTTCATACTCTTAGAACTTGAATCACGTCGTTCCAAACCTTCCTAAAAAATTTGAAATGCGATCACACGTACCAATCCACTCACCGGGAAATACTAAAGTCCACATTGGACGTACAAACTAAAGACTTAATTATCCCCTACTACACTTTAACTGATCCGACTCGGTACCTTTAGTCCTTATAACCTACAAATATTGAGGGGCACTGATACGTCTAGGGAATTTAAGAAACCCTAAACAACTATAAAAGAAGGGACTTTTCCCTTCGGTGTTGGACGGAGGATCCGAACCACGACCTTTTCATGTTTCCCAACCACCGTCAACGAGACTTAGGGTGGACAACACACTAATAACAGTGACGAAGAAGTGGGGTCTCAGAATTTCGATAAAACGTCTAACACTTTTGTCTGGGATTTAACGTAACATTAAGAAGTTCTTAGGTCACCTCTTCTCGGGAACTCAAGAAGAGTCATGTCACGAACTCTTAACGAGACACGAAGGAACTACAGAACCCTTTAAATTCAAACAGAAATTCTCTCTCTTTAACTTATCTATTTCTAACGGAAGCCGTACCATGATTCTATGATATAAGAAAAACTATCCTATTTAAGAACTTTTTACAGCAAAAGAAAACAGAAGAAATTACATTTGAGTAAAAAATATTACCTTTTAGGTTCATCGTTTACTTAAATACTCGCACTCGGAAATCTTGTAGTCTTGGGAAGAATGGTATTTCGGTGGCTAAATCACGTAACGTTTGGTACGGTTGACCCTCGTCAGGTGGGGGGTTAATTGGGTCTTTTATCTTGGTCACAGACCGTCCCGAACCTGGTCTACCGGTAGTTGTACGGAAGGTTCGGGACTGACCGACGCTTTAGGACTTAACTTTCTCAATTTGACCTCTTAGTACCAAAACACCAAAATCAGACACTTAGACGTCTTTCCTGGGGTGGTGGGGGTAAAAATTATCACTGAGACGTCGGGGTCCAAAGGGTCGCTAAAATGTGTACCACCAAGTTCGTTTCGTGACGATTGGACAGTTTTTCGCCAAGAAAGAAACAAGGGAGTGTGGAAGGGTAGGTCTCCTGGTGCAGAAAACTTTTCGAAATTTAGTGTCTTCGGTTCCACTTCGTCGGTTAAATATTTTGTATTGCATGTCGCTTTCGAAAAAGAGTAAAACTCGGCTTTATTATCTATCGAGAAGTGGCCGATTCTTTTCGGTTGAGATTAGTAGGAAACAGATTTCGGCAAAAAACTAGTCGTCCTGGTCCTCGTCTTTTTATCTTGACCAGGTGCGTCTGAAGGACCCCTATCATAGTCGAGTGGAAAGACGGCAAACTGTTAGGTAAGTTTAAGGGTGTGTCTCTTTCTTTAAGTCTTGGGGTCACCTAGATTAAATTATTTTCAGATTCTCCGTCCTTGTTTCTTACGTCCAATAAATTTTAAAGGGTCAGGTCCCGACCGTTTTCTTCATTCTATCAATAACCCGATTATAATACAGATGAGTCAAACCCCTCGAAGAAAAAAAAAATTCTATTTGATAACTAAAGAGGATGTAATTTTTATGTCGTCTATGGATGACATATTTCAGACTATTTCTTTTCACGAATATTATACATCGTAAATAATTTGCAAAAAATAGTGATATGATATTTT
The DNA here is from genome assembly GCA_006410555.1 of Capra ibex. Classification (NCBI taxonomy): domain Eukaryota; kingdom Metazoa; phylum Chordata; class Mammalia; order Artiodactyla; family Bovidae; genus Capra; species Capra ibex. The sequence continues at coordinate 28,619,857 of SJYO01016970.1, read as the reverse complement.
TTATTTAACTGGGTAGAAAACTATTAAAACCGCATATAGTAAACCCATAAAAGAAGATAATTTAGATACACATAAAACGAAATTTTATAAATAATAAATATATAGTCATATGTATGTTGAATACATACATTATTCGTCTCATAAAAAAAAAATTAGAAATTAACCTTCTCCATCAACAATAGTAAGTCAGCGATTCAACATAGGTTGACAAACATTGGGGACCTGACATCGTACGGTCCGAATGGTTAACCTTCTATTAACGAAATATTACATAACCAAGGACGGTGTGTTTTCGTACTTAGTCGGTATTCACATGTATCCATAGGGGAGGGAGAACACGGAGGGAGGGTGGGGCTAGGGTGGGGAGATGTGACAGTGTCTTCTGTCCCAACTCGAGAAACACAATATACGGTTGAAAGGCGATCGATAGGTAAAATGGGTCCCATCACATATATAAAGTCACGATGAGAGAGTTAAGTAGGGCGGGAGAGGAAGGGGGTGTCACAGGCGTTCAAGTAAGAGATACAGACACAGAGACAAGGACGGGACGTTTATCTAAGTAGTCATGGTAAAAAGATCTAAGGTATACATAGGTAATTCTATACTCTAACGTTGTATACAATAAAATTTTCGTCTTAAGCCCAGAATATTTGTATGGAGTTCATCCCTTCTTTCGTCCAATGTTTTGACATAGACGTGAAAAGTCACAACAGCACACAAGAAAATTTTGTATTATAAACTTCTGACCAAAAGGGGTCACCGAGTCGTCGTTTCCTGGGTGGACAAGTTACGTCCTCTCCGTCCAATCCAGGGACCCTACCCTTCTAGGGGACCTCTTCCTTTACCGTTGGAGAGGCCATAGAAACGGACCCTTTGTCTCCTCGGGCCGCCCGATGTCAGGTACACCAACGTTTTCCCAACCTGCACTGACTCGTTGATTTATTGTTCTTATTAAACTTGTGGCGTCTTATGAAAGAGTGTACAGATATATTATTAAAATAGTCAGAAACATCAACCTGTAAATTCAATAAAGGCAAAAAGTGATAAGATTTACTGTGATGTGACTTTTTCGCCAAATGTAGACTTAAACACATGGAGGTAAAGATAGGACTTCTATTTACAATTCCTAACTCAACGACATAGTGTACTATCCCTCAGGGACCACCGAATCTGCCATTTCTTTAGACGGGCGTCACGTCCTCCGGACCCAAGTTAGGGACCCAGCCCTGGTAGGGGACCTCCTCCAGTACCATTGGGTATAGTCATAAGAACGGACCTATTAAGGTACCTGTCTCCTCAGACTGCCCGATGTCAGGTACCCCGACGTTTCTCAGCTTGTGATGACTCACTGAGTGTGTGTGTGTAGTGTCCTATACCCGTATAAACCTTCTGAAAACGATATATGACTGGTTTTCCCAATCGGGTCATATGGTAAGGGGACGACGACGACGACGAAGATTCAGGGAAGTCAGCACAGGTTGAGACACACTAGGGTATCTGCCGTCGGGTGGTCCACGGGGGGTATGGACCGTTCTTGTGACCTCACCCAATGGTAAAGGAAGAGGTTACGTACTTTCACTTTTCACTTTCACTTCAGCGAGTCAGCACAGGCTGGGAGTGGCTGGGGTACCTGACGTCGGAGGATCGGTACACACTATTCCTACAAACAAAAGAGTGTGGGTGTAGTCAAGACCCGTACAATTTAGAGTCCCGTTCCAAAGACTTTCACGAAAAAAAAATGGTAGAGAGGTAGACAAAACGGGAGAGGAAAAGATTATCGTCTACACCTCATTCACACCCAACCCCCTTCCTAGACTGTCCTCACAGACTTCCCCGGGTCCCCAAATAAAACACTTAACTCACCCCACGTCAGACGAGCTCCGTACGCGTGACGGCCACTCCAGCGGTCTACCCTCGGCCTGTGACAGGGCAGTCGTACAGGAAGATCCCTGCGCAAGCCAACCTCTCGGAGTCGACGACGACCCCTGGGAAACTCCCCGTGCTTACCTGGGGTACACTCGAATACCCGGTGTGTGCCTTTCAACCCGCACACAGACCTCGGAGTAGCCTCAGGACTGGTGCGGGCTCCGACTCTTTGTTCCGTGTACCTGTGACGGGGGGCGGTTCCGTGTACCTGTGACGGGGCGGCGGCGGGGCTGTGTGTGTGTCTTGGTGTGCAAACGGTACTCAAGGCTCCTTCAAACTCAACCATTTGACTTGACGACGGTGTTTCATCCCCGTTGCCACCGGTGGTGGTACTGTACGTACATATTTTACTTTACCTGGACGATTGGGCAGTCATCGTCCTAGGGGTACCCAAGGACACCAAGAACCCAGAAAAAGAACAAAGAGCAGTTCTGGATCTGCTCTCTACGACGAATTTCGGTTTGTCGCTAAAACTGGTCCATCGAAAAGGGGAGCAGAACACCACAGGCAGTAAATTCCACACAGGGCGACACCGACGAAGAGACTCAATATCACTCAAGCCCCGGTACCCACAATAATGACGACCCAGTAGAGGAACAGGGTACTCCCTCGACGGCACAGTCAGTGACCGGAGTGTCCCGGGTCCGGGTTTGGCACCCTCGTAGACATTTGGGTGTGACCTTCTCCTACCACCGAGATGGTTCCGGCGACTCTCATGGACAGTAGAGACCCTCGGGTCCTCGCTATCATTTGTAAGAGAGTATAATAATACTTTGATAAATTCGTGGAGGCCACAATCGTAAGGAATCACCCTAAATAAATCTACGTTTGTGATTTCTTTTATACCAAAGAAGAGCTCCCTTCAGTTAACGGAATACCCCTCTGTTCGGTCTTTGTGTACTTACTCTCATAACTCTACTATGAGCTTATCTCACCCACAGTCAACCTTAATTAAGTCGTGTAGAATCTCCACTCGAGTCAGTCGACCCGTACCTGTGTCGAACCGTCCTCCTTCCCTGATCCCCTTGAAGAACCTGGTCACAGTACACATTCAACAGTGGTCTGACGTTATGGACATCATTTGTTCGCACGAATCACTCCGACGGAAAGTCGACTCGTGGACTCGAACCACACCTACAACTCCATGGTGGACTCTACAGGAAGGTTTCTCGAGCATACAAGGAACGGAGCAACCTAAGAGTGCTGTCGAGAGTTTCCGACTACCCCCTCGGTATTGCGGTACAGAGGGTCCCAGGTCTGTCAAGGCGTCGCACCGATTTCGTTCGCCTATTCAGTCCCTGAGAACCGAGACGGTGTACTATAACCCTGGATATTTCGAGCACCACCGTTATTAATGTAGTCAGACAACGTCTCAAGAGTCTCACCCTCTGAAATTTCGGGGGAAAAGAGAAAGGTGTCTTCGTCGTCGTTTTTCTTCGGGAGGAAGAGAAGAAGTTGTCTTGTCGACTTCGATTTTAGGGTAGGCAATACACTCACCAGTGGTTCACAGCGAAGAGAGAAGAGAGAAAAAATTTTTCTTTGTGGACAATGGAATCAGGTAGTCCTACCGAAATAACAAGACATTCTTTACTAACACAATCAGTGAGTCAGTATAGGCTGAGAACCGCTGGGGTACCTGACAACGGGTGGTCCAAGGGGGCAGGTACCTTAAGAGGTCTGTTCTTATGATCTTACCCATCGGTAAGGGAAGAGGTCCCTTAGAAGGGTTGAGTCCTTAACTTGGGCCCAGAGGACGTAAAGTCCGTCTGAAAAATAGTAGACTCTGAACTTAGGATCAACGGAACTTATATGTCAAATTCCGTAGTGTCGGAGTACCGAGTCCTCCGTATTCATCCGAACATCGACCTTGTGGAGGGCCTACACTGACTCCAGGGACTCACTAGTACAGAATTGGGTTCCTTCACCTCGACTCCGGTGAACGTTCCTCCCGTCTTATTGGGTTTGTGACTTCACTTCACAAGGAGAAGACTCTTGACACGAGTGAACGGACATCCTCCTTTAATCCCCAAAGTATCTTCTGAATCTTCGACGGAAAGTCTCTCAGAGATCAGAAGAGGTTTCTGTACAAAGTCGGTAGTAAAGGGATTTATTCTTTCTTTCACTTACAGTCCCAAACAAGTTTTCTATGCCCGTTCACCGACAACAGTGTTAACTCAGAGGAAGGCGGATAATTTGATTTCGACTTCACTACTTAAGACAGGAATTTTAATAAGTCACTGAACTTTTTTTAACAGACGAAAACGATCTCTTTCTTTGGGGGTGACGAAAAGTGTATAGTGACACTATCTTCGAACTTCGCTCAGATTACTGCACCTCGAACGGATTAAAAATAACAAATTGTAAGCATACTCTGAGGCCGTCCTATTACCAGGTTCACTAATCCAATGTTATTTTCCTTAAATCGCACCCAATTCAAAGCACCTATTTGACTCGGTACGTCGGATGGGCCGGGGAGTGAGTCGGGGACGTAGCGGGTCGGAGGGACCGGAGAGGGAGACGTAGGAGTATACACCAACCTCTCACTCAAGTGGAGTAACAAGGTTAACGTCCGAGAGGTGTACCTGGTGACTCACAACCCGTGGGGAGGAAGTGGGAGACCCATGATGGGATACACATCATGATGGAAAAGTAAATACTACGACGATACTCTGATTACTTGAGGTCCACACCAAAAATATCGGACTTTTGAAGAGAGAGTCTGTGGTCGGTCTTAACGGGGGTGGTTGGGTAAAGAGTGCACGGTGACCTATTGTCTACCGTTCCCACAGGCGGGAAGAAAACGAGAGAGTCGAACACTGGATGTTTTGGGTCCCAGGGAACTCACGACCGAGTCTCGGTGGGTAAGGGGGATCTTTAAATTTAGAGCAGTAAAGAGGTAGCACATTTCTTTGAAACCAATCTGGAACTGAATCATACCAATACGACGATATTGTTTTGATAGTATCCGGTACACGGAATTGTTTGAACATAAAGAGTATCAGGATCTCCGATCCTTCAGGTTTAAGTTCCACGACCGTCTACGTCTCAGACCACTCTCGAGAGAAGGACCGAACATCTGTCGTCAGAAGAACGACACAGGAGGGAACGTCTTCCCCGCGCCCATGAGACCCCGAGAGAAAATATTCCTGTGACCGAGGTAGAGGAGGGTATCCGGGGTCGAGGGTTATGGTAGTGCAACACATACGCGTACGATTCACAGAAGTCAGGTTGAGACACTGGGACACCCGACATCGGGTGGTCCGAGGAGACAGGTACCCTAAGAGGACCGTTCTTATGACCTCACCCACCGGTAAAGGAAGAGTCCCCTAGAAGGACTGGGTTCATAACTTGGGAGTAGAGAACGCAGAGGACGTAGCCATCCGTCTAAGAAACGGTAATCCCGGTGGACCCTTCGGGCTTGGTAGTGTGACCCCCAATCCTAAAGTTGTATACTCGATCACCCGTCCCTGTGTTTGTAAGTCAGGGATTGTATAGATTATGTACCAAAAAGTTTTAGGATACTATTAATATATCACTCAATATCAAAGGTTGTCAAGACTGTAGACAATTGAGTAAAGTCTAAATGTCGGAGAAGCACTCTAGTCAATTTGTTCAACTTATTCAATTTAACATCTTTGACTCATTTAGAGTACATTTAGAAATTTGAAGTCTCAGTGTGTCGATCATTCGTCTTTAATCTAGTATTTAGAATTTTGAGGTCAAAGGATACTATCAACGAAAAGAAAGAAGGAAAGAAAGAAAGAAAAAAAAAAAAAAACGACAACAACCAAAAGTAAAATTACCTGTAGAAAGTTATATTTCGGTTCCAATAACACCAATCGTTTATAAAGGTCGGACTATCGGATCCCTACGCTCCTTCCGTCTCGTCGTCATGGTACAGACTCTGCGTCTCCCCTCTTTTCGTAATCCTTTTAACCCCCGGCACCACAAATACCGGACTCGTTCAACTAAAATACCGGAACACTGAAAAACTGCTACATCATTATTTACAAAAACGAATATAGTACCGTTTAAAATACAGAGAGTTTGATTAATCTAAGATAATCATGGTTGTTAAGTGTCTACCTTGAGTTGAGGTATGATACCAACTGGTATCACAAAAAACTTTTATTAAGAACTTACAATTCTGGTAGGTGAATGGAAAAGTGGTGGACGGGTATGACACTATCCTTCGGAATCTCTAAACGGGAGATTCCTCTCGTCACAGACAAGAGACGGGTCTGTGGGTACACACACAGGACAGATGACTCCGAGTGGAAGGACGACGGACACGTCCTCGGAACTGGACATGACTCTAACCCTTGGGAGACGTCCCGCAATCACGGTCCCGTTCGGAATGCCAGACGACTGACTCGCTGGGAGGAGGGATGTCGAGAGCCACCAGTGACGGAAGGAAATTCCGGTGTCGATTTCTATTCCTCGTCTTTCAGTTCTTTTGTTGCGTTACCTATCCCTGAACAGACCACCAGGTCACCAATTCTGAGACTCAAAGGTTACGTCCCCCACACCCTAGTTAAGGACTAGTCCCTTGATTCTAGGTTACACAGGGTGCCGTGTCGGTTTTTCATTTATTCTTATTTTTATAAAAAATTTTTTATTCAGCAAATTTTTTGGGTGTCACCTACCTCTTCTCTTTTTTTCCCTCCTTTTTTCTGGAACATTTGTTCCGGAAAAATGGGGGATAAGGAACCGGAGCTTTTCTTAAGTGAATTATGACGGAATTGACGTCCGGGACCGTACGTCAGACGACACCTTCCCTCGACCTCCCGATACGGACTGGGTAGAGGACTCATACTCATGTGCACACACACATGTACGAGTCACCACAGACTGACAAACGCTGTACGGAGGAGACAGGGGGTCCGAGGAGACAGGGGGTCCGAGGAGACAGGGAGTCCGAGGAGACAGGTACCTTAAAGGGTCCGTTCTTATGATGTCATCCAACGGTAAAGGATGAATGAAGAGTTATGATGTAACGGGCTTTAAACTAATGACAGTTCTTAGAGAATTAGGGACGGGTCCGTAAAAGTCTAGATATCTGTCGTGAAGTCAAAAATAACTTTTGTGTGAACTTACTATTATCGTCGGTTTCACTTTTGACAATTAATAGATCATACTAGAGTCCAATATTCTTACAAAGTCATTGGACAGTCTTTGTATACTTTGTATTTCTAAGAAACTGAATAAACACAAACCCTCTACTGAATTTTTCATACCTTCTCAAGACATGTACCGTCTTCTACTGAAGGGATGTGGAAGACTCCCGCTCTCCCTTTCCAGTCGAGAGTCTCCTCCCTCACCTACCCGGTCCCTCCGTCCATGGGGTTTCCACAGACGGTATTTACGTCAGTGAAAAGTCATTGATTGAAGTCAGCCTAACGTATACAAAAGTTAAATAACAACAGAAACAATTTACGTCGCTTATACAGGACCTGGACGATCTTTCACCTGCTCTCTTCAAAGAACACAAACGCGTGGTATTCCACCAAGACCTACGTTAATGATTCCTCGAACTCTCCTTCCATTCGTGGGAACCTTTAAGTCGTGTCCTACGAAAAGAACAAACACGCAACCGACGACTCAACAAAACTCGTCCGGCTCCAGTCTAGACTCGTTTCGTCACTCTACTTCAAAAGGTCTTGGTAACGATTTCTGAAAGACTTCCTAAAAAGAACGAAAATCTTAGTACTTGTACAAACAAAATTGGGTAGAATTTTAAAAAAAAAAATTAAAATTAACGAAACTTTCACTTTCACAATCGACGAGTCAACACAGGTTGAGAAACGTTGTGGTACCTGACATCGGTTGGTCCGAGGGGACAGGTACCCTAAGAGGTCCACTCTTATGACCTCACCCACCGGAAAGGGAAGAGGTCCCGTAGAAGGGCTGGGTACCTAGCTTGGGTCCAGAGGACGTAACGTCCGTCTAAGACATGACAGACTCGATGGTCCCTTTGGAAGTCAAGTCAAGTCAAGTCAGCGAGTCAGCATAGGCTGACAAACGCTGGGGTACTTAGAGTCGTGCGGTCCGGAGGGACAGGTAGTGGTTGAGGGCCTCAAGTGAGTCTGAGTGCAGGTAGCTCAGGCACTACGGTAGGTCGGTAGAGTAGGAGCCAGCAGGGGAAGAGGAGGACGGGGGTTAGGGAGGGTCGTAGTCTCAGAAAAGGTCACTCAGATGGGAAGCGTACTCCACCGGTTTCATGACCTAGAAGTCGAAATCGTAGTAAGGGAGGTTTCTTTAGGGTCCCGACTAGAGGAAGTCTTACCTGACCAACCCAGAGGAACGTCAGGTTCCCTGAGAGTTCTCAGAAGAGGTTGTGGTGTCAAGTTTTCGTAGTTAAGAAGTCACGAGTCGGAAGAAATGTCAGGTTGAGAGTGTAGGTATGTACTGGTGTCCTTTTTGGCATCGGAACTGATCTACCTGGACACAACCGTTTCATTACAGAGACGAAAAGTTATACGATAGATCCAACCAGTATTGAAAAGAAGGTTCCTCATTCGTAGAAAATTAACGTACCGACGTTAGTACTCCATATTAATATCCATGTACACTAGACAGACATGTACGTTACTGACCCTACTCAGAGACCCGTTACTACGACTCATCTCTGGTGTCGGGTCTCAGATGTATCGCAAACTGAGATATATCGTAAAGACTGTACCTTGTAAAAATTTTACGTCCGGTCTAATCATCCCACTCTCCCTTCGTCCTCCCTTCACCCGTCTCGATATTTTCCCGGTGCCTCGTAGGGACACACCAATCTTGGTAAGTGACAGAGGTGACACTTCCGTCTATACACTTTTGGGTGTACACCCTATTTTGACATATCTTGTGTATATGTACTCAGAATCATTTTACCTTTTAACTTATGCCGGTCACCTAACACAGTTTCAGTCAGAGGACCCATATTATAATACGATATCAAAATGGTTATAGCCCGAAGGGACCACCGGGTCTACCATTTCTTAGACTGACGTTACGTCCTCTAGATCCAAACTAGGGACCCACCCCTTCTAGGGGACCTCTTCCCTTACCGATGGGTGAGGTCATAAGCCCTCTTGAGACCTATTAAGGTACCTGACCCCTCGGACCACCCGACATCAGGTACCCCAGCGTTTCTCAACTTGTGTCGGGTTGCTGATTGTTATGAAGTTGAAAATGGTTATAATAGTGACCCCATTACCTGTTCCTTAGGGAAACAAAATAATGAATTATTGTGTGCGTTTGGATGTCAAGACAGTTGTGTTCCAAGTCAAACTTACCTTTCCGGTCTTTTTTCGAGCCTTTCGTCAAGTCTCCTGCGGACAACCTCGAGCCTCGGGGTCGTCGCGCCAAGAGGCGCGTGGGGACGGGTTGGTGGAGAGGGGGACAAGGACGTCGCGCACGTCGTGTAGGCATAGCTGCCGAGGTGGAGGAGCCGGCTGGCGCTCCTGGAGACGGTCGTCAAAGTCAACAGGGGCTCGGGGCGGCACCGGCACGACAGGTAGTGGCGGCGGTTGTACCCGGAGTGGAAGAGGAGCCGACTGGAGCACCACAAACCCCTCGACAAAACCTTGGGCCCCCACTCCCCGCGCGCAGGCCCGCCACCCCCTCCGCTCTCCGCCCCGAACACACGCGACAGGGACCACGATCGCAGTACCGGGGACCAACAGGCAGTCGAAGTATTTGTCTAGAATCCAGAAGTGTCGGGGACGAAACATCGTCCTAATAGCTGAGGTAGACTAATAGTCACCCATCCGACTGCAAGACTTCCTTGGAGGCCTAGGTAGAGAGGGACTTCTGCGAGTCTATCGTATCGACAGTGAATTCCCCTCGTGTACCGTCGGGGGCAGGGTCCGGAGACGGAAGGGTGGGACTCGGGGAAAATAGGTGGTGGGGCCCCTCGGTGAAATCACTACCTCGGTGTCGTCCCTCTGGTGTCACCCACAAGGGACCTGTACCGGTGTCACGGGTGACCGGAATAGACTACTCGACTGATGACACCGTTGTCTGCCTTCTGTAAACAACCCTGAACATTTCAAAAGAGGAGTTGAGGTCTTTCTTCCAGAAAGGGAGGACTGTAGGACTGACCCACACCGAGAGTGACGGTGTGGGACCGTTGCCGGTATTGTTACTGCTACCCCCCGAATCTCCGTCTTCCGAAGTATCTTATCTTTGGAGCCGACCACCCAAAGTAACAAGCAGCATCCCAAATGGTGCCATACTTTTTCGGTGGGATGGGGGCTAGGATAGACCGGAGACGACTCCATGTCATAAAAATAGATAAATCTTCTATTGAAAAGTAAGGTACCTCCTCCTGTCTTTCATACGGCCCAGGGGAAACAGTGCCGACCACCGTCTCGACGTCGAGTCGGAGGCAGGTGTCACGGGTCGTGGCCCGGGTCGGGACCCCTTGGTAGGTGTCGGCGTCGATGTCTAACTCAAGGGGCACAACGGGTCACGATACAAACGGAGGGGGAAAACAGTCTGCTGTCCAACAAACACCCGTCTCCGAGCGTCCGGGGGTCGGCACACTGTGTGACACTCCTCCGTTCCGACACTACCGGGCTCGTCGGAACTGGACGGAGGTAGGGAGGGGTGCGGGGCGTCCATGACTACGTCCGACTCCTGGCCCACGTGGCGTAGCCTGTCAACTCGAGGCACTCGTAGGTGATGGACCACCGCTCTCCGTGCCGACTACTGATGGAGACCACTCCGGCGACCGACCGGGTCGTCAACCCGAACTGTGGTCACTACATAAAAGAAATGAGGGACTCTCGGAGATGAAACGCCCTCGAGAGGTCCCGGGGCGTGTCTTCTGAGTGACCATCACGGGAGGGGGAAAGTAGTACTGGGACAGACCGGGGAAACGTCGTAATGACACTGACCTCCTCCCACCCCCTTTACGCCTTTGGAACGTCCTTACTCATGAACCGAAGAAGGGTAACTGGACTCTTTTCCCTCCTCTTGAATGACCCTACTTTACATCCACTTTAAAATAAACATTTTGTGAGACAAGGGTCTACACTTCCGAGAACGAATCTGTCCTTTGTGGGGGTAACAGGGGAGCACTACAGCGACCATGACATTCCGGTGTTAAAGTCACGACGACGACCCGGTTGGTTTCTTTCACCGAGTGAACCCAGTACGTCACGAAAGAATCGTCTTGACCCTATTTTAAAAGTTGAGATACCTCAAAGTATAGGTAATGGATTCTCTTTCTAGAGTTTTACGAGAGAGGGTCAAGGTAAAGAGGGAAGGACTATTATTCAAAGAACTAATAGAATAAACAAAGGTGACGGATGGAGACAAAGATCGTACTACTGACTCCGTAGACTGGAAATGAAACACACACCGAACGAAGAAGAAGGGACAGAGACAATCACCTAAACAATAAGTCCGTCAAGTATTGTCGTGTTCCAGGTTTTAACACAACATTACCGTAAATAAAGTATGTGTAGAGGGTCGTCTTTCTCGAAACTCAGACTACAGACTCGGGACTGAACCAACCAAATGTTATCTGTCCTTCCTCCACAAAGTCTTACCCATAAGCACGGACCTCTCGACGTCTCTACACTCTGTCATTCGACAGGGTATTCGAGCCCCCCAACCAGAACATTAGTCAGACGACCCAGGTACGTGACGTCGAGGAAAGAAGGGGTTGTCCGGGGACTAAGTTCTCTTCTAATTTCAAGACCCACTTCGGCCCGAGAGACTCTGATTAAAAAGTCTTTACTGTCTTCGGTGTCTAATGAAGATGTTCCATTGTGGTCGGGTACCGAGGGACGTGACCCCGTAGGACTCCAAACCTTATCCTTCCACACTTAGTGAGGACCTTAGAGGGGGTCTGACTCTCGGCTTTATTTACCGATGTCAACAAGAGTCCAGTTAGGTACACACGTAGGGAAATACCTCTTTACGACTGTAATTGAGGACGACGAAAAGTGTATGGGAGGATCTAGGAGGGTTTTGGTCCCGGAGGTTCACGACGGTAGTCCGGTTTGACTGTTTTTTGAGGGCCACGTTTGACGATTTAACAACGTTTTTCATGTATCGTGGTGAGTCGTCCGACCGGTGGTCTTGTACAGGGGTCCGGTGTTACCCCTCACAAAGTGTATCCCACAACGAAAGTACATGTATAAAAGGGGAGACATCGACGTAAAATAAGAGTCACAGAGGAGCAAAATACTTCGCCACTTGTCTCTAAACGTATCCTCATTCTGATCGGGTGTCGACGGGACGTTTAGAGACAAATGGGTGAGGTTATAAGAACGGACCTCTTAAGGTATGTGTCTCGTCGGACCACCCGATGTCAGGTACCCCAACGGTTCTCAACCTGTGCCGACTCACTGATTGTGAAAGTGAAAGTGTGTTCAACCGGGTGTCAGTACCCAGTGCACTTCGGTCGAGTTCCGTCTTCCGAAGGCCCGAACCGGTCGTAAGGGACACACTGCCGGAGATAATAATAGTTCCTCTCATTCTCCGGGTACTCGTAGGAAGGCACTGGTCGACCCGGAACAGTCTTCCCGACTCTCTAGACAAACGGAGACCGCTCTTGTCGGACCCGGGTCGTCCGGACGGGACCGGATCGAGAGGTCGGGGTACCGCCGGTACCGGGAAGAAGGAGGTAAAGGTACTTTGTTCTCTCCTCACTCTCCACGCTTCTGAGGTCCCGACCAGAGGTAAGTGGACGAGTCCACCAACTACTCCTTCCACTCTTAAGTCCTCCAGGACTCTCCTAACAAAGATTTCTCACTTGAACCTGTCTCCCGACTCGGAACACGACTTTCCGTCGGAACGAGAAGTCTTTTGACTCCACGGAAGAAGGACACCGTAGTGACTCGTAGTTTCGACTCAAATTTAGCTGTGTCAGAACATCCACTAAGATTCTGAACAGACTCCCACACTAGAAATGTAAATGAAGTTTGATTTAAGAAAAAAGTCCTACATTAATAACCCTATTTACTATGAGCCCCCTCTATATTTAATATTATATTTAATAGAAATGTCAATTATTCGATTAAAATTTTTTGTTGAAATAAAAATTTGAAAAATTTCTTGAGAGATTAAGTCAACTTACTACTGACAAAACTGTCTCGGAACGAATAATAAACGGGAAATTTTTCTTTCTCGGAATAAAAATTTCCTAAGAGTTGATTATTCTTATCCAAATAAAGATTAGTAAATAAATATGACCGGACTGGGAGTCAACGAGACTTAATTAATTCTTAAAGACGGATTTTCATGTTTACGTTCTATTATGTTACCTCAAAAAGTTATAAATAAAACTAATCATTAATTTTGACTTTTGAAATATTTGACAATCCTGTTCTTTTACAACGGAGTCGGTTTTCGTTTTTTCCAGTACAGACGGACGGACGACTCTCCCCTTCACTTTATAAACAGACTAGAATCTTAAACGAAGGGAAACACACACGAGGTCTAATCGTGTCTCGAAACGGTAGTGTCTACGGTTACTTGTACCTGTCGATGAAGATAGACCTCATCCGACGGAACACTCGTCGTAAAGGAACTGAAAGTCAACGGGTCTGTTTTCGAACTACTTCCAATAGCATCTCCCCCCGTGTACCGACGATACTCGGACTAGAATTAATGGAAATTACAGTACAGGGTAGACTTATAAACCCTAGGACTTACCGCTCGCTTGTATCCCGTGTCCAATGACTTATTAGATCTCAGGAACGTCCTAGTCAAAAATTCTTGAATCGTAGTGGCACCTTCCGAAAGTATTTTCGTTTCTTTCTCACCGATCAGCCCAACTCTGGACGATCCCCGACCTTCGTCTGAACCACTCCATCTGTGTCCCACGGGTCACTGCACTGTCCTCTTAGAATCATCTCCCGTCAGATCTCCCTTTTTAGTCCGGACCCGGTCTGGACACCCGTCCACTACACCCTTCTCCGGACTCCGTCCTTCACGTCACTTTGGCAAAGTCCAGGTCCGTCCATGTCTCGGTACACCGGGTTCATTCGTTTGACGGACGCTCCATGGATCCTCCCTAGTCTCCCTCTTCGGTTGGAACTACACACTCTATACCTCAGTCCTGTGGGGGCACTAGTGTTCGGACCCCCTGACCCACTCTTCACCCTCTGGTAGTTTTGGTCCCTTGTCCTCGACCAAGCCTCTACATCCTAATTCCACTCTCTACCGACACCAAAAATCTGTCCGAACCAAAATACCTGGACACCCTTCAGTGACCTCTATGACTTATACACGCAGACCCAACTTACTACCAGTCCGGACCCTCGACTCTGTCTCTTCTCCAGTCGTCTCCCCACTCTTGCTCGGGCAGCACACAACACCAGTATTGGTGACCCACACTAAAATCGGGACGTGACAACAGTAGTCGTGTATCCGCGTCCACATTAGTAACATTGAAATCCCATCAGTCTTTACCCACGTACATAGATGAATAGTCATGCAGTTCACACACAAAATATTGGTGAGACTTTTAATCCATATTTGGTACCGACTTGTGTGACTAAACCCTCAACTGAATCGTCAAATTGATTGGAGAAGCACCTTTTTCCGGAACCTCCTTCACTCTCGAACCCTCGATAAAGTAGTGACTCTATCGCTAAACATTAAATCTTCCCTCTTCGTAAGGGTTGTATTTAATCACACGCTCGTCCAGGAAACAACGAAAGTGTTGGTAAAGAAAAAAAAAAGGGGGTTATTCGTCATCTCTTCTTCGGTCTGTACTTCCGTCATTCCGACGAGCTCACTATTTATCAAATGACTCGACCAGGGTGTCTCCACCTCCTTTTCAGTTACAACTACGGACCAATGACTACAGAAAATAAGGAGACTACTTCCTGAGTTTCGTCGTCTTCTAGATACTGGATAAGGTCTTCAGGAAGCTCCTTCTACCTTCGCTGTACCTCGAGGACCTCCGTCGTCTCAGGAAACTAGGTCCAAGGGTCCTGTGCCCTCTGTGCGACCTACTTTCGTGTAACTGCCCGTCGGGTCACTTCTTCTTCTTTAAACTTAAAAAACTATTGACCCTGTCGAAATGGAGAGGAGATATTCTCCTCCCCCCTTTTCGTAATTTTTAGTACCGTAAATAATTTTATTGCTTTCCGAAAAATAAAAAAAACTTCGCATACGAGGAGAGCAGGAATGAAGTCACAACCAGAGACAGAGGTTCGGGTCACCCAATGGTCCGGTTCACAGTCGTAAAGGAAAGTAATACACACCCAAACGGACCCAGAATTAATTAGAATCGAACTGGATGACTCTTTGTCTATCATCCAACATCATTACCACTTAGTACGAGAAATTAATTGTTCCACGAAGGAGGTGTCGGGGACTTTAGATCTAAAAAAATTTACATAACTAAGTCGTTTATAAATATCTCGTGAATTATACACGGTCCGGGACAACATCCACGACTGTCCTCAAGTGATTTGTTTCTTCCTTTCATGTGCGAAAACGGTTCCAATAGTATAATTGTCCTCTCCGTCATAAAAAGATATTTCTTTCCATTTTATTCGATTCACACATCTCGTCCCCAACTGTTCGAAAAAGATATTTATCGGTCTCTCATTAATTAAAACGGAAATACCCAGTCCTACAAACACAACCTTGGTGAGTCGACACGACGACACCACGTCTTAGTCGGTACCTGCTAGGCCTTTGTTCGCTGATACCGAGAAAAGGTTATTTTGAGATAAGGTCTGTGACTTAAGACATGAAGTATATTAAAAGTATACAGTACTTAATGGTAAGAAGATAAAAGTTGGTAAATTTTTACACTTTTGACCTGAACCAAGTGTCTGGGATGTCTTTGTCCGTCACTCGTCTTAAATCTGGTGTCTGGTACCAAACGGTTGGGGACCACATTTCATTGTGGCAGGTTATCTTTGTTCTGTATTCCGTGTATAAACTAAAATTAAAAGACTTCTCGTAAAAATTTTTGTTTCTTCCTGGTTGAATCATTATGAAATTGGATCATGTCAGTTCCATGACAGTAAAGTTGTATTAGTGATAATTTTTTAATTCTTTGAAAAGTAAGAAAAAAACCCCCCCCACGAGGTGATCCAGAAGTAATGAAAACGTGTCCGAAACAGATCAACACCGGTAGTCCCCGATGAGAAACAACATTACACACCCAAAAAGTAACACCACGGAAGCGAACAACGTCTCGTACCCTAGAACCGAGCACCCGAAGTCATTAACACCGTGTGTCCGAGTCATTACCGCTGAGTACCCGGAATTCTCGAGTCCGAGTCACCAACACCGTGTGCCCAAATCGAAGAGACTCCGTGCACTTCAGAAGGGTCCGGTCCCTAGCCTTGGTTACAGGGGACGTAACCGTCCATCCAGAACAGGGGACATGGTGGTCCCTTCAGACTTGGAAAAGTAAGAAAAAAAAGTATGGTTCAGAAGTTTTAGGTCACATACAAACTGTGAGTATGGTCGTGTAGAATCAGACTTATAGGTGCAAAGGTCACTGGTGAACACAGACCGTCGAGGACACAACCGTGGTGTCGAAATCTCTCCCCTCCTCATCGTGTACCCTTCTCATTCCGTTACTGTAACTTCTCTCTCTGGCTCAGGTTTACCGCATCGGGAAGACCCAGGACCACTGCCCAACTAAAAATTAAAGTAGGACTTGTACTTCAGTGACTGACCAAAACTCGTCCGCACACTCCGTCAGACTAATATAAAACTTTTCTAGTGGGTCAAACTAACATCTTTTATGTAGCCCTTCCTACTCGTCTCCCTGGTCAACCATCCTCCCCGATGACTCGAGATCGGTGACTGGTGCTCCCTGTGAGACCCCACACCAACTTGTCCCTCGTCACACTTCCTTCACTCACCAACCTTAGACCTATCTAGAACCTACATTTCGACTTTCCTAAACACCAACCTGACTGGGACCCGTAAACTCCTTCCATTCTCAGTTAAGACTCTGGAACCCCAAACCGGAGTCGTTTCACGATCATGAGAACCGGTGAAACTCTAATTTTTCTGTCCTCACTTCCCCTGAAGGGACCACCAGGTCACCGATTCTGCGATACGAGGGTTACGTCCCCCGGGTCCAAGTCAGGGACCAACCCTTGATCTAGGACGTGATGTGTCGATTCTCAAGTGTACGGTTTTGATTTCTAGGGTGCAAGACACGTTACTTCTAGCTTTTAGAACGTACGGTATTGATTCTGGGTCGTGTGTGTGTGTGTGTGTGTGTGTTTCCACCCTCTTATCTCCAACCCCCCGTCCCTCTTCAGGTGTCAACCAATACCAGAATGGTTCAAACTCCACCGGGGACCTGTTCGACACCGTCGGGACCGTTGAGAACGGGTCGAAGGGAACCTCCTCCTCGAACGGCGGGTCGACACTTTCATATGAGTCGTTTATCGGAGGTGGACGGGTGGTGAAGACCACTTAGAGTCCGACGTCTCGTGAACTAATGTGGAAAGTTCCCTGTCGTACGTAGTCCCTGGCTCGTTCCACCCAGACCACGTTCTGTGGAGACCACCCGCCAGAAGTGACGTGTTGAGAGTGAAGTGTGACCCAACAGTCGGAGTGTCGAGTGGACGGAGACGGGACGAAGGAGGGTGAAGGAAAGTGTCCGGTAGAGACTATTCGGAGAACACAGGGTTTCAGGTAGAGTCACACAAAGACCTTTTGGGTCGGTATCGTTCCAAGTAGGTTCGTCTGTACAAGACACCCGTCATCCCATAGACTTAGAAGATTGAGACGGAAGGGGACTACACTTACCACAAATACCAGTACCCCTGTGTACTCTAGTAGATCCCCCAACCACCGAAGTCCTCGTTTCGTCTAGACTGGGTTTCGGCTCGTGAGGTGTATACCCCAACCCTTCTCCTCCTAGGTTTACCCTCAGGTCCTTCACCTAAAAGAAAAAAAAATTCACAAATTTTTTACTTCCGTAACGACGAGATCAACCACAACACGTTTCTGTCCCTCGTCCGCATTCACGACCGAACCTCACTCGGGGCGTAAACGACCACACCTAAGAATCCAGATTTACTAAAAAATTTAATTAAAAATAACCTCATATCGACTAAATGGTACTACACAAAAACAAAGACGACATGTCGTTTCACTTAGTCGATATGTATCTGTACATACGAAGTAACGAAGGCAACACAGGTTGAGAAACACTGGGGTACCTGACATCGGGTGGTCCGAGGAGACAGGTACCCTAAAAGGTCCGTTCTTATGACCTCACCCAACGGTACGGGAGGAGGTCCCCCAGAAGGACTGGGTCCTTAGTTTGGACGTAGAGGACACAGAGGACGTAACATCCGTCTAACACATGGTGACTCAGTGGTCCCTTCGGGGGTTTCGTATATGTGTATAGGGGGGCAAAAACCTAAAAGAAGGGTAAATCCAGTGGTTTCTCGTGACTCATCCCAAAGGCCTCGATATGTCTTCCAATCCGGGTTTGCCAAAACGTGGCACGACGTCTACACCCCGTGACTGGTCCGGCTATTGAAAAGTGCATGCCTGTGCCACTTGGGGTCGGGACTCCATCCGTCGACGTAAAAGTGACACATCTACGTCTTCGACTTGGCTCCCACAGAGCCGACCCTTCTCTGTCTCGTCGCGCCGTCGGTCCGGGGGAGGTCCCGGGTGAGATCCCCAGTCACACGGTAACCGGTCCCGTCCTCCGGGTGCTACGAACCACTCCGTCCCCCTACCACTCGTCACAGGCACTTGGAACGGACCAGAGAGACGTCCGGGGGTCAGCCGAGAGACGAGTTGTCTGATCCTGCTCTGGGCCCCTACATGGGGAAAGATAGAGAAACTCGTGGGAAAGGACCCGAGGGTCTGGTGACGTCAACTCTCTCCCCGAGAAACCCCCGGTGGGTCGGGGGAGTGACGACAAGTCCGAGAGACTAGAGTCGTGTCAGACCCGACTCCCAGTGCAGGCGACATTCGAGGTCAGAGTCCCTTATTGCTCCTTCTGCGACTGGAACGACGAAAGACCCCAGTTTGGACCGGAAACTACTGACGAAGGATAATTAGTGGTAATAGTTAAAGGACGAGGACTGAAGGGGCGTCCCAGTCTCGAGAAGTCTTTCAGGTGGGCTTGTGGATTCGAATTCGCCGTACTCTACGAAGACAGAAAGACTCCCTAACACCCTAATCGTCGACTCCGACGTGGACGACCAAATAGGACGGTGACTTAAGGGACAACCCCGGGGTCTAGAGGTACTTATTAGTCCTGAAACCAAAGGAGTAGTGGGTGACTGTATTCTTGATGGACACCAACAGACCTCTTTTAGGCCCTGGTTTCCGGACCCTCTCTTGAGGACGGTCCCGAGAGGGAACCCGGTGGACTCCAACGGAGTGTGATAGAGTGAGGGTCGAAACGTAAAGTAAAAAATTGAAACTCTCGACAAGGTGACTGGTGTAAACAGAAATTGTTGCTCATTAGAACAACCTTCGAAGGTCTCCTGTTTACCAGATGGATTTAAAATGATAGTAAAGGAGGGTTTGTCCTTGAATTCATAAAAAGATTCTCACTAATTGTATCTCGTCTCCGACGACAAACTAGTGTAGTCAAGTTAACAAGTCGACACAGGTTGAGAAACGCTGGGGTGCTTGACGTCGTGTGGTCCGGAGGGACAGGTAGTGGGGGCCTCAGGTAGGTTTGGGTACAGGTAACTTAACCACTCCGGTAGGTTGGTTGAGTAGAATACAGTGGGGGAAGAGGAGGACGGGAGTTAGAAAGGGTCGTAGTCCCATAAAAGTTTACTCAGTTGAGAAGCGTACTCCACCGGTTTCATAACCTCAAAGTCGAAGTTGTAGTCAGGAAGGTTACTTGTCGGTCCTGACTAGAGGAAATCCTACCTGACCAACTTAGAGGAACGTCAGGTTCCCTGAGAGTTCTCAGAAGAGGTTGTGGTGTCAAGTTTTCGTAGTTAATATCAGGTTTAGAGTGTAGGTATGTACTGGTGACCTTTTTGGTATCGAAACTGATCTGTCTGGAAACAACTGTTTCATTACAGAGACGAAAAATTATATGACAGATCCAACCAGTATTGAAAGGAACGTTCCTCATTCGCAGAAAATTAAAGTACCGACGTTAGTGGTAGACGTCACTAAAACCTCGGGTCTTTTTATTTCAGTCGGTGACAAAGGTGACAAAGGGGTAGATAAACGGTACTTCACTACCCTGACCTACGGTACTAGAATCAAAAGCCTTGCAACTCGAAATTCGGTTAAAAAAGTGAGAGGAGAAAGTGAATGTAGTTCTCCGAGAAATCAAGAAGAAGTGAAAGACGGCATTCCCACAGTAGACGTATAGACTCCAATAACTATAAAGAGGACCGTTAGAACTAAGGTCGAACACGAAGGAGGTCGGGTCGCAAAGAGTACTACATGAGACGTATCTTCAATTTATTCGTCCCACTGTTATGTGTCGGAACTGCATGAGGAAAAGGATAAACCTTGGTCAGACAACAAGGTACAGGTCAAGATTGACAACGAAGGACTGGACGTATGTCCAAAGAGTTCTCCGTCCAGTCTACCAGACCATAAGGGTAGAGAAAGTGTATTCGACATAATTCAGGGAAGTACTCGTCGTCGAGACCTCTCGGTTAATGTAGTGACGTACCGACAACAGGTAGACGTCGCCTGTACACTTGCTACGTCTATACCTCTTCCTGTCCCAGTCAGCACGTGGTCCCTCGGACAACCCTCGACCGGGTCACCCCTGTCTTGGAGACTTTTCTTTACGATTGTTAGGATGTCATTCAAACGGGTACACTAAAAACGACAGGACCCTCGAGTCACCTTTCTTATGTCAGAGAAGTGATTCCTGTTTAACGACTTTACTCAGCTCCGAGGCCTTCGTTTTTCCAAACCCTAGTATCAGTCTAGGACTTAAAGTCTTTCTTCGCAAAGAGGGGTCGCACAGGGTCACGGAGAGGAATCGGGGACGTACTACGGGAATTTAGTATGTCGAACTCTTTACAAGTCTTCGGGAGAGGGTACTCAGACACCTGTAGGGGTCAAAAACGACAAACCAGTTCAAGAAAGTAACGAATCCTGGAGTAAAGGACGAAGGTAATTATTAGTGAAGAGTGAGGTCCTCACTCCGATCCTGTGCTCCCCATGTGAAGTTTCATTTTCACTTACACATCCACTAAGACTTTGTATGTCACGGTCAACCTTCTTAGTGAAGGTTTAGTTTAATTGTCTCTTGGACGATGTAAGTAGGGTCCCGGATGGAAACTCTATGAAGGTCCACAGTCCAGTCACGGACGGTCACCCTCCCACGAGTTCAAACTTTGGTAAGAAGGAAACACCAGAATCATAGTAATTCTACCTGACAACTCGGTGATAGACTCCGGAGGTCAATTTGAAGTCAAAGTCGATGAGACCTCTTTTTAAGGGGGAGGGGGGTTCTACAGAGACTTCAGGAGGTTTCGTTTAAAGTAAATGGCGTACGTCGGATATATAAAATGCAATATGGAGGGGTTTACATAGAGACTTTACACAACTCTAGACAGGTCGATAAAGACACACTAAGTCATTTTCTGTAAACCTGAATAAATCCATCACTTGGGAAACCCAAATTCCTTCCTAAAGGTGTGATTGAAGAAAAGGAGGAAGCGAGACGTCAAGTTAGGTCTGTGCGTGTGGTGGTAGGTGGTACAAAAGACCTTTACAGTCAACCTTACTTCTTTTAGACCCCCGTAGAGTAGGGTGAGAACAGGGGCGGTTGTCACAAGGGGAATTTCCGGGAGACGTCGACAGAGACGGAGAGGAGAGGTCCAACAGTTCACTTCAGACCAAGGGACTTACTGGGACCAATTAAAGACGGAGCTCCCGACCGTAGTCCTTCTGAGACTCTCCGTCATTCCTTAGGACGACCGGAGTTAGGTGAACACGCACTTAATTAGTACAGAAAAGGATGAACCAAAGGGTGTTCGGAAAAAGATCCAGTCTCCCTCTCGACTCTTTGTCGACCTCCACGGCATGGGAGCGACGACTGAGAACCCAAAACGGAATAGACACGTAAGTATAGATAACCTTTACTACGAAAGACTTCGAGAAAAGTTCACTTAAAATTTGACGTTTCCCCTACTTTTCTTCAGGTTAGAATAGAAAAGTGGGATAAGAGACTGAAGAATGGTTCAAGTCCTATTGTTCCAATTTTTTTCCGAATCTTCGAATTCCTCCTCAGTGACTGTCAGAGAGTATGGATTGAAAGTAAAACCACCACACAAAAGGTTCCCATCCCCCAAAGAGACTCTTCTTTTACCTAAGGAATATCGTCTGTCGTAACTCTTCGGACACTCAGTATCAGAAACCCCCATAATACTGTGGGAGACTGATGTGCGAAGGATGGGGTTTGGTAAGTTGTTTATGTAACTCATGGTCCGTGAGAATGAGAAGAAAGATTGGAAAAAAACCCCCTCCGATTACTTTATCTTATACGGTTTCTCAAGTACTTTGTTTAAATGTTAAATTGTTTTAAATTTTATTTGTGGACACATTGGTACTGGGGTTTCAACGTTTATGTTATAGAAGATCCTCGAAATAACAAAACGAAAATTGCAAATCTAGTTGTTAGGTGGCCTTCAAATAAAACCCCATGTTCCCCACTCTATTCTAGTTTCAATTAAAAAAAGATATACTTCTACGTCAATAGAGACGTGGTGAATAACTTTTCGGACAGGGAAGTGGGTGACGAGATAAACAATAATATTTAAGATACATTTGTAATTAGATCTTTACAAACTTATGTTTTTACTTTCAGGATATAGGGGTGGGATGAGGGTCGGGATAAAGGATCTATTGAGAAACCCTATTGAGTTGTTAAACCCTACTTCGGTGACCATTGAATGAGGGATATGTTTGTTTAGACACATTTATATGTATTTTAAACAAAAATATTTTTAATATAGTTTGAGAAGGATGACCGTTACCGAGGAAAATAATATGTATAAACCGGTAACACAGTATAACTAGAGGGAATAGGGAAAATTCTCACCGGTCCATCCCTGAAGGGACCGTCAGGTCACCAATTCTGAGACTCGAGGACGAGGTCCTCAGTACCCAAGGTAGGGACCAACCCCTTGATTCTAGGATGTACGGTACGTCATTTGCACCTCTCTCTTCCCTTCTTCCTTTCTTAGGTAAAGACTGTGGGTTAAGAAGGGTCCACAGGTCCGGAACCGTCGGAACGGGAGGAGAACGACCAGTCAGGGAGGGTCAGCTCGACCCGGGTGTCGTGAGAGTTGTCAGGACACGTCTGAAGTGAAAGTAGACACCGGTGGTCACTTCTCACTTGTTTCTCGAGAAGTGCGTGTTTCCCTTTTTTGTTGGTCCCCGGGTCCTGAGGCCCTACTCGGGAAAGACAGACGTGGTACTCTACTTGCATCCTACAACGTACGTGGAGTCTAAAGAAAGTTTTTATGGTACAAGGTATACGGGGGTTCTCTTGACCAACTACTTTGTCGATTTTCGTGAGAAGGGACCTTCGTTGAAAATAAATAAAAATACTTTCGTTTTTCACTTAAGACAACCGGGACCACCTCACCTTCACTGAGTCATCTCGAAAACTGCGTCTGAAAATACCCATGTGTAGTGGTAATTGTTGGACATGTGGACTACCAGGAAATTACCCCTACTCTAAATGCTCGGGTGTCTATTCTATTTAACTCTGAGGAGCGTGTTAAGAGACTTCGGTGAATCTCGACTAAAGTACTCTCACGATAAACATGTAGGAGTGCGAACGATAAATTTCCCTTAACAAACCAAAACTTTTTTAACGAGACTTGTACTTGTTAAAGGAGAATATTACCTCACAGAGTAAAAGTCGGTGAGATGACGTAAGGATGGCTTCGTAAGAGAGAAGAGAACGAAAAAGAAAGAGATAGAGAGCCTTCCAGTCTCTGTCCCCTTCGATACGTCTTCTACCCCACCCTCCACCATTTATGTGATTTTCTACTAGATTTGATCTGGGATCTGGGTTGGGTCCTCTCGAGTGGAGTCGAGTCCGACGGGGTCACGGTCCGACCGACAGGAAGGGGTCGAGGACGAACTGGCTCTCCGTGTCTGACCTTATCGACCTTGTCCTCCTGTCACTCTGACGAACAAAACGAAGAAAAATAAAAAAACCGACCCGGACTGGTCTCTAACTTGGGTCCGGTGTGGTGTCACTTTCACGACTCAGTATTGGTGACCACACGGACGATTCAGCGAAATCAACTCAGGTTGAGAAACACTGGGATCCCTAGTATCGGGTGGTCGGAGGAGACAGGTACCCCTAAGAGGTCCACTCTTATGACCTTACCCAACAGTACTGGAGGTTCCCTAGATGGGATGTGTCTCTAGTTTGGGAGTAGAGAACGCAGAGGACGTGGCCGTCCGCCCAAGAAATAGTGATTACGATGGACCCTTCGGGTTCTAAAGTGAAAGTGGCCACCGAGTCTACCATTTCTTAGACGAACATTACACCCTCTGGACTCAAACTAGGGATCTAGTCGTTCTAGGGGACCTCTTCTTTTTCTGTTGGGTGAGGTCATAAGAACGGACCTCTTAGGGTACCTGTCTCCTCGGACCACCCGATACCAGGTACCCCAGTGTTTCTCAGCCTGTGAAGACTCGCTGATTGGTGACCTGGTGAGCCCTTAAGGGGTCACGAACAAGGAGTCGTGACGAAGTGGTCAGGGTAAACAAAGGTTATATAAATTAAATATCAAAAGACCTCCGTCCCATATCAAACCCATTTCTTTAAAGGTCTTTAGTAGGGGGTTTCCGTCACACAAAGAGAAGACTCCCTTTTCTCTGACTAAAGGAACTGGGGGACGGTAGGAAGTAGGAGCTCCGTGTCTCTTACACACTTACCTCGGAGACCACTTTGACTCCCTACGACTCGTGTGGGATGAGGTAGCCACCATGGGTACTCCGTCCATCGTTATCGGTTCTGAAATTATCAGAGTAACACAAGTTCGATTTCTTTAATTTCTCTTTTCTCTACCCGTATAAAAATTCCATTTTCATCTTTTGTTTAGACAACATCAAGGGACTCACACCCTCTTGTCTTTTGTCCTGACTATTTCGTAGTTCTCTATAACTTTAGTCCATAGTAGTAGAGTTGTTATTATTGGTAGTAAATCTTTACGAGTGTTCCGTGAAGTGTCTTCAATAAATTCGAAGAGGCCACTGAGTCTTCCATTTATTAGACGGAGGTTCCGTCCTCTGGGTCCAACCTAGGGACCCAGACCTTCTAAAGGACCTCTTCCCTTACCGATGGGTGTGGTCATAAGAATGGACCTTTTAAGGTAGTTGTCTCCTCGGACCGTCCCATGTATGTCAGGTATCCTAGTGTTTCTCAACCTGTGCTGACTCACTACTTGTGAAAGTAAAAAGTTCTTGGAATTTACAATACCATATGAGTAAAACGTGGACTCCCTAGTCGAGTCTAGAACACTGTGCCATCGTTCTCGTGAACAGACCTTCAGTAAGTAACCGAGATACTGGAACCCGTTCAGGGAACTGGAGAGACCCGGAGTCAAAGGTGAACCTCGATATAATGTCGGAAAAAATCAAGATTGTATTCACCTAACTGGAACTTTACGTCTCTTCGGGTCTGTTTATTTTTAGGGGAATTTTTGAGTAGTAGTTGTAATATGGTACGTTCCATGGTAAAGGGATACGTTGTACATAGGTAACGGTGACAGTGCGGTCCGAGACACGAGTCAGGACCCTACGTTTCCATCTGTTGACTCTGAGACAAAAGTACCTCAAGTGAACACTAGAACCGAACACACACACAAAAAAAAAAAAGTTTATCTGAAATATAAAAATCTTTTCAAATTCTAAATATTTTTCTTTTTTTTTTTCCTCCCCCCCGGAGGGACCCAGGTCACCGATTCTGAGGTACGAGGGTCACGTCCTCCGGATTCAAACTAGGGACCAGTCCCTTAATCTAGGGTGTACGGCTTTGATTCTGACCATGTGGGTTTATTTATTTATTTTTTTTTAAAAAAATTACTTCTCTTTGAAGGGACCGTCACCAATTCTGAAGAACGAGGGTCACCCTCCATCCCCCTTCCAAATTCTCCCTCCCACCCATATACATATGGATACCGACTAAATACAACTATATACCATCTTTGGTTGTGTTGTATGTTGTTAATAGGAAGTTAATTTTTATTAAATTTTCTTTCTGTTTTTATTATTTAGAAACAATCACTTCGTTTCCTTTTTCTTTTAAGGTACGAAGATGACGACGACGACGATTCGGTGAAGTCAGCACAGGCTGAGACACGCTGGGGTATCTGCCTTCGGGTGATCCGAGGGGGTAGGGACCCTAAGAGGTCCGTTCTTGTGACCTCACCCAACGGTAAAGGAAGAAGTTACGTACTTTCACTTTTCACTTTCACTTCAGCGAGTCAGCACAGGCTGAGAATCGCTGGGGTACCTGACGTCGGATGGTCCGAGGAGACAGGTACCCTAAAAGGTCCGTTCTCATGACCTCACCCCACGGTAACGGAAGAGGTACGAGGATGACGTCACCCATGGTCAAACTAGGAACCAACCCCTTGATTCTAGAGTTTACGGTCACGTCGTACCGGATTTTTTTTTTTTTTTTTTTTTTTTTCTCTAATATGTGTCAAGGGTATATGAAAAATTTTTTGGGTCCAGGGAGACAATAATTGTAGAATTAATCATACCATGTAAATAATATTAGTTACTCGGTTATACACGCACGCACGATTCAGTGAAGTCAGCACAGACTGAGAAACGCTGGGATACGTGTCTCGAACGGTTCGAGGTCCGTTCTTATGATCTCACCCAACGGTGCGGGAGGAGGTCCCCTAGAAGGGTTGGGTCTCTAGTTTGGGTGTAGAGAATACGGAGGACGTAACCGTCCACCTAAGAAATGGTGATCGTGGTAGACCTTTCGGGGGTCACTTGGTTATAAATGTATAATAATAATTGATTTAAGGTGTCAAATAAGTCTCGAGAAATCAAAAAATGGATTATCGAAAAAGACAAGGTCCTAGGGTAAAATGTAAATGTAAGTACAGAGGAATTCGAGGGGAACTGACACTGTTAAAGAGTCTGAGAGACAAAAAAATATAGAACTAAAACATCCTGTGGAGTGTTAAGCGTAAACAGACTAAAAAAAAAAAAAGTACTAACCTGAAACCAATACCCAAACCTCGTTCTGGTGTTTTCATTTCACGGTGACAGTAGCGTGGTATAGTCTCCCTGTACGATAGAGGAACTAAATATTGACAACTATGACTGGAACTGAACCGAAACGATCACAAACCGTCCAAAGAGGTAACACGCCAATGAGAAAGGAGCGAAAGGGTATAACACGAGAAACCTTCCTTAGTGAGATGTGTCGGGTGTCAATTCCTCACTCCTCAATGTAGGGGGAAGAATCTCTCGTCTCTTAGGTGTATTTAATAAATCTTAAGACGTTCTCACTCAACGGAGAAGAGGGGGTAAATAAGTAAATAAGTTAGTAAACAAGTGTAGTCGTACCTGAGTACCAGTAAATAAAAGATGAGACCCAATTTTTAGTTGTTTTGAACTAAAAGAAACGAGTTTTTAAAGGTCTGAATAGGTGACCCTCAAGAAAGTCAACCAATAGAACAGAGAAACTGTATCGAGGTAGTGTCGTCCAAAAAAACAAAACCAAAAATTCGTGAAGGGATGAAAGACCGTGATGTTGTGAGGTCCGAGTAGAACGTATACAGGAAGTCGTCAGGACCCTAGCAGTAAAGAGGTTCCTCAGGACCGAGGAAAGTAACATCTTACTATAATCTTTGGTTCTAGACTCATTCTCCACATGTGTAAAGATTACCTGAATCTCTAAAAAAAAAGTAAAAAAAGATCAATATTTATGTATGAGTAAAATTCTCTATTAATCTTTTTTACGTCTTTATATATTTCTGTTTTGAGTCAAATTTATAGGGGTGATGGGTGTTGATGTCCCGGACGACGAAAATCTTCCGTATTACATATTTCGCCACTCTAGACTTTAGCATAAAATTCGTGAAGAGATTCACGGTTACGCCTCTTCCGTTACCGTGGGGTGAGGTCATGAGAACGGACCTTTTAGGGTACCTACCTCCTCGGACCATCCGACGTCAGGTACCCCAGCGATTCTCAGCCTGTGCTGACTCGTTGAAGTGAAAGTGAAAAGTGAAAGTACGTAACTTCTTCCTTTACCGTTGGGTGAGGTCACAAGAACGGACCTCTTAGGGTCCCTGCCCCCTCGGACCACCCGACGGCAGATACCCCAGCGTGTCTCAGCCTGTGCTGACTTCGCTGAATCGTCGTCGTCGTCGTTCACGATTACTCACTCGTTTAATGAATTTTAGACTTAGAACAGATATTTACCTCCTTTAGCATGAAAGAAACGTCCTAAAGCACTCTATATGCATGCTATTACAGCTATACACTTTCTCGAAGACGATGTGTCAAACAGCGATGTTAAACATTTAGTGGCATTTAGACAGTCTCTCCGGAGGCCGGTGTGATGGGACCTCCGTGGCCTCGCTCTTTTGGAGGTCTGGTATCTCAAGTCAAGGATAGACCCGGAGGGTATGTGGTGAAGGAGAACAGCCGGATTTTGGCGCGGACGCGTGAAAGGTAGAAGGAGAACCCGAGCCTAGATCCAACGCAATTGTACCACTCACAACAAGTCCTACTCCGGATTTGCAGATAGGCGAACGTAGACGGGGAAAAAAACCAAATAAACAGGGTCGAACGGAGACGAACGGACGAGACAGGGCACAGGGGCTAGACGCATGGAAGCGGACAGGAGACCTTGCGTCTAAACCCGACAAACCGCCCCCGACCGCGCAGGTCCGACCCAAGTGGCCCACGGGGACCCGTGGCCCGGGCGGCACCCGGGACCCAAATGCCCCTATCCCAACCCCCAACCTCTCGATCCACCCGTCCACCTTCTTACCGCACACCTCCGCGGCTTTGAACTACCTCACCGCTTCAGGGCAAGGACTCAAGATTATAGACAAAAGAGAGAATTGAATAAGGATTATCCGCTTTGCGTGGTTCTTCCAGCCTTAGCACCCGTTCATGCCCTGGGCAATACCACGGAGGGAGTCTTTTTACCACTTCTTTTAACTTTAGTCGGTCGTGCGGTTCATATGGACGAGGAAGACACCGTTTCATTCTACCAGAGACCTGCGGTTCCCTGCTCCCGCCCTACCAAAGGAAGGCTTTGCCCAGGAGAGGTTCCTTCAAGTATTTATCAAACGACCGAGATTCAACAACTCGTCAATCCACGCGTGTGGGCAACCACTGGTCAAAACTCTATTCTCACCACAAATATAGAAGCCCGAAACAGTTTGCGAAAAGGAAATTTCTTTTGGTAAACCCTCGATTTCCCCCATTTTAATAAACTGTCGGGGTCGGATTCAGTTTGGAGGAAACACCTTATACCCAGACAGTTGAAAACAGACGACCACAACGATCTCTAAAAACAAATGACACACGTCTTTATGACAAAATCCTCCACCCCCCTTCTCCCGTCTAGTAAGTGTAGGAACCGATACGGTGGTACTTCTTACGTTTAAAACGTGGTCTCTGCGACTTTAATCCCTTTTTTTTGTGTTTATTAGAGTGTTTTATGTGGTAAAGATCGAAGGATCACAATAGTCTGAGGATCTATAAACATTTCATTTTCCGAAAAGAAACCAGTATCCTTTTTAGCTAATAGAAAATGTCTGGTTCTACTTCTCTTCTCGACACCCGTAAACCGTAACACCAAGGACGTACTTTTGTCATCGACCACCACGGACCTGGATGTTCACTCAGGTAAAGAAATGTCACAAACTTTCGCACCCCCGGTACAGTTTTAAGTCCAAACAGCGACCTACCCGATTAAAATTGTCTACACGATCAACCCGACTGATGACTTGTTGTGAACAAACCGTCCGACAAAAACATTTTTAATTCTCCAGTAAATCGAATAACGACATATACACTCCGGTAGACCGGTTGTGTGGAAACGACAAGATTTGTCATAACCAACTCCACGAAGGTGAAACACTGACTGTTCCCGGTTCACTATTAACGTCTCTCTTTGAAGACACAACCAACAACTAATATAACCTGAAATAGGTTAAGACCTTTAAGTTCGGTAGGAACTTCCGGAGATTAGACCTCTAAGTAACGACTTGGACTTCCGACTGTACCAAAGGGAAATCGATCGAATATTTGGACACGACAGGTTGTAAGTCAAGTCAAGTTAGCGAGTCAACACAGGTTGAGACGCTGGGGTACTTAGCGTCGTACGGTCCGGAGGGACAGGTAGTGGTCGAGGGTCTCAAGTGAGCCTGAGTACAGGTAGCTCAGACACTACGGTAGGTCGGTAGAGTAGGAGACAACAGGGGAAGAGGAGGACGGGGGTTAGGGAGGGTCGAAGTCAGAAGGTCACTCAGTTGAGAAGAGCTCCACCGGTTTCATGACCTCAAAGTCGAAATCGTAGTAAGGAAGGTTTCTTTAGGGTCCCGACTAGAAGTCTTACCTGACCAACCTAGAGGAACGTCAGGTTCCCTGAGAGTTCTCAGAAGAGGTTGTGGTGTGAAGTTTTCGTAGTTAAGAAGCCGTGAGTCGAAAGAAGTGTCAGGTTGAGAGTGTAGGTATGTACTGGTGACCTTTTTGGTATCGGAACTGATCTGCCTGAAAACAACCGGTTCATTACAGAGACGAAAACTTATACGATAGATCCAACCAGTATTGAAAAGAAGGTTCCTCATTCGTAGAAAATTAAAGTACCGACGTCAGTGGTAGACGTCACTAAAACCTCGGTTTTCTTTATTTCAGACTGTGACAAAGGGGTAGATAAAGGGTACGTAATCAGTGTATCATTTTACTAAACCGACCACATCAATCTTAAAAACCAAAAACAATTTAAATTTTAACTTCGTCACATTTCATGACCTTTTACAACTTTACTACTACACCTGTATATATATATTCGTGGAACAACCCCAAGACACACTTGTTTTCCCTTTTACCTCTCACGAGAACCAACACTACCTATTTACTTAATCATAAGTAGACGGTGTACGCCACCTCACCAAAAAGTCCATGTCACGGACTCACAACATCCTTTTGTAACAAAGGAGTAAAGGTGTCACACGAAATCAGTCGACACGACGGAATCTGTAACAAAGGAACTGTAGAGAGTAACATGGTAGGACATTAAATGATCAAAGAAAACTGTAAGACGGGTAAGGAACAATCACTCACATCAGTCGGAGAGAGTTAGTAAGAAACGACGAGTAAAGCACGAGAGGACAGACACTCGTCAGTCTACATACGCTACCGGTCACCTACGACAGCAACCCCAACGTAACACTCACACTCCGCACAAGGGTAGACGGTGAAGCGTACACTGATCACACCTTGGTTGGAACAAAAAGAAACGTCGTGGTGGAGACGACAGTGTCAGTTCAGGCGGTAGTCTTCTGACTTCCTTGACTTCCTGGTCATCTTCGCGGTGGTAGCTATTGTAACGATCGGACATTATTTACCCAATTAAATAGATTGTCTTAATGAAACCGAACAATTAAAATAACGAATCTGCAAGAATAAACGTAACGTAATAAAAACGAAAGATTTTATTCTCGAATTAATTTTAGGAAATTTAAAAAGAACCCTTTCGTACGACTCAACCCAACATCAGGTCAACGAAAAAAAAGTCATCAGTTTACTACACACCGTATTCTAATACTCGGATTCAGTAAAGTCTATCTGAAGAAACTTCATCTAACCAGGTCTTTTACGTTAAAAATTTAGTGTCAATTATACATAAAAAAATTATAAAATTTCCGATTCTACTGTATATGACGGACAATTGAACACCACAAAATAGACTAGTATGTAACGGGAACAAACTTTACAAACTGTGCCCGGAAGTCCTTACCCTAAAACCTAATCGTATTCCTCCACTTATTCGTAAGTAACCGACACGAATTCTTCGTGGTTAAGGTGGTCTGACGGACCCATCAACATACCAATTGGAGAAGACGAAACCAAACTTGTCACACACTATCACCTTACCTCATATACTACCTTCGACCCTAAAGATTAAACCTCAGACTTCCGAAAACACAATTCAAACGAACCTTAAACCCACACTAAGTCAAACATCATCTCTTAATCTTAAAACATTCTCCACTCCATTGTAAAATTATGGCACTGTTCATTTACTTCACATCTATTATTGCAGTAAATGTGTACTGTCAATATACTGAACATTTAGTACTTCGACCTTAAAGTTGGGTACGCAAGAACTGAGGTCTCGACTATAAGGACCTATGTGAACCCCCAAAAAACCAAAAAAAAACCTCTATCGACCTCTATCTCTGGTTGATCTTCCGACAACTTTATCATTTATAAAAACATCGAAATTTTTTTTCACTGAAAAGGTTCTGATATCCTCCGTCGACCACCCCCATCCCGGCTTTAAATCCGAAAACTGAGATTAGGAACGAAATAGTGATATGAGACGGAACATAAAATACCGGAGTCCTGATACAGGGAAGAATTAGACGAAGGGGTGGGAAATCGAACAAAGATATCGTCAAAAGACTCGGAAAGATTCAACAAATTAACTGAAACGTAGTCTTATATTTCTGATTACGAACACAAGGAGTGATCTAAGATGCAAATGTCCGGTAGAATAACATAGGATTTATGACAAGTGCATATGTCCAACGGCCTTTGTACTTGTGGAGATTGACGTGCAAAACAAAACTCACACCTCCACTCTCGACACCTATGAACTCGAAACAAAATTTCCTAATAGTCATTCTCTACTCATGATCTCTATTAAAACCTTGGATTTTGACCCGACTCTTCTTTAAAACCCTCCTTTCAACACTAAGTACAATTAATAGAAGGAGACTTTTTGGTTTTCGGTAAAACAACTATCATGAAACCCGGTCCTAAGTTGTTGTCCCTTGCCTTTGTAACTAGTATTCAAAACCCTATGTCCTCAGTTTTACTCAGTCCCCAGTTCAATTACAGGATAATATCAGTCGAGACCAAACCTTTTGAATGCACCATTTTCACAAGGTTCCATTAAGAGATATATACCGTTAAAGTCAGACTTAGATTAAAGAGAAATGGACTTGAGACCTTGTGTAAGGGCTTTAAATAAACCTTTATTGTTTTAATCTTTTCTGTTTTTGTTCTTTTACATAGTATCACCAATTTTTGTGCCCAAGATCTCAGCCATCATCCCTAAATTTAAAGAAAGATCGATCACCGGAACCTGTACGAATGAGAAAGAAGTCCAAAGCGTGGACACTTCCAAGGGGAGTTCAATCCAGTCAAACCGAAGTCTTGTGAGTCATTGGCACACCTAGAACCTCTCTCTCACAGTTCAAACCTCCATCGCCACGACATAGAGGTCGTAGAGAGAGAGGGCCACCTTAGCTCCCTTTGACGGACACTGTCCTCTCACTCACTCCCACAACCCCTTGGTCCTTCTCACAATTTTCCATGTAAACTATGTTCCCCCTATCCCCCCGATTTCGTTCTAAAAAACTATGTCCTTCGATTGTACGGGACAAACACCTACACCCATACACAGACGGACGTATGTTGGTATACCGTACGGACATTAGACCTCGTATGATGTCAATTTTAAGAACCCCGAAAACACACAAAGGACATTCCTCTTCTACATAAAATGAGCCAACGTAACACAGATGGACACCAACACAATGGACATACTTCAACAGTCACAGTTAGACAGTTCCCAATTCAAGTAATCAGTGAAATCGAATGAGGTCAGACCTCTTTTGTTCCATGTCAAACCGACGAAAACGTGTACTTAGTACTTTCTTAAAGGGGTTCGTGATAACTTTTCCCGACCTGTGTACTATCCGACTCACCTCGGTTAGTAACGAAAAATCTCTTAGACTTATTTTACTATTTGGTTCTATTACGATTCCATTTCGTGATTTGAAACCTTTTGCAAGTACCTGAGGACGGTTCTAATGTCTCGACGGGGTTAAGGATGGACAAAACTCAAAAAAATAACGTACATTCTCTGACTGAACTTGATTGATTTCGTTTCCCCTACAAATAACCTCCTATTAACTCACGAAGTGTCCGAGCTTCTTTTCCTGATCCTAACATTCTACTTCTTTGGTTCCGTCAAAAGTGTCGTCACCTCCTTGACTCTGTTTTACAATTACAGAACCCGCAATAAGTCTTCAGTTTTGGGACTTCTCTCAAGTTCACCGAATTGCCCAACGTAAAGACTGGGAACCGTAGAATCATCTGTCAGAGTAGTCTTGATGTGCATTATCCTTTTTAAGAGAATCTCCTTAGTCTACCGATATTAACATCTTCCCGTTCATAGACATTGTAGTTTGAACAATTGAGTGGATTAAATTTTAAACAGGGAGTCTGGTGGAACATTTAACGTTGAGTGACTTTTTGTAATGTTGGTCCGATGTTCATGTCCGACATTTAACACCTTTAGACTTTCGACAACTGGTACCAGTCTTACACTCGAATACCTTCAGTCTACCAGAGAACCCAGTTTAGTAGTAACCCATACACCTTACGACGGAGGATGGGATTCCAAAAAGGGAGTAAGGGTCGTACATCTTACCGTGACTCATACGAATCATTGACCACTTCAGGAAAGAAAGTAAGGAACCGACTACCTCCCTTCCGACAATCCAAACCTTTCCAGTTCGTGTTTGGATCTTAACATGAGGAGACGAGGAGGGAAGGGGTACGTGGAGTTTGTGTGGGGTTATATCTTTTTCTTATGTACTCCTTAGACTACGTACTATTGGTCACTTGTTGACTTTAACAGTACTCGTCACAAGAATCTGTATTAGTTAGAGGTGAGATATAACCTCCTTTCGTTGAGGACTGAGACTACACCATAATTGGATTGTTTACAAAGGGGAGTAGGGATATACGTGTCATTAGTCTTAAACGAAAGTGTAATGACCCTATCGTCATATGCAAGAAATGAAGTTCCGATAGTCAAGTGTAAGACAGTATTAAGTCTACATAGAACTAGTACAACTACAGAGTTTTCCATCGTTAGGTAATGTGACTACTTTATTGACCTGGTTTCACTTTAGTCTTCATAACACTTGGAATGTACGGAGCTGTACCACATACCATTAAATCTATTGTGACGGACAGAAGTCACTGCTCGTGCAAAGAAGTGAAATCTGGTGGGGATTAATTCTTTCGTATGATAAATAACCTGAACAAACCTAAACCTCCCGTTTTGTTCAGTGTAAACTCACGAATGGACAGGATCAATGACTCTTTGGACATTCCGTTAGGTAAACCTCACCTCTGACAACTTTCCTGAAACCTTGTCCAGGTTCAGTAACAGGTTCAATGAGACGGCAAAGCAGACACTGGATCGTGCACGGTCACCATCTCGACGAGTCGCTACGCGGTCTTCTTCTTAGTGTACGTCATCCCAAACCTCAATCTCCAAAGATGGTAGATAATAAGTAACCTTTCCATCGACACCAAACTATGACCATCTTACAGACTTGTATTAAGATACGTAGACTTTGACGGGTAGACGATGCACCAGGCATTTTAATATTTTAGTCTACACATGTTGTCGGAAGATTTTACCTTACAAGTGAAACGATCCAACATCTCTGAAGTCACAGAACCTGGTGTTGAATTTGGACGAGGTTGCAGAGCCTGAATTGGTCGAGCCAATCGTCGACCAGGTTCTCAACTTATTCTTTCTGACCACTGTTCCTACAACGTCCCTATTCAAACATCTATAAAGAACTATAAATCTAGGATACACTTACGGATGTTTTTCGTAAATGATACCTATAACAAAAGTGATTCGTGTATTTATTCTATTGGGTAAGACATCTACAGTCGTCAAAAGTGGTCGGTGATGGAACCCCGAACGAGTTATCCGGATACTTGTTTTGTTAGTACCATCACCCCTAACTGGGACACACACTCGAGTTTTTCTACCTGGAGGGGGAATAGTTCCTACTGGACCGACAACCGATACGAGTCACCGTGTGACGTCGTTCTCCGGTTACGACTCGATTTTACTATGGGTGGTAAGGGATCCCCACGGCGAACCTGTTCACTAATATGACCTACTGAAGGTAGCACGTTTCCTGGTGTCAAACAGAATCTCTATCCGTCCATGATACCCATATCTAAACAGAAACAACGGATGTTGTACAGACGGGTCGTAGTCACATATACCCGAAAGTCTTGGGGATTAAGTAGTGACGCTATGGATATGCCACATCAGAGACTGACTTCTTTCACTTCCTCAACGACGTCAACTGAACGGCGTACCTTCAGGACACAAAAGGGCACACGGGGTAACGGACCTCTATCAAACGGATTATCTGAAAACTACCAAACGGTTTCCGAGTCAATATCCTGGTCGACCCTCAATTGAAAGACACTCCGATCCATGACAAGATGTTCTATGTCCTATACGGAATTTAGATTGTCATATGTCACGAAAGAGGGAGTATCCTACGTACCCAGTCAGTCACCTAACTTCACCCTGATTGTGGTGACTCCTAATGTGGTCAACTGGGCGACTTCCGTAAAAAACAAAGAGAACGAAACACTGGAACTTAAACTACCAAAAAGTTCCAGAATCACGGACCCCTTCTTTACAAGAAGGTCCCTTGTGTCAGAGTCAAGATAAACTCCGTCAAGAAACTGGTAAAACTCAAGGAACACGGTGACTTCTTTGTTCGTCTTTTCCCTCAGAGAAGTCTATGTAGTAGAAATGGTGGGTCAAGACGAGGTCCTCTAGGAGACGGAATGTCCGACATCGTCACACAGAGGAACAGGAGACGGAAGGCAATCCGAGTCATTTATCCGTTGTCGTCTTCTGAACCGGCTGCTCTTCTTTCCGCTCAGTACTACAAATAAAGGGGAAAGGAGGAACGTGTCAACGAAGTCCATCCGGTAGGACGACAGTGCACTATGTTTGACTATATTGACTAGTTTGGACTAAAGAAGACCCTTAAACATTTAACCCGTCAGTCTGTGTCTCTCCAAATAAACCTTGACTCAGAAAATCACCTTAATTTCCGTCTAGTACTTAAAGACGGAGATTCTAAAGGATTTCAACGGGTCCAAGAAGGAAACTAACCCACTCTAGTCTCATACCTCATTTTGAGGTCGTCCGAGGTGTGACCCTCATCTTCTCTCGTCCTTTATTCGGTCTACTCGACACTTAGTAGAATCAGGTACTAACCTAACCAATTAAATCTCAACGGAATCGACGGACACTCTTCGTTTACATTTATAAGAGACCTTTTGTTTTTCTATAAGAGTTGAAGTTTAATAGAAATACGAAAAATTATATACTATAAACCATTCATTTTTGTTGGTTCACATGTTCCTTTACTCTCAAACTAAATTTTTTGGTTCTGTTTGTTATCTGTTACCTTTGTCTAGGTCTCCCACAGGTTTGTCATCTCAAAGTCTGTGATTGAATTTTCATTGATGAATTATACTTGTTCCATTATTTTCTGTTCTGATTCTTACAGTATTGGTTTTTATTTTCTGTTAAGAACATGACTTTTAAAATGATCGATTATAATCTTGAGGTATCTACTTAAATTGTTGTTTAATCTATGTCCAACTCTCTTAGTCACCGATGTTTTTAGTTTTCTTATAGGTCCTCGTGGTTTTTGTTCCCTTTCCTTACTTTTTCATACTCTCTGTCCTCGATTTTACTTCTCGAGATTATGCACACATTGCTCAAGGTTTTCCTCTTTCTCCTCCCTACAATTACCCATTCTTGAAAGGGTTTAGTTAGTTTTATATAGTTCGGTGTCTAACTTCTTAGAGGGAAATTCGAAATCCGTTTTATTTATGTTTCTGTTAGTGGGGATTTTTAGAGTATCATCATACTTATCGTTTCTGTTTTCCTTATAGAATTTTCGTCGACCATCGTTTTGCCTCGTCGTGATTCCGTCAGCTGAAGAATTGTCGTCTGAAGTTCTACTATCTACCCATAGAAGTCTACGACATGAGTCACCGACATAAGAATTTTATACTTCCGCTTTATTTCTGTTGAAGTTTGTTCTGTCAAATACTAACGGCTAGGTGGATGACCTGTTTCACCTACTCTTCTGAACTTCTACGTCCTTTCTTACTCTCAGTCGTTTTTTTCCCCTTCATCCATTAATTTATGTTCACTTATATCTGATATTCATTTATATCTGACGTGATTTTTTAAACCCCATTCTGATTTTATGTCGTTGTCGTATATCCAACTCTTTCCTATTTGTCATAATTTTACAAGGTCTCAAGAACCTAGTAAGCCGTTCTCCAGTTTAATGTTTAGTTCATACACAACATTAGAGACCTTAGTAATTTTCCTATCTTTTATTACATATTGATTGTTTGGTCACCTTTATCTTGATTTTTCGTTAATTTTCCTTATCCTTTTCTAATTTCTTTCTGGATTTCTTAGTCTATATTTACTATTTTATATTCCTATGTCTGTGTAATTTTTGTATTTCTATGTCTTTCCAAATTTTATCTACCTATTTCAATATTGGTCTTTTGTGATTAGGTACCCCACTTTCGTCATAATTATAAATTGTTCCACCTGAAACTCCGTCCTTTCGCAACGATCTTTGTTTCACTGTAGCAATTTGCCTTTTTTTTACACACGTATTCACAAATCGTAAAGACCCGGTGACTACTTCTATCCTTTATGATCTATTCATCCACTCCTACCCAGACTTCTACAAGGACTCCTCGTATGACTTGTTATTGACTTCTTGGTCCTCCTTTATCCCTCTTGACTATTCAAGATGTTTCAGTTACGGTTCCTCGTTCTTCTGGGTCGTTCAACCTCAGTAGTATTCAATCTTTTCTACAATTAATCAATTAAGGATTTATTATTAATTAAGATACTTCGTTTTTGTTTGTTATGGTTCCTCATAAGGTCGTCGAGTTCTACATTATCTACGATTAGTAAAAATCTTTGTTGAAAAATTCTCTGCTCGGTAGCAACAGATACCAAAACAAGAGACAACGACTTCGGACGACGAGGTAAAAGGACCTGACCGTAATTTGTAACTACATAGAGACCTTTACAGTCGTCCCCTTTTGTCCTCATTAGTAACAACTCACATATAGTGATATAAGTGGTAAACAAAACACTGAAATCCTTGTCTAAAGTATTCCACGGTACCATACCAGTGATCAAGAGAAAAACTTCCATATCGAAGGGACCATCGAGTTGACCATTTTTTAGGTGAACGTTACACCCTCTGGACCCAAACTAGGACTCAACCCTTCTACGGGACCTCCTTCCGTACCGTTGGGTGAGGTCATAAGGACGAACCTCTTAGGACACCTGTTTCCTCGGACCACCCCATGTCAGGTACCCCAACGTTTCTCAGCCTGTGCTGACTTGCTGATTCGTGTCGTGGGTTCATATATCACATTAAACCGGAACCTTGGACTACCCAAATGTATATAAGAAACCCTTGGATTAGACATTTGGTTCTTTCATGAATAGATGTCTATGAGTAAGGAGTTGTGTCGTCTCTAAACAGTACAAAAACGACGTTCGTTGTATATACTGCGATCCCCCACTATGTCCTATTGGTCTTCTTTCATTGTCGGACCGTTACTTCACATTCTAAACCTTCTAAGTAGACCTCCCGCATATAGTTTACCGATCCTCGAATATATTTTAATGTCAAATCATTCAGAATTCAATAAAATTTTCAAGGTATTACAGTTCGTCGGATTCCTTCCTTTCTTTGACTTCCTAAATTATTAGTATCCGGAAAACGCTGTTTGGTGAATATTAATTTTACTTGAACTTACATAAAAGATCCCAAACGATCAAACTTCTCTTTCAAAATTAAATCATAAAAGTGATTATTATTTTAATAAAATGGTCAACATTTTAGAGAACATCACAATCACGTAGAAACTTTATATAAATTAACTTATTCCAAAACAAATACTTCGTAAAGAGTTTGAATCCCACATGTCCAGAAAGCTGGTGTAATAGTCTACGAAGTTCTTAAAATAAAAAGAGAAACTTTTCCAGTCATGTCCTCCTTGCATAATTTGTGTGACAGTTTTGGGACCTGAAAGATTGACTCATTGATTTCGTTACTTCTGTGTTTGGTCATCGGGGGGTCTCATTCAGTTTTCCAATGTGTCTACGTCCCTCTACGGGAGTACTGAGGTGACGACCCGTCTCGGTTGCCTAACGAGTTCCCTCCATACTGAATCCGTCGGTCATACTCTCCCCGAGTAGAGACTACTCCCTCGACACACACACGTACCCACACGTGTACACGTGTACTTTACCACATTAAACAATTCTAAGTTTCCGGTCACAATGTCCCAACTAAACCTAGAAGTGAAGAAAAAGGACTACAAGAAAAAAGCTTCAGAAAGAAGGGAAGGTTTGGTGATAAGGAATTAATAGTTGATAAGGAAGGAGTAGTTGAGTGTCGATAAGACGAACATTTAAAGGGACGAAAGTTCAACACTGATCGTCGTCCTCTCAAAATAGTTCTTATGGATTGTACACTGGAACGACACTCGGACTAACAACTGGACACAATCGAGTACATTAGGAGCTCCGTCGGACGCGGTTCACTGACACCCTGGTATAAAAGGTTACGAGAAGACCTGAACTGAGGACAAATGGAAAGGTCAGAATAGAGAAAAGTGCAAAACAAAGGTGAGATTCGTGACTTGAACGGAGCACGAACTTCTAGTATCGTTCATAACCAGTGCGAGAGAGACAACAACTGAGAGGAAACGAGGACGCAACAGAGGGAAAGAGAAGAGTGGTCTGAGTACCCTAATTATGTCAAGAAAGAAGGTAAAAGGTCTGTTCCATTTTCATCGAATCTTTTCAATTTACAATACAGATTCCAGTGTGTGAAGTCTCTCTCTATCCTTACACCCTTTTCCTACTTAAACCCTGGATCTTCAAGACAAAAGGTCGAAATCGAGACAATAAAATCACCGAACTTGAAGTCTCTTTTGAATGAAAAATGTCTATTTTTCTAACTCCAAAGGACTCGCACTACGTGGTACTCCCTAAAACCACTACCCTCCCGGCTGTGTCCGGACTCTGTTTCCGCATTTCAATCCCTCCCCTGTTGTCTTACCTTTCCTTTCCAAAAGTTCTTCATTATAATTATTTCATGTTTGTCCTGAGGTGACTAATTTAATCCAATGCACATGTAGGACTCGGAGCCTGAGTCCTGACGCCCGAATAACACAAACTACGTCCTTCCACTCAGATTCTTACCTGTCGTCTCCC
Organism: Capra ibex; assembly: GCA_006410555.1. NCBI lineage: Eukaryota > Metazoa > Chordata > Mammalia > Artiodactyla > Bovidae > Capra > Capra ibex. The sequence continues at coordinate 28,578,603 of SJYO01016970.1, read as the reverse complement.
TCGAGAACCATTCACAACGACTAGTTCGGACCAGAGTCTTCCTCCTCTGTCACTCTTTCGCGGCAGAAGAGACCACGAGGAAGTGGTGCCCGAATAAAGAAGGGTAAAAAGTGAGTCGCGGTACATAGTAAAGGGCCTGTCTACACGGACACGTCACGTCGGAACACGGAGGGGAGTGCTCAGGGACACACCAACGCCGAAATGAGGAGAAGTGATCTATCCCTCTGGTTCGGGGTGCCCTGGACTGAGTGATGGGGTTCAAATCAATGTGTGACCCTTCGTCGACTCAGTCCTAAGAGCAAGAAAGACCTAAAGATTTCAAACCGGAGAAGTAGGAGTTCAGTGAAAAGACACAGGGACTTACAAAATATCCGGACATAAGGAAGAGACGTTTACGTAAGGACCCATGATTCTCCCAATTTTCCTGTGAGGATCTCATCGTATCAAAATCATCCCTGTAAAATTTTCGTGTCACGAAATTGAGTACCTTCGACCAACAGGACATCGGTCGTTCGGATATCTTCTTACACCTCCCACCACTTCCTTTACCACCATGGATCCCTCACCTAAACCCCCGTAATTTGAGAGGAGTATTAAAGGTAAACGGAAGAGAGAAAAAATATTTGTCGACTGTGATAGAGTCAGAAAACAGACTTAGACGTTTATGTCGAAATCTTGAGATGGGACCGACGGGGAAAGGGAGTCGGGGTGGCACCGCCGGACAGGACCGCCACGAGTCTGCAAGGAGGACACTCACTACCACCCAACGGAGTGACCCCCTTCCTGGGGGTTTTCCTTACTCGAGGTAGAAGTGTAGATATTAACGATGTTTTATTTCTACGGACAGAAGAGGGGAAGGAAAAGACCCTGGGGCGACACGGCTGGGTCCGGGCCAACCCTCACCCCCTCCCCGGGTCGTTTCTGGACCACTGTCCGACTAACTACCCAAGGGGCGGAGACGACCGGGAGGGCGGGTGAGGACGTCCGAGACCGGGTCCAGGTGGGAGGCCGACGGACTCCCCAGACGAAACGAAAAGAAACTCAGTCGTGGTTACTCAGTCCCGGTTCTAGCAGACCCCCATCCCCCGTCATGGCGTCCTCCGAGGGGACGTCCCTTCCCTCACTCGTGAATCAACGGGTTTCCTTCCGCATCACTCCTCGTCGACTTCCCCCGGTGACCCCAACACTAGTCTCCTCCGACTCGTCCCCCACCTTAACAACTGCAATGACTGGTAGTCGCCAACTTTGTGAAAGAACATCTTTTTGTGTCCCTAATGAGTTTGGTATAACAAACCCCGGGAATTTTTTAGGTCCAACAGGGAGAGCATGAAGTCGAGATGAGAAAATCTCTACGGTTTTACCTTTGGTTTATAGGCACTTGAGTCGATTGTCCACTCCACTTTCCGTCCACTCACTCTGAGTATATGTACGGTTGTCATTAAGATAGTACAGGAAACGGTCTCGACGACTCCCAGTTTTGTTTCACCGACTACTGTACCGTCTATAAACCACCGTAGGCAGACATGAGGTGACGTGTCCGTCATGTGTGACGATCACCTCTGTCCTCCTCTCAATGTACACCGACCTTCCATCTGTCTCCCTGTCTTTAACTCAGAGATCGGAAGGTTATTGACAATCCTTTCTGTCTCACATACCCTCCCCCATTTGGTCACAACGATAAGAACGATTACCAGTCCGTTCTGTCGATACGGTCGTACCAGGGTCTTTGTGTCTAGAGAACCGGTAGGATCTGAGTGTGACGATACTAGCGTAGGAATCTCGAACAGAAGAGGTTGACGTAGTAAAGTTTCTCTGCCTCCACGTCTAAGTCTCTTCGCTTCACCAAACGGGCGTCAGTACTGCTGTCTCGGTCCTCAGATTAAGTCCCGAGGCAGGGACTGGTCTTGGGTCCTAACCTAGACGTTCTCGGAACGTTCCTCGAGTCCCACCAAGCCCCACGTCTAATTACACTCTCTCGAAGTAATGACGGGAGTTCGACTCTCTGAGACCTCCGGGAACCAAACCATAAAGACACAGAGACTTCCTTGGTCAAAGAAAAGTTCAGTTAACTTGAGCTCGAAAATAATGGGAGATCTTGGTCCAGTAGTCCTCCCTCCTGGTGTCTCTTACCTTTACAGAAGAGTTTTAGCGTCTTCTTCCCTCTACCTACGTCCAAGGAATGTCCCAGATTGACCCGAGTTCTATGCCCTTCAGACACACAAAAGGGTGGTCACAGGAAGATACTTTCCTCGACCGGAAGGTGAGTACGGAAGCTCCACACGCACAACACTCCAAATAACCCTAATTTACTTGGTTTAAGGGACGTTGGACTTAGGTCTCGGTGTGCCACTCGGGTGTGGGGAAGCAGGGGTTGAGGGGGTTCCCTTCGGGGGGAGGGGCTGGGGGTGAAGAGGTCACTCGGTAAAGGTACATGTATATTTTCAGAGGACCGTCCTCGTCCTTCTGAAAGACGACGCCGTCGTGTAAAGAGTACGTCGTTCTGACGCTGAAACCTTTTATTGACCTCACCTGGGACGGGGGCCCCCCTCCACGTAGGAGACGTTTGGCCCCGTGGGGTGTGGGGGTACGGAGACGACGGAAGGTTCTACAAGTTTCGTGCCGTGTTTACTACAGAATTTGGATGTTCTCTTCCCGTCACCACCTTTACCCAGAGCCAAAGTTTTAACTTCTGGATCCCGTCAATCGTATACCGTTACAGTGTCTCGGAAGTACCCAGGGTCTGTCTGACCTAGAATCTCCACTTGGGTGTCTGAATCGTGTCTTCAGTCCTCTGGTCTGACCACGGTCCAATAAACGTAAGGTAGTAATTGATCTGTCATAAAATATAGGAGTCCGTTCAAAGGATTGGAGAGCTCCGGAGACAAGGAAACACATTGCTCCTACTATTGTGGATGGAGTGACCCAACAACATTCCTATTTTACCCTATGAAAAGGTTTCTTGTCGGAACTACGTACTATTTGTAAATTAATTGTTAACTATAATATAATAATAAGAAAGAGAATAAAATGTCTGTACCCTTGACTCTGGGCGTCTCCACATACAATTCTTTATATAAAAGACCCTGAAGGACCGTCAGGTTACCAACCCTGAACCGTAAGAGTGGTCAATTCAGGGACCAACCCCTTGATTCTAGGACATTCGACATGTTGTACCGGTCTTTCCTTTTTGTTTCTTAATATAAAGAATTTTAGTTTTTACTCGGATCAACATACACTTGTAAAAGTAACTAATTTTTTCCCTCGCACACCCGTAGACATATGCTCGATTCTTTCCGGTCCAATGTACCGTCGTTGTCGAGGATTTACGGTCACGAATACCGTTTTTGTACAAGTGAAGAACGGGTGTGAGACACAGACAACACCCAGTCAACCACGAGACGAAGACAGTAGTAGAAGAAACGAGACCCTGGACGAGAATGTCACGTCGGAGGGAGATCCCCACTCAGACTGGTGGAGACGGGTGTCAAGAACCGGTCTCAGTCAGTGTACCGGTATACCTCAAGGTGTTACACACACCCCCCCACCCCTTGGGGGAATATCCTCTACTAGTCCACACCCATTTCTCACCGTGTCACATACTACTAAAGGATGTCTTTGTTTGTGTTAGAAACACGCTTGCCAGGAGACTGTGCTCGATTAAAATTGTGGACGGAGTTCCACACTTTTAACCATACTTTTTGATTCTCTGTACAGGTGTCGTAATTTTCCTCGTAGAGAACTACGGGATAAGGAACTTTATTAAAGAGTTTTAGGGATTTGGTTCCTACTCTTGTTTTAGAGGTAAGGAACTTTTGGTCGGTGTATGTAGTACACCGAGTAGGACCCTCCTCTCCCAGGAACATGATCTTGTAGAGTCTCCCAGAACAGAGAGAAGTAGGGTTCCACAAATAGGTGGACAGGGTAGGATAAGGTAACTTGTCTTACCAAGTAAAGTAATTAGTACCGACTAGATCACGGCCAGTGACCAGATCTACCACCTTTACGTTTTCTCCTCCTTTATGTCGGGAACAGGAATCCCTCTCTCGTTTGAGGAACGATCGACCCCTTTCTGATCGTCACTCCAGCTGTTTACCTTATATTTCATTCACGACCAGACCAGACCCTAGACACCTTGGCGTTGCTCCAAGTGAATTAGGTCGGACCCCCACAGTCTTTTCAAGTGATACCCTTTTGACTACACCGACCTTAAAGAAAGAATTCCTCCCCATCCTCAATACGTTGACCAACTTCAACACTTTACTATGACCCCTGTTTCACACTGTAAGAGATTCTTCGTTTGCAAGTCTGAAGGACCGCACGGAACAAATAAACGTTCGTAGAAAAGACTCACGACCCGTAATTGTTATATGACCCATCAATTACTAGTGTCGGGTAGGGGAAACCCCGAATTGGTTACGTTTCACAGACTTTCCTACCCGGACCCCAACGGGTCTTCACGTTTGAACATTCCGAGTGGGGTCTCAGAGATCCATACCTTGGGTCTTTGACCGTAAAATTTATTCTCGGACACTATAAAAATAGTGTGAACCTAAAGACAAATTTTCCGTCAGTATTATAACTATTTGTACCTCTCTTGGGTCCCTCTTACGCTACTCACACAACTTACTTCTTTATGTAACCTCATTTTTTATAAACACAATGGACACTCAGTCCCCGGTTACGGGCAACTTCATATCACGTTTCCAATCTCTTGAACCGTAAAGAAACAGTTCCGACGACAACTGAAGGTAGGTCCTGACAGAGAGGTTCAAACGAGAGAATACGATTGATGAAAAAGTTAAACGCAACGGAAAAATAGAGAAGGTCATTTTGTTAAATTACCGTCTAAGACCATGAATGAAACACATGTCGTCGGTTAATCCCCATTTCCACTAGTCACTTACTCCTTATTACTACCGAATCTCAACTGTTTCTTAAATATACTAGAGTAAACTAGAAGGGACCACCGAGTCTACCATTTCTCTAGACCCAAGCTAGGGACTCAACCCTTTTAGGGGTCCTTTTCCCTGACCGTTGGGTGAGGTCATAAGAACGGACCTCTTAAGGTACCTGTCTCCTCGGACCGCCCAATACCAGGTACCCCAACCTTTCTCAACCTGTGTTGACTCGTGATTGTGAAAGAAAGTAAACTAGAAGTGGATTAGAACTCTTCCATCCGGAGAATATCGGAGTAAAACGTTAACTCCTTTATCAAACCTCTCTTATCCGGTAGACGGGTTCCAGTGTATTTCATCGACTATTCGGTCATCGGTACATGTCTACACTCTTGACCTGGTATTTATTTCGACTCACGGTTTCTTAACTACGAAAACTTGACACCACGACCTCTTCTGAGAACTCTCAGGGAACCCGACGTTCCTCCAGTTTGGTCAGTTAGGATTTCCGTGAGTTAGGACTTATGAGTATTCCTGACTTCGACTTCGAGGTTATGAAACCGGTGGACTAAACTTCTCACTGAGTAACCTTTTCTGGGACTACGACCCTTTCTAACTCCCGTCCTCCTCATCCCCATCTGTCTCCTACTCTACCAACCTACCATAGTAGCCGATTTACCTGTACTCAAACTCGTTTGAGGTCCTCTATCACTTCCTGTGCCTTCGGACCGTAAAACGTCAGGTACCCCAACATTTCTCAGTCTGTGCTGATTCGTTGACTTGTTGTTGGGTCGACACGATTTTTTACTACTTGAAACTCTTACATCAGAAACCTTAATAAAGGAACTGAGGATTCTGGGACCACTTACCAAATGGAGTAATTATTGAACTGACAGAGACAGAAAAGAAGTCCTCTCGAGGTTACTTGGGGTAGGACTAGTGGACTTAGGGGAGAACTTAGGACTGTACGAAATTGTGACGATCCAGTCGTTCTTGCTCACTCTCCCTCTCTCTCTTCTAGTTTCTCTTCTACCTCCGGAGGAAGAAGGTGAGTCGTTCGACAGACCTCACACGAGATGGTTGAAACCGTTTTAATATTTCCTCAAAAGATACCGAATGTCAGGGGTGGAGGGAAGACGGCAGAGGGCATGGGGACACCGGAACGGAGAGAAAATCGAGTCACCTGAGGATAGATAGTGTTTCCCTAGCCTTGAGAGTTGTACTTTCTTAATCCGTCAATCACACAATAAGAGGGGTTCCCGTGTAAACACCAAACTCACATTCTGGTTCCTTGTCTATTCATTCCCTTTGTTGAACCAACCCTTCTTTAATGGTAACAGTCAGTGAGACCTCTTAGGTTCTCTCACCAAACGACTGGAAACCACTCTCCTCCCGTTCGGAATCTGGGTTCCTGGGACCTCTCAGAGGAATGGAAGGGGCAGTACTGGGACTCTACATCTTGGTCGTTATCCTCTACCGCAACGGAGACCTTTTGACCCGATCTTAAGGTCGAGATGGTTTACGAGGTGGGGACAGTACAAGGCAAGCGACACGACTCACCACTATTTTCCGGACGGGACGAATGTGTGACGTGTCCCATCTACACTCTGAGTTTCTTGTCTCCCACACAGTTCGATTCGACCACGGTCGACGTACCATCCTTTCACGGTACCCCACGCCCCACCTCAGTCTCACCGATGCATCTCCGGGACTCCAACCACGAAAATCTTGCTGGTGAGACACAGGATACCTCACACAAGAAGGAACCGACGTGGTACACCGAACACCCAAAATCCAGGTGGTGCTCCTTAACTTGGACCCGGGAGTCGTTACTTTCGCACCTCAGGATTGGGGATCAGGAGGTTCCTTAAAGGGGCGTCTCCCAAAAAGTAGAATCGGGTACCCCCTAATACTCTTGGACGTTTGGACTTTATCGTCAGTTTTCAGTCCATTATTCCGACAGTTCCCCTGACCATGTTTCCCATCCGAACTCGGTCTGGTGGACCCGAAAAGGACTGGGATCGACAAACAATCCATAAATTAAACCCTCTATAAATTAAAGAGGTTTGGAGTCAAAGGGGTAGACATTTTACCTCTATTACTGTTTGGGATTGAGTCGCACAACGAGACTCTAACTTTACTCTGTTCTTACCTCACGAGTCGTTTTATGGGTCGTGTTCTTTCCGGTACTCACAATCGACAACCACGATAAAAGAACATAAATGTACTTCATTCGATTCCGGTCACGAAAGACCCTGGAGTGTCTCCCGTTTCCGATTCGTGACTCGTTCATGTCCGAGATTAATTTACCCATCTTCTACGGTAGCTACCTTTCACGTAACTGTGCATGTATGGTTCCTCTCATTTACGTACAGACTAGCCCACGGGCCCAGAAGACGCACGAGGGACTCCATATCCTCATTCTCGTCAATGTATCGACACAGACACGTCGGTGTAGGAGATTTTTTGTCTAAACCTGAGGTACAGAGACGTCAGTAGAGAACCCAGGGATTTCTTGTCTCTGCAACACCGAGATGCTCGTCCTTCGCAAAGCAGGACCAGTAGACCTACGAGGGTCGGAACTGAGTGGGAGTAGACATACATAATAAGGGGTGTGACTGGGGGTGAGGTTTCAGGAGGAGGAGGAAGGGACGGGGTGTCGACCTTTACTTTCGCTCCCTTGGGTCTCGCGACAGTTACTCTTTGGTTCCAGACCAGCCGTAGTCGCACGTCGAAGGTCGAATGTAAGAGCCAAAGAAAGACGACCCCGGACCCAGTCGGAGACTCTTCGTGGTGGGAGGGGGTGGTAAACAAAATGAATTATCACCAAGAAAGACCCTTTGGAACCTTTCCCCAAAACACGTCGCGGACCTACTAAATACCTCAACGGCCTTCCCGATTACCCTCCCTCCGGGACTCTCTCCCTCCCCGTCGGAGAAGGTGTCGGCCAATAAAGTCCTTACCTCCGCCCCCGCCCCTACTGGGAGACCCGACGGTAGTGGGGATGGCAGTCGTAATAGACACATCCACCCTCACCCGTCCTCTGATTGACAGACTACCACGGTCACCGGTGCCTCCCCCCGCCGCAGAGAGAAGGGAAAACTCCTGATCACAAGAGTTTCCCCCACAACCAAACCCTCCATCTCCCGCGCCCAAGGATGGAGACGAAGGTAGTCGAGTGTTGGGGAGAATGAATCCTCGAAACATCCGTAATCTCTTGAAAATTCGGGGCTTTTGTCTTCTATAGTTTCCTTTACCGTTCTAGTTTCAATTATACAAATTAATCTTGCAGAAGTATTCAGTGGAAGTCATTGATGTCTGAAGTCGTAAATCTTAAACGGATCCTTTCGTTGAAAATCAACTCCAAAAGTGTAACGCGTCCTTAGGGTCCCTTGCGTTAATAAGTTTATGAGTTCTTAGTATTCGTTGGTATTTAAAACAATGATTGTCAGGTTGGTGAAGTTTTCGTTTTAATCTTGATACGAAATCGCTAATATCCCTGTTTTAAATAAGTTACACTCACGTAAACCTGTACGAACTGTCCTCTATCTCGGAGGTCTTCTTGTGGCCGGGTCCCGAATCCCTCCAGAATCAAGACGGCAGGACGCCTGCTCGGAACTGTTCGGAACTCGGAAGGAAAGAAGGGGTCCCGAAGGAAAAACAAACCACTCCCACGACTCAATCTTCGGGAGAGGCAAAGAAGAGGTAGATTTTGAGACACTTAACAGAACGAGGAAAAAAAAGAAGAGAGTGGTGAAATAAAAAGTGGGGTATTCTGAATCCCACTAGTTGTTAGTTAGGTAGTTTATAATCCTTCGTCTTGTTCCACGGTAATCGTCCGTCAACCGTCTCGCGTCGAAGGGTCCACCGTGATCACCACTTCTTGGGTGGGTGGTTACATCCTCTTCTCTGATCCCAAACTAGAGACCCAGTCTTTCTAGGGAACCTCCTACTTTACCGTTGGGTGAGGTTATAAATACGGACCTCTTAGGGTACCTGTCTCCTCGGACCACCCGACACCAGGCAGCCCAACGTCAGCGCATGCTGACTCCGCTGAATCGTGTGTACGCACGCACCGTGTCGTGTCGTCCGGAGACACGGGTAGTAGAGGTGTCGTGGAAGTACTGACGGCGATATGGGTGCATAGTGGAGCAATCATAAATTATTAAAAGACATTTGGTAGAGGAAAAAACAAAAAGATAAACATATAAAAAAAGATAAATATAAAACTTACTCATGGTGGAAATGTACTGAGTTTTTACATTTTCCGCCGCCCCAGCCCCTCCCCCGTCTTCAAATTCGTTATCTTATGTCTTAAGACAGGGGACGGGACGGGGGTAATGGGCCAAAGGTGAGAGAAGAGTAACGTTCTACTCGGGTACATCGAGTGGACAGACTCAAAATGCTCCCGAAGAGACAGAAAAATTCCAAGACTATGTCCAGGAGCCCAACTCGGGAAGAGTCGTGGACACCTCGTCCATGTCTCTCTTCGTCACTTCCACCCATCATGAAAACTCTAGTGAACGAAATCAAAGGGGCGACGTCAAAGNTCCCCCGCCCCACCCCCTCCCCCGTCTTCAAATTCGTTATCTTATGTCTTAAGACAGGGGACGGGACGGGGGTAATGGGCCAAAGGTGAGAGAAGAGTAACGTTCTACTCGGGTACATCGAGTGGACAGACTCAAAATGCTCCCGAAGAGACAGCAAAATTCCAAGACTATGTCCAGGAGCCCAACTCGGGAAGAGTCGTGGACACCTCGTCCATGTCTCTCTTCGTCACTTCCACCCATCATGAAAACTCTAGTGAACGAAATCAAAGGGGCGACGTCAAAGTGTCCTCTCTGACTCGAGGTCCCTACTTTTTTCTTTTTAGAGTGGGTCCTCGAGTAATCTTCCGTCTCGACCCAGATCTTCTTAAAACTAACGACAGAGTCACGAGAAAGCGACGAGACGACGACGACGACGACGAGTCAGCGAAGTCAGCACAGGCTGAGAAACGCTGGGGTCTCTGTCGTCGGGTGGTCCGAGGTGGCAGGGACCCTAAGAGGTCCGTTCTTGTGACCTCACCCGACGGTGAAGGAAGAGGTTCCCGAGTTAATTCTGAAAAAAGAGATTCCTTAAACAGAATTGTAACGGTACGATATGAGTGAGTCTGTGGGTTGACGTGGGACACCCCTATCGAGGCAAATAGTTTCTACGTGTCCCTTGGTCACTCTGGACGTACCTTTCGGATCGAAGTGGAGAATCGTCGTTAAACTGGAGTTAAAGGAGTAGAGATTATACCCAGATTCCTACGGACCGGGTGTCCTCACAAAACACCAAATTCACTTTCGTACCTACACTTTCATGGACCTCGTACGGTTTATATTTTGACCGGGAGTCGAAAACATACTCCGTAGACTTAAACGACCCTAACAGTACATCGAAGAGGTAGACCACGTAGAACACAGGACTTTGGTCGTCTTTCGAAGAGGTAATGAAAATGAAGGAATGATAGGGATGTCTCGACCTACGTCGGCCACGAGTTTTTAGGACGATTTACTTCCTCACGACGTCTCTCGTTTTAGACGACAAACCTTGAGAGGGGGTCCCACGTTACCTTCCCGTCTCCCACAACACCTGAAAGGGTTTCACCAATACGTTGCACTTCCTGTCCGGACGAAGAACGTCCACGCAGTCTATCCACCCCCTGTCTCGTCGGTTCGGTTCGAGAGTAAAGTGTTTACTCCTGTCCCTCCCTTGTCGGACTCCGGGGGGGCTCTGTCCGAGAAGACTCGGTCCGGAGGTAGGTCGAGGTCCCACCCTCGGCTTCTTTACAGCACCCCATGTCCGGGACACGAAAGTAGCCAAGACCGAACGGACAGGGGCGAACCCCGGGCCCGTGCAAGTGTCCACTTGTTCTACACCGTCCTTTGGTACTTAGTTCCCCTGCTTCCATAATTTCTTCAGCCCGACTGAGGACCCAGATTTAGGGAAAGAAAGAGGAAGACCCGAACGAGGTCGGACAGGGACGGACCGTCCCAGACCTCCGACGGGGATCGAGACGGAAAGCTTAACGTGGTCCTCGACCCACTACCGGCACTCTTAGGGCCCGACCGAACCGTACGTGTCCCTTTCCGTCCTAGATCCTGGACAGAACTATCGATGTCCCAGCCACAAGAAAGACATCGCTATCACTGTATGGATACCTTTCCCTGTGAAAAAAACGTCATTCAAATAGAACTTCTCCATCGTACCGTAACTCGTCCCCAGTTGTTTGAGAAGGACATTTCTCGGTCCATCATTCATAAAATCCGAAATTCCTTGTTGTCAGAGAGGACTTTTATAAGGTTATGAAGACAAAATCTTGTTTCCGTCTGTCTGTTATGTAGGGACTTTTCTACACCGACATAAGATTATTTCAACATAAATACCTGAGTCTTTAACCTTATCGTATATTAAAAGTACACAGTGTTTATAATCCGAGGAAAACTAAAAAAAGGGGGTTGCCGAATTTTTAGATTTTAGGGAAGAAACGGACTACCGGTACGTCTTTGTCGGTGTCCTCGTCTGTGCCCTCCCTCAAAAAGTCCGAGACCCGAATCTTGCACCTGAACCCTCAGTCCGAACCCCAGTTTGGGACCGAGACTGGAAACGTCTACTGTATTAGAGAACCTAGGAGTCAAAGGAAAAGGAGTTTATCCCTATTGCTACAGATCGAGTCACTCGTACTGTACTCCAACCCACCCACTTCTTGAACTACACCTGATAAATTTCAGGAGACAGCCACCCCCAATGGTAATAGCACAAGTAGTGGGTAATCTTTTGATCACGGCTTTTAACACTCACACTTGATTTGATAACGGACGGCATCGTCATTTGGTTCCTCCTACGTCGGTAGGTCGGTGGCGCAATGTCGACAGGACTGCCACTCGGGGCTCCTTTGAGCCCTACTCTCTCGCGTCTTATGACCGGGGTCCATCGACTCCACGTTCAGTTTCCTTACTAAAGTCACTCGGGTCTGAAACGTAGAAGAGTAAGATTTACAGACTTTGATCTGTAGAGTAAGAAGTGTAGAACTCTACAAATCAAAAGAAACTAATCGTCATTCAAAAAGTACAAGGTTGATGGACCAGCAAACAACGTTTTTAAGGACATATAGGACCGAGACGGGAACGGAGAACCTTTGTCAAACGAGTCGTAATAGACTCCACGACACAAGACCCGAACTTCCGGAGTCCTACGGGGCTACTTATTTCGTGTTGAGTTAAAAATCCAACACGTATAAAAGACAGTCGTACTCGTTACGGGGTGAGAGGTAAAGATGGGTCTTGGAGAACTTCGGATAAATACTTCCGTCGTGGTGTCCGAAAAATGTTTTCGATATTGGGAACGAAGACCAATGTTACTTGAGTAGCATAAACACACAGGTCCAGTGAGGTTAACTTACGTACGAGTGACTCGTGGTTAAAACACCCCGAGTCCTACTCCATCCGTACCTCTACTTGAACCGGATCAAGGACGGTCATTCTATCCTGTCTCTATTCTTCATTGGGTTTGTTGGTATTTAGTTTAGTCGCACGTCTTATTCTGGACGCTCCCTCCGTCAGGACAAAGGTAAATGGCTCACAGTCCGGGAGACGATGTAAGAAAGACATGCATACAATTAGAGTACTTATATTGTGGGGTTCTCTAATAAAGGGGTGAACCATTTACCTTTCACCTCAGTCCCTTTGACAATTCCCTGAACGGTTTCCAGTGTGGGACTAGTCTCCTCCTACCTCTGAGTGTAAGTCCAGACTGATTGTACCCTCGGTCTTGAACTGGGTAACCAGATTTCATGGGGTTCGGGTCTTTCAAGTGAGAACTGACACTACCAACCCCTTGTCGTTCACCGGGTAAACCGGTTCCTCCCACGTTTGTTCCCAGGACAGGTGAGACACGTAAGCACGTAGTCGGACTCCGAAGTCCGTCCTCCTGTGTGCTTCGGACTACTGAAGTGGTCTGAGTACATAACATCCTTGAAGAACCGTTTTTTCCTTCTGGAAGGTAACATTTTATGAGACGGTACATAAGTACATAAGTTGAGAAGAAGTTTTTTTTTTGAACGTAAAAAACAGACATTGACGAGAAGACTGAAAGTTTATCCTGACAGAGGACCGGACTTCGTCTCCGGTGTACCGTCCCTCCGTCAAGACAGAGTCGTCCATGACGCCCGGGACGAAGGTGGTGAAGGACGGAGAACGGAGTCAAGGGCGTTTACATGTTAATCCCCAATCCGTTGGAGACCCAGGAAAGGTCAAGATTGAAAGGTTTAATATCGAATATGACACGGAGAAAGTCATTCCCTCTGTCGAAAGTGGAGATCGAGCCTCACCGATCCGGGTCGTTATAATCTAATATTGACTCCAATGACCCGTGGCACCCCGACCCTACTCTTGAAGGTCGGTAGTTCAGTAGTTACACGACGAATCTATTGGACGTGGAAGGACTTCGAACAACCCTAGGTGTAGGAACCAGGCAGGTGTGTGGTTATCGGGTCGAAAAATCAAGTGAGGAAATACATAAGTGTGGATCGGAGACCTCAGTCCGACGGACTCAACCTTAGGGTCTAGATGATCGGGACACTGATGTCCGTTTAATGTGTTGGAGAGACACGGAATCGGAGGAGGAGATATTTCACCTCTAATTTTACCTTAAACGGAATATCCCAACACTTCCCAATTTAGTCAGAACATTTACTTCTGGTAAGGACCTTGAAAGGACCATCAGGTCACCAATTCTTAGATGAACGACTACGCCCCCTGTGGCCAAGTCAGGGTCCAGACCGTTCTAGGGTGTACGACTCCCCGTTGATTCGGGGAGTGACTCGGGGATACGGATCTCGGGTACTAAGTGTCGTTCTGTTCGGTGGCGTCACTCCTCGGGAGTGCGACGTTGATCTCTTTCGGAATCCTTCTTTGATTCCAAACGTCTCAAGCGTATTGAATAAGTTCTATCCGGTGACGGGGGTGGCCGACGTCTCCTGTACAGTCGTACCGGTTCTTCTGTCGGCCGACCCTTCTCTCCCGTCCAGTGGAGGACGGGGCCAGTGAATTGTAAGCAAAGTGCAACGGAGGGACGGCGTACGGACCAAGAACGAGTCTGGACCTGAGGACGACCACTTCTCAGAACTTAGCGTATTGGACAGTTGTGCACTCTTAGCAGTCGTTGCTGACCCTTCTTTATACTAAATCCTCGGCCCCTCTCCTTGCGCCTCTCTGGCCTTTCGATGGTGAAGTGCCGACTAAAACCTCGGCGGAGACCCGGTCTGGTTTACCCTTTGTAGGACGAAGCTTTGTCAGTCCTACAATTATGAATCTACTCACTTCTGTGTGTACAGAGTTGATTATAGGGTCCGTATAGCCCGGCTAATACGACGTGGTCTCACGTTAAAGGAGGACCCAAAGTAAAGAAACCGGGCTGTAACACGTCTACCGCACGAGTCGAGCGACCTTCAATTCACACCTTTACTAGTTTATCTTTATGCTCTGTAAATTGATAGTGACCCCGACGTTGAACTGTGAGGTCCAGACTAACCTTTAAGTCGTCCGGAGAAAGTGCTGGGAAATAAAGACGAGCGGGAATCGAGTCGAGAGACGTTTGGAGTGTTGGTAGTCGAGACCGAGACAATCGAAGCGAAGAGTGGTCTCTGTAAGCTGGTTCACCAGGAGGGGCAATTTCAGGGGTCTGTGTCCCTGAAGGGACTGACAGGTCACCAATCCTGAGACGAGAAGGTGACGCCCCCTGTACCCAAACTAGGGACCAGACCCCTGATTCTAGGGTGTATGGTACGCCACGTCGGTTTTTTTTTTTTTTTTTTAGGGTCCTGTGTATGTGTAGAGAGGTTCCATGACGAGTCAACAAACAAATAAATAAATCAACCGACGCAGTCCAGAGTCAACGACGTGCACCCTAGATCAAGGGACTGGGTCCTGAATTGGGTCCAGGGGACGGGACCCTCACGTCCCAGAATCGGTGACCTGGAAAAATAAAAAAAAATTACACCAAAATAAATAAATAAATACCGACACAATCCAGAAGTAACGACACGCCGCCCGAAAAAGAGATCAACACCACTCGTCCCTGATGAGAAATGGCACGAGTCCGAAGAGTATCGCCACCAAAGAGAACGACACCTTGTGCCCGACATCCCACGAACCGGAAGTTGTCAACACTTTGGACCGGAGACCTCGTGTCCGGGTCATCACCACCATGAGTCCGATCAACGGGACGTCGTACACCCCAGAAGGGTCTAGTCCCTAACTTGGGCACAGAGGACGTAACCGTCCGTCTAAGAAATGGTCACTCGGTGGTCCCTTCGGGGGCGAAGAGAAAAATTTACGAAACAACTCCTGAAGGACTTCGACTTGGAAGAACTCAAAGAGAGAGTGTGAAAGATACTCTTTTTTGTAGAAGGAGGCGGGAAATTCCAGGTATAGGAATAAGGAGGTCTGGGGTCGAGTGTCTCCTGGAGGACGTCCTACAGGAGGAATAAAGAAACCGATCGGAAGAGAAACAACTTCATCAGACATGGATGAAACTTCAGATAAGAGTTGGGTCTTTAGATCGAAAGAATTTCAAAACCTGAGGAAAGGGAGTGAGGAGGTGGAGGTGCGGGGTGATAGGATTTTGGATCTCGGAAGACATGACGACCATTAAAGGTCTAGCTGACGTCTAAGGTCTCGTTGAACTCATAGGTGTCGTGGACATAGTCTCCGACCGACTTGAGGACTTTGGGAGAAGGGGGGAGGGGAAGAGCTGATCTGGTTAAAATCAAATTGGTTTGAATTTCTGATATAAAAATGGAGAAGGGAAATTACTAATTGAACAAAGCTTCTTAAGTTCTTGGGTCTGTGTCACTGACGACTGGATCAATGATTGGTTAGGATCAGTACAAAGAGTACTCCCAGGTCGGAGACCCGAGAAGACCAGATGACGTCCACTCTTGCACTTAAGGAAGTACCATGGCCAAAACGAAAAGTTCGTTTACCTTGGTAACCAGACGAGGGGACTGGGAGAGTACCTCCAGACCACATATTTCCTTTCTAATACTACCGAAACGAAACAACATCTCGATCATAAAATCAGAGAAATTTTGAGTCAAGAGTAGGGTAACTAAAGTTCGGGACTATAACAGTTCCTTCTGTGGGTAGTTACGTGACAACGACGTGGTGACGTCTGGGGGTCACGGGTTGACTCCTACAATTCTCCAGGAGTCCGAGGGAAGTCGGTTCCTGTTCCGTTTCCGAACACCGTCAGTCGAGGGGACGCACCCGGGGTGCACGAGGACGTCTGAACTCGGCGGACCAAAGAGATTCCGTGGGGACCCGAGGACGAGGGACTGATCAGACGAACCCGACGGTACTGTTTGTGATGTCGGACCCTCCGAATTTGTTACCTTTACATAAAAGAGCGTTAAGACCTCCGACCTTCAGGTTCTTGTTGCACAACTGTCCAAACCAAAAAAAGACTCCGGAGAGAGAACCCGAATATCTACCGGTAGACGAGGGGACATAGAAGTCTACCAAAAAGGAAAACACGGACGGACGCAGGAGTAGAGGGGAAGAGTAGTCCGTAGTCAACATAACCTACTCAGGTAGAATTACTAGGGTAAACTTGAATTAGTGAAAAAATTTCTGGGGTAGAGGTTTATGTCAATGTAAGACTTGATGATGTCCGATCCTGAAGTTGTATACTTAAATCTCCCATTCTGTATTCAGTCGGAGGTTGTGAAAGGTGAAAAATTCACGTGTGACGGACCAAAATCCCGTAGGATCTGGAAGTAACTCCAAAGGTTCCTCTATACAGGAGGAAACATTTTACACCAATCATTCCTATGACTAATAGAACTTCAACGACACTTCTAATTCACGGTACTTCGTAATATCATCTACGAATCATTTGTGACCCGAAGGGACCACCGACTCTGCCATTTTCTTAGGCGGACGTTACGTCCTATGGGGTCAAACTAGGAGCCCAACCCTTCTAGGTTACCTCTTCACTTACCGTTGGGTGTTATGAGGTCATAAGAACGGACCTCTTGAGGTACCTGTCTCTTCGGACCGTCCGATATCAGGTGCCCTAGTGTCTCATCTTACACTGACTCGCTGAATCGTGTGTGTCTCAATTTACAATCTCGGTGCCTTTATTTACTTCTACTACTACTACGACTGTCGTGGTGACAATGATCGTCTACAGCACCAGTATTGCAAGGAAAAAATGTCGTCGATCACCAGTAAAGTGCACACAGCAAAAGTAAAACGAGTAAAGAAAGGTTTTCTCCGAAGGGGCACCGACGGGTCGTGTGACCGACGGGTTCTAAGTCTAGTTTCGATGAGAGTTGGGGACGACACTCCTGAACCTTCGTGAGACCGTCCTCCTCCGTGACCCGGACGGGGTAGAGAGGGTAGGGGACGACCTCGAGAGAAGTGGTGTCGAGTGAGCCCGTAGACGAAAACTGGAGCCACGGAAGGGACGCGCCGCCACGGACCACAGACCTCCTTGCGGTCGAGAAGGACAGACGGTTCGACGGAGAGAAGGTAGTGTGTTTACTGGACCCTTTGGGGTGGAGGGGAGGTCGTCCTCGAGTCAGAGGGACCTGACTAGTGTCCTTTCCACGACTAGACTCCCGTGTGGCGGGATGTGTCCGTGGTACGAACCGAGCAAGAGTTTCCGGGAAGACTATGTCCGAAAGACGAGTTCTGAAAGGAAGACAAACACACGCAGGTTCACAGGTAGAGACAGTTGTCAAATTTTTTTAGAATTTATCATTCCGATGAAAACAAGAGACAGGACGTGTAACGGACATGTATTTATACGGACGACCTCTGTGGGTCAGAAATGTTTCGTCAATGCGAACTCGTGAAAGAGAGAGAGGAGGTGGGACAGAGTCCGAGGTCGTGCAAAGGGGAGACGGACTTTCATGTAGAAAATGGAACAGACGACCTCTTACGGACAGGATTCAGTCCGGACGCAGTCTACGGAACGACTGGAGGGACCGACTCTGTTACGGGAGGAGGAACCACCGAGATGACACGGAAAGTATCGTAGAACGGAGGTGAGTTGTGAGACGTGAGACAAACTTATAGAAGGGACCGACTTGATCAACGAGGAGCTCCCGTCCGCACTACTACGTAAATTGAGACGTAGTGACCACGGGTCGTGGCCCAGACCGACGTCTACTTACTTTGGTCACTCCTCCCGAGACCCGGGGCCGGTGTGACCCGTCACGGAAAGTACCGTAAAAGGCAAACCGGAGTGGAGAAGGAAACAGGACAAAAATCGGATTAAGGAAAGTTCCGAGACCGTACCCTGAGACTCGAGTAAAAGTACTAACGAAATTTATAAACCCCGACAACCGTACGGTTGTGCCCCTGGGTGCGATTCCTCCCTCTCCTTAAGAGATCGAGAGACCCAAGACGGGTTTGTGTTCCTTACACGGTCTCCGTCCCCTCCAAGACTCTTTTACGGTCTAACCCAGCTTGATTTGGCGAAAGGATGGATCGAGTCCCTCGGTCCTTAAAACCGTCCTCTGCTCTTTCACTTTCCTGTGTCACCGGACCCCACCCCCACCGCCCACTCCTATCGCAGAGGAGGTTCTTTGGGTTCACCTCGGGACCTACTTCCACTTTCCCGTCGTCGTCGTGACTAGACCTCTACGTCACAGGTACAGGCTTTTACCACTCCTCGGGGTCCTTGGTCACGGACCTGTGGTAGGACCCTCGGTTAAGACTTTCAGTTTACCTGTCTGCTGAAATTTTCAGAACAGTACCTTTTTGAGCGTTCAGTGTCTTTATTAGAGAGTCTCGGACTGTCAACGAGGTTAGTTGAGGGTTGTGAAATCCCCAGTTCTTTATCCTCGACTCTCTCTTTACCCCACTGGATCCGGTGTGGCAAGTGCCGCCATCGCGGTCCTGACCTTGGACGTAGAGGAGGAGGAGAAGGGTTCCGAGGGTGTAAGAGTTCCTGGCCTCTCTTGGATCCTAAGTAAAAGGGGTTGTTAACAATATTTATCTGGTCTTTCGGATCGACGACGAACAACTAAAGAACGATGTACGGTCCGTGTTTGGTCACGATTCACCGAATGTATAAAGTAGAATAGATTCTCGTCGGAATACTTCGTAAGTAAGTAAACTTTCTACCTCTTTGACTTCAAGTCTCCGATTTCCTAAACGAATCTAGTTGGTCAATGACTCGTAGCTCTAGATGAAAGATTCACTCTTTGACGGGTTTCGACCTTGGGTACGAAAAAATTTCTTTTTTTTTTTTTAAGTAAACCGATGTGACCAAGATCAAGTCGTGTGCCTTAGGAAGTAGAAGTCACGTCGTACACCCTAGAAAGTCGACGTCGTACGTTTGAGAATCAACGTCATACACCCCATGTCAAGATACTGGTCCCTAGTTTGGGTCCGTGGGACGTGACCTTCGCTCCTCAGAATCGGTAACCTGGTGGTCACTTCAGGGACCTGGGGTACGAAAATTGCCGATGAAAGATTTTGGAAGGACAGACCGAAAGAGTCCAGAGTCCTCTGACCAAGTTCTCCTTCTGCCGGATCTCGAAGATCTACCTTTACGTTGCAGGGTCGTGAAGACCGTCACTCTAATCGTCGTGTGTCTGGACCTATAGACTTTCTCCGTTCTCAAGAGAAGGGATTTCTGAAAGGTCAGGTCCCTGAAGGGACACTCAGGTTACCAATTCTTACGTGCAAAGGTGACGTGTCCTGTACTAAAGTTAGAAACCAGTCCCTTGATTCTAGGATGTATGATTCACCGTACCGGTTTTTTATTTCTGAGAAGTCAGGTTTCTTCTGGACACCAATACCACCACCTCTACCTGTCTTCTGGACACCACCCCGACGACTATGTGTCACCCCAGGTTGGTTCCGTCGAGGATCTCTCGTTGGTTGTACTCCTCCCTCTGTCTAAGGACTGAGTGAGGGACTCGACCGACGTCCGACATCTCTAGACAATGGATTCCCTTACCTAAGTACTTCTTCCTGTTGGCGGGGAATTTTAAGTGTGAAATAAATGTAAATATCTTGTCGAAATTCGAGTGCTTCACGACAGAAGTATAAGAAGAACCTAAGAATCTTGTTTTTCCGTCCCAATCCAAAAATGGTAACTCGTGTGACGGGGTCTCTTCACTTCACTGCATAAGTTTCAGTTGGTCGATCGATCGTTGTCACGGTTCCGGTCTTCAGTCCAGAGGACTTTGAATGGGCCTTCAGGCAAAGGGACTGTGGTGACCCTCACCTATTTTTCCTCGGTCATCTCTACGACGGTCTTCGCCGAGATCAGAGATCTACTACTGGGGCGGAGGTCCGGATCCGAACGGGACTAACCCGTTGTTTTTCGGAAGAAAGAAAACGGTAACCAACCAAGTTCTTTCCGGTGCACTATGTTAAGGTCGATTATTCCGTCCTTGGTCCCGTCTCCGCCCCCCGTTCCCCGCGACGACCCGTCGGGTGCCCTTTCGCAGACAAAGAGGATTACTCGGTCCTTTTTCCCTTCAGAGTGATCAAGAGACCAACAGTGACACGGACCTTGCACCACTCACCCGATGATGCTGATTAACCGAGAAACCTTCTTTGGTCACACATCTTCTCCTACGTGTCTCTCTCCTCTCTCAGACCCAGGGACTCCTGTAGTAAGTCAGTTGTCTCCGGGTGGGAGGACACTGACAAGTAGGATCTGAAGTCTGTACCGACATCACGTCCCCTATTTCCCAATCTTTTAGAACACAGAGGAACAATTCTCAATCCTATTAGAGGGGGTCTTCTAGAGGTCGTCTGTGGGAGTACTGAAAAACCGGTTGTGAAAAACCCTAAGGTACCGATGGAGTGCCTCTTCCGTTACCGTGGGGTGAGGTCATGAGAACGGACCTTTTAGGGTACCTACCTCCTCGGACCATCCGACATCAGGTACTCCAGCGATTCTCAGCCCGTGCTGACTCGCTGAAGTGAAAGTGAAAAGTGAAAGTACGTAACCTCTTCCTTTACCGTTGGGTGAAGTCATAAGAACGGACCTCTTAGGGTCCCTGTCTCCTCGGATCACCCGACGGTAGATACCCCACCGTGTCTCAGCCTGTACTACCTTCGCTGAATCGTCGTCGTCGTCGTTCTCCCCTAAGGAACCACCAGGTCACCAATCCTGAGTCACGAAAGTGACGGGCCCGGACCAAACTAGGGACCAACTCCTTGATTCTAGGACATTCGACGCGGTGTACCAGTTTTTTATTTTTTTATTACGAGATCCTCTTCATGATAATCATAGAAGTATAATATGGACTCCCGTAACTTTGTGTCTCAAGTTTATTAAATGGGTCCCTAGTGCGTCGATCCTTCACCGTCTTGATTCAAAACTTGAGTCCGGGGTTCGGGACACAGGAATTAGTGATGAAGGAGGTCAATTCTTTACTCCAGTCTCTCCACCCCCTAAACCCCCTCTTACCTATGTACATATACATACCGACTCAGGGAAGTGAAAAGTGGACTTGGATAGTGTTGTAACAATTAACCGATATGGGGTTATGTTTTTACAAAAACCACAATTTTTTTTTTTTTTCTTTATTTCAGCTGGAGGGATCTCGTGTACCACACACTTCCTCTCTACCCCTGAACTTATTATGACTTCAAGTCAATCCTGTCTCCTTCTTTCTTTATCTACAACCAATCGTTGTCACAAACGATGGCAACTGAGACAACCGCTGAGAGGGGTATCTAAAGGAAACTCTTCTCGATCGTTTATAGGAACTCACAAAGAGTTTGATAACGGACATCGAGTTGACAGGGTTCATTTTGTTGAAGAATAACACCCGACCTTTTTGGGAGTCCCTTCTCTTAGTAGACTTCCTACCTATTCTAAATCTCGTTTACCTATAAGGTCCGTTTCTTTTAACGTGTTCTTTTACAAGTCTTCTGTCCCGACCTTTATATCTTATCCAGAAACTTCAGGAACCTGTGGCTCACCTCCGGACACCCGAAGTAAGTCCGTCACTCCTGACGTCTCCTAGGAACTCACCCCCACACCGACCAGTAGATCTCTATGTAGGACTTCAACTAGTTTCCCCTCACACGTCCTCCTCTCTCGACTAACCGTTCTCCTGAACGGTATACTACTTTCAAACTGATTCCCACTATTACAACCTTTACGTAACCCTTTCTATGACGTCCTATATGACTCTTTTTTACTAGATACCTAGACTACTGACGAATCTGTAACCTCCTACTCGTTGAGTCCCACAGACTTAAAAGTTCGAAACCACTGTCCTTCTACCTTTGGTCCCCGGAACCCCTCCACCTCCTCTCCCTCGTCCTACACCACCCAAACCACAACCTGAACCTCTAAACTCTACCACCCTGTGGGTACACCTCTTGTACTAACCGTACAATCACTACTCACTCTTGGTGTCCACAGTCTTTCGACTCCCCCACCTCGTCTACTCTGGAGACTCTCGTCCCTATACCACTTTCCCTTCCACCGATGACTCCAGACCTGGACTCCTTTGTAAATCGTAATGAACCAGGGTACCCTCCCCTACGTTGTTTTCTGTAATTCCTTTCCAGATTTGTAATATTTTAACGACTACGTCTTTAAGGAACAACTTCTTATATTGGGTTTTCTGCATTATGTCTTCAAATAACTCATGAAAGAGTTGGTTGTTGTGTCGTATCGTCAAAAAAACACACAAAACAAAACATAACCTCAACTAATTGTTAGTTGAAGTCCACATGTCACTTCACTAAGACGACATGAATGTGTTATACAGATAAGAAAAAGTTTAAGAAAAGGGTAAATCCAATAATGTCTTATCACTCGTCTCAAGAAACACGATTCCTATTGTAAAAAAATCATGGTATGTGAATTTTTAAAAAATTGAAATATAACCTCATATCGGGTGAAGGGTCTACCGTGACCGTCCTCTGCACTCTCTAAGGTCATACTAGGGATACAGTCCTTCTAGGGGACCTCCTCCCGTACCGTTGGGTGAGGTCATAAAAAGGACCTCTTAGGGTACCTGACTCTTCGGACCGTCCGATGTTAGGTATCCCAATGTTCGTCAACCCATTCTGACTTCACTGAATCGTACGTATACCGGCTAATTTCTCTACCCTTATGGTAGACTGGACGGAGAACTCTTTGGACACACGTCCAATCCTTCGTTGTCAATCTTAACCTGTACCTTGTTGTCTCACCAAGGTTCATCCCTTTCCTCATGTAGTTCCGACATATAACAGTGGGACGAATAAATTGAATGTACGTCTCATGTAGTACTCTTTGTCACCCGACCTGTTTCGTGTTCGACCTTAGTTCTAACGACCCTCTTTATAGTTATTGGAGTCTATACGTCTACTGTGGTGGTAATACCGTCTTTCGTTTCTTCTTGATTTCTCCGAGAACTACTTTCACTTTCTCCTCTCACTTTTTCAACCGAATTTTGAGTCGTAAGTCTTTTGATTCTAGTACCGTAGACCAGGGTAGTGAAGTACCGTTTATCTACCCCTTTGACACCTTTGTCACTCTTTGGAATAAAACCCCCGAGGTTTTAGTAACGTCTACCACTGAAGTCCGTACTTTAATTTTCTACGAACGAGGAACCTTCTTTTCAATACTGGTTGAATCTGTCGTATAATTTCTCGTCTCTGTAATGAAACGGTTGTTTCTAGAGAGATCAGTTTCGATACCGAAAAGGTCATCAGTACATACCTACACTCTCAACCTGATATTTCTTTCGACTTGTCAAGTTTTAACTACGAAAACTCTCAGAGAACTCTCAGGGAACCTGACGTCCTTCTAGGTTGGTCAGGTAGAATTTCCTTTAGTCAGGGCCTATAAGTAACCTTCCTGACTACGACTTCGACCTTGAGGTTATGACACCGGTGAAATACGTTTCTTGACTGAGTAAACTTTTCTGGGACTACGACCCTTTCTAACTTCCTTCCTCCTCTCCCCCTGCTGTCTCCTACTCTACCAACCTACCGTAGTGGTTGAGTGTACTCAAACTCATTTGAGGCCCTCAATCACTACCTGTCCCTCCGGACCACACGATATCACGTACCCCAGTTTTTCTCAGTCTGTGTTGACCCGCTGACTTGACCGACTCGACAAATTGTTACAACACTAACAAAGTCAACCTACCGCTTCCCTGAGTCGGTATGTATATGTACATAGGTGAGAGGGGGTTCGAGGGGAGGGTAGGTCCGACGGTGTACTGTTCCTCGTCTCAAGAAACTAGTCGTGAAATACAAACACTTAAATTAATAAGGAGTCCTGTTAGAATATTCCGGTCATGATAAGCAAGAAAAATGTTCATTCAAAAGTAAAATGTCTATTTCTTCTACTTCGGGTCTCTCTAAGACAGTACGCTCGTTTCCGAACTATAAGTTCCTGTTGTCGACACTCCGGGAAGAATTGGTGACCCGTTAAGACGGAGAACTTTACTGGTCTTTACTTGTGTTCCGACGTGGGACCCCCACAAGTAAAATCGTAATATTCTTGTCCTTTGTTAGATTTACGAATTGTCGACCTCCGACCGATCTAGTTCAGACTGAAGGTTTACTCTCGTACGTTATATCTACAATTTTTAGCGAGGCATCCTCTTGTGAGTTACTGTACCCTTTTACAACTACTATGCAAAAATTCACTCTTTTCGACAAAAGTTTTGTCATACTAGGGTTTATACTTTTCCTTTCTATACACACTAATAAGTGTACACACATGAAACCGTCTACTATGCTGAAGACATGACCTAACGGACACCGGCCACGGGGGTGATCCATGGGAGAAAAGGAGAAGTGGGGAGGGTCACAGGGGTGTGGACTCCGGTAGACCCTGGCCAGCTAAGACTCGGTGACCTAACTTCATCACGTATAAACTTGTTTCTATTCGTCCTACACACACCTCGAGACACGGGTTTCACAGTAACAAAGGGGAGTCCAGTAAGGTCCTTGGAAGAGAGAGCTGTTCCGTTGTGAGAATTCCCTCTCGATTGATTACCTTTCTCGAAACCTTTCTGACATCGCGAGTATCTTATAAAGTCTCCATGTTGCGATGAATTCTTATCCACTACCCAGGGAAGGTACATCCTCAGACCTTTTACGGACTTTCCTCCCATAGAACGAGAGACCTGGTATCTTCATCCAGCCGGGGGATGGGGACCCCAGGACCCCAGCGATCGTTCGTCGGGTCGGGGTTCTGTTAAGGTTTCGGGGGGAGTTTTAGGAGACCCGAGAGACAGGACATGAAGCGGGGTCGAGATATAGGTACAAGTCCGTTTCGGGGTCTCGACTGACGAATCTTTTTATAAATTAACTCTAAGGAGGATGTCACGAATAAAGACAGAGTTATTCCGGAACCGTACGGTACCCATCGATTTATATAACCGACAAAGGAAAGGCTACGGTTGAATCAAAAAATTTACAAGGGTTCATGTAGACGGGTCAATAAGGCAATTTCTCTCAAATGTCGTAAACGGGAGACATTGGACCTTTTTCTTCTTCTTCTTCTTTTTTCTGTTTTGACCTCCAATCGAACGAATCCCTTCTCTTTACCTTTCTAACAGACACGTCTTCATATAAGGAAGGAAGGAAGGTTGTTGGTGTAGATGACTCGAAGAGGACTCAATAACCGTGACAGGGATTACACATCTGATGTGTCTAAAAACCTTAATCTGGGTCAGGGACGGGAGTCCTACATGTATCGGATCTAGATGGGTGTCATGTCGCGCAAGTACTACCTCCTCCGTGTTTTGTCTTGACTTCCTCACAGACGCCACGGGGTCTCCCTCGTATCCCCTGCAAAAGGATTCACCGTAGAGATGGACAGGATCTTCATGAATCCTTAACTCCTCTGTCTTGACTTCTGTGTCGTTCTTATATTCCGATTTACCCGAAATACACGTGCAATGTAACCAAACCCAGTCGTCGCACCCGTGAATTGGGTCGTCTTAAGAAGACGACCTAAACCATAGACTAAGATTTCTTCAGACCTCATGTCAAGTGAATGTGGAGTTCCGAAACCAAAGAAATGGGTATCTTATATAAACACGTCTGTCTCAACAAAGTTGTTAAAATTTCAGAGTCTTGGTTCGTATATACCTTGGAGTCACACATTCTGGTTCTTGTAGCCTCGATGACACCAACTCCATGCCCATCCTCTGGGGTTTGATCAGGACCGGATGGGGATGGGGGGGCGGGTGACCCCGGGGAGTGATCCTGAGACCCCGAGGGAGTCGACGTCAACTTTGGGAGTCCACCTCCACCACAAAGTCCGAAAGGAACACAAGAGCGAAACGGAGGTAAACCCGTACTCCGACCAGCGACGACGGTCTTCCTCAGACATGGAAGGTGGGCCCTCGAGACTACCTCCGATCATCCACCACCAGAACCTCCTGAACCCAAGTGGTTCAGGACCCTCACCAGTTTAGTACTAACGAAGTCACTCTTCCTTCGTTCAATAGGAGACTTTCGTCTCCTCCACAACCGTCGACTGTCTTGTACCTTTGAACGAAAACTCCGATAGCAGACGTGGAGTATGGGAGAGTCTGAGGACTCTTCAAGAAGGACAAGAGATCGAAACTAAGTAAAGAAACATTACCTACATTTAGTAAAGGAGACACAAGTGGACAAAGGAAGATCGACGGGTCTTTTTAGACTTCAACCTAAAGGATAGGAAGAGTTGTAAAGTATCTACCGTCGTCTTCATAATCCTCCAGAACTTACTTTCTGAGCAATCTCAACACCGTCTAAAGGTGGGGACAAACTTTTTGTGGGGAAACCAGTAGAACCGTCCTCCGAGTTCCCACCTGTACTCTTAGAATCCCACTCCCACTACAGTTAGGACCCCTCAGACATTAAGGGGTTTAGAATAATTACGTCCCCGACTTATGGTCTGCAAGGAAACCCAGACGCACGGTTACGAGAGTCGGAAAGGATCGTCGGAGAGAGGCGACCAGACCTTGGAAAATCCCGTAAGGTTCGGGGGCGTGGAGGGGGGTGGGGTCCCGACCGGACGTCAGTTCGTAGAAGTGTGAGACAACGAAGGTAGACCTTGAGGGAAGGAGCTAAGGACTACGACCGACGGAGACCCAGACGAACGATAAGGCCACGGGTCTTAGGGTGTCTCGAGACGGTCGTCTTCGGTGCCCCTCGACGTCGTCGACTATTCCCACCCGAAGGGACCCCCGTCCTACGTTCCCGGTCTCCTAGGCACGTTCGTTCGAGACTGGTAAATAGTTTCCCATGGAGTGTCTTTCTCTTTTCTACTCGATGTCGACTCTCCTCCTTCAACCTTACGTGTATTAGTTCCTTCCTCTCATAGTTCTCGGGTATTTTCAGTCGAGGTCCAGTGGAACCCTAAGATTCTATGTCCTACTCTACCAATCTATCGTAGTGGCTGAGTTACCTGTACTTAGACTCGTTTGAGGTCCTCTACCACTTCCTGTCCCTTCGGACCGTATGACGTCAGGTACCCCAGTATCTCTCAACCTGTATTGACTCGCTAACTTATTGTTGTAGTGGAATCCTAAGATTATATGAGATACCGTAACTGACAGGGACTCAATACTCTAAAAACGGACTGTACGTCAGTGTAGGGAAGGTCTCTGACTAAAAAGAAGACGGTTTTCCACTCCCTCAGACTTGTGGTGATCCCCCTGACTGTCGACGTCTCCAGTCCCTAGGTTGGTTCTGAATCTACACACGACTCGTGTAGAGACAGAAGGAGACCTGTCGAACATATAGAAGGACGGAGGTCCTTCCTCCGTCTGGACCACTACTTAAGTCGACTCCAAAATCTTTTGTACTACGACAATGAGTCGGTAATTTTTCTTACTTTATTACGGTAAACGTCGTTGTATCAACCTGGATCTTTAACAGTGTGACTCACTTTATACAGTCTGTCTCTTCCTCTTTATAAGCATACTGTCGGGAATGTACACCTAAGATTTTTCTTTGCTATGTTTATCTGAATGAATGTTTTGTCTTTCTCCGAGTCTCTGAATCTCTCACTTGAATACCAACGGCCACCCTCTCCCTCCTCCCTTTCTATCCCCCTTCCCTGTCAAACCCTCAAACCCTACCTGTCCATGTGTGACGATATAAATTTCACCCATTGATTGTTCCTGGACGAATATCGTGTCCCTTGAGACGGGTCACAATACACCGTCGGGCCGACCCTCCCTTCAAATCCCCTCATACCTATGGTACATATACACACTGACTCAGGGAAGTGACAAGTGGACTTTGATAGTGTTGTAACAATTAGTCGATTTGGGGTTATGTTTTATTTTTCAATTTTTTTTTTTCTTCTTCTTCTTCTTCTTTTGTACTACGACTTTCCTTCACTCTCTTCTCCGTCGTTCACCTTGGACCGGGGTCTCTGTAGGTGTGCTCCCGAGAATGTAGTTAGTCGAACAGGTTGCAGCTCCCGTCCTGAAAGAGGAAGGCCGGTGAGGAGGAATTGAAGAGTCAAAGTCACACCAGTCGTATGAGAGGGACGACGGGACTGAGTGAGGTCCTCAGGAGGGACGAGGAGGAGGGGACACGGGGCCGGTAGAGACGGCACCACTTGGAGGGTAGGGGAGGGACCACCTACTGAGAGGAGGACATCCGGGGAACAGACCCCTATACCCTCCGGAAATCGGAGGGGAAGGTAGTTCGACTAAAGTACGATCGTCTTCGACGTTAATGGGGGCAAAGGATACTTCAGTACGGGTGGACGGAGACGGACCGAAGGGTCGTAGAGGTCCAGGACGGGGAGACGACGGACTAGTAAAAAGCTCCGAGGGAAGGTACCGAAGAGAGGAGACGAGTCGGAACAGAAGAGGAGAGGGAGTTCGTACAATCAGACTAAGAAGGGAGACGTGGACCCAGACTTCACGGTCAAAGTTAAGACGAGGTTTGATGGTTAAGAAAAGAAATTTTTTTTTTTTTTTAATAAACGGCCGGGACCCAGAATCAACGTCGGACACCTAGAAACAACGCCGTACGTTGAGAATTAACGGTGTACACCCTAGTTCAAGTAACTGGTCCCTAGTTTGGGACCGAAGGACGTAACCCTAGAGTCTCAGAATAGGGGACCTGGTAGTCCCTTCAGGGAGTTTGACTGTCAAAAAGTTCCGGGGAGAAAAGACACTTCGCAAGACATAGTTCAGTGGGAGAAATACGGGAATGACAAAGACACAACTAATAAAGGTTGAAGCGTGGTTTAACCGGAAGATAAAATATAATGATTCGCAATAGAGAAGTTGTTGCAACATTAGCAGAACTACCATACCCACACCATTATGGACAAACTTAGTAGAGAGACGAGGGTTCCTTCCTACACCCTTACTCCTTTTAATTGTACATAGGTCCCGAAAATCTGTAATAGAGTAGTTTAGAAAAGTTGGGATTCTTAACCTGTAAAAAACAGAGAATAAAATATCTACTCCTTTGACTTTGAGTCTCTTCATAAAAATGTGAATCTCTACCATTCACCGACACAGTCCTAAGTTTTGGTCCCAACGGACTATTGTTTCGTAGAAGGTACTGAGTTACAGAGACAAGATTCCACCCCGTATCTCGTGAGCATTTACGTACCTTAGTCTTTTTGGTAAGTTGTGTCCTTCGACTACACACAAATCTTAGTAACTATCGTGACTTTGGTATGTACACAAAGAAAATTGGGGTGTGACTTTTGAATTTAGGGTCTAACTATATAAGGTTACGATTAAAAAAAGTTTCTTCCATCCTCGTTCAAAATACTAACTACAGAAAAAATTTTACAGTATTACTAAAAAAAAAGTCTTCATAAACAACAAGTCAGTGAGTCAGTTCAGGCTGAGAAACGTTAGGGTACCTGACGTCGTGTGGTCCGAAGGGACAGGAAGTGATAGAGGGACTCAAACGAGTTTAAGTACAGGTGACTTAGTCACTACCATAGATTCGTAAAGTCGGAGACGACGGGAAAAGAGGAAAACGGAAGTTAACAAGGGTCGTAGTCCTAGAAAAGGTCACTCAATCGAAAAATGTAGTCCACCGGTTTCATAACCTCGAAGTCAAAGTCATAGTCAGGAAGGTTACTTACAAGTCCCAACTAAAGGAAATCTTAACTGACCAAATTATAGGAACGACAGGTTCCCTGAGCGTTCTCAGAAGAGGTTGTGGTGTCAAGTTTTCGTGGTTAAGAAGTCACGAGTCGAAAGAAATACCAGGTTGAGAGTGTAGGTATATACTGATGACCTTTTTAGTATCGAAAGTGAAACATCTGTTTCACTACCGAAACGAAAAATTATGTGACAGGTCCAAACAGTATCGAAAGGAAGGTTCCTCGTTTGCAGAAAATTAAAGTACCGACGTCAGTGGTAGGTGTCACTAAAACCTCGGGTTCTTTTATTTGAGACAATGACGAAGGTGAAAAAGGGGAAGATAAACGGTACTTCACTACCCCGACCTATGATACTAGAATCAAAAGTCCTCTTCGTACTAAGAAGATTTTAAAATGAATCTTTACCAGGTTCCTACAGACTACAGTACAGACTTGACTTATTGGTCCCTCCTCCGACACTATCGATCTTCACACAGAGAGTTCAGACCACGGTGTCGTCTTTCACAAGGACGGGAACATAGACTAATCTACCATTAGTTTCCTTATCGTTTAATAACTCTATTTTGAGTCATATATATCACATTTATGTATATGAGATAGGTCCAAGGGTCCACAGTCTTTAAGGGGGTACTAGGGGATTCTTCTCATAACGTAACATAATCTAACACTTCTACACACTCTATCTCTTTTTCTCTCTCTCTCTGTCTCTCTCTCTCTCGTGAGTTCGTGTCTACTCCTTCTATACATTTCCTTTTCCCTTTGTTTCCTTCTTGTTCTCCTTCTCTCCTGCCGACTTTTCGAGTCACCTTCCAAAAGAGATGATTTACCTACCTTTTACGTAAAACTTAGAAGTCTTGACCTTCCCTTTCGTTTAAAACAGAATTCACCGTTACGAGGGCTTTGGAAAAGAGTACAGGGCTATCCCACTCCTGTGGCAGACCACGAACCCCTAAATCCGACTTACCAAGACTAGATAGTCGGACCCGATGTAGTGCCGTGTCTTTCATGTCAAAGGTGGAAATGGTTTCCACGGTGACACTGACCTCTGCGGAGTGAGGACCACACAGGTCATCCCCACGACTCGACCCCCTACCGTTTGTCAAACGGAACGAAACGTCTAGAGAGGAACCGAGGACCGAAACGACCACAACAACAATCAGTAAGTCAGCACAGACTGAGAAACGTTGGGGTACCTGACATTGGGTGGTCCGAGGAGATAGGTACCCTAAGAGGCCCGTTCTTACGACCTCACCCAACGGTAAGGGAAGAGGTCCCCTAGGAGGATTGGGTCCCTAACTTGGGTCCAGAGGACGTACCGTCCGCTAAGAAATGGTAGACTCGGTACTCCCTTCGGGGACCGGGGCGATTTCCTCTACAAATCTACAGGAGAACCCCCAAAGACTTACACGGGTGGACCCCGTCAAAACTCTCAACTCGTTCTGTCCACGGACGGTCTGTCAGTCGGGATTCGCTCACGGTCAATGGAGAAGTGGTCGTATCTCTCTCGTCATCCTCGGGAACAATAACAAGAGAAAGAAAGGGTTTCTAAAAGAAAAATTTCTACAACAACAACACCTGGTAAAAATTTCAGAAATGACTTAAACAATGTTATAACGAAGACAAAACCAAAAAACCGGAGGTCCGTACATCGCAGAATCGAGGGACTAGTCCCTAGTTTAGGTGTGGAGGACGGAACCTTCCGCTTCAGAATTGGTGACCTGGTGGCCCCTTCAGGACGGGAACAATGAAGACGTCCAAGTAAAGGATGAAGAGAAGGGAAATAAGTGGAGCACGGTCGGAGTTTATGGTTGGGGATGTACGGGGAGGATGGGGTGGTACCCCGCAGCTACGGACGGCAGAGGAGTCGAGTCCAGAACGGCGGTGGTACAGAGGAGTGCCGACGTCCTGAAGTAAGTCCAGGGTCGAGTTTCAGTGGAGGTGTCCCTCTAGAAGGGTCTGGTCCATAGATCTCGTCGCGGGGGGGGGGGGGGGGGGGGGGGGGGGGGGGGGGNAGGTCTCGGCGGGGGGGGGGGGGGGGGCGTCGTTGGAGACAGAGGAGGTATAGCGGCAAAACTATCGTGAGAGCTGGAGACTGACAGAGGACAGAGGAGAACCTCCGAGGTCGAAGTGTTTCCGTCCCTAAGACAAACGGACAAAAAAAGCAAAGTAAGGGTCGCTGACATTGTCAGGGGTCGTGTACTAGCTATAAGTTATTTATAAACAATTTACCAAATAATGTGATTTTTATAACCCTTCCACCTAAGACGGACCCCTTCCCACTCCCCGGTGTCCCGGAACGACGGACGTCACCGTACAGACCCGTTCAGTCAGGGGTCGCCTCGAAGTCGGAAGTGAACAGGGAAGGAGACCCGTAGGACTCCGTCCAATACTGAACATGTCTGACACCCCACTGGGCCACCCACACGCTATACCGACCTCTTGAGATTGTGAGGACCTAAAGCACGCGTCTACGGGTCTAAGTCCACGGTCAGAAGGGTGGTCACACGGTCGGTGTTATGAGTTCACTCTGTCGTTGTAAGGGTGACTCCGACACGAAGACTGGGTCTCGTACCCCGTATGCACACAAATACACACACACACACCACACCTCCCCTTGAACTCCTGAGACGATATTTACATAGTAGGAAGAATGGATTGAAGGACCTTCGTACCAACAATGACCCATAGCCGGAACCCATGCAGCACGGTATCTTTCATGAAAAGGGTGGAACTTCTACCGCGACACTGACATCTCTTCAGAGTGAAAACCACCTAACCCACGTTCACCACTCGAGTCGTACCCGTCGTCTACCGGAACCGAAACGTCGACAAAGGAGTCACGGACCGGAGAAATCTCCTCTACAAATCTACGGGGTGATCCCCAACGACCTACCTCCACGACTTAACCTTTGTATAAGAGTTGTTTTTGCTCGGGGAACCGCACACTCACGGAACGAATGTCATCTTTGAGGTAGCACCTCCTACTTTTACGGTATTCTCCACCCGGCCACCTTTCCCGCGACACGAGCCCCAGAACTCGTGACTTAAGATCAGGACGTAAAGGTCCGTGAGAGACGGGACGAGATCCGGAGTCGCAGGAGACTCCTACTCCCCGGTCTGGGGTAACCACTCCAGGGAAGAGTCTCCGAATACCCTTAATTTCAGAGTACTCTCCTCGTCAGGGGATCCCGACGTGTGACTAACCTGTTTCGTGTTGGTCGAGGAAGGACGGAGAACGGTCCGTGGGAGGAGGACGGGTGCCTCTCTTTCACCAGAGAAGAAGAGGGAGGTCCCTGTGGACTCACCAGGGACTGTAAGAGACCGAGGGTCTCGACCCAGACTCCTCAGTGTCGGGACCCCTGGTAACACTCCAACAGGTTTCAGCAATCCCACGTACCCTTTCTTTTTCCTCTGGTCTCTCACTTCGCTAGACACGCCACCCCCGACCCTTCATCTGGTCTTTCTCTTCGACGCGAAAGAAAAAGGTCCGGTTTCGTCTGACGAAGAAATACCTATACTACGTTGCGACGAGTGGGACGTCTGAGAATAGCGTAGGTGGGAATACTCACGGGACTACAATATTATGTTTGTCGAACCAGACCTACTTCGGGGACTTTTGATTAGAACGGACAAGAGGAGTCCTCGTCAAAATTTTGTACCAGGGGTTTAAGTAACTGGGAGGAGAAGGACTCTTCGTCCTAGACAGAGGGAAGGGGAACTTAGACCGGAACACTGATAAACCGTTTACTTATGTCATCTGCTCCGCGACACGGGTATAGACTCAGGTCCAGAAGTCTTTAACCGTCGACGGTGAAGGACAGAGGACCCTGCGACCAAGAACCTTCGGTCGGTGACACGGTTGCCCTTCGGTTTCTTCAGACACTTCTCTTCTCTGGGTGCACCCCTCCTTGGCTACGAGACTCGGGCACCGGGTCCGACTTGTGGGTCACGGTCCCACGGGTGGGGCACTCGCTCGGTAGGACCTCGGGGGTCAGGTCGGTCAGGTCGGTCGTCACGTCTCGTCGTCAGTCGACGGGGGTAGCCTGGGGCGGGTTTAGCTCCCATAGACTCGTGCTATCTCGAACAACGAGAATGTCGGTGATTCAGAACCCCACCAAACAACAACCCGTTATCTTGTAATCACAAGGACCACGGTCCCTCGTTCGGGGAGTTTAGGAAGATCTGTTAGTTGGAAGGAACGAAGATGAAAATTTTTTATATCGACGGTGAGGTTCGTAGGACAATTGAGGGGAAAGAAACCTTTTTTTGAGTCGAGTAGAAAGATTTACTTCTACCACTAAACGTCCTTAAAATAAGGATCTTCGGGTGAGAGGGTTGGAAGAGTAAGGTAAGGAGGGAGTGTTCGGGGTGCAGGGTGGAGGAGAATAAAAAAGAGAAGGTAGGAAGGTCGTCTACGGAATAGGAGTCGGATCCCAAGGACGTTATTGGGGTTCTCTAATTCCACCCTTAGAGGAGCCACCAAGAAACACATACACACACACACGTGCGCGCGCACGTGCACATACATAACCTTTCTAAGGAACCTCTGTCTTTACCGTTGGGTGAGATCATAAGAACGGACTTCTCAGGGTACCTGTCTCCTCGGACCGTCCAATATCAGGTACCCCAGTGTTTCTCAGCCTGTGCTGACTCGCTGACTCGTGTGTGTGCACACATCCGTCCTCAACCACGTGCAAACGTACACACATCCACACATACCTCATACCACAATGTTTGTAGTCTCCATTCATCGTCCATCATTTCCTCGACTAGTAAAACTAGTGACTACCAAAACCACCCAGACAATCTTTGGTGGGTAAGAAAATTTTTCTATGAATTTTCACGTTTAGTTGGGAAACACCACTAGGGTAAGACGTAAAAAGTTTAAAAGATAATTGGGTTACTGTACCTAATGCACATATTACTTCCTTTATTTTGAGTGAAAATTAAAGTTGTGAGTTTTAACTGGTCTTAAATATAAGACCACTTAAAGGAAGGTCGGAAAACAGACATGAGTTATAGATAACTTATAAACTATAGTACGGTACTTGTGTCAAACACAAGACTGAAAAGTGACATGCAAGATAAAATTCTCAGAGAGAGAGAGAGTGATTTATAAAAGGGTTTGGACAAAACAAAAACGAGGTCACATAAAAAAAGGAAAAATTTTTTGACTCCATATCACACACGCGCACACACACACACACGCGCGAGCGAGTCAGCGAGTCAGTACAAACTGAGAAACGTTGGGGACCTGACATCGGGCGGTCCGAAGAGACAGGGACCCTAAAGGGTCCGTTCTTATGACTTCACCCAACGGTAAAGGAGAGCGTTCCCTAGAGGGACCGGGTCCCTAGTTTGGGTACAGAGGACTCAGAGGACGCAACGTCCGTCTAAGAAATGGACAACTCGGTGGACCCTTCGGACTCCATGTCAACTAAATGTTATAATATATGTGATATATACTATAACATATATTATATGTTAATATATAATATATTCAAAGTCCACATGTTGTATCACTAAGTGTTAAAAATTTCCAATATGAAGTGAATGTCAATAATATTTTATCACCTACATAAGAGCCACGACATGTCATATAGGGACATCAAATAAATAAAATATGTATCATCAAAAATGGAGAATTAAGGGATGGGAACTATAATAGGAAGGGGAGAAGAGAGAGGGATAAAAGAGTGACCAAAAAAGAGATTTAAACACTCAGACAAATAAAAAACAATATAAGCGATCAAGGAACACAAAAAATCTAAGGTGTATATGTACTATATCAAGTCATAAAAAGAAAGAAACAGACTGAATAAAGGGGTTTGTATTATGGGAGGTTCAGGTAGGTACAACAACGTTTACCACCTTAAAGTAAGAGAAATACCGACTCATTATAAGGTAACATATATATATGGTATAGAAGAGATAGATAAGTAGACAACTACCTAGGAATACAACGAAGGTATAGAACTGATCACATTCAGTATGAAAATACTTGAAACCCCACGTGGTCTGGATTAAAAATCACCGATCTATTACAGGATTGTATTTATTTATTTATGATAATAAATTAAACAAATCGGAAATGAACTGAAAATCGAACAAAAATATACAGTATAATATACATATAGTGGTAAATTTACAGTTTATTAATAAACAGTCTACACACACACACATATGTGTGTGTGTAGAGTATACGAATTTGTATTTAGAGATTTAGAAACTTGGAAAATCTAGAAGTTTATAAAAATGAAACTAAAGGTCTTCAGTTCAAAGTCCATCTTGTGATATTTGTAACCGTTCCGAAGACTATACGTCATGTTTTTCCATCTTTGGTAGGGAAGACTTTAAAGAGGAACCGAAGTCCTTGGCAGAAGAGTGACAACCCGTAGAGAATAGGAAATAAGGGTTCTCTCCTGGTCCCTCCCACTTCGGTTCCTTTCTTTTCTGGTCCACTTCTATACGCTCTTTCATACATCTTTTTTGATGTCTCAAAACCTTGAGACAAGATTTCATATCGTCCTTTTTGAGGAATCGAATAAAATACTTATAAACTTACCGAACCGTCTCTCAAAAGAACGGGTTGAACTATACTCCTTCCTTCTTTTCCCTTGATTGTTGTCAGTGTACCCATCTACGGAAGGTAGGCAATAGAGTAAAGTAGGAATGCTCCTAGGACTAATAATAAGGTTAAAGTGCCTAATTCTTTGACCCGAGGCCCCCCCTCCGAAGGGACCACCGAGTAACCATTTCTTAGACGGACGTTTACGTCCTCTGTGAGGGGCGGTTACGTCAAGTTAGGAACCAGGTCCTTCTAGGGTGTACGACGTCTCGTTGATTCGGACTCGTGGTGTTGATGACTCGGGACCTCGGTTTTGATGACTCGGGTGTAGGGTGTTGGTGACTTCCGACGTACGGGACCTTGGGTATGAGATGTTGTTCTCTCCGGTGACGTTACTCTTTCTTCGGACGTGTGGTGTTCGTCTCTAATCGGGGACGAACGACGCTGATCTCTTTTCGGGCACGTCGTTGTTTCTGGGTCGTATCGTTGTTTTTTTCCTCGACCCGAGACCCTCCAATCTATTGGACGCCCTTAGTCTGGCGACCGTTCCCCTGTCGGACCTATACTCGGGTCCCGACAGGTCGAGGTCCCGGTCCGTTGACTTGACGGGTGGACCGGGTAGTATGTTCTGTCCCTCTCCGGTACCGAAACCGGGAGGGGAGGAGAGGGTAGAAGGGACAAGGTCAAGTGAGAAAGAGGGAGACTTATCTTCCCTGACTCTACTTCGGAATTCCTTGGGAAAGGTTGACAGTGTCTATATCCTGTGGTAGCGGGTCTTCAATGACTTGGAGAAAGGAACGTTTTAGAGACGTAGGACCACTTTCGGAGGATGGGTGTCGGACCGGACCTGTTGGAGACCTCCTGGGACGGTCCGTCCCTTAAAGTCCTCAACGACTCCTCGGGAGACACCGAGAAAACTGGACGTAAGAAGGTCGTATACAACAGATCCTCGTTTCTGCCCTCCCTCCCGCGACGACCGTGCCTTCGGTACCCCTCAACCCGTCTAGTTCCTCATAATTATTACACCGGTGGTCGACGATCCGGACGGGTGTCCCAGACAGAGTCCCCTCCCCGGGTCTCCCATCGACTCCCATCTCCCCACACACGCCGTGGACTTGGGACACAAATTTGGGGCCGTACACGTCTTCCTAACGGGGAATTAGCCTCGAAAACAGGCTTGGGAATGAGAGGGACGGTCATTTAACGTAGAGAATGGGGAAGTCTAAAGGAAACGTTCTAAACAGGAGGTCCCTCGGTGGGGTCTACCTGGGGTACACCGAGACAAATCTACGGAGTAAGGTAAACCCATTAAAGTAGACCTTTTCCTGTAAGCTTGATAAATTTTTGTCATTCTTAATCAAGTCCGTCATTTCTTAGACGGACGATACGTTCTGACGGACGTTACGTCCTCTGGGCTCAAGTTATGGATCCATACCTTTTAGGAGACCTCTTCCTTTACCGATGGGCGAGGTCATAAGAACGGACCTTTTAAGGTACCTGTCTCCTCGGACCTCCCGATTTCAGGTACCCCAGTGTTCTGAATCACTGATTTGGGGGTGGTTCTTACCCAAATCAGGATCTGGTCAAATCACTGACCAGGACACTGGTCAAATCAGTGTCTACCGGTCGAGATTTCCGTCCTCAGGTGCGAGGCTCCTGGAGACCACCCCGTTTGTAGTTCAGAAAACAATGACCTGGACTCCTTCCATACTTCAACGACCCTCTCTCATATGACACCGGACTCTGTAATCACGCCGAGTCCCGTAACCGACAACTGGTTCACCATGTACTGCAAAAACTATAAAACTGTTGACCATACCGACATGGACACACATGTCCATACCGAATCTACCCTCTGTTACTTTGGGACGGGTACCAAGGAATCCCAGTAACGTTTACTCAGAAAGGACTGGGGAGAAGGGGCATCCAAGGAGGAGGACACGTAGAAGTGGGTCTCGGGTTGTTACCAAAGACCTCAGTACAAGGACGTCAACGTTGTAAGGTCGAGTAGTCTCTACTTGTATTGCACCTGGTTTCGAGGTGTTCACTGCTAAGGAGGTGGAGCCAGAGGAGGTACCACAGCCGTGAGGGTCCACGGAGGGAGTACCGTTCGTGGGTTGGTTCCACGAACCCTTTTGTAAACTAAACCCCACCCAATTTATTCAAAATTTAAGGGTAGACCCCGAGATTCAGTTCTGGGTGTTAGGAGTCCCTGTTACACTGGTTGGTCGACCGAGAGGGGGTGTCGTCTAAGTCGACCAGGAGAGAAAGATCCACCGTCCGTGACTGGACTTTAAGGTCTTCGATCCGAAAGTCAGGACCGGGGTCGTAGTGGTCGAGTCGAGGTACCGGGGATTCACTCTTAAAGGACAGAGACCCGAAGCAAAGGGAGGAGGAGTTTAGTCCAGGCCTTTTCGACTAGAGGTTCGGACATGTTAGGTGTTCTTATACTGAAGTACAAGGGGAAAGTAACCGACATCGTTACCTCGTAGGTAATACCAATTCCTTCATCCGACCCCTTCGTCCACCAGACCCAAGTTACGACCAAGTCAGCGAAAATATGGTATTCGGAACCATTTTATCTTCCCATGAACCCACCCACCTTATTGTGGTATTTCAAAAATCTTACGAACCAAGAATCATTTGAGAGTTATTTGTAACATGTAAAAACGACGGAGACCAATTTACATCCAAAGTAGTGCCGACCCAGAGTGGAGAGGAAATAATTGCCTATGGGTTTCACGGTATAAGATTCGGCTGTAACTAATTGGGACACTCGTCAAATGATGGTCCTACAGACAGGACATAGCTTCCTCGTCTTGATTGTACATGACTCCAAAACGAGACCCGGTCTGGGACGTCTGTGAATTATTTTATTTGTGAAAGGGTAAAACAGAAGAGTTGTCACCGTTCTCGATTCCTAATAAAGGGGGGTAGGGTAAAATAAAGATTCCTTTACCTCCGAGTTTTTCTACTTTCGGTGTCGCGATTATCATTAATATCTAAGTCTGGGTCAAGAACCACCCGAGGTTTGGGCCCAGTCCCCTTTGTCTACCTTGAGGAGACCTTTCTGTCAAGGCGTAGTCGGGGTCGAGAAGACTCCGTCTTTCGACTTGTGGACGGATATCTCTTCTTTCGACAGAACAATCCCCACCCCCCACCCCTCCACTCGTAAAGGGGATTTCGGTTGAGAGAGGGGCGTTCGGTCCGACTTTCTAGTTTTGACGGTTCCTTCTACTTTCTTAGATCAACTTCAGGAGGTGGGACTCTTCTCGTTCTTTCTCTCTCTCTCTCTTTCCTTTCTTTCTTTTCTTGTCTCCCTCCACCCTCCCTTGTTAGTCTTGTTAGGAGCCGTTTATAAAAGACAATTATTTAAGGTAAAACGGAGATTTTACAAACGGTTGATAGATTCGTCCTTTTTAAAAAGTGTATGGTCCCGTTTGGCAGCGGCTTTGCGGAGAGGTCAACCGGATGGGCGTCGAGGACAAAGGTATTGGAGGGTCCTCCGTCGGAGAGTACCTCAGGTACTTCTAATCCACAAACGAGCAGAGTCGAACCTCTCTACCATGACCCCTCGGGTCGTCCAGAAGTACACAGGGGTCGAGAGGAGAGGAGAGGACAAGAGGGGAGAAAAGGAGACAGAAGACGGGAGAAGAAGAGAGTAGAAGAGGGTAGAGGAGGGAAGGGAAGGAGAGAGAGTGAGAGACTTGGTGTCACACCTTTCGAAGACGGAGTGCCGAGAGGACGAAGGGAAGGTCCGAGTAGGTGGAAGAGGTCCGTCTTGGTAGAGAGAGGACACGGGAGAAGGGGACCAGGAGGAAGAAGAGGAAGGAGGACGGTTTGAACCAAAATAACCCAAACCTCCCTCCTCCAAGAGTTTGGGAATCAGTAGAAGACTGTGGAAGCTACAAGACGGAAGTAGGAAAGTATCCTGAGTTGTTTAAAATGACACCCGGATGGCTACTAAAGACAAAAACTTTTTTCGTAGTCCGGAGTTGTACTCCAAACCTCTTTTAAGATCGATCGTGGTACCTGAACAATTAAAAGAAAATGTCATTCAGGGGATGTATGTTTACTCAAGGTAAGACTCTCACGCGACTATTCAGGTTATTATAATCGGATCCATAGGTTGATTGTCTCAACCACTATGTCATGACATGACACTATCCAAAGATTATCAAAAGTGTGTTTACTATGTATTTTTTGTTTGTGTGTTTTATCCTTCGTAAAAAATTAGTATGTCAGGTCATGGAACTTCTCATATCATCATGTTATGTTGTCGACGGTATGTCCCCGACCGTACTCAATGACTGACCTCCTCCCTCTTCTCCACCCTCTGCCATCTCGACTTCCTAGCAGTCGTTGTCTTCTACCTCCCGTCCTACGTCAAAGTGAGTATGGGCCAATGTAACTCCGGCACCCAAGACCAAGGGACGGACTAAGTTAAGATAGACGGTAAAACGAAGACCCGTACGACCCGAACTTTATTTCTATGGCGTGATAACATGAAATATGTCATGATATGTCACTTCATGTGTCTTCGTGTTGGTGCACGTCTCTTACGTACGCGCACTGTTACGTACAGTCTGTGCACCTGATCGAATGTACTAACCAGTACACTTCCGTGCACACGTAGAGACGTCCAAAGGTAGAACATCCGAGTATACATCCCCTGAATGACACAACTTAAACGAATCCCTACTCTAAAGAACTTCTAGGATACCCATCTGAACACGGTTGTGTATGTGAGTCCCTGAGGACTTTGGTAGACCCCTTATAGACTTACTTTTGTCTTCCGTAAACAGTTGTAGTCAGACGGTTCGACCCCTCGTTTACACCTAGATCATATTTGATTTTACTCCGGTCTCCCAACCAATAGAAAAGGGGACTACCTGGTAGAAAGATAGAAGAGAAGGACCTTATCAGACCTTAGGTGTTATAACAAGAGTGAGGCCGGTCGCTCCTCTCGCCGTAGATTGGTCGAGGAACAGAGTCTTCTTTTATACAAGTGAGAGGAAGTCAGACTGGAACCACAACTCAAAGAGAATAAAAAGGGAGATCACATGAAACCTCTGAAAAAATCCCTCGGACCACCGAAGAATGAACTAATCCAGTATTTTTAGTCCCGGAAACCCATTCATCCTGGAAAGACTCCGGTGGTATGGGTTCCTGATCGGAGACAAATCTTATTGAGAAGGAAGGGGAGAAGGAAGGAAATCGTTGATAAACGACTATGATGCAAGATTCTGTGTCATTATTTATTCTGTCTAAGAACAGAACGGACTTGAATGCCAGACCACCTTCTCTATCATGTTCTGTAGTCATACCGAGTCAATCACATCACATCGTTCATATCGTTCTCGGTGGAAATTAGAAAGACTATGGTACAAAACAGGGGACGTTACTTTTCTAAGTAAAATCCCTGAAGGAACCACTAGGTCATCGATTCTGAGGTGTGAGGGTTACGTCCCCTGGGTCCAAACTGGGGACCAGTCCCTTTATCTATAACGTACGATGTTGATTCTCAAGTGTAGACGTTGATTCTGGCTCACGTCGGTTTATTTGTTTATTAATATTTTCGAAGTAAAATTGTAGTCTGAAAACTGGGACGTCAAGATGACGATCTTAAGAATAAATACACACTCTGTGGTGAACGTATACTAATAAACAATACCTTAACAAATATTATCGTTTGATAATCTTTATAGGGACTTCAGGTAGTTCTCTCACAACCAATTTATGCGATACTGTATAGGGATCTTTCCTTACGATAGGTCGTTAAATTTTTTTTTTTTTTTTTTTTTGTTCGGGTGGAGGTTGGTTTGGTTTCTTTTTGTTCTCTTTTCCGTTACTCTTTCGAGAAAAAATATGTCTATAATTGATTAGAGGTTCTCTGTTACAATTCTCTTTTACGTTCCATTTGTCGTCCTTCAAATCAATCAATAGAAAAAATCACTCAATAGTATTTCTTTCCTTCAAAGAACTCAATAGTATCTTCAAATCAATAGAAGTATCTTCAAATCTATTGAAGGAACTCAATAGTTTCCTTCAAATCACTCAATAGTATTTCTTTCCCTTTTGTCTGATACTCATGTATACACACACACAAACCGACAGATACAAGTCTTATAGAGACCTTCCGATATTCTCTTCCCTCGATAAACCGACACCCTATCTTGAAATTCCTCTGAAAAGTGACATAGGGGTAACCATGAAGGTCTGAAATTTTAGACACCTATGTCATGAAGATGCTAAATTTGGAATGAAAATTTTTCTTGTCCTTCCCTTCCACCCGTTTGTCTTCGTGACACACACGAGTCAGTGAGTCAGCACAGGCTAAGAGCCGCTGGGACACCTGACGTCGGGCGGTCCGAGGAGACAGGTACCCTAAAAGGTCCGTTCTTATGACCCACCCCGACCCCAAACGGCAAAGGAAGAGGTCCCCTAGAAGGACCCGGTCCCTAGCTTAAGAGGGCACAAACGACGTAATCATCCACCTAAGCAGTGGAGAGCCAGTGGCTTCGTACCTACGGAAAAGTTCCGCCCGTACCACGAAATACGCAATAACCGGCCTCCTCTGTCTACGTCCAAAGTATGACGGTCTAGAAGGGTATAAAAGTAACAAGCCGTGAAAAAATCATTTGAGATAAAGGCATGTGTGTCTATCTAGACGTGGTAACAAAAACTACCGAAGTGATATTTATAAAGTATTACGA
Source organism: Capra ibex (assembly GCA_006410555.1). Lineage (NCBI taxonomy): Eukaryota > Metazoa > Chordata > Mammalia > Artiodactyla > Bovidae > Capra > Capra ibex. The sequence goes on along the minus strand of SJYO01016970.1, from coordinate 28,535,317 downwards.
CAGGAACGGTTATTAGCATAGACTACTGAGATTGTCACTCTAACTAATGTAGTAAACCAATCTCAATACCACACCGTCATCTGTATAACGACAAGGTCGCCCTCGCGAGAACCACACTACTCGTACGGATCTAGGAAGTCGGAGTGCCCCCTAACACATTGAGGGAAACCACCGACCAGTGTCTACCTTGTCTGTCGAGAAGGAGGAAGGTAGAGTAGACTTAGAGAAGACATTTGTAACATTCCACAGGTGTTGAACATTTGTGACATTCTTACCAATATTTTATGATCAACCGTCTGAAAGGACTACATTACATAACCTACCTTGTACATCAGGACCAAGATGGACTACCACACTAAAATCCCCTTTTTTTTTTGGAGAGTCCAAAGGTCCTAACATGACAAAGAAAAGAGTATTACCGCAGGTCTCGACGAGAATTCAGGAAGAGTCCTGATAGCGTTCCCCTTTGGGGTGTCCACTCTCAGTAAACCCATGGATCTCGGTAAACCCATGAATGTCCTTAGGTCCTTCAACAAAAGTATCAAGTCAAGTCAGCAAGTCAGAACAGGCTGAGAAACACTGGGGTACTTGGCGTCGTACGGTCCGGAGGGACAGGTAGTGGTTGAGGACCTCGAGTGGGTTTGGGTACAGGGAACTCAGCCACTACGGTAGGTTGGTAGAGTAGGAGACAGCAGGGGAAGAGGAGGACGGGAGTTAGAAAGGGTCGTAGTCCCAGAAAAGGTTACTCAGTCGAGAAGCGTAGTCCACCGGTTTCATAATCTCAAGGTCGAAGTTGTAGTCAGGAAGGTTACTTGTGGGTCCTGACTAGAGGAAATCCTACCTGACCAACCTAGAGGAACGTCAGGTTCCCTGAGAGTTCTCAGAAGAGGTTGTGGTGTGAAGTTTTCGTAGTTAAGAAACCGTGAGTCGAAAGAAATATCAGGTTGAGAGTGTAGGTATGTGTTGATGACCTTTTTGGTATCGGAACTGATCTGCCTGGAAACAACTGTTTCATTACAGAGACTAAAAATTATACGATAGATCCAACCAGTATTGAAAGGAAGGTTCCTCATTCGTAGAAAATTAAAGTACCGACGTTAGTGGTAGACGTCACTAAAACCTCGGGGGGTTTTATTTCAGACTGTGACAAAGGTGACAAAGGGGTATATAAAGGGTACTTCACTACCCTGGTCTACGGTACTAGAAGCAAAAGACTTACAACTCGAAATTCGGTTAAAAAAGTGAGAGGAGAAAGTGAAAGTAGTTCTCCGAGAAATCAAGAAGAAGTGAAAGACGGTATTCCCACCACAGTAGACGTACAGACTCCAATAACTATAAAGAGGGCCGTTAGAACTAAGGTCGAACACGAAGGTCAGGTCGTAAAGAGTACTACATGAGACGTATATTCAATTTATTCATCCCACTGTTATATGGTACCGTAGGACAGGGTAGTAAAGTACTCTCAGGGAACCTGACGTTCCTCTAGGTTGGTCAGGTAGGATTTCCTCTAGTCAGGACCCACAAGTGACCTTCCTGACTACAACTTCGACCTTGAGATTATGAAACCGGTGGACTACGCTTCTCGACTGAGTAACCTTTTCTGGGACTACGACCCTTTCTAACTCCCGTCCTCCTCTTCCCCTGCTGTCTCCTACTCTACCAACCTACCGTAGTGGCTGAGTTCCCTGTACCCAAACCCACTTGAGGTCCTCAACCACTACCTGTCCCTCCGGACCGCACGACGCCAAGTACCCCAGCGTTTCTCAGTCTGTCCTGAGTCGTTGATTTGACTTGACTTGACTTTCTCGGGTAAACTCACATGGAAGAGACATGTTCAGGGGTGTACTAGTAGAGTCGTTGGGAGAGTCCATCCATAATGATAGAGGTCAAATCCACCCTTTGACTTGAGTCTTTTAAAAATTTGAACGCTTTTTGGAAAGGTCAAGAAGGTTAAAAATTCTCTTTGATCTTTATTATTAACTTAAACTCCTTAGAGGGTGGTTAAACTTTTTCGTTTTGTTTTCGTTCCCGAGTTAGCACAGACTAAGAAGTACTGAGGTACCTGATATCGGACGGTCCTAGGAGACATGTACCCTAAAAAGGTCCGTTCTTATGACCTCACCCAACAGTAAAGGAGGAGGTCCCCTAGAAGGGTTGGGTCCCTAACTTGGGTCCAGAGAACGTAGACGACGTAACCGTCCATTTAAGAAATGATGAACACGGTGGACTCTTTGGGGAGGTGGTCAATTCTTTACAACCAAATTTTTTTCTTTTTTTTTTTTTTGTACAATTTACTAGGGCCAGATACTGGTCACAGGTCGGACTCGGGTAGACACACCCCAGGACCCCATCCCTGAGGTCCTAGCGAATCCTTCGATAACAGAAATAAACCCTCTCTCCACTACTCCCGACGGATCCCGTCCTCGTCACCCAACCGTTTCGTCCCCGTCTACCTCATCTCGGGTTTACACACCCCCGCCCCCTCCCTTTTCGATGTACTAAACGACTGTCGACCGGGACCCTTATTCCCTCTTTCTCTCCACCGTTCTCTGGAACCTAAAAGTTCGGGCGCATCAAACATTTTACTTCACTACACATCCATTTTACCTCTCTCTTACTGAGACTTTAGTCCCTCTCTACCCAAGAGTAGGGAAGAGGTGGTAAACCCCATTTTAAACCCAAAAGAACAGTAATTTGTACCTATGGAATCTCCACCCATGATTCATTGTTTTGAGTACACTTGACGAATACCACGAGTTTTATAATCAACAATGTTTGTAAACGGAAGTAAAAGAGTCTTGAAGACCTTCCTGACACACCCGGACCACCTCGGTTGAGTTCTCCCCCAGTATCCTTCTAGTCCAGACTCTTGCTACCCACTTGACGTGATACAACTGTTACCATTATTAAAGTCCCGCCAGTGTACCAGTTTAGGTCCGGTCAATCTCGGTCACTCTTAGTCAGGACCGTGAAGGTAACCTTGACCTGACCTCCACTCCACTCCCGAACTGACGAACTGACAGAACGCTGGGGCCTCCTGTTGTCCTCGGTTTGGCTCAATCGTCTCGACTCTCTGTCTACTCCTCTCTCTTCAGCCCCGGACCCCTTTATAAAATACAGAGGAATAGTACGGAGTCGAGGTACGTCGTCAAAAGTCGAGTGTGGACCTGGTTGTGAAAGGAGAAAACAGAACTTATTTATGGAGACTTGTTTGTTTATTTGTTTGTGTTTACCGGGACATGTCTCCTGTCCTTCGACGATCCGTCTGGGGAACTGTAAACTACAGTATCACAGAACCTTGGGTGACCGGAGGATTAAGGGTCCTCCAAACAACGTCCCTCACCCTCGTCAACTACTGACGACTCTCAGAGGTAAGAACGGTTGTGTGGTCGTTGTCGTAGTGTTCTCCGAACGTCTAATCACTTTTGACTCTGTGTGTCAGTTGACACTCAGTCTCCGCTGTGTCCCTCCACTTCTCTCACGTCTGTCTGTCTGTCTCGCTCTCACTCTGTACTCTCCCTCCGTCCTCGTCAGAACGAGAAGGATCTAAGGACACGTCCCTACGAGAGCCCCCTCCGGACCCTAAAAGACCGGGACTTCGTACGTCTAGTGGAGGAGTGACAGGTACGGGGAACAGTGCATCCGGGACACTCACGATTCTGTTATAGCGGGTTCTATACTGAGGGAGTCTCTCTTTAGTTTCCCACCTCCGTCCTCTTCCACTCCGGACTTTATAGGGGACTCACTATTGGACCAATTCCCACACAATTCACCCATACTTACGGACAGAAGGTAGACTTGTCAATCCCACCCCAGGTGGAAGACAAATAGAGTCCTTGGACGTCTCCTTGGGTCTATCACGGCCCACATATCCGTAAGGTGCGTCTTGTTTGACCCTCTGAAGTCATTTGGGGCAGAAGAGTCCACCGAGTCACCATTTCTTAGACGGACGATTACGTCTTCTACGTCCAAGTTAGGGACCCAGTCCATCTATGGGACCTCCTCCTTTACTGTTGGCTGGGATCATAAGAACGGACCCTTTAAGGGTACCTGTCTCCTCGGACCACCCGATGTCAGGTACCCCAACGTTTTCTGGACCTGTACTGAATCGCTGATTCGTCATTGTTGTTGTTGGAGAAGGGTCTCTTCCTCGATTCGTTCTTCCATTTTGACCCCGACTCAAGGACCCCGTTCAGGACCATATTTCTTGTCACACACCTGACTCCAGGCAGCCTCTTTACGGTCACCCGACCCTCACGACTGTCCCTGATCCCCAATCCAAAAGACTGCGCCCCAGAGAACGGTCGAAAGTGATCTTGACGTCTGTATTCCTTCGTTCGGATATCCAGTTTCCCAGTATAAACCTCCTCCTTGTATCACTCTGAAATAACCGTGAAGTCGGGTCGAAGGAACGGAAGGTCGTGGTTGTTCGTATTTCCAAAAAAGACTCGGGAAAAGTAGTAAAAAGACTCGGGTAAAGTGGTAGTGTGAACACTTACTAAGGACGCAGTGTCGGAAATTTACCAGACGGGAATGAGGGGAGGGTCACTCCCCGGACCTGTCGTTAGAAACATAGTGTCATCCTATACTCCCCACTCGTCCTTACTCACCGACAGCGTGTGGAGTCTGGATGAAACCCGTTTTTTTTTTTTCCCTTTAAAGTAAAGGAAGATTTTCTTGCCCTCTTTTTACCGACGACCCTATAGTCCCACCCTTCTAAATTTCAGAAGGTCCCTTTTAATTGAGAACGTGAGATCGGGAGTGTAATAGTGACTAATCGTCCACCGAGAACTCGTTAAGTTTAGCTACATAGGTAGGTAAGTTGTAACTCACTACCGGGACATAGTTCAAGGTACCAAACGTGGACCCCTGTATTTCGACTGATACCTTATAAAAGATGGACATGTCTGATATACCCTTCTATCTCGTTAGTAGTACTGTTAATTAATATAGCGTTCCACCACGAATGCCCCGCCCCCTCCGGTCTACGGTACCCCGGGTCGTCTCGGGAAGACACCCGAACGAAACAGTAGACACACAAGTTACACACTAGGATGTAGTATTTCCCTTCCCTTCCCCCGAAACTACCCGGACGGTACCAGAGTAGAATTCTTCCGTATATCTGGGTCACGTTTAAGACTCGTCATAGAGTTTGAGGTCACTAGTAATCTTACTCTCGGACTACCTCTCTAATTAAAAAAAACTCTCTCTCTCTCTAATAAAAATTTTCCGTCTAAGAATCCGGGTTGGGATCCTCAAGACTGAGTCATCTAGACGCCATCCTGGAGTTTCAGACGTAAAAATTCTTCATAGATCCTAAATAAGACTACGTCTAGTAGATACCAGGTTCAGAACAGAGATTTCAGACACTACTGAGACTGCCTGATTTTAAAGGGGTTTAGACTCAGTAAATGAAACACGCTCGTCTTCACGGGTACTATCTCGAACCTAAAATCGAAGAGGAAGTTCTATATCCGAGGTTGAAATACTCTGATCGACCATTTTTAGCGGTTCGACGGACAGACGAACTGTCTTTCGTCCAGTTAAGTACGTCAGTGAGAGGTGAATCAAACCCCTCTTTCACACTTTTATTTTATACCTCAGGTAAAAGGGTAATGTCTTTGTGGCTGTTCAGGATTCAGTCTTTCACCACATCTCAATGACTACTTCTTGTGTCCGAGACTTCGTCCAACGGATTCAAGGTCAGACTCGAAGGAGTGAATGATCGGTACTCTGGAACCCGTACAATGAGTAGAAGAGACTCGGAGTTAAAAGAATGTTCACTTCGACTATTTTGTCATGGATGGAGTTCTCCATCATGACGTCAATTTATTCAATTACACATATTCGTGAATCGTACCACACACCACGAATGTATGTTCTTTATGATGGACAATTAATTGTTCCGACTCACATACTTTTCGGAGGTCCTCGGTCTTTGGTTTTCCCTTGACTTTCAATCTTTCATTCGCGCACCCGGTAGGAAACGTCAGGGTACCCCCACTTCCTCACTACGACCACACTGTCGGTCAAAATAAATGTGTTCCCAAACCCAAAAGTATGACAAGTCCCTGTTCTTTGTTCTGGAACTCGGAGACCCTTCACCTCACAGCCGTTCTGAAGGTGTATTTCGGTTCTAGTATCTTCCTGTGGTAGGAAATTTGTTAACATCTGGTCTTTATCAGTTAGAGATCGTAAATTTTTTTAACCTTCTTTCGAACAAATACAACTCGACTCGAGATCCAGTCCTTCCCTTTTACAGAGGGAATTCTTAAGTTTTGGTGACCGTACTCAGAAATCACCCAAACCCCAAACTTATTTATCAAGGACATGTTGGATCTTTGGGGACCCGATCCTTTATTGTATTTTAAACCAAACCCGGTTACTGTCATACAATCTTCATTTGTGAAACTACTATGGTCAAAGAGATCTAATTTAGGGATGACTTCTACTCGAGTGTTAGACTTTAATGTGCTGTGTGTTCCTTTTTGGTACTTGGTCTTAGGTGTCTAGGTTGTTTGTCATCCCGAACTGAAGGGTCTTGGAATCTAATATCTTAGTAGGATCCTCTAGTGTTCGATTGTACGATAATTTTACTCATTATCGTATTTCATTCCAAAGTTTTAGTATTATGTATAGATCATTTGTTTTATTCCGTCTGGATTTTTTATTTCGTTTATATGTATGTAAATATAATTCTATAGTATATATATATATAATCCTATCCATATTTTAACGTTTTTCATTTATAGATCTTTCTTACTGACAATTTCTGTCCACCCAGTCATTGTCCTACACTCTTTTCTGATCTAAAGACATCGAAAATTTAATAAATGTTGTTCTTTTTTAATATATGAAGAACAAGTCAATTTTTATTTTCGTAATTTGGTAATTGATTTTTTTGTTTATCATGAAAAGAATTTTTAATGTTTTTACGAGTAATTTTAATTTTTGTTACGTGTTTGACTCATCACCTAATCTGTATCGACCTCTTTCTCCCTGATTGAATCTCCATTTGGATCCTTTAACAGGTCTCCCTCGGGTCTCTACCTTTGATACTTTACCCATAATCCTCTATGTCTCTTCTTTTACTCTCAGAGGGTATATAGATTATGTTCAAGGTCTTCTATTTTACTCTCTTACCCCATTCCGGTACACACTTCCCTTTTACGGACTCTTAACTACTTTCCATTTCTTACAAATCCCCCGTCGGGAGATTTGCAAGAATCGAAAGTAGTTAAGAGTCCGTAGAAGCTCTTCCGTTACCGTGGGGTGAGGTCATGAGAACGGACCTTTTAGGGTACCTGTCTCCTCGGACCATCCGACATCAGGTACCCCAGTGATTCTCAGTCTGTGCTGATTCGCTGAAGTGAAAGTGAAAAGAGAAAGTACGTAACCTCTTCCTTTACCGTTGGTTGAGGTCATAAGAACGGACCTCTTAGGATCCCTGTCCCCTCGGACCACCCGACGGGAGATACCCCAGCGTGTCTCAGCCTGTGCTGATTTCGCTGAATCGTCGTCGTCGTCGTCGTCGTCGACAGAGTTACCATTTCTTGGAGGGACGGTTACGTCCTTTTGTGTCTCTGTACCCAACTTAGGGACCCACCCTTTCTAGGGAACTTCCTCCTTCACCGTTGGGTGAAATCATGAGAACGGACCTTTTTGGGGTACCTGTCCCCTCGGACCACCCGATGTCAAGTATCTCGGAGTTTCTCAACCTGTGTTGACTCATACGTCGTGTGCTTTTACAAATCTAAATCCTTAGTGTTGTTTGGGGTTTGGACTCTTTCTTTTGGTTGATAAGAATTCTGTGTACTATCGTTTTGACGTCTTATGGTTTCCGTTTAAAATATATATGTATAAAATTTTTGTTTGTTTGTTTGTTTGTCGTTTCTGGCTCGTTCTCGATGACATCATCTCTCACGGGCACTCTTCGGTATCTGGTACACGTGTGCACAAATATCTTGTACATAGGTTCATCACTTCGGACGGATTGAACCCTTACACTCTGTCTGGCCCGTCTCTGTTTGAGACTCTAGTTCCTACTGGAGCTTTCGTCCGTCTCCTAAACCTGAACCATAGTTTCCGACGTTCCTTGAGAACGGAATAGTGTTCCTGGGTTTCTCTGTTCATTCATTTACCTGAACAATTGATTTGTCGTAAAAGTTTCCTAACAAAACGACACTGATACCACACCTTTACGTTAATAAGACCCTGAGAAACAAGGGTTAAGGTTTGACGACCCAAAAACAAAAACAAAAAAAAAAAGAGGGGGGAAAAAAAATTTTTATCGTGTCTCTCCAAAACGTTGTTAGACTCCACGAAACTCGTTTCACAATTTGACTAAGAGTCATTGACGAACGAGAAAGTAAGACCTAATTGGTAAGACCCACGTCACAACTGTAAAAAGAGTACCTTCACCGTATTTAATGGGAGGAAGTAAAGGGAGAGATAACGAGACAGTCTAATCCACCTGGGGTGAACCTTTTCGAGACCTAACCCAGTTTGTTTCCCTATAGGAACTTTTAGAACTAAAGTGTTTGTCCAACCATTAAGAGAGACCGGAAATCGGAGAACCGAACAACAACTGTTTACCTTTCAACGATTCGTAAACGGGTCTTTTGGGAGTATTTCTTAGTACGTATCGGACGGTTCCTTACACTTACTTAATCGGTTCCGACCGGGGTCCCTGTACTCCTCTACCCGACTCATGGTGAGTTGAGTGGGGTAGTGGACGATTCCTCGAAAATAGAGTGAACACTGTACGTCGGTGTCGACCGGGTCTTTCTCGAATAAGAAAACTGTGTAAAAAAATACCTCACTACTGAGACACTTTCAGTGACGTGAGCTACACGACCTCTGAGATATCACCAAGTCTGTTCTAGGAACACGAGAGTCCTCGAATCTCAGATCACTCTCTGCGTCTATTGAGGACCACTACATCGTGACTTCCACAATATATTACCCCCACTATATCTGTACCATCCCCCTCTATATTGACTCCGAACTCTCCTTACTCATTTTTATCGACTTCCTTCCCTTCTGCTCTATTCAAGTCTCTTTACAAGTAACAAGTTGCACAAAGTGGTCTTTGTTCTCCATTTGTCACTCTTTCACAACGACTTTTCCATCCTCGGTCTGGTCTTTCTCAGATCTTCAGTGCCAGTCTCATTCGGAACGAGAACTCTTGAGACCCCCGGTAGTTTCCTAGAATACGTCCTTTCGTTGGACTAAGTTAAAATAAGAATGGATCTGTCGGGACCGACGACAGACCCCAAGGTGGGTTTCCTCCTTCACCCTTGTCCCTTTAGGCAGTCCGTCGATAAACGTTCCAAACATCCGTCTTGGTCCACTACCGTCACCTCTGCCCTCCTCTCTCCTCAGTTCACTACGAAGGTCTCGTCGTGACTATCCCCGACCACCCGCTTATACCTGAATCTCCCTCTCGCTCCTACGTTCCGTTATAAGTCCAAAGACCAAACTGGTAGTCCGTCTATCTACTGTCCTCCTTCTCGAGACAAGGACACTGGAGGACCTGCACTTTCTACCTTCCCCCACTGTGTTGTCTCTCCGTCCTGTCTCGATACTGGACTTACCTCATCTTACAGGAGTTCCTTTGAGTCCCGGTCGAAGTACCTACAGGTTGGACACGTCAGAGTAGTTCGGGGTGTGCGTCTTCTCGAGACCCGAACTAGGTTACGAGACGACCGGTAGAACTTTACATGTTATTAAAACAGACACTTGAATCCAGAACCTCGGACAAGTACTTGTCTAGTCCAGGCACGTCGCACGCACAGGGGGTAAGGAGTGACAGGGTAAGTGTGCCTCACAAACCTTACGGGGTCCTCGAGACTTAAGGTCACACGTGGTTCTTCAAGTCACTCTGAGTTTTACTCACGTTCTCTTCTCACAGTACTTTCGGCCCCCGAAACTTAGAGAAACTTGTGGTCTTAAGGGATGAGGACAAAGTATAATTATCCTGATGGTGACTGATTCAACTTTTTGACGAAAGGTAAGTTTAGTTGAACGGAATTTCCGTCTTTCTTTCGTTACCGTAAGAGTCCTTGTCTTGCTGTCCCCCTAGGAAGAATTGAGGATAATGTAGAGGTATAATCAGTTGGTAAATACGACATACTCCCGTTACCTGTCCAAAACACAGAAACCCAGAAAAGAACGAATAATTTAACTTCCTTCTGTCGAAACCGTCTTACACGTGTATAGTTTTGATGAGCTCAATCAAAACACGTCACGAAGGTGAGAAACCCACTCTTACTTTATCCATACGTACACACACATATACACACACAATCAGTGAGTCAGCACAGACTGAGACGCTAGGGTGCCTGACATCAGGTGGTCCGAGGAGACAAGTGACTTAAGAGGTTCGTTCTCACGACCTCACCCAACGGTAAGGGAAGAGGTTGTATATGTACATGTTCGATGTTTTATGTTTAACACATTAACGCCACAAGACGTGTACTCACTTACAAAAATATCAACACAAATTCTGACCGTAACGAGTTATATTTTTACTTGTCATTTTGAGTACAATTATTAAATCTCAAATTTAAAAAAGAACTGAACCTTGTTGTAAATTATCGGTTAATTTTATGATACTGTCACCCTTACGTTTTACCCTGTCGGCGAAACCTTCTGTGAAACCATCAAAGAATATTTTTATTTGTCAGAGAATCGTACACTAGGTCGTCAGTGTGAGGACCCATAAATAGGTTTACTCATCTTTTCAATACAGGTACGTTTTCGTGTACTTACAAATATTGTCGAAATAAGTATACCAGTTTTAAATTTCACTTGTTCTACAGGAAGTCATCTATTTATCTATTTATTTGACACAATAGGACATGTAGGTATGTTACTCTATACTGTCATAAAAAAAAATTTCTCGATAGTTTGGTGATATTCTGTACCTCCACACTTTCCTTTTAGTTTTACCTCAACCACAACGATCCTCTCGAGAGATTTACCTCAACCGTCCGGTCATTTTTCACACTAAATACGTGCAGAGTCAGACTTACCTTAGACTGCAAAACTGGATTACTTCAGTACGTCTTGGAGACGGTCTTTGAGTTCTATGAATAGCCTGTGAATGAGATTTTATCGCACACTGTCAGACAGATAAATACTCTGGGGGTGGGATTTTGTCGAGAACTCAGGAATTCCTGTTTATAAAAGACTGAGTAGTCTCAGTCAGTGTCAAGAGTAGTCCGTTGAAAATTGTTGGAGTACCGAAAAACAGAAATATTCGGGGACTGAGAGTGAGAAGGGACCTTGTGAGGAAACCTCAATTAGAGACAGAGGGTTTGACGTTTAGAATTTTGGAGGTTTATTCGATAAAAGAATAAACGTCGGAGAATGCAATAATAATAATAAAACTAACTGTCTCCTTTGAATTTACGTATAACGAATCACTTTCTTTGGTCAGACTTTTCCGATATATAACATATTAAGGTTGTTATACTGAAGACCTTTTCCGTTTTGATACCTCAATCATTTTTCTGGTCACCAACGTCTCTCAGACCCCGTACCTCTCTTCTCTCCCCCTAAAACCCCCGTCACTTTGAGAAGACATACTATGACATTACTCCCTACGTACAATAATTCGTAAACAGTCTTGAGTCTCTCGCACGTTGGGTTTCTCCCTGGAGATTACTTTTGAAACCTGAAATCAATTATTATTATACAGTTATAACCAAGACGAGTAAAAAAGAAATTTTTAATTACAGATAATTAAAATTTTTATTTCCATTTCCTTGAAACGACAGTATCACTGAAACCCCTACTCCGATTTCTCCATGTCCCATCTCTTTAACTGTTCATAAGATCTTCCGAGGGTCACTAACTGGTTACCCAGAGACGAAACCCACCCCAGGGGAAGAAACAGTCACCCCTCACCTCAGTAGTTCCTGGGTTTGGACACAGTCAAAGAGGTGACCCACGACGGACCTGAAGTCCACCTGAAACGCCTCGACCGTGAGTCGACAGAAACGACTACCTAAGTCTCGGGTATGAGTGACGGGATGGAAGTCAAACGGGGAAAGGTCTTAAATCCTCGGTATATACAAAGTTTAGTAGTCCTATACCCTTCACTGTAAATAGGGACCTGTTGGTTTATTAATAGTCACAGTAGTCTTTTCTCTGGAATCATGGTAGAGACGGTGAATACCCTACTGGAACCAGTTCAACGAAATAAAGAGACCCTGAGTCGACTGGAGATACCTTTTCCTTGTACTGTCTCTCTCTGTTCAATCTACTAAAAGGTTCTTTCGACGACATCTTGAAGTCACACATTTTTCTACATTCACCCCCGACAAGACTAACTTCCATCCCTTTTTATTCTACCCCTGTTGTTTCTTAGGGTTGGTGGTGAGTGAGTAGCAGAACTGTGTGACCAACCACGGGAACTTCAAGGCCTTGAAGATCTTTAGGATCCCATTGTCCCTTGTGTCAAGTTTATAGGGAGAGACCGATAGAGAGAATAAAAATATTTGTCTTCCCGTTCTCTGAACAAGTTCCAGTATGTTCCTCAATCACTAGTACTACCTCAATCCTCGGTCCAGGAGACTGGAGATCAAGTCACTAGAAAGGGAAGTGGTAAAACGGGGGTAGGACAACACCGGTGGAAAACAAATAACTCACCCTTTGTGGGATGATCGGGTTTGTACTCGAGACGGGAGACCTTTACCTTTGTTGTCGGGTGTGTGTTTAGTGACGGTGCCGGGTAAGCTCCTGTGGGTGTGTCTCACGGTCGTTATACTAGGACTGTCCAATAAACACAAAATTGGTTCATACTCTAAGAACTCAAGAGATTTTGGGGGTTATTTCTAGACGGTCCCTAAACCTGCTCGGTAATTCAACTCAGAATTGAAGTCGTAAACAAGGGACATGGTCGTCTCGGCACTCAATACGTCAGAACATAAGAGTATCGGATCAAGAAAGTACCCATATAACCAGAAAAAAACAACCAAAAATTAACCTCCTATTAGCGAAACGTTACAACACAATCAAAGACGATATGGTGATGTACTTAGTCGATATACATACGTACATAGCGAAGGGAGATTTCGGAGGGAGGGTTGGGGAGCAGGGGGCGGCGTGG